>CM031861.1:24293540-24425102 GCA_018697195.1 Certhia americana | reverse complement strand
AACCGCCCGGGTCAGGCCACACAGAAAGGCAGGGGGGAAAAAAATGCCTGAATAACATTGCATTAATGCAAGGATGCACTCAACAATAACTCTGCAAGACTCCGTTCAGTCAGCTTGCTAACTGTGGCATAAAAAACAGGCTAGAGTTTTCCTTCCAGAAGTTTATTAAAAAAATAATTCAAAGGCAACTTCTGGCAGAGGGATACAAGCAGGACTGGATCATTGCTTGCCTTCTTTAAAACTAGTTGTTTTATAGCCGGCTAAAAGTTAGAAGTGTTGCTTGGAAAATGGAAAGTAGGAAACACCAAAAGATCTAGAGGGGGTCAGTTTATGACTCATATAGGGCAAAAGAAAGAAAACTGCGAAGAAGCTGTCATAAGTAACACATCAGCAAACTGCCCCAACTCAATCTGAAAAGCATGTCCACATTTGATCCAATACATCCTTATTCCAAGAATTAGGAAAATATAAATGCTAGTGGACAGCCCTACTCATTAAGAGCCGCACTGCCACAAATAACACTTATTTGTCCCAATCAAAATAGAAAAGGACCTTTTTTTTTTTTTAAATTACCCAAGAAGCATCATTGTGGACTGCAGAATCCACACAAGTTAACACTGAAAGGTATGAATGTTTAGGAAATGCATTATAGCAGCCCTTCAGAACACAATAATGATTTTAAATTCGCAGGGAATTCAGGTCCTGTGGCCTGCATCACCCATAAGGCGTTTCCAATCTGCATGGATTTAACTCTATCCTACCACATTCTGAAAACTGATCCAAGCAACAACTCAACAGACCAGTAATGGACTGGTAATAAAGTTCACATTACCAGCAGTTCTTCTTTAGGTCCACTTTTTAACATTGCCCATTAGCAATTTGAAAGAGGATGGAGTGGCAAAGGAAAAGAATCCTAGATGACATTTTGCAGAGGACCCAGCTGGTGGAGCCTGTAAAACAAGGACAAATATAGAAAAACACACTGGGTTTTTTAGATAAAGACCAAAGAACACTTCATACAGAGGAGAAAACAGAGGAGCACCTGAGCACTGACCATATTTACAGACTTTTCACTTCATACAACCAATCTTCCTGAAGACAGGAGATGCTCTAGATAACATTCTTGAATCTGCCTATCATCACGAGAACAATCCTCGAAAGTGTGTAGTGAAGAAAACCTACTCGTAACCACCTACAGGCTCTCTTATGAAGATGAACGCTTACTTAGTACAGGAAAAATTGCTGTCCACAGGCAGCCGCATCTCACATGGTATTGACAGATCACAAGAAATCCAAAAGACACTACAACGAACACTACAGAATTCATGTGTTGTCAGGAAAATACAGTAAAGTACAACAAAAACGTTCCCGTAGCTGTGAATTTAGCGAGGGTTCGTTCCACACGACAGAAGACGTAACTACGGCGCACACCTGAATGCATTTTTATGCCAAACCTACTTCACAAGCAAGTGTTCGCAACACACTCTGAAAAACAGGAGAGGAGCTAGACATACACTTGCTGCTTAATTTGATTTGGCTAGGCTCAGAAAACAACACCAACACAATAAACAGAACATCTCGAAGCAACGCCCCAGACACAACTGGACCGAACCCTTACGGCCCGTGTCCCGACGGTCGCGTGGTGCAGCAGGAGGGCTGCGGGGGTGCACGGGAAGCCACCAGCTCGCAGCTTGGGGCACAAAATCCGTGTAAGGCCGCTCAAGGGCAGCAGTGAGGCGGGGCACGGGGGATGCTCTCCCCGGGGGACTCCCGTCCCCGCCGGACGGCGCAGGCAGCGCCCCTCGGCTTTCGCCAACTCCCTCACGGCGCCCGCCCGGGCAGCGCGACGGCCTCCCCGCTCCCCCCATAGTAATGCCGCTGTCCCGGAAAAAAAACCTTCCCCGTACAAGGGCCCCGCATAACAGCCCCGACTCCCTACCCGACCCGCAGCTCCGCCCGCCGCGGCTCACTGGCGGTCGGGACCGCACGCCTTCCCGGGGCGCCGCCGCGGGACCGGCAGCGCGCGTATGCCCGGAGCGTACCTGCAGCGGCGGGGCCGGAGCGGGGCCGGGCGGGCGACGGGGGCCGGTCCGGGCGAGCGCCCCGGGTTCGGTCGGGCGGAGCGGCCGGGCCGGCGGAGCGGCCCCATGGTCGCGGGCGAGCGGGGCCGGTCCGGGCGGAGCGGCCCCAGGGTCGGTCGGGCCGGAGCGGGGCCGGGGCCGGGCGGAGCGGCCCCCAGGGTCGGTCAGGGCGGAGGCGGGGCCGGGCCGGGCGGAGCCGGCCCCAGGGTCGGTCGGGGCGGAGCGGGCCGGGCCGCGGAGCGGGCCCCACGGTACGATCGTGCGGACGGGGCGGCCGGGCGAGCGGCCCCCCGTTCTAATCGCCGCCGCGCCGCGCCGGGGAAGCTCCGCCAGGCGGCCAGCCGAGCGCCGAGCGGGACCCAACGGCGGCGGCGCCGAGCGCGTACAAGGCCGCGAGCACCGAGCTAATGAACGCCGCCAGGCAGCGCCATGCCGGCGACGATCCTTCCACCGCCGCCCGTGGGCGACGGAGGGCCAGGCGAGAGCGTCGAGCTCCCGAGAAGTGAGGGCAGAATTTAAAACTGCATATTTAGCTTAAGAGGTGTGTGCTATGGAAAAGTGGCTCTTATAACGGAGAATAATGTAATTAATCCGTTACTGTATTATCTATTAATCTATTAATAAATTTATCTACTGTAATCCTATTAAATCATTATTGAATATTAATAAGGTCAGACTGTATAAAACAGATTGGAGTTACCGTGCTAAACTTTCCAAGATAAGGGCGTCCAGACTTAGAAAGGAGAAATGGGTATTAATGTCCGAAAGAACCGGCCCGGCGCTGGTAGCAGTGGCTGTGGCAGTCTCCAGGTTGTGGCACAACCAAACAGTAGAACTGCTGAACTTCAGGAGATGTTGTAGCAGGCTGTACCTTCCCAACAACCCCTCCAGCCATTGGGAAAGGAAAGGCGATGTGCAGTCGGGAGTTTAGGACAGGAGACTGCGTCCTCCAAAATCTTGAGAGAACCTGCAGGGCTATGGCCCAGTGAACTCTCTCCCTTCATTCAAATAAAGTAAATAAAGTTGCAAGACTCTTTTGTCTCCTTTGTGGACACTGGCTTTCCATAGTGGGATTTTCTGCATAAACCAAATCACAAATCTCAAAGCCATTTGCAGAAAAGGATATTTCAATTTTTTTTTCAGCCTGGAAAAAAGAAGGCTTCTGGATGAGCTAACTGCTGCCTTCTGGTACTTGAAGGGAACTTAGAGGAAAGATGGGGCAAGACTATTTACAGGAGTGTCTAGTGACAGGACAAAGGGGAAGGACTTGAAATTGAAAGAGCGTAGGTTTAGATTAGATATTAAAGAAAATTCTTTGCTGGGAGGGTGGTGAGGCAGAAGAGAAGCAGTGAATGCCCCATCCCTGAAGTGTTCAAGGCCAGGTTAGATGGAGGGAACTCTGGCCCCATGAGGGGAAAGGAAAAAGTCTTTTCTGAGGGGAAAAAAAAAAGTCTGGGTGAATTGTTTTGAAGGAAGCTGCTTATGAGGATGTGGTGGAAACTGCTCCCTACACTTCCTGAGTGAAGAGAAGGGTACTGACATCTGACGGAGGCAAGAATAGTGTTCAGTGGATTGGTTTTGTCTGGTGTGACCTGATGCAGATTTTGCCCAAACTGACAAGCAGTGAGATCAGTTTTGAAATTAAGCTCTACCACAGGTGACAGTTGCTGAAAGAAGACAAAACTGAGCAGTAAATATGTTCCAGGAAGTGCCTTCACTCTGAGTTTGCTCTGGCCTCAGCACACGCTGGGAAGAGCTATTCATAGCGTAAATTGAGAAACTCCAGCTTGTCATTAAGTGACAATGTTTGTACCTACACATGTCCAAGTCTCACTTGACTTGACCTTACCACCACCCACACAGCTCATTCAGTGTCTGCTGGTGTTTTGGTCCAGTGAACAATATTTTTAGCACAGACCGTCAGATGTGATTATGAGCCATCAGGCACCATATATGGCAGCAACTCTTACCTTAAAAATGCTTTTTTTAGAAAACAATGCTTGTCTGCTTTTTCCTAGGTAAAAGGAGCAGGAGTTTTGCTGCAATGAGCAATAGCAATTCTTGTGTAATACCTTGTGTAAAGAAAATTGAATTACATCTGAGATCTTTGTACATAATATTTTACAGCTCTCACTGAGGCTTCTGAAAACATCTTGTTTACACGTCATCATGCATGTTTGGTTTTCTGTGAGATAGTAAATGCTTAGTGCCACTGTAAACCTGGCAGAGTGTATCTAACCCTGCAGACCCACCCTGCAATGCAAAACATGTCCCATGCGCTTGTATTCATCAAATGTGGGGCATGATCCAGGCTCACTTCCTCTACGAGGGCAGACCCACAATGTCAGTACTACTTTAAGTAGTTGCAGTTTTGCAGTTTTCTGCATTCCCTACCACTTTTGTTACATTTACTGCCCAGTAAACAATAAAATCTAAGAAACAAAATTTTTTTAGACTGCTGTCATGAGATCCTTGGAAACACTTGTACTTTTTAGAAAGAGAACACTTCCAGGAAACTGCCCAGTCTTGTGCCAGCAACAACTGCGTGCATCAGTCATCTTGTTCCACTGAAGAAGTAGATTGCCAGCAGTGCTAGAGCAGCCTTTCCACACCTCTGCTTTGATCTAAATTGAGAACTTCTGCAATCAGTTCAATTTCTGTGACCCAGTCAGTCCTCGGCATTCCTTTTACAGCATCCAACAAGATGACCAGTTTCCTGCTGCAGGAGAATACCAGCCTCACCTCCACTAGTCTGTTTCCTGATATCTGTTAAGTACCCAATAGAGTCACCACAGCTTAACATCTTCTCCAGCCTGTTTGGGAAAAAACGAATGTTCAACCCTTCTAGATATGTGCAAGCACTAGTGTGTGCCCAGCAATATGCCAGACCCGTCCCAGAAAACAGCTACCAGCTTTCAGAGAAATCACTGGGATTTGTGAAATGTGCAAAACAGAAAAATGATGTTAAGAAAGAATTTATACCTGCAAACAAAAATATAAATGCTTGCTTTACTGCTCATGAATTCATAGTAGAAAGGAGCTCACGTGGAAATTTAATTTGTGTGAAATACTGTTTAAAAAATCAATCATAAGTGTTTTGGGTTACACAGTAGAATAGAATCGTTGCTTTGTAAAACACTGCAAGGTTTACAGATTTTCCATCACTATAAAAGACAATTTCCTTAATTTTCCCACTGTTGTCACATAAGTCATTGTTCTCTAAGTCAAGTGAAAGGGGCGTCTCTAAACGTCACGACAGCAAAAATGTACCAATTAAACTGAACCTCTGGAGAGATTGAGAGAAGTTCAGAAATTTGCCTGAAATGAAGAGAGTAAATTTCTTCTCATCTCACATCTGCTTAAGCCTTAACAGGCTTTAAGAAGAGGAAGGGGAATATTTGCTCCAGATAACTTCCCAGATGAACCATTAGAAGCATTCTCTGTCACAACATTAGCTAAAATGAGTAAGTAAAAGTTCCTGACGAACACGACAGGCTTCCGAGTCCACTGATTCCATTTGCTCGTATTCTTCTTCCGATTGCTCCACGTGTCCTGTGGCTGGTGCACACCACACGTCCAGTCCGTGTTGCAGGGAGATGTTATGAAGCACGCAGCAGGCCAGAATGATGTGGCTGGACTTCTCTGGAGAATACTGCAGGGTGCCTTTGGAGCCATCGAGGCAGCGGAACCGCGCCCGAATGGTTCTGAAGGTGCGCTCAATGACGTTGTGAGTGGCAGAATGGGCCATGTTGTAGCGGTACTCTGCAGGTGTCTCGGGGATGTGCAGAGGGGTCATCAACCACGTCCGCAGCAAGAAGGAGCTGTCACCTGTTAGCAGGGGAAAGGAGCAGGACAGGTTACATGGTTAGGCACAGATTTCAGCCTGGTTTTCTGGCACAGCAGATACACACACAGTAAGTTCTTCCTTTGGTTAAAAGAGAAGGTATGGAAGAAGCAACTCTGGTTTACAAATGTGACAAAGTAAAGGCATTCAGTTTTACACAAGAAAATCCTGGAAGATTTTCCACAACAGAGTTCTAAGAGAATCAAATTACTGCATAAAACAGGGGAAAACACTTGGACTAGGACAGTACCTAGAATTAAAAACTGCATAATTCAGCATGGAAAGGTGTAGAATACTGAAAGAAAACTATTAACATAATTAATGAGGATTAATACATACAATAGCCAGACTGTATAAAACACAAATTAGAAGTTACTGTTCTAAGCTTTGAACATAAGGGTAGTCCAAACTGAATCATAAATCTCAAAGCAATTTGCAGGAAAGCAATTGAAAGTAAACCTATCACTTGTGCCCAAAGGTTCTCACTCAGCAAAGAGACAATATATAATACACCTTCTACTGAAAACAAGGATGAAAAACTGACTTACCAAGTAGCCAGCCATCTTTCTGTAGGTCAGTTTCAAACCGGCTTGTGAGGGCTGCCTGCTCTAACACCGTGCAGTCAGGCAGGCTGCCTGGCCAGTGCGTTTCAGCACTAAGGAGGACTCCTCTGGAATCACACACCATGAGGCAGTTCAGGGAATGGAGACCCTTTCGGTTCACATAGGACAGGTCCTCAGCAGTTGGCGCTTTGATTGCCACATGAGTGCAGTCAACCACCCCCAGCACTCCCGGCATTCCTGCCAGTCCATAAAAGTCATCCTTCAGGATCTGTACAGTAGCTTCATCCTTAGGAAAGTGAATGAACTGTGAGGCTCTTTCCACCAGTGCCTCGGTTACATTGGCAACACAGCGGCTCATCGAGGCTTGACTAATGCCAATAGCATCCCCCATGCGAGTCTGGAAGGAGCCAGAGGTATAGAAACCCAACGCAGCAAGTATTTGCGTCTCTGGACTGATGGCCCTGGACCGCTGTGTAGGGCGTGAGAGAGTGGCTCCCAGGAGATCCACCAGGTAGCAAATGAACTGTCGGGGAAAGCCGTACGTGGATACCAGATACTCATCCGTGACATCCTCCAGCTTGAAGCGATCCAAAGTCCTGTGTCCGCGGCCGTAGAGCAAGAGGTCGCAGTCCAGAACCGCGATAGGTACAGCCATGGCTGACGGCCAGGGGCGTCCCCTGGGGCTCCTCTCTGACAGGGCTCTCCCAGAGGTTTCACCTGTATAAAGCAAGAGGATACTCAGAACAGTTGTAACTGGTGAGCTTTTCAGACTCCGTTACCATTTTCCTTTAAGTCTGATCATCCTGCAAGCCTTTTTACTTTTCTTTTTCTGCTTTTAAATACACGGGCTGCCATGTGGGCTCACCGCGGAGCCGACAACTCTGCCTGGCGCTGTCAGGAATTTACCTCCCGTGGCGGAGAGGGAGCTGGAGTCGTCCCCAGTCACGGCTGTGGGGGCACCGCAGACACGAGCGGCGGGCAGCCCGGCGGGCGATGTCGCAGACTCGGCGGGCGCTGCCCTAGCCGGGCGCCCCGGACCCCACGGGCCGCCCGACGCTCGCCGGGCTCGTCCCACCCCTTACCGGCCCCGCGGCCGCTCCCAGGCGGTCCCCGTCGGCCCGGCCCCACATTCGCCGCAATAGATTCGCCACAGGCAGGGGCTACCGGCCGGAGCGGCTCCGGGCGCTGCCCCGCTTTCCTCGGCCTCGGTGACCCCCTGCCCCGCCGGACTGCGGGCTCAACGCGCCGCGGGCGAGCGAGGTGCGGCGGCTGCGTACGGAAAGTGCCGCTGCGGACACTCAGGCACCTCCCTTCTTCCGTCCCTTCCTCCTTCCTTCCTTCCCTCCCCCGTCAGCAGCGGATGAAAACAAACAGCGGCGATGGCGGCGGCGCGGCGCAGCCCGCGGCTGTGAGGGCAGCGGCAGCCCCGACACGGCCCCCGCCGCCGACCGCGCACCCCCGCCGGCGCTGACACTCGCGGCGAGACCCCCGGGCCGGGAACGAGGAAGACGAGGGGCGCCGGTTGGAGTCCCGGGGAGGCTTCGGGGCTTGGAGGCGGCTGTCGCGGTCCCGGGGCGGCGGTGCTCTCCCCGTGCCCGGTCGGGGCGCGGAGGAGGCGCCGTGTGGCGGCGGCGGAGCGGGCCCCGCGCGGGATGAGCCGCCGCGCCGCCAGCACTGCCGGCCCCGCGCAGGTACGGTGGGCCCCGCAGGGCAGGGCTGGCAGCAGCGCGGGCCTGCGGGAGGCCCTTCGAGGGGAGGGGGCCGCGACGTGGGTGTTGAGCCTTTGGCTACGGCTTCGTGTCTCCGTTTTACTTTGCCGCTCGCGGGGGTCGGTTCCCGACAGCCGCGTGTCGGCTCCCACTCGTTTTCCTAACAGTAACCCTGACTGCTGTCAGTGGAGCCTGGGGAAGCTGTGACCCGCTGTAATCTCAGCAAGTGGCCATTTAAAATCAAAATTCTTCGGAGCCTGTTGGAGATAGTAGAATGTGAGACCCCACGCTCCATTGTATGGTTTTTCTGTAAGATGAGAGTTTATGGTATGCTGGGAAAGAGCAGAGGTTTACAGGTGGTCATGTCTTTGCTGTTGGAGCTGTGGCTCTTTGGGCACAGTCAGAGTCATTCCTATGGATTAGGTGGGAGCAGAGGCACTTTCCACGTCAGTGAACAGGTAGAAAAGGGACTCTTTGGACTAAGCCTACAAACTGCCTACTTAGAAATCCAAAAAGTAGTGTGACTAGGCACATACCAAGGGGGAAAAACATGGCAAATTACTGCCTTAGCTGAAAATGAGTTAGCTGTCCAAATAAAGTTTAGAGCATCTCCAGATTATTGCAGGAGTGGCCTCACCTGGAGGACCCTTCCTTCTTGTGGCAAGAAATAAGTCTTTCAGATGAGCCAGGCTGTCTGTAGATGTCCAGAAGGATCATATGGGATCACTTTATTTTGCTTAAATAGTATTGTATAATCTTAGCATTTCTGAACATGTGTTCATACACTAGTTGGGAGGTGGTGATTATGTTGGTTGTTATACTACAGGGTATGTAGTAGCAGATTCTGGTTTAGTCTGTATACTTTGGCTTGACAAACAAACTGAAAGGATGGACCTTTGAACTGATACCATTTTTAGACCTTAGGGAAGTACAGAATGTAACTGCTGGTCAACAGAATTACTTAGTTTTGTTTCTAAGTCAGTGAAGTTGGCAGTGCTGGCTTTAGTAAGGTGTTTACTAAGCTTCAGAGTAATTTATTGGTTATAAAGTGAATCTGTTTCCTGATTAAGAGGAAAAATTACCTTTTTTCAGTCAAAACCTGAGCAGTAGTGAACTGCAGAACTTTTTGATTACATCAGAATGTTTATATTATGTGAAACAGTTTTTCTGCTAGAATTTAATTTTCTCTTTTAAAAAATCCATAAACCTTAAAGAATGAGAGTGTCACAGAACTATTTGCTGCTTCTCCCTAGGTTTCTGACTAATCTACTAAGAAGGCAAAATGGAGATTAAGTAATTGTAGGATACTAGAGTTTGACTTGTAGGCCCAGTCTTGAAACAGAGCACTGTGTTTATGAAGATCTTTTTATAGCTGCTTATTAGTGTGCTCAAAATACTTGCTTGCAGTGAAGCTTCTTGTTCATTGAAGGGAGGATGTGTTCTAGGCACTCTTAAAAGCTTCAAAAACTTCCATATACTTTTTGTTTACTGCATGATTCAATGAAGCTTTTCTGAGCTTCTCATAGGACATCCTTGGAGATTGGATTTGGGTCCTGTATTAAAAAAGAAGTTCAGGAAGAGTGGGATGGGCCAAGAGCACAGCCTGGGGGGCACAGTCAGGTAACTGGGAACAAACATCCAAGGTGAGAGCTGTCCACAGCCCTTTCCTTACGGCTACATCCACTCTGGTTTCTTCCCTCTTGTCTTTTCAATTTCACTCTGGCATAAGTACCATGAGTAATTATTTTGCATTGATGAATGTCAGGTTGAAAAGAAAGCAAGATAACTTTAAGTTGTAGCAGCCATGGCTCAGAGAGAAATCTAGGAGATGATGGAAGCAGCCTATATATGCTTTTCCCAGCAGCAGCAATAATGCCTGGTATGTGTCAGGTGCTTCTGCTCCTTTCCTGTTTATGTAGGTGTCAGAGAGATGTACTCGCTCAGTTCCCATGTATGGAACACGTAGTGTAATGCCGGTGATGCCGAGTGTTCCCGTGCCCCTGTTGTGTGCCGGGTTACAGGTGTTTGCCGGCAGCGGGGCTGCTCCCGGCTGGGAGCACGGAGCAGGGCTTGGAGCACGCCGTGCCGGGCGCTGGAGTTCCTCTGGGCTCTGCCGAGGCGTTAAGGGGAGGGCTCTTGCAGTTCCTTGCATCATGCAAACAGCGCCATCACCTTATGCTGATGTGTACTTCTCAGAGAAGGAGGGTATAAATAGAACTAGAGCGTATAACTAAGCACAACGCTTAGATGTTAAACTCTTGGATAAAATCTGCCTCAACCCTGGGAGAAGGAATAAGGATTTAGTCAAGAGAGCCACATGTGGCAGTTCTTCTTTGAACATCCTGTTTCTGGTGTTTCTGTTCACAGTAAAGTGAAGACAAAGGCTTATAAATAAAAGCAATAGTATAAAAATGGGTGTTGCAGCAAGTGGGAGACAAAGCAAAAAGCCATATGGACAAGACACTTGTTGCATCATGTGCTGGCGAATATATCAGTTTACTTAAGGGATTACCTGGTTGAGTGGAAATCAGTCATCTGTATTTTTCTAACCTAGACCAAAGGTTATTTCCTTCTAGTTATTCAGTGTAAAATAACCCAGTGTTTTCGTTAAGCATAGGCCTGTGCAGTAGCACTAAAAAACAAACTCTGCTGGCATTGCAACCTACAGAACGTGAGAAGTTGATTGACTTTGATGGAGTAAGTTTAAAGAATTTCCTTCCTGTTCAGGTCAGCTGTGGCAGCCAACCTGAGAGTACCAAAGAATTTTTGTAAATCAAAAGTTTGCTCCATCTTAACTCTTACCAGGACTGATTCTAAAGGTGAACACTCTTCTAAGCCTTAGAAGGTCTCAGGCAATCACCAGAGGCCCTTCTACAAAAATGAGAAGATATGGTTGTCAGATGAGAGCCCTTAGAAATTTCAGGAGCTGAGTTCCAAAGTCCCAGTTCCCCCATGAAATTACTTATTCCTTTCCAGGAAACCTTGCCTGATACTTTCTGCTCTGCTTTGGGCTCTGGTGGGTCAACTGTTGCTAGCATTTGGAACTTGAGAGGTAACAGTATGAATCTCCAAATTTTTCATGACTGTTACAGGTAGTTTCAGATTTTCCAGGAAGAATCCCAGTTCTGCTGCAGCGGGGCAGAACATGAGGCTCTCAGTTTTTGAACACTCTGGTGGCTGTTTCTCTCCTCTAGAGATATTTGGGTCAATCAAACTAATTCCTGTAGTGCACATAGAGCTAAGCTGATGATCATCTGGGTTTCCTTTCCTAACAGACCAATGAGTCTAACACCTTCCATTAGTTCCCAAGCACCTTGAAACAGTTGATGTCAGAACTTTTTTCCAGCTTCAAAAGGCAAATGTGGGTGCTTTATTTGACAGCTCTCCCACAACATCAGGATATATACTTCTTGCATCTTTCTGCAGGGGTCACATAACACTTCTCACATTAAAAGGCAGTATGATTTTATTTTAGTAATTAAATATCAGCATTCTCTTTGCTGAGAAAAACATATTTTTTAATGCAGTATTTTATTGCCTGTATCAGCCAGGTTTTTCAAAGATCTCAGATCTCCTCAGCCCTTACAGTGCTGTACTTAATTAAGTCAAAATAATATTAATAAGTTGTTCTTGCCTAGGGTTTTATGTGTTTGGGGGCGGTTGTGGGTTTTTTGTAGTGGTACATGTCTGTACTAAAAGGTTATATTTTTTTGGGTTTGAGTACTGCATCAAGCACTTTAAATGCTGACTTCCTTTTGCACCCTCCACAGTGGAAAGGTACTCTCCACTGTAGTCTGCCTAGTGGAAGTAAATGCAGGAAAAGAAGGCATAAGTTTTAATAAGGAGGTTAAAATATCCAAAGGATAATTTGATAATGCATCTGATGTTGAATGACTTGTGTTGTTAGTTCTAAATTTAAATTATAATTTGTAATGAGAACAGTACAATTTAAGGAGATGTGGTATGAATGTAGCCTAGGAACTTTCAACCATATTATATATCCAGCTTTCTTTTTATAGAGTCATTCAGAAAACAGCACTGTTCTCTATAAAATGCTCTATCAATTGCAGTACTCTTATCTTGCAGCCCTTTTTGATTAATGCTCCTAAAGCATTAGGCCTTTACTCTCATTAAGTGTGATATTTTAAATAGAAGTACTGCATGTGCGTGGTCATTAAAGATTCTGTATTTTCTGTGTGAACAGGGTTGTTGGGCCTTTTGCCCTGCAAGCTTTAATTTGCAGAAATAGCATACCTTGCTGTAAGTTCAGTCTTTGCTTAACGATTGAACACGGAGTATTGTTGTGCACAGCAGCTGCTCGTGCTCTCTGACCTCAGCTCGCCAGTGTTCCTGTGAGGAGCAGCACGTTCCATAAATATGGGATGTTTGACAAGCTGCTTCAGGCTGATTAGCTGTCTCGAAACTGCAACAGGGGTTAAGAGTGAATTAATACTTTGAAGGCTTACAAGCAAAAATTACAACTAATGCTGCTAATTAAGGCATTCCTCCCCAATGGTCTCTATATGATTATTAACTTATGTGTGAAGAAACTGAGAGACGGAAGAATTGTGATTTATCCCAGGCCATGTGACAGAAATAGGATTAGTGCCTTGCCCTGCCCTGCTTCAGACTCTTTCACATCCTAGAAACAATTGTATTGTGAAAAACAAGGCAGTGTTAATGTGAAAGCTAAGTGTTTATTATCAGAGCTTTTAGGAGAAGTGAACAGAGGATTTTGGTCTATTTCTTGACAAAAATATGTCTTTTCAGTTGGTTGTAAATTTGTTGGTAAATTTTGTAGCTGTAGAGTTTTATTGCAAGTATTATTTGTTGAAAGTAAAGAAGCAGTGTAGCCTATTCCAGTAATGGTTTATTATATAGATTTCTGCTGAAATACCACTGAAATACTGTTCTAAGAATTTTAGACTCAAGAAAACAATTTGGCTTGGTTTTGGCCAGTGCTGATGGCTGAAAATACGTTATTTTTGAAGCAGAGACCTTCATTTCTGATGGTTAGTTTGGCATAGAATGCAGTTGTGTGGTGTTCAGGGGTTTGTTTGTTTTGCTTTTTTAAATCAAGCTAGCAAAATTGTCGAACTTGTACAGAGTTTTAATTGTGAGCCTTCTTTGATTTTTATTTTTTTGATGTTTGCACTGACTAGATAAACTATCAATGTACATTTATACCTCATACTCACACGCTGAAGTTTTTAGCATGTTCAGATTTGGACAGGGAGAGGGCTTTGGTACTTATTGTTTCTTTTGAGGTGGTCTCTAATGGCTAAAATATTTTGAAATCTAAACAGAAAGCTGGAAGAAGACTTCATTCCAAGACTTGTACTATATTTCAGATTGCCATATGCAATGGACACTGATCTCAGTTCCCAGGACAGGAAGGACCTGGACAAGTTCATCAAATTTTTTGCTTTAAAGGTAATTTTTCTGATTTGGACAAATGCCTCTTCCTTGTTTAAAAAAAAACAAAAAACAAACAATGTACTTGGTGTGGCTAGATTAACAAGACTGAGGTTTGAGTTTGCTGGGTTTTTGTTTTATTTGTTTTGCTGAAGAATGAAGCAAGAAAAGCTGGTGTCAAATGTAGAAGCAGCTAGAGCAACATCTTTTCCCTTTTTTTCTACCTTCAAATCCTCTTCCATCCTGCAGAAGCACCTGCTTTCGAGTCAGTTGTAGGCACTTCACACCTCTGTCAGCTTTGGGTTTCTAGCAGTATGTCTTACCGCCCAGCTCTTTGGTAGTTTGTATGGCTGGACTCCACTCTTTCGGCCTGTCTAAATTTTTATATTGCATCCAAAAACAATAATACCAGAATGTTCTTTTGAATGATGTTGATATGTAATTATAAAATTTGGCCTCACTTTATACGTAGGTTCAAGTAGATAATCTGACAATGACTTTGGTATAAATGTACAGATTCATTTGACTTTAGTTTAGTTGTCCAGACATGGGATATTTTTGTAAATTTTTCTGAATTTTCTATTGAAAACTGCAAATCTCGATTGCAAAATAGTCTCTTAATGTTGTTCCAGAGAAAGGTCAGCCTAAGATGATTTTCTTTCTGAAATACATTTGCCTGTTAACTATAATAATTTAAATTGATTAGAGCTGAAGATCAGTGTAGCAGACCCTACTTTTCTCTGTCCTGGTCAGCCCTTTCATTTTTTTCACTTGGAGCTTGTGTAGCTCAGGCTCTGAGCTGAGGGCTGTGCTGAGCCCAGAACATTACTATGTACCCTTTTGTTTCTATTCCAGACAGTACAAGTAATTGTCCAGGCCCGACTTGGAGAGAAAATCTGTACGCGCTCATCATCCTCCCCCACAGGTTCTGACTGGGTAAGATCACATTTTTTAAAGCAACTCCATAACTCTGTGTGTGCGCTGAGAACATCATGTGATTATTACAGTCTTGTGCAGACAATAATAATTACTCCTAGAATGAGTACTATATTTAGTTGTGTTCATTGGTGATGTTTTGGGGGGGTTGTTGGTTGTTGTTCCCATGCAACAAATCACTGTGGACTCTTACAGGCTGATGAGGAGAAAGAGAAATGATGCCTCTCAGCAACTCCTGCCAGCTAAGACACATTTCCAAGACCTGCTTGGGGGTTGGGGTGATGAGTTCTTATCTCGCAGAAGTTTGCTACTCTGCAATTCAGGACGTTTTAGTAATGGGCTTTATTAAAATTGAAAAGACTCGATACTCTGGGTGAAGATAGGACTGAAGTGAGGGAAAAGGAGCATATTTTTTATAGCAGGATCAAAAAACATTTGAATTAGTCGCCAAGGGAATCTTTGTAAATATGAAAAGCTTGAACCCAGCTGGGGATTTTCTATTTCATAAATATTTCAGTGGACATTAACCTAGTATGTTATATATGGATCTATAGGCCTGTCTGAAATGTACCATAAGGCAGTTTTTCAAAGAAATAAAAAAAAATGGAACCATCTCTTTGATTCTGCAGTTCAATTTGGCAATCAAAGATATACCAGAAGTTACTCATGAAGCAAAGAAAGCCCTGGCAGGACAGCTGCCCGCTGTTGGACGGTCTATGTGCGTGGAGATTTCTCTCAAAACCTCAGAGGTGAGAACTGAGTCCAAACAGATGCTCTTTTTTTTGTTTGTGTTTTTTTTTTCCTGAATCTTAAGTCAACTACCAGAGCTCCTGCCCTTTAATCCAAGACAATGTGAGAATATCTAAATTTTATTAAGTTAGGTGGTATGCTAATGAAAAGAAATCTATTGTTTAACATAAGCAATTCATTGGAAAAATCTGAGGCCAAACACACAAAAGACAGCAGCAAAATCTAAACTTTTTAAGAAACTAACTTTAAGAAAATTAAATTCTTAAATTTTAAGAAACTAATTTCTTAGACCATGAATAACTTAGGCATTCTGAGGAAGGTATTCCCTCAGTGATAAAACTATGCAGGGGCAATTCCAATGCACCATTTTCTATCATTGGATCATAGGAAAGTGGGAGCCAGGAGACAAATCATTGAGAGGTGTGGCCATTGGTGATCACTAATGAGATTTGAAATGAGCCTTTGTCTGCCATCTTTTCTCTGATCCAGGGGGACTCCATGGAGCTGGAAATTTGGTGTCTAGAAATGAATGAAAAGTAAGTGCATTCTTCACACATTCTTTGTGTTTGTAGTTCTTAGCTGATGAAATGGATACATGTGGTTAATCCATGGTGATCAGTAAGTCCATACTGGCTGTGTTGTCAGGGTCACTTCAGAGGGAACTCCCCTCTTTGTCTAGAACAGCAGTCAAACTGTTTTAATGCCAGCGTCAAGAAAGTAAAATAGTAATATAATTCCTTCTTCATTCTTCCATTGCAACTAATAGGTTTCCTCAGATACAAGAATTCATAGTCTCAGTAATGACAAATGTTTTTAATATTTGATATCTGATACCTGTGTTTAGTAGAAGGCTGCATGGCATTTTTCAGCAATTTCTTCTACAGCAGGTGATTATACTGAAGCAGGACTCTTTTGGTGGTTGGTCAGTACTGGTAGCCACACTGGGGTTTTATTTATCATTTTCACAATAAAACTAAACGACTGGCCCAGACTAATTTTTATTTAAAACAAAATAAACAAAAGTAATTGCAAACCAAAACAAACAAGAACCCCAAACCCAGGCAACTTAATTGTAGACAAAAGACTGTTTTTTTTTTCCTTTGTGTTCTCTAGGTGTGACAAAGAAATCAAAGTTTCATACACTGTATACAACAGGCTGTCTCTACTGCTGAAGTCTTTGCTTGCTATAACCAGAGTAACTCCAGCCTACAGGCTCTCAAGGAAACAAGGCCATGAATATGTAATATTGTACAGGTAAAGCAGAAATTTCCCATTTGAAATGCAAACAGCAGAGATTCTAGACTTGCACAGTGTAGCTGCAAATGTAATTAAAAAGGGATGAGTAATAATAAAATCAAATTATTTGCATAGAACTACTACTGATCAGTGACAGAGGAAAACTTTGGTCCGTGTATCACCTTACAGCCTTCACTTGAGCCATTGAAAGAAAAGCTAAGTGCAGGGTGTGAAGTGTTTTCCTACCATATTAGGAAGAGTAAAAAAAAATCCTACATGCAGTCCCTGGTTAAATGCTTACTAGCATCCAATTGTTTGGTGTCTGGCCTGTGTTTGATAAATGCCTCTCTACATTGCACATAACTGCTATGTGAACTTTTGCACCATAGATTCAGACTCTCTCCTGTTACTCCATTTTAAAGATGCATCCTTAACTTTACTTCCTGTAGTTCTTGCAGTTTACTCATCCAAATACTGGGTTTAACTCTGTTTTGCCTGCAAGTCTGACTGGCTTGTGGTTCATACTTATCTTCCAGACCCTGTTTTTGGCTGTGAGAAAAGTCTTTGATGTGTTTGCATAGCTAATTTATATGATCATGTAAATCTCAGGGTTGTTATCATTTGCACAGCTGAGAACTCAAAAAGAAATTCCAGCCATTTTCTCATTTTTGCCTCCATTGCTGACTTGGAATGTACTTAAGAGCAGGTCTCTTTACAGCACAGTTAATCTTTTATGTTGTGTGATGAGCATCAGCTTTTAGACTCAGTGAAACTCACTATCTGTGAAGTTTGCATCACCTCACATTTTTGCTCTGGATAATAAACTTAACCATAGATGCTTAAAAAAGAGAAAATTCTGATTGGACTACCATTTTCTAGCTCTCTTTTTTACATGACCTGTTCTTCTTCTGAAGCAGCTATAAGGTTTTATAAGATGGGCATTCCAGCCATTTATTTTCGGCTTTTTTTCCTGAAGAGGAAAAGTAGTTCCAGCTTTTCAACTCCCAAAATTAAATAAGGAATAAGGATATGTATAGCATTATGTCCCAACTGGATCTAACAGCCTTTCTTTTTCCTTTTCCTTCAGGATATATTTTGGTGAAGTCCAGCTGAGTGGCTTGGGAGAAGGTATGATTAGACAACACACAAACAAGAGTAGAACTATATTTCATTCTGACTACCTTTTGGTTACTGTTCCTAAGTACCGTAAGGAAAATTAGTCTGGGGCCAATAACACCATATGCTTCTTGTCTGAATCTGCTAGTGCAGCACTGTGTCACAGGGTGACAAGTGTAATGGTGGTACATGGACAAAGTCTCGGGTGATGGCCATTTAGACTCTAGTGAGACAGAACAGAAAAAAAAGAATATAGAATTATGTTCTATAACACTGTATCAGACCAAGAAGCCAGAAAACAATGTCAGAAGTCTTGCAGGTGAAGCCTACTAGCAAGGCAACCTAATGCTGCTGTTTGGTTATGGGTTCTATGTGTGTTCTTGGAGTTCAGATTGCAAGAGATAATGGAAACACTACTGAAAAAGGACAATGTAAACTCAAAATAAAAAAGTATGGCACATAAATAATCAGTGAAACTGATAATTATTCCTTAACTTTACAGGTTTCCAGACAGTCCGTGTTGGGACAGTGGGTACCCCAGTGGGCACCATCACTTTGTCTTGTGCCTACAGAATCAACCTTGCTTTCATGTCAACCAGGTGAGAAAATGTGATAATGCCAGAAACTCTTCTACAATAATTTACTGCTAAACCCCTCATATTCTGAGCCCTCAAATCTTTCCCTTCTGCTTATCCTTTCCTGCTGAGATTCTCTTTTGTGAAGAACACTCTCTCTCACGCTTAAGCCTTGCAGCAAGGGGAGTATTTGGGTAGCCCTGAGCCAGGCTCTAGAACTCCAAATTGTTGATACATGACTGGAATCACAGGACTAAATTGTAAAGATGCTCTGGTCCCATAAATAGACACAAGCGTTTTCTGTGAAGGCACCACAAATTGGGAAGAGTAGAGAGAAAAAGCCAATAACACCATTGCTTGTTGCCTTGCAGGCAGTTTGAGAGGACCCCTCCTATCATGGGGATTATAATTGATCACTTTGTGGACCGTCCCTATCCCAGCTCTTCACCCATGCATCCCTGCAATTACAGGTGAGGAAATACTGAGTTGAAGTCATGGGCTATGGTAAAGGCATCCATTATGCCCAAATACAGAGCCTTTTCCACTATTTGTTGACAGCATGGGAAGGGACACTGGAGAATTAGTGTCAGTAATATTGGCATTGTTGAACATGTGATGAAGGGTGACATTTTTCTCCTCACACTGAGATGTCTGAGTGTAGCAATTTTCCCAAATTCTTTACAGTGGACACAAAGGATGTTTAATCTTGGCTGCCTTCAGGAATTTGAAACTGTAATGGTTAATCCTGATGCAGAACTACATGTCTAGATGCATGCATCCCTGGATATTTCCACTGGGGGAAGATCAGTTTAATTTCTCTTTGGAGATGAGAGGTTTGTCTTCTCTAAAATGAATGTAAGGGCATTCAAATTGGGACCAGTGGTGTTGTTTCACAATGGTTGTGTAAACACCAAAGCCAGGAGCACTAGCTGGTATAATGAAAGCATCAGTTAGAAACACCATTTATTAGTAAATAACATCTGTTATTTTACATGGGGTAGAAGACAAACACCAGAGGAAAACTGACGTTTTCCCACTTCGTTTTACTTAGTTCTGGCAAGTAGATGAGAGCCCTTCATAATTCTCCTTTCAAATACACCCAAATACTCTCAGCCTCCCTGCAGTGTTTGTCCCAGTGTGTTTTACTATTAGTTTGTTTTAAGGAACATTTCCAGTTAGAAAACTTGTCTTTTCTTGCTGCTTTAGAGCTGGTGAGGACAATGGTGCAGTATACCCCTCAGTAGAAGATTCCCAGGAAGTGTGTACCACATCTTTTTCCACCTCTCCTCCATCTCAGGTAAGAGAAACCAGACTCTTTTTACTTCTAGACAGAACAATTGCTGTAAGAGTAGTTTGCATATTCCTACATCAGCTATTGTGCAAACAGAAAGCCTTCTGCTGCTAATTAAAATTTAATGTTTGGGTTATTTATATCATTACACTCTTGAGTAAAATCTACTGAAATTGGATACTAATTTCTACAAAATTCCAGGGTCATAGAAAAACTGAATTACTGAGAAGGATTAAAAGAGCCTACTCCAGTAGCTGGGTTGAAGTGTGCTTGAAGAGGATAGCAGTGTACTTGCACACTACATACCAATACTGCAAGAGGAGGAATTCAAGACATTGATGTCAGGCAGCCTAAGTAGGAGTAACAGACTGACATTGAGAAAAAACACTGAAATACTAGGAAAATGCTGGATAAAGACAGAAAAAAGACAAAAACTGTATTTGTTAGACCATCTAGAATTAGTTGGGGCAGCAGGAATAAATATTGGCAAAAATATTGCCCATACAAATTTCGTATAAGTTTCAATTTTAAAATAAATAGATAATAGTTTCCTTTTGAATAAGAAAACCCAGAAACTCCCAAGTTTTTTTACACTTTTATATACCTGACTTGACAGTTCTGTATTTTGAGGACTTGGCCAGAGTTGCAGTTGTCCTATTTCTTTAAATATTCAGGATTGCACTGTCTTGTTTGTCCAGCCAAGCAGATGGCTCTACTGACAATCTTTAAAGACAATCTAAAGACTCTAAATCTGTTTCACTGCCAATGTGGAACATTGAATGAAGTATAATTGGAATGCTGTTTCAAACTGAAAGAATTTTCTATGGGTCTTTCTGCTGCTTCAGAGGAATTAGTATGCCTGCTTTAGCAGAATGTGTTCTGCTGTATGAATGAGCTTGAAATGAGCTTCTCTTAGGAAGCATTTTTGTGCCTAAGTGATTTCAGGTGACCAGGCATCAGGCAATGTTGAACTAATTAGCCAGCACTCATGGTAAGTCTGATAGAATAAAGCTTTTCTTATTCTGCAATGCACAGTTCAGGAAATGAGTTTGTGGCTGAGTTGTGTCCTGTTTTCCTAAAGTGGGGTAAATACAAAAGATTTCATAAGGAAATTTCCACTACTGGCTTGTTTGTGCCAGTGTTAAGTGTTACTTAACCATAGTAGTGTATGTAATTACATTGAACTTCACATTTCCCCAGGGATCTTGAAACTTTACTGTCATTGAGAGGGAAAAGCTTTATGAAACCTTGAGGATTCACATTGAGTATGAGCCTATGTTCTTGCTTTTTCTGTGGCTCATAGTTGCCATATGCTGTGCCCTTATTTGTAAAGCAACTGCCAGTCTTTGTTACCACAGTTAGAATTGTAAGGCTGCCGTGGCAGAGTGGACTTAAAAGAGAAAGAAGTTTTCCCCAGCTTTCTCTATGTCCTGTCCAGGTTAATGGCTAGGAAAATTCTAGTAACTGTGTGATTTTTGTGGGCAAATCATGTGAATCTCTACCTGCCTCCTCAGTAAAAGTGAGGCCTAACCTGTGTGATACAAGAAATAGTTGTTGCCTTCTCTGTCAGGTTGCATGTCTGTGCATGTGTTGTGTGTCATGAAGTAGCCCAAAATTCAGGAGAGTATGGCCATGAGTAATACCCAGAAATTAAGCTGAAGCTTCCCTCAAAGTGAAAACCTTTGGTAGGAAAATGACTAGGAGGAGATATAGGACTGAACCAGGTTTGGACTGCCCTTTTTGCATTAGCACCCTCTGTGAGACTGTTTTTTTTCTGGAGTTTTGCTCCTATTGATGGAGTTGCCACTTCATGTGTGTTTGAACTGCACTGTAGTCTGGGTCCCCTTTATTCTAAGGGTGCAGCACAGACCTGCCAAGATAGGATCCCTCAGAAAGCTGGAGGATAGGGAGTATGGATGGATGGAACATGCTGAAATACAAGTCATTTGTAAATTTAAAAAAAAAAAAAAAGTACTTTTTCTGGCATCTGCTCAGCCTTCTCCGTGCTAATTGGCTGGTACCAATTATAATTAACTGTGGTACAGAGTCTCTGGCAGTTACTTTCATCAGGGTTCAGTGGTTCACTCAGATTGAAAAACAGTCAATTCTTTACAAAATCAATGTGCTTCTGGCAATACTGAGACTTCTGCTCTCCATGTAGGTGTGGCTGCTGCAGCCAAAACCTCTTCACTAGCATTCAGTTCATCCAACTCTTCATAATTCCTCTCTGAAGTCCTTCTCTCTCTTTCTCTCTCCCCCCTCACTCTCTCTTCTCCTTGTTTCCTCTGTTTGTCTGTGTCTGTGCACAGTGTGTTTTTACTGTCACAAAGGCACATTTTCAGACCCCTCCTCCTGTGGTGACGGACACCTTGAAGGTCCCAGTGATGGGACTGGCCTTTTCACATCAAGTGAGTTGTCAATAGAGTATGCTCTACATGGCCAGAATATGAGTTCTGGCATGACAAAACAAATACAGGAAAACACAAATTTGACAATGTGGTGTGTTTGTTGTGCATGAGAAAAACTGGTGAGCCACAATGAGCCAGGCACTTTACTGAGACTGGCTTCTTAAATGCCTTTGCAGATGAAGGTCTCCCAAAGACAGGACAAGCACCCCTAAAAACACAACAGCTGTCAAGGATTGTTAGTGAAAGACACAAGTAGTAAGGCACAATTCTGAGTGTTTTCTGTTAACAGCCAATGTCCTAGAACCTGTAAAGTCTAATTAGAGCTCTATTCAGCTTAACTAGCCTCATGTGAATGAAAGTCATGTTCCACATTTTGATCCCTGTAAAGGACATCAGCTTTGGTGCTGCTGGAGCTCATACTGAGCTCTGAAAGAAATGTTCCTCTTGAGGTCAGCAAAGTCAAAACAGAAAAGTTTTATCTAACCTGACTGGGTAGATTTCTGCATGGGATGTATAAGGAATTTCTCCTGGGTCTCACTGCTTCCAACACTTAATTCCTAAAGCAATCTCACAAGGGTTAGCTTCCCAGTTCTCTTTACCTGGCACATTTATGGGACCATGTATTCTTTCACCAAAGCTATTTGAAGAGGTCTGGAAGATCAGCTGTTTTAATTTGCACTGGGAGTAGGTTCAAACAGTTGATAATGAAATTGTTTTGCAATGAAGAAACATTAAGTATTAGCTCTTTAGTAGGTTCATGATGGCATTCATGCATCTGGCCAGTGTCAACCCACTACACCAGTATTTGAAGTAGGCCTGTAGAGCAGATCTTCCCTGAGATTGGATGTCAGTCATACCTTGCACAGCCTCCTCCTCATGTGTAGGAAGCCAAGCTTGTTTTCCTGTCAAGGCTCAGACATAGTCCCCTGGACTACTGCCAAGTAGTCCTCATAGCAATAAGAATTTTCTAGAATAACCTACATTATTGGTTCCAGTGAAAATCTAGCATCCTTCTGCCAGTCTCAAATGCTGTGCCCCTGACTTTTCCTGTTCCTTCTTCAGCGACTAGTGATTATTCAGGCTGTTGGGAATTCCCCTTCCCTTTCCTCTCTCCTCTCCCTTTGCCCTGTTTTTTTCTCTTCTTTCTTAGCTTTCCAGCTCTCGTCTTTCCTATCAGCCTGCTGCCCTGGGAGTTGGATCAGCTGACATGGGGTATCCTGTACTATTTGCTGGTGGCTTGAATGCTGCACATCCTCACCAGGTACTTGTAGAGAGTAGAACCAGCATGGCTGGTACTGCAGTCATTTGAGTCACTTGTACACCCAAGAGAGGCATTGAAACCAGTGGATGCATTGGTGTCCTGTCTGTCAGGAATGGAAAGAATGTACAGTAAATACAGAGAAAGCACAAATTCCACAGGAGTTGGGAATTGGCTCCTCAGCATCCTGACTTTACTGGCTTATGGGGTCATGTGGGAAAACTAGGCCAAGAGACCTGTTAGCCTGCAGCAGCTTGTCACTGATTCCAAATGTTGCCTGTTTTACAGAGCTGCTACTCCTGTAGCTGTGCAAGCACAGTTTTGCAGGCTAGACATAGGATACACTGACAGTTCATACTGACATGACTGGTTCATCGGACAAATAAGCCAAGTTGACAGAAGTCTTTTTCTGCTTGTGGTATTGGTGTTACAACAGTTTTGCTGACACAATGTTAATAAAACAAAATAATTTCAGTTGGATTGGTTTTACAGTGAGCATCTAGTCCAACTGCCTGACCAGTTCAGGGCTGGCCAAGTTAAAGCCTAGTATTAAGGCAATTGTCCAAAAACTCTTAAAAACTGACAGCTCAGGGCATTGACAGTCTCTCTAGGAAGAGAACACTGTTCCAGTTTTTGACCACTGTCTGCAAAGAAATCCTTTCTAATGTCCAGTCTAAGCCTCCCATGGTGCAGCTTCAAGCCACTCCCATGCATCCTACCACTGGATCCCAGGGAGAAGAGATTCCTCTCCACTTCCCCTTCTCTTGAAGCTGTAAGAAGCCATGGGGTTGCTGCAAGAGGGTGTAAGCTTTTCTTCCTCCCCATGAAGCAGATGACTTAACAGCCAGAGAACTGCAGTGTAAAACAGTCCTGAAGTGGAAAGGAGTAGAGTAGAAAAGGAGTAAAAATGAGTTTGTATTGTGATAATCCACTCCTACATGACATTTCTCTGAGGCTTGTAGTGGCTGGATCCCAGTCATATGCCAAAACCCCCACAACATGTATCTAGGATGATGGAAGCTACTTTGTATTGCACTGTGGTGTTGGTTTGATTTTGAGATCTCTTAATTCGACTGTTCCTTTCTATCTCAGTTGATTGGTCCAGGCAAAGAAGGGGGAGTTCCCCCAGTTCCTAACCAGCCAGCACATGGCTCTCAAGCTGACCAAGAGAGGATGTGCACCCCACTGGAGGGAGTCCATTACTCAGCAGCTACTCCTTCTAGCAGGTAGGTTCGTTTCAGATGATCCACCACTTTTGCTAACCCATTTATAAGCCTATTAAGATTAAACTTTTTGTTCCTCCTTTTTATCTGTTGTTTGTAGCATAACTATTGTCTTACCATACCCCAAATCAACTTAAAGCTTTCTCTGATGGGACTTTTTCAGCCTTTCTCCAATCAATGATCTTGCCCATCTATTTAAAGCTCCTAGTCCATATAATATACTTCTTCTATGTAATATATCTTCTTATATGTCAACTTTATTATGAATTTTATATTTTTTTCAATCTTTCTGCTGGTTTTGCTGATTGTAAACCAAGATGCAGTAAGTTCACAAATGAGTCTTAAATTCTCTAGAGACTTCATGTGCGTTGTTACCAAAGCCAGTTGTAGTTACCATAAATCTGTTTACCATTTTAGTAAGAAATTTTAGGCACAAAGTTACTTAAAAGGAAACAACACAACCTCAAACTGTCCTAAATCAACTCCCTCACAGCTAATTAAATCCTTCTGTTTTTTTGATCACCATATATATTTCTTGAGAAATCTTTCTTGGGGTTACATAGTTTTGAGTCATAGAGATTTTGCTCTGGGGAAACCAAAATCAGTTGCACTAGCAGCTTCCTGGGTATACTATCTAGGTAATCCTCTTTATGGGACAAAACAATCTTTTTGTTTTAAAGTTCTGAGTACCTGTGGCAGGAAAAAACCCAAAACAAGTAGGTCATGGAAGTACCTAATAGCCATGGAGTGAATTAATCATACTGGGAGTGGCTGTTGTGATGCACCAGACTGCTGCATTTGTAAATTGAGTGACAGATACAATTGTGGTTCTTGCCCTCACCTCCTGAGAGATCTGTGACTACTGTGTTACTGAAAAAATAGTAGTGATGAACAGGAATCACTGTGAACACACACAAGTTAAAAGTCAATTTCCTAGAAGAAAAGCCTATTTCAGGAACTTTGCATTCAACTAAATAGTTTTTGCCCAGCTTTAAACAAAAATCTGAGTCCACAAGTGCCCGCTTCCCTTTTGTGCTTGTGACTGAGGAGAAAGGTATGGTACAAGGACAGATTTCTGTTGTCCTTCTTCCAATACTAGGAGAAAACAAAGAAAAATGAAGGAGTATCATAAAGAATGTTATTTATCTATTCTGTTTGTGTCCAGAGGCACTAACTATGTATTTTCCTTCCCTAGTGAGGACACAGAAACAGTATCCAACAGCAGTGAAGGAAAGTGTGGCTCCCCACATGACCTTTTGGAGACCATCTTTATCCGGAAGGTGGGAGCTTTTGTCAACAAACCCATTAACCAGGTAATGAGCTGTAGATCTTACCGAAGACCACCATATACTCTTCTTTTCCCATCTATTCCTATCTATACATAGAGGAGCAAAAAGCACCCTAATGCCAGGGCAACCTCAGAGACCGAGCATGCATATTTCTGCCTGCTGCATTTCCCTATGAGGTTTTGCCAAGGCATATTTGTTTTCATAAAATCATTTTGGGATGTGACAGCCATTGCATTTGCTCCACTTTGCCAACATCTTATTTGAGAATAGAAGACTTGATGCTTCACTTGGGTCTCACAATGATGCCACTACCTGTGCCACTACCACAGGTCCATAAACTAGGAAAGCTGGTAGCAAGCCTCTCTTCCTTGAAGGAACATGCAGTGGACCAGTTCATCACTAGAAGCAAGCATTTAAATTCAGCTAGGGCAGCTTAGAGATCTGCTTAGTTCCTAGGGCTGCAATTCTAGGCCTTTTGATGGTGGATGAAGGAATGAGACTTGTTTCAATTTGTAGCACTTCGTTAATCCTTGTCTATATTAAACAAGATATGTATAGAAGCAATCCCACTTCAAGGTATGTATCTGCATTAAGTCAACTGAGTATCTTTCTGGATTTCATGCCCTTTAAATGAGGTTATCAGCCTCCTGCCTGACTGCTGACGTGATTTTGGGCCATTTTTAGCTGGCCTGACAAAGATGTTCAGTATCCTTTTCTGTGCTGGGTAAGCAGAGCATCTTAGTGAAATTCTGTTTGCTAAATCTCCTCAGGTGACCATGGCCAACTTAGACATTCCTTTTGCCATGTTTGCTCCCAAGAATGTTGAGCTGGAAGATAACGACCCCATGGTAAGACTCTTCCAGAGGTATATGTGCCTTCTCAGCATCCCTTATGCAAACATCCATGCTATTCTCTGCCGTGAATACACTTTGGTTTTGGAGAAAATACCTAGTTATTCAGATTTGTTTGGTTTCAAGAAGTCTGCTGTGTTGAATTTTGGGCTCTCTAGACATGCAAATAACAGCATGTTTTTGCTGCCCCTGCTCTAGTTAATGTTCATTGTCCAACCTCCTAACTGCCCCCACAATGCCGAAGTACATAGACAGACATGACTGTAAGATCAGTACTCACCGTTTTTGATTTCTTGGGCAGGTCAATCCTCCTGAATCCCCAGAAACGGAGTCTCCTCTACAAGGCAGCTTACACTCAGAGGGCTCCAGTGGCAGCAGCACAGGGAACACCCATGATGACTTTGTTATGATCGACTTTGTAAGTGCCCTCATCATAGTTTTTGCACAACACCTGCACCTTAGGTGGGCTTTCATGTGCAGGTGTGATGGCAAATGATGTCATTAGTTTTCAGTGGGAGTGGAAAAGACACATCATTTACAGTACCACTAGGGCGTGACAGTCCCAGAACTGCAAAGGCACTGATACCAGCAATAAACAGCTACAAATTAAATACCATTTCAGTTCTCTGCTAACATCTGGGCTTGGCATCCTCTTTGTTAGCACGTGGAGGAGCCAGATTCCAAAGAAATATTCTCTTCCAATGGCTCAAGGGATATTGATATCAAGTGATATTGGCTGTTCTTCAGTTATTTAATATGCATTATTGCAGCAACAGTTGTAATGCCAAGATGTTTACTGATAGCTGGTAACACCTTTACCTAAGATTACACCAAAAGGGAAGCCAGTGATTCTGGGAATTAATAGCAGTATCTTTGATTCTAGAAACCAGCATTTTCAAAAGATGACATTCTTCCAATGGACCTGGGGACATTTTACCGTGAATTTCAGAACCCCCCTCAACTCAGCAGCCTCTCCATTGACATTGGAGCACAGTCCATGGCAGAGGATTTGGTATGGAACCCTGAAATTTTTTTGTGGGAATCATAAGTACTTTATAATGCTCTCCCTAGTCCTAGGGAGAGCATTATATAACTTTTTGAAAAAAGTATCTTCATAGAATTGCAGAATAGTTTGGTTTGGAAGGAACCTTTCAAGGTCATCTAGTCCAACCCCTCTGCAGTAAGCAGGGACATCTTCAACTAAAGCAGGTTGGTTGGCCCCATCTAACCTGGCCTTAATTATTTCCATGGATGTGGCATCCACCACCTCTCTAGGCAAAAAACTGTTACAGTTTTTCACCAGCTTCATAAAAAATTTCTTTTATCTAGTGCAAATCTACTCTCTTTCAATTTAAAACCATTGCCTTTTGTCCTATCACAACAGCCCCTGCTAAAAAGTCTGTTCCCGTTTTTCTTAAAGGTCGTCTCAGAGCCTTCTCATCTCCAGGCTGAATGATCCCAAGTCTCTCAGCCTGTCTTAACAGGAGAGGTGCCCCTGCCCTCTGATCATTTCTGTGGCCCTCCTCTGGACCCACTCTAACAGATCCCATGTCTTTCCTATACTTCACAAAAAAGAGTCCCTGCTCAAAGGGAGTCCATCACTAAAATATTCCAAATAAATGCAGATTTGTTTATGGCACACCTGACCCTCTGAAACTGGCATATTTGTCTTGAAGCTGAAGGCTACTGCAGCATGTTTGCTTTGGTTGTCATTGAAACCCCCCAAACTAATCCTGCCTATGGAGTGTCTCACTTAGTGGCAAACCAGGCCTGACTTTGCAGCCTGAGCAGAGTTGGAGTTCTGGTCTGGCTGATTAAAGTCACGTCTGGGTGACTGCTCTATTAGGCTCTCTGGCATTGTACTATACTGTGGAGAAAAATGAAAACCAGAGTCTGAGAGCAGCAGGTGACTTGATGAAGGCAGTGACGTGAGCAGGTTATTGTGCTGCAGCTGGTGGGGATTGCACAAGGTGAGGCTCCAGTGCACCTCCTGTTCCTGCAGAACAAATAGACTCTGGGCAGAGTGCCCTGCTCAGGGTTACTTGCTGGATGCTGCCAGAGGGCTCCTGGTTTTGTGCATGTAGAAAGGTGAGCCCAGAGCATTGGCAATGGATTGCATGACTCAGAAACAGATTTTTCTTCCTAGTATGTTTAAAATTTCCTTCTGTCTTTTGTGAATGAGCCCTGATCCACACCTTTCCTTACCCTTCCAGGACTCGTTACCAGAGAAGCTGGCAGTCCACGAGAAAAACGTCAAAGAATTTGATGCTTTTGTGGAAACCTTGCAGTGAAGCTGCTTCCCAGTTCTGCTGCAGCAATTCTTCCTCCTCAAGGCATCCTGGAGATGACATCAACAAATATCTCTATCCCCCCTGCTCTGCCTTTTGTTCACATTGACTAGTTCCTTCCATCAAGTGAGCTTTCTTTTCTCTCTTCAATGACAGATATGGCTCATCTGCTGATTCTCCTCAACTTTTCCACCACATTCTGGACCGCTTTTCCTGCTCACAGTCAGTTTTAAGACTTCAGTAGGAACACAGGAAGTCAAACTCCAGTGTATGGAAACTTACTTTCTCCTCAGTCTGTGTTCTGTATGGTGGGGCTTTGTGGAAAGTTGCCATACGGTTCCTCCAAAGGTCCTATGTTCTAAGTTCCCTAGGTAGTGCTAACAGACTTTTTCCTACCATCTCTAATGCTGTTAGAACATAGAAAGCTTTGGCTGATTTCCAGGGGCTGTGAGTTCAGCAAATTCAACCATTTGAAGTCCAGGACATCCATTCCACTGAACTGGGCATTTTATCTTGACTTCAGAGTGCGTGCTTGGGGCCCAGGGAGAGACGTCAGCTTTGGGACCTGCATAATACAAGTCACTTTTGTTTTCCTGCTTCTAAGGAACTGGGTCTCTACACAGTGATTTTGTGCAAGGCCCTCTGTTAGGTGGCTGATAAGCAGGAGTGAAACTACAGGAATTCTTTCCACATTTCTTTCCTGAGTGCACTGACACTCGGCCATGCTGAGGTTAACAGTGTTGACTGTTGGCAAGCCTGCACGTAGCAGCTGTGATGATGCCGAATTCATAGTCTCTGCTTCTGAAACATAGCTGTAAATACTAGGAATCCTATTTCTTTAGGGTTATGTAACTAGGAGTCTTAGTCCAAGATTTTTTCCTCTAATACTTGCAAGCCTTCCTGCTTTATGGTTAATAGATGATCTTAAGAATTAAAAAATATTTATTGCTTTTAAAGAAACCTATATTTAAAAGATGTTCTGTTTTCATGTTATAGTGCGGGTCATTCTGTCCTGATCACTGCAGAGAGCAAGTCTGCCATGGAACCCTAGCCAGTGAGGCTGGTCTCTCTTTGCAGGAAAATATCCCAGATATTTATTTTCTAAGACAGACTTGATTAATATTATACTCTGTTTTGGGGACTGTGTGTCCATTACATCCAGTCAGGGCTCACTGATAGAATGAAATGTACACATCAGTGGAATGGAGTGGCAGGGACTTGGTAAAAAGCTGTTTTCTGATAGGCATGGATGAATTTGTAGTATTCTTTGGCCATTCAGAAGGCAGCTTATTTGAAGAAGCACACTTTTTTGGGAAGCTTATGGTACTTTTTAATCAGCTGGCTTTTGAGTAGCTGAAATTTTATTTTTGTAATAATCTGGCCATCAACAGTGTGACTGGCTGGCATTACTCTGTGGGTGATTTGGCTGTTGCATGTCTACTGCCTCATGTAAGGATGGGAGGAGAAACAGTGACACTAAACAGAAACTTGGATAAGGTGGGTTTTCTTGTGGTTCTCTCTCTTCCTCCCCCGTGTAACTAGAGTGAGCAACTGCAAGACCCCTAACTGTCCAAAACCTTTTTTCCCCCTCTTCTTTCTTTTAAGTGGAGTTGTGTTGCTTGAGTACTGAGAAACCAGCTTCATTTCTTCAGAGTGGCTGAGTAATCAGCCTTCTAGTTGGTGCAATGTGGCAGCTTCTTCAGCTTAGCTGCATTCATAGTTGGAAGAGATTGCCTGCAGCTGATGGGGGAACCCCAGCTCCACTCTGGAACACTATTTCTGTGCCACTGCTGGAGCAAGAAGCCAAATTCAGAACAGAGCTTACTGTAAGGTCAGAACAATGCAATGTTTTGAACTTCATGAGATTTTTTGTTGAGAGATGTGTTTGGTGGGAGGCCTTGTAAGTTCTAGAACCCCATTGAAGAAAAGTTACCCACCAGAACCTTTTTATTTCAGTCAACCAATTCAACTTTTTAGCAACCTCCCATGGAAATTGCTTTGTCCCTGCAAAGTAAGATGCCCAAACATTTAAGAAAGCTTCCAAGATAAAACATTTCTAACATGGCTATAGTTATGTGGGCTTTAACAAATACTTGATCCCCATCCAAGAGCCACCTTGTTTCACAGGTGGAAAGGGTCGCAGAAGGGTGCAGGAACACAAGGAATTAATGGATCAACTGCCTCTCGTGTGCTCAGTAAGTTGGTCTGCCACTTTGTAGGAAGTAGCTCATAGACAGGTGGCTGTCACCTTTAGTCTCAACAGTGATACTGTCTGGGCTGCAGAGCAGCAGAGATGAGGCAAAGTGCTGGTTCACACTGTATGAATAGGGAATAGTCAAGGCTAAACTTCATCTAGACAGCACTCCTGCTGTGTTCCTGCTGACAAGCTGTGGAGCTGGCAGGGAGCACTGCTGTTCTTGTTAATCCCACCCAGGAGGTCAGGGCTTGTACCTGTGCTCCTTTATTGATGGAGTTCCTAGTGTGGCTACAGCTCTCACATCTCCTAAGGCAGAATGTCACTGTGGCATGTTTTCTTCTCTTCAAAATGCTGGAAAATTGCCAATATAGGCTGCTAGTGTTGAGCTGGATGGCCATAGCAATAAGGGATTCATTCTCTTGGGCTGAATTATCTGCCTCTTCTCTGGACATCCCTCAGTGTCAACACACAGTTGCTACATCTAGGCTCTGAGTTCCGACCACTATACAAATGCTCTGCTTCAATAAAGATCTAGCTGCTGCTGTGGCCTGCCAGAGATTGTTATGAAGGCTGTTTATTTTAGCAGCTCTCTGCTCAACTCAATGTTAAGGACAGTATGTATGTAGCTGCTGATTTTCAGATACTTTGGGTGGAGGGGAAGGCTCCTCAAGTGTATTGTTTTGAAAAGTGTCCAGTGTACTTTAAGTATTCAAAGAATTTCCAATAAAACTTTTGTGTAAGCAACACTGCATTTTTCTGTGTTTACCAACAGGTCTGGGGACAATCCCAGGCTCATGCTTGTTTTCCTCGAGGAAACAAGAGGGTCTGGGGCCTGTCAGTGAATGAAGGACAAAGGAAGTTGCTGCCTCCATCAGAGAGGGCAAAATCAACTGGTGCATTATAGTTGGAGCAGTCAGTGGGATCGTACTGAGATCAGCCTACTGGAAGGACAGCAAGGAACAGACAGAACAGGTGCATGGAGGTGGGAGGAACAGTCATACAATGCTTGGCCCTGCTGACCTCACAGTGAATTGGGAAACTGAAATATTAATTCGTCTCCAGAGGAAAGGGGTGGAAAAAGGGGGAAAAAATATACCCACCGAATTTGCATTGTACACGGTTGCTGCCACATGCTTAAAGAATCATAGGAATGTGAGTTGACAGGAGAGAGAGCAGAGACTAATAAAATGTGGAAAGGATAACCATACTTAACAGCTGTATTCTAGTATTGATAAAAGTTAACCATGTATAACACACAATGCCAGGTATGGCGCTGACACCTTCCCTTTAAAGGAAAGACGAGATCATAAAAATCTGTACTAATAACAACTGCTGATTTAAGCTTCAGTGTAAAGAGTGTCTGGTTATTTTAAAAAAAGACACAGTGGATAAAAGGGCAGGAATGAGGGGTAAAAAAAGAGAAATTACTCTGTGTATTAGAAGCTTCTATGAAGGGAACATTCCTGCTTGGGATACAATGGTAACTAATAAAAGCAATCTTTTCTTAATCACATCTTCAGAAGGTAACACAGTAAACTGAGCATCCCACTGCAGTCTCACAGATACTAATCTGTCTACACTATATGCATGTATACATGTGTATTTATGAGTGTCATTTCATGAACTTAAAAAGATATGGTACAGTGCCAAAACTCACAGAAACCATCCTGTAGGATCTGGGGCTTACTACAGCGTGTTGAGTATCCACCATTTCCACCATGTCACCAGTAAGACAAGGGATTGGAAAAACCATCAGCAAGTGAGAAAGTAAACAATCAGAGAGACGTAAGATTAATCACCAAGGTCATGAACAATTAAATACCATTGCCTTGTAAGCCTACTCTGTGTATTTATAAAAAATGTTCTCAGAACAGTTTCCATAAAGCCAGGAGGCAGCTACTCATGAGAACGTGTCCAGTTGCAATGGTGTTCATACTGAATTCAGTACTGCCCATGGTAACACATAGGTCTTGTCAACGCCAGCTCCCTGTCAGGCCAGATGCACCTGCTCTCCAGCTCCTCTGAGCTGATGGTGCTGCAGCACAATGCCAGGCAGGTCACTGTGACAAAGCCTAGAGCCAGTACCAGCTGCTACACTGAGAGGAGGTTTGAGATCTCACCATACAGTTGACATGTTAACCATTAAGGGGCCATGTCAACATGCAGAAGGGGAACTGGCAACACTGGGAAGCCCTTAACTGGATAATTTATGAACAGTAAAAACTGACAAGGCAGCACACAGTTTAGACATGCAAGTACTGACATCAGCATTAACACATCACCCTGACACATTATTGCTGACATCCCAGCAGTCAGGCTACTGCCCAAAGCTGATGGTTTTAACTCCAGCACTCTCCATTCTACTCCTAACTCTTGCATCCCAGCCAAAAAGCTTACGGATGTAACAGGCGAATTTCAGTCTTTAGGAAAAGGCAGTGAACTGAATATGGATCAAGGAGAGTGTGGTGGTCTTTACCAGACTAACATTCATCAAGTTAGCAATCCACACATATTAAAATGAGAAGGTGCGGGCTTCTGCCGCATGTGTCACCTGGCCACAGGATAAACTTAGCCAGCTTATCCTAAAGTGGATACCACTTGGTACCCTTGGCAATCCTAGCCAGACTGCTCTTCATGACAGGAAGAAAGACCTAAATCTCTACTCCTTCATTTGTGTTTTAGACCTGTTTCCAGCCCAAGGTTCCTGCAAATCAGCACTTCTTGGAGTTACTCACATAGGAAGCATTTCATACTTTGTTTCCTGCCGTGCAGCATGGTCATGGTTAGCAGTATAGACAGCCCTTACTTGTTTTCTTCTAGATGTGCCACTGCTGCTGCCACTCGACAGACATATCTGGATCTGAGATTACATTTTGATTTTTATTGAAATACAAAAAGTGCAAACTGTGAAATACAAGATCGGTGCAGATTAAAAGAAAATAAACAATGTGAACTGTGAAAACCCAGGTCTGCACCTGACGAACATCAACAAAGAAAAAGGCAGGGAACACCACCAATAAAAGCAAAGCCGAAATTTTTGCACAGGAGCCCCTATGCATAAAAAAAGGAAACTGGGACCAAACTGGCCCTCGGCTCTCTCATGTTAGCACACAAGGCATCTGGATGGCCCTAGACCCCCTGCACCACCCAAAAGCTCAGGTGTCAGCTTACAGCTTGGCCAGGGAGTGATCAGAGGCCATTAAGACAGCAGGAGGCTTAGCAGAGAGGAATGTTCTAGGTGCTAAAAGCAGGAGGCTGATGCAGAACAAGTACCCCCACAGGAAGAAATGGCTAATAGCTAACCTGAAAGGTAAGCCAGGGAAGAGACCCTTGGGCAGCTCTATAGCAAGAAGAAAACCAACACAGACCAGCACCTGAATTGTATACCGTCCCCGACCTATACAAGGCAGAGAAACCCAACTCAGCCAGCACCCTGCCCATGTGAGGAGGGAATTTGACCCCCTGGCCTTGGCAGGTGCAGGCTCTGGTGACCACCCACCTGACACAGGCTGCAGGCAGGCCCTGGCCAGTTCCTTGCTCAGATCACAGGAGGAAATATTTCAATAAAAGGCATTCAGGAGAACAGAATGCAAAAGCAACCCTGGTTACTGTGCCTGCTCCAGGGGCCTCAGCAGCTCCAGCACAAGGAGTAGCACAGGAAAGGGGATATTTACAGTGGGTCCCTTCCAGGATTTGCAAGCACTTTCCCACCATGAGCAGTAGTAGTTCCCTGAACACTCTCCAAATCTGCTCCCTGCAGGCACTGAACTGGAGCAGGCTTTTATCCCTGCCTGCAGGGGATGAACCAGCCTCTATTTTGCTAAAAAAGGAAACATCATTTCAAGAATTTACTAAAAAAACCACCCAACAAACCTAAATCCCCCCAAAAAAAACCCTAATAAACAACCGAACTCCAGCCAGAACTCAGACACTTGCAGTATTCCCCACTTTCCCCCTGGACAGGAGCTACTCCAGCACTGCTCCTTTGGCTACTGGGCAGGGAACAATCCTTGCTGCTCTGCAAGGCCAGAACATGCCACCTTCCCCAGAGAGTGCATAGGGCCAGGCCTCATGTACGCAGGCACTTGGATTCCAGGTTTCTGAGCTTGGGCATTTGTCCCAGAAGTTAGCTGGGCTTGCCTTTCCTCTAGGGAGATGAAGGTGAAGCCAGTGTCAGCTGCAGATACAGTCAGAGCACCAAGTCTCCTTCTCCCCCTACCAAAGCCTCCACAGAGCAGGATGCCTGCAGGGAAAGAGGGGCTGCACTGGGCTCCCTCAGCCTCCACAGCCTTGCCCCTTAAACACTGTGGCAAGTACACCTCTCTGCACACTAGTCCACCCCAGATTACTCTTCTACAGCATATCAACCCTGCTAACTCACTCTAGAAGAGATCACAGATTAATTAGGAGTATATTACCTCTCCCTCCAAAACATTTATGTAGCTACTGCTGCGAATTGAATGAAACAATTCATATCCTGGCCAAATAGGGAAGGCTCCTATTCTTGGAAAAAGGAGACTTGAAGAAGTCAACAGCCTTATAGCCTCCACAGGGCAAAGTCTCCCAGTATCTAGAAAGGATCAGATCCAGTCCTATCTTAGAACATCTCTTGCTCCAGTCTTAGTAATGCTCACTTTCCTATTCACAGTTCCCACCCACATGTTAGTGTGCCTCCTCCAAGCCAGCTGGCTGGACCTACACTGCCTTGCAGAGCTACCATTTGCACCCATCCCCATTCCAGAGTTTAGCAAAAGGAGCAATTTTCTTAATTCCTGCAGCAGATGCCACTTACTTTGATTGCAGCAGGGGCACCAACCCTTGGTCAGTGTTTAAAGGCAGGCTAAAACACGAAAAACAAAGTTCTATTTAGCATCCAGTAGCTTTTAAAAAAACAGTTCTGCTTGGTCCGAAAGATTTGTCCCTGAGGCCAGATGCAGCAGGGAGGTCTGGCCCAGGCACACAGGGCACAAGATACAAAGATAAATCATGCCAGTGAAGTAAGGCTAGAAGCTCCCTCCTAAAACTCTGACAGGCCCAGGCTGAGGAGAAGGATCTCTCAGCTCAGGTAATAGGAATGAGGCAACCTAAACCCAACAGAGATGCTATAACAGTGTCACAGCTGCTCCAGGGAGGTGCCAGGACCACCCCACTCTGAGCCTGCCTTGCAGAGAACATGATCTCTCCAGCCATGCCCAGGATATACAGGATGCATCTGACCAGATGGCAGGATGGAATGCATGAACCCAGGAGGAGACACAGCAAAGGCCCTTGATATGGAATAGCTGTTCCCTCACAGCTTTGGCACATGAATACTCAGCACCTGGGCAGAAACTTGTAATGCAGGCCTGGAGCAGTCCATGGTGAGGATTAGCCCCAGTCCCCAGACTTCCCTCAATGCCATGCTCTCTGTTACACTGTGCTGGAGAAAATTGTGCTCAAAAAGACAATTAACTAGTCAAGGCGGTCTGTGCCAGTCAGCACAGATATGTATGCCAGAAGAGGAGGTCTGGTGCTGCTGCCAGGACAGATGGTGATCCTCATGGCGTTCAGCACCTCCGTGCCACTAGGGTACTTGCCCTGCCATTCAGACTCAAAGGGTCACAGCTGGCCTACATGCACAGCCAGGCCTGGCATGAACATTCCCAGCCAGGCAGGAAACGCTGCTGGAGGGACAAACAGATCTCAGCTGTATAACTACAGGAGGCAAGACACCCACTACAGTCCAGCAAACACTGAATAGTACTTGAGTTGGTGACCCCAGAGGGGCTGGGCTTTGGGCTTCATTGTTTTGGAGTCTGACAGGTAACAGAGCCCATTGCTGTGAGCCTGTCCTTCACCTGTCTGCCAAAAGCAGGGCGTCCAGAGTGGTGTTTGCAAGTGCAGGACATGCTTCTGCCTGAAGCACAAGGGCTGCTGCTCCCTTCCCTGCTTTAGGTGCCCCTAGGGAAAGGCAGGATGCATGTTCAGTGCTGAGAAATGGCACTCACAGTAAGAATGTCTCCATCACAAAACCCAGCAAGCCCACCCTAGCCCAGACAGCCCAGCTGAGGCAAGGAGGGGAGAGCTGGGGTTATTGGGAGCTTGAACAAAAAGATCTGTGCTGAGGAAGGGACCAGGAGGGCAGAAAAACTGCATAACGTAAGGGAAGGAAGAAAGGAAGGCAGGTCATCTGATAGGGCTGAAGACTGGTGATGAGCCCTGGAGGAGCTGCACAGGTGGGTTAGGACTCCAGTCTCAGCAGCTGGGAGACCAGCTCCCCTGCCCATTCAGAGCTGTAGGTCTCCTACTCACTTACTTGCACACTTTCACCATCATCTCCACAGCCCTCACTCTGCTCATCACCCAGAAGATCAATGGTCCCTTTGTACTGGAGACAGTTTGGTCACAGCTCCAAGACAAAGAAGGGGGAAGGTGGGCACAGTGTGCAGGTGTCGGCCAGCCTGGATTCAGGCCTCCGCAGCCTCAAACAACTCCTTCTGGTGGTCCAGCAGGAATTTGGTAAAGGTATTGATGGGATTGATGGCTTTTAGAGTGATGGCCACATCTTTGGCCCAGAGCAGATTTGGGCCAAACACAACTGCCAGGTTGGTGTTTGTCATCTTGTTTCTGTCGCTGTGAGCAGAGACCTGTGTGTGAAGGAAAGAGACCATTGTGAATCCTATAGAACAGCACAGCAGCTGCTCTCTACCCTCCCCAAAGCCAGAGCTGACAGACTCAAAGAGAAAATGAGAGGAGAAAAGCTGGCCAGGCCATATCATAACAACAGGACCAAGAGCACTGCCAAAAAATATCTCTACAAGTCCAGATCACCACTTACGATCTTTCCTCTTGCTTGAATGGCCTTGCAGTGGCTTTCTTGGCAGCAGGAAGTACTCCCAAGCAGATCTCTTCTACTCAGCTACTTTGTAGTTCCATCTCCACCCTGGGGAGCTTTCAGCCTCCCTGGTATAGACCACACAGGCTGTATGCCTGCACCTTTTAGGCTAAAGGCCTGCCTGCAACTCTCACCGTTATGACAAGTAAATGCTTCACGTAGTGCTCACCTGCACCAGAAAGGCTGTCAGTAAACGGAGCACTTGGTAGTTTTCTTCTGGCAAATCCTGGAGCGTTTTACGAACAACATCCACACGTTTCACCTCTTCCACACCTAAAAATCAAGAGAGACAGGACAATCCTCAGTACTCATCCTGATGAAGGCCCTGTCAGCAGCCACAAGGTATCTCATGCATGTCCCCACTAAAATATCTTTGCCCTTGGCCAGTGCAACATTCAGGGAGTAGCACACTTGTTACAACTCACTCTGAAAGCTGACAACATGGCTGTAGAGGCCAAAAGTGAGGAGGGGCTCAGGTAGCTCCCTCAAGAAGGTCTTGAGAATCACAGCAGGGAGGTGCACATCTTCATAGTCCTGGAAATCTACAGGCACACCTGAGAAAGCAGAGCAGAGACTCAGTGCTCACTGGCCAAAACAGCACCTCCTCCAAAGGACAGGACATGATGGTCAGAGCCCAAAACTAAGGGAGGGGTGTTTTAAAGAACACAGAATCCTGAAGTACAACATCTTCTAGCAGAGTGGAAAAATATGTCCCAAAATCATATACACATAGCTAAATCGAGCACTACATCTTTAGAAGTCATCAAATGAAACATGACTAAGTTCCATCCTGGTAATCTTAAATCCCTTCAGTATAATCAGAGTAAGATGGTAGATCCCACCCCAAGAAACAGGGACACTTTCAGGAAAAAAAAGAGTAGTAAGCGGAATATGAGAGAGAAGGAATATGCTCTCCACCCAGCAGAAGTACCAGATACTTCTCCCTTGCAATTCATGTCATACTTCAAGATGAGGCCTCACCTACAGACCTATCAGAGAAGGAGGGGATCCATGATGGACTAGTTCCAACACAGTTGCAGTTGGACAGTAGTAATTAGGTAATGAGAGGGGCTCTGATGTGTTTGGGCACTTACCCATATTGTATTTTTGCTGGACTTCTCTGACAACCTGTGTATTTGCTGATCTCCGGAAAATCCCCTCTGTATTAAGAGCTGTGAAGCGACAGCATATGGAGAAGAAAAAAAAATCAGCCATGTGAAGAGTCTCTGAAAACGCTGGCCTTAACAATTATAAATCCATGCTGTGGGGCATTCAGACAGATTTCAGTAAGTCCCTTTTTTAGAGTACAACAGTTCTTTCTGCTTCCACTATCAGACAAAGAATACAAGGAGCATTTGGCTACTTTTATACAAGTAGAAACATGGACTCCTGAAAGAAGGAGGTCTCATAAGGCCTCCACAATCTCACTTGAAGGCTAACTCACCTAGTTCAGGCTTTACACCCTATTCTAGACTGCTGTTCTTCTTTATCTTACCACAGTCATGATGGGAGCTTGGACAGAACAGAGGTCACTGGTATGGAATTGCAGCTTCCCCAAACACTTACCATGCTCCCGCAAGTGAGCAATGGTGTCTCTAACCACCAGAGGAACAGGAGACTGATCAGGGCTCTTCTCCCTGAGACTGCAGCAAGAAACAATAGGTTACACATGACTGGTACTTTTTCCTTTCCCATAGGAGAAAGGGCAGAAACTGACACATGAGAAAAAAAAAAATTTGGCCACCACATTCCTGTGACAGAAGATTTATCAACAAAAAGACTGTGAGGGAAAACCTCAGGATGGCAAGATGCTCACTGCCACCCTCACATTTGATTGTCCAGACCACTAGATAGCTTGGAGCTGTTCACTCCTCCCAGGCTGCTAACAAGCTCAGGCACCATGGCAAACACCATCTGGAAATATTGCACTAAAGCTGGGGTATGTGTTCTCAGACTGCCTCAGAGGATGTGTCTAGCTGCACAGTACTGGCTCCTCCTCATTCCCTGGGGAGGCAAAACCACACTCAGAGTTAAAAATACTTTCAACACTTACTCAGTATCACCAGCCCTTGCCAGTGTCTGTGTTTGCCTTTGTCATTGTGCAGGAATGGGGAGTGGGATTCACTACAAGGGTGAATGGAGGTGCTTTTAAAATAGAATTTATGATTTGGAAAACAACTAAGAAACAAATCTGCAGCACTGCTCAAAGTAGCATAGTCCTAAAGAGACCCCTTCCAGCTTCCTACAGACTTCTTTTGCTTAAAAGGAAGTTTCTAGTGCTATAAAGCTGTCCCCATGGCCCTTATTTTGCTCCTCCCTCAATGACCCTAAGTTGCAAAAACAATCTAACCCAGGGATCAAGAAGGTGGAACTGAACTGAGTTAGTCAGGATCTGGACATGAGCACAGAATTCCTCAGGATAATTATTAAAGTAGGAAGTCTGAACTGCAAGAAATTTCACAGCAATTTTCTGCTGTTGTTCAGTAATAAATACAGTGACCTCATATCAAGCAAGTCAGGGCAAAAGCAACACAGTCGAGAAATACTCACTGCTGTAGGGAGACTCCAAACTGCTGGTTTGGCAGCGGTGGGCGTGTTGGCTTCTGGGGCACTTGCAAAGGTTTCTGCAGGGATCTCAGGTATTCATCATACCTGCAGCAAAACACAGACTAGTAAAAAGCTACTTCACCTCCCAAGAAGTGCATGAACCCAGCACTGCACACCCACTGGTAACAGCATCAGACTAGTATGGTTGATTACACCTATGCAAAACCACCAGAGGCAGCTCTGGAGCACAAAAACAAACATCTGGTTGCCAGAAAAAAAGCAGGGAAAAAAGGATATTTATCTGTAATCAAGAGCTGGAGTAGCTGAGTAACAGCATGGGCAGGAGGCCAGGACAGCACTGCTTGTGATGAGACAGATGCATATGTGGGTGTGGGACAGGGAAGCAATCTGGTAGGACTGAGATTATGGCAACTTTGGGAAGCCCCAAGGACAAGCTGAGCAGTGCAGAAGGAGCTAAGCAGGTGCCCAGACAACAGCAGATGAACACCATGAACACCTGGTCAATGTAAAGATCAGCATCTTGCAGAAAGTCCCCAGGGCGTGAGTGAGAGATGCAGGATTGGTGCTCCACTGGGGAAGGATTTTTAACTCAAAGACAGAACTGGGGACTGGGGCCAAGGACACACAGGAAGGACTATAGAGAGAAACCAGTCTTGAAGGCAACTTGTCATCACACCCAGCAAAATCCCTGCCTGAGTGTCAACAACGTCTTCCTTCCCTTGCTACTCTTTACAAAAAGTCCCCTCTCACAGAGCCCTAAGCAAGGGGAAGACAGGCAGTATTTCTCACTTCAGCACTTGGCTTGGGATCCCCAACTGTTCCAGCTTCACATACTCCTCCAGCTCACTAAGGTAATTCACATAAAAAATCTTACGTCCAAATTTGAAGCTGAAAAACAAGAAAAAAGTAGATATGTGAGGAATTGGAAAACCCAATACCAGAACTGACTTCTTACAGAAAAGGACAGCAGGAGGCTTCAAGAAACATCAGCGGGGCAAAATGTAGGTAGGGCTGAGCAGCAGAAATGTCACCCACATCACTCTCCCACTCCATTTATTTTACCAGGAGATGCAAAGACTTTCCAAGATACATTAGAAGCCCTAGCAACAGCAGGCTCCCTCAAATGCTGAATTTCTCCTTCCTATGTTCAGCACTAGGTTTGAGAAGATTTTACTCCCAATTATTTAATAGACTTATGATTTCAGTATCACAATAAATTAAATAATTGAGTTGTAGAGCCTGCAACTTCTTATTTCTACTTGGCTGGAGAGAAAAGGAGTAGGACAGAGCTGCAAACTCCGGAGGTTCCTGAAGACATGTTTCTGGTGTGTGAGTATTTCTGAGCTCAGAAGTGGGAGGAGATAGAAAGAGGTGAGAGACTCCAGGATAGGCTTGGCATCCTGGGCTCAGCTTGTGCCCCTCTGAGAATGCCCCATTGTTCCCCTGCAGTATGAGTGAGCCTCCAACAGTGCTTCCTTCCTACCTGATCAGAGGCTTGAAGAGTATCAGTAAGGTCTTGATGAACATGGTTGGGTGCACAATATACAAGGCTTTGATATTCTTCTTGTACCTGTCAAGAGAAGCCCAGTAATGACAAACTGCACTTTAAGCAGAGGAACCAACCTTTCCACAAGATTAAGACACTCTGGTTGCTTCATCCATTTTCCACTGAGACTCATTATGCCCTAGCACCCATGGCCTCTGCTCTCCCACGCTCTGTAGCTATGTCAGGCCGCTCAGCAGCCCAAGGGCATGCTACCCTGTATTCCAAGACTCATCTAAAAGCAGTGAGTATCCTCCCCAGGACAATTATACCATGGGGCACTTGCTTCAGGTCCTGGGTTTGCTGCTTGCCTGCTGGCTTAAAGGATGTAACTACAGAAGGAGTTGTTTATCCTATGATCCAGTCCACATTAAAGTACAATCCACCTCCTTAAGCAGGAGAATAAGTGACAGTAAATTATGATCACTAAGCTACACAGGGGGTCTGGGGAAGATCCTTTATGTTAGGCTACAGAACAGCACCTAACATCCTTGCTTGCTGCAGCCGTACTCACTTGCGATCAAATTCCCTGTAGGCATCCCGCAACCAGCTCAGCGATGGCTTGTTCTCACTGGTCAGGCCATGATGCAGGTACACCAGAGTGTAATCACTCTCCACATACTGATCCAGGGTGAATTTCAGGTATCTGAGAAGAAAGAACTGATGAACTCACTTTGTGCTCTGCTACAGAGAGCCTCTTCCTCCCTTTGGGACTCTTTTTGTGTGCCATAACAGAGGATTTGCATCTCCAGCAATGAAAGTAAGCACTTGGAAGGACATGTCCAGCTAAAGAAGCTACTGCAGATGGATCTGTCCCCAGGAATCCAGCAGCTGAAAATTAGGTCAGATTTAAGAAATTAACAGCACTCTACTAAGATTCTACTTACCCCAGAAGTTTCACATGATCTAGTTGATGACTTGGGGGCATCCGGCAGGCACTGAACAAAATCACTTTTCTTCCATATTTGTCATCACCTGCAGATAAAATGCCAGAGATTACAGAGAGTTAAGGACTTCAAGACTTAGTGGTCTTGGAAGCAAGGGGTAAAGAAAGAATGAGAAACCACCATAACAAGGCACAGCTGCCACCAAAGCTAAATCTGATTTTCAGCAGTTATCATGGGCCTAGTGTGGAAGCAGAAACCTGAACAACAAGGGCCTGGCAAGTCAACAATGAGAATGAAGAACAGACTCTCTGCTCCAGCCCTGAAAGGAGAGGAAGGACTGGAAGCCAGGATGCCTCGGGGCACATAGGGATGGAGGCAAGTACAGAGCAGAGTGCTCAGAGCATTAATCCTGCAAAGCTGTCCCTGCCCACTGCTCCTGATGCACATGTGTGCACGGAGGTACAGGGAAAACTATCCCTCACTGGCACAATAACTCCTTCCACCCTGCACACAGTCCCAGACTAACTTCCAATAGTCTGGTGCATTTGTTTCTTGCTTCACCTGAAGCTTAGTCCCACACACAGAACACAGGCTATTTCATACCCTGGAAACCAAGAAATTCCTAGAAAAAGAGCAGTTCCAGCCACATCCCAAAGATGAAAAACAAGCATCATCATAAGTTTCTTCTACAGATGGGCCAAGCAGGGCTGCTGGATTCTCCAGGGGGATTGTAGAATAAGCTCTTCACTTCTTCCTAGATTTTCCATCCACAGAGAGATTTTTCCAGCCTGAGATGGAAGGAGCTGCAAAGTGCAGCGCAACAAAGCATTCTTTGTAAAAGCCATGCAGAAAACAGTCCCCATCACTCTGGAGCCAAATAACCCATGAAGCACCGCCATGTCATGGAGGACACTCCCAGCCACCATTTGAGGCTTCAGAGACAACAAGCAAAGTTTTTCCCAAAGTAAGTCTTCAACTGTCAGTGGACTTCTGCCAGCAGAGATCGCAGCCCCATGAACAAAGCCCAAGCAGACACACACGGCCAAGCTTAGCAGACATGCTGGGGAATAAAGATTTGGATAAGTAAGAACCAGGTCACAAATCTTGCAGACATACAGAGTTTAAGGAAAAGTCTGATTCTCTCCCAGACACAACACCCAATCTATTTCCAAAAAGACGACTTCTTTTCAACAGCAGTGGAGATGAAATGGTTCCTTCAGTGTGAAGGGTGAAAGTCTTCCCACCTTTTTAGCTACTCACCCTGTTCTGAAACCTGTGTTTTCTTGTCAAGCTGAGAGTGCAACAGTGAATGGGGATGTTGAGGTTTTACTCAACAATACCCTCCTTACTCCCAAATGGTAAACCATCTCACACAGACCACAGTACAGAAAAGCAGCAAGGATCACTACTTATGCAGGACAGACCTGCAAAACATCATTCCTCTTGAAATAAATCCTTTTCCCAGCATGGATTTATAATATTCATGCAGCCATTTTTTCACCTTTGCAGAGTCTGGCCCTCAAGTACCACTCGGCTACACTTGCCATGCAGCAATTGAGGTCTTGGAACAGCAAACCTGGTATTTCTGGGAACACTGCCTGTTAAGTGTTCTAGATGACCCCCTGGCACTGCAAATGGCGGCCAGAGAACTCATACAAACCAGCCATGACATTGACATGCCACCAGCCACCTTTTGTGCCCATCTGGCCAGAACAGATTCTCTTGCTACTTGTTCATTTTTATTTTCACCTTTTAAGTCGCATTTTCAAGTCGCTCACCAGACAACACAAAATTTACTGATGCACACAAGCCAGAAATTCTACCAAAGCTAAGGACACTGCAGCAGCACTAGGTTTGGACCAGGAAAGGGGTGGCATAGGCCATCACATTGACATACACATGCGGAGATACGGAGCAGCTGGGGAGGACGCATGACCTGGAATGCAGGACTAGGAGAGAGCGATGCAAGGCTCATCTGGAACAACCAGATACAGTCACAGCCAGGCCACAAGACCAACATCACATCGCATATCCCACGGTAGCCCACTCTCTGCCTAGCCCAGAGTTTCTTGGTAACTTGCTATGAGCTTCAGGGCCAGGCCTAATGTAATTGAGTAGTCTAAAAGACTAAGTGCAGGTTACAAAGTCCTGGGCAAGGAACATGGCATTTTGTGACCCTTCCCATTGGTCTTGAGCAACTCACATCTGTCTGAAGGACAAAGGGTCCTGCCAGTATAAAACAACAAGAAGATGCAGCATTTGAGAATTTGTTGAGTTTTATAGTCATGAAAGAGAATGGTCAGAAAGACAACAGATCTTTGCAGATCATACATAGCTTTATGCTAAATTCAGAACAGGTGATAGCTTCAGTTAACTGAGAGGCTGCATTTCACACCAGAGTGGATGTCTGAGGGACGGACGCAGAGTGCAAGCTTAATCAAGACAGGCCTTTATGGTGTGCAGTACAGCACCCTGTTTGTGCCACGTTGTGGGTGGCCATACACTCAGCTCAGGCTTCTAGGCACTGATTATCAGACCTGACAAGTCACAATTCGGGAATGACATACCTTAAATACCTTTCTCTGAAATGACATTAAAGCCTACAGCAAGGCCTATGCAAAGTCTAGAATCTTATTCCTTATATAGCCTTGGTGAAAACGTCTGGGATCGCTGGTAAAGAATAAACAGACAATCCATGATTCTGGCAAAGGGGAGAATGGCATGTATCCCCTGGACAATTTCCAGGGCCAAGCACATCAAAAGATAATCTACAGTGCCCTGGATGACTGAAAAAGGAGTGGCCTGCTTTGCCTTCCAAATCAGAATGAATTTATGCATGAGACCTACAAAGGAACCAGCATGCCCTTTTCGGAGTTTTGCTCCAGTTTCATCACACTGAAATCAGCCTGTCAACACAGAAACTTTCAAAACTATCAACTGCTAATCTTGTTTCTACCTGAAATATATCTGATCAGTCTCCTTGCTCCAGACATGACAAAATCAAAAATTCAGCATCAAAGCTGAACAATCAGGTGCTCCAATTTATAAACAAGAACCTAAAGCCCATTCCATGCATTCTTGTTGGAGGAAACTACCTGCAGGTGACCCCTCTATCTCCTATAGAATAGATTCTTATCAGGTTTGATCTTTCCCAGATGCTCCATCCCTGTATTATTTGCTTTCCTGTTTGCAGTATTAATCTTATGTATCTAGGTTTTCACCCCTTGTTTGCAATTGCAAATAGCTGAAGTTTCCACTGAACACAACTATAGACCATGAAGTAATCACTTGGCTTCTCAGGCTGCCTTCTTCTGCCTCTCCCAGATGAGGAATGTTCAATAGCTAACAACAAACAAATAACCAATTATATACCATCAGTACTCACAGAGCGCCCCAACTTTCTAAGTTCATCCATAAAAAATATCTTCAATGTACACTGGAATTAAACTACCTCCCTGAAGGATGTGATTCAGATTATTTTGCTTTTAACAAGGAAGAGCAAGACAGTAGCCAATATCTAAAGCCTCTCCAGTCAAGCCACTCATCTAAAGAGATATGAACTTGTAGCACTGATGGACATAAACTCTTGAACATTGTTACAACACTTTAAAGGCCTGAACTGCATTTTTCCTCTCACTCAAAAAGCAGCATTTCCAGAGCACTTCTAAGACAAGGGGCAAGGAAAATCACTGCTGCATTTCCAAGCCATGAGTGCAAGGCCAAACTTCTAAAAGGGATGAAAGTGAAATACTGAGGCAAATGTTTCAGATTGAAACCTGCAGCAATACAAACGTATTACAGTAGAAATTCATAACAAGATGGCAATAATGTCCCAAGACAGGGCATTAAATGAATCTGCACAGCCAACATGGAAAATACATCCTTGGCCTGCAAATCATGTTAGATTTGCATCGTACTATTTCTATGTAAATAGAAATATATCCATTACATATCCTGAAATATATCCTTTAGCATTTATGTCATGATTTGATGCAGCCTAACTGCAGTCTCTAGACTGCTCATTCCTACCTTCATCAGGTCGCCTCAGTTAAGCACCCACCTTGTTGAAAGACTCAAATGGGAATATCCTAGCACTTTGATACTGAGAAGGCAGATAGATAAAACTTGCCACCAAAAGCTAGTGTTACTGCTAAAACAGCAAAGTTAACAGAGTTCAGGCTCAAGGAAAGGGCACTACTATTGAATACTAGAAATTATTACACAAGTTTCGCAAAGCTCAGCATGTTTAATCAGAGCCACTGTCAGTAAAAAATCTGTCAAATGTAATTTCATTTCAATTAGCAGCACGAAGCTTATGGCACAGCTGGGAAACATTTAAGCATAGTAGATTTTAGTTGCCTCTTGAATTCCAGAGTGGATTTTGCACGGAAGGAAAAGAAGGTAAGAAGCTCAAAGCAGAAGTATTTTAATACATGATTTTGTCCACTTTGATATTCCCAATATCCAAACACTGCCAGAATCAGAAAGACTTATGAAGTGAATATAGCTTTAACTGATACAAAAATATACTACAGGGTCAGATTAAAGAATGCAGAATGGGACGATGCCTGAGAGCATAGAAAAAGAGAAGACTCCATATAATGAGGAAATGAGAATCAGCATTTCCATGAATTGTGTGAAGCTCTTAGCAGCAAGAATTTCACACCAATAGAAGTTTTCATGTACATTGAGAAGCATGAAAGCACCAGCAGCCAAATTATTGAGACTTAGGACTGAAGTCCGGAGAGTATTAACAAATGCTCAGCAAGCCCAGGGCAGTCAAGCACAGCTTCGGGCAAACAAGTTACCAGAACACATCATCCAGAACACATCATCTCTGCAGCCAAATGGAGAAGAAACAGATAACAGTTGCTTTCAGATGGAGAATCCAGTTTAAGTGCCAGCTGCTTAGCACGTGAGTGCAGCAGCAGATCATGTGAAAGAATAGGAAGCAATCCTAGAATGAACTTTCAAAGCACATATGATAACAGGATAAACTGGAGTTAAACTGAACTGGTCCAAGCAGGCCACCACCATGACAGGACAGGAACGGGATTTACAATGAGACCCATGAGCCCCGAAGTGCCCAAAGTAAAGCCCACATGCCAAATTGGCTCAGATGATTCTGCTGTGCCTGAGGCAGAGGTGCAGCCCTCAGACAACAATTTTGTGCAGCCTTTGGACTCCTGAAAAATTGCCAGTGCAGCCTAAGGCTGAGCAAAGTTTGGGCTCCCCTGAGACAGTCCAGCTACAGGCCATGGTCATGCTAAAGGAATACCATGATCTACAGAACCAAATGTTAGTGCCACAAAAAATCTACCTACCTGGTTGGGCCCCATCAAGTGCACCCTGGTCTGGAGGAACAGAAAAAAGGTTATAGCAAGCCAAGCTTTGCATCCTTTCCCAGAAAGTAATCACGAGGGTAAAGTCTGAGAGCGTAGCCAGATTGCCACCAGGAAGCTGCTGTCTTGCAGCATTCAACCTCCTTCCATTTCATCTTTCCCCCACGCTCCTCTCCAAGGCAGCCTTATCAAACAATTAGAAGCAATAACAGCAACCCTTGATTCCCAAATCTCTTTTTTGAATTTGCAACTTATTCTGTATAATCAAATTTCTTGCCCTTACTGTTACATTTCCTCTGCCACCAAAACGGCAACTGCTGTACTGCCACTTTTAAAAGGGTTAACTGCAATTAATTATGAAGTCCTCTGAACAACTTCAAAAGTGTACAGAGAATGGCATCATACCATATGAATAACACATCCCACACCCATAACGTTTTTTCCCATGATTAGTAGATTCTGAATAAAAAGAATTAACTGCCAATTAGATTTTTTTTTTTTTAAAAAGGTTCCTCTAGTTTATGAAGGCATTTATTAACACACCCAGCTCCTTTCCATCACTCTCACAGCTATATAATCAACAGACCCACATGGATCTATCAAGACAGGAGCCTTTGCAGAGCAAGGCTCTAGGAAGAAAATCTCCATTCTCTTAGCCTCCCTTAGAAACTTAAAATTCCTTAGGTACTCTCCCTTCCCTTTACCTTGCATATCTAAATATGGTGTACAAGCTGGGCTTGCTTTGGATTCAATTCTACAGAGGTAATTCATAATTTTTTATCATATAAAATATTCCTAAATAAAAGAACAAACAAAAAAGTTAAAAGCCAGAAACTACATTCAAAAGCAGCAGAAATACAGGCAGTCTGTATTAATGGAGCCAGTAACAATGTACCATGCCTGAAGGGAAAAGGACACTTGTCACCCTTTGTTGAGTCTACTAGCCACCAAAGACACCTTCAACACAGGTTTCGTCTATCACTTCTGCCTTTGCCTGCATAGAGAAACAACAGCTACAGGTGCTCCAAGATTGATTTTACCTCCCCATGTCAATCACCAACACCTACAGCAAATTATCAGCACTAGATACAGCTTTGGCACTTGCAATCACATTTGTTGGGTAGGTTTGGTACCAGATTTGTCAATGAAAATAGACTTACTGCTGAAATTGCAGCTTTAATCCAGTAACACAAAAGAAGGTACACTCCTAGCTCTCCATCTTGTTTCCTCACTTCAATTACAGGTCTTACACATTGTATCATAGCTTTCTGAAAGAGCAGCCCCACAGATTGACAATTAATGGTGTGAGGCTCCAACAAAGTTTTGAAATCACTGGGCAGGAATTATGCAGCTGGAATATACAGTGACAGACACTTTCCTGACCACTGATACACTCTTTTACCCTCCATGGCAGTGAGAAATTCATATACCAATATATGTTAGGCCCACGTTTTCTTATCCCAAAAGAAAGCAAGGCAGTTATTGTCCAAAATGGGAATGCTGATGAACCTCATAGCCATAGTTTTGCATATTGATCACAAATAAGAGACCAGTATTTCAGACTGGCAGCAGAACTAGTAAGGAACACCTTGCCAGAGCTGACAAGAGCCCTGCTCTTCCCACACAGCCACAGGTTTCTAGTACAAACTGCCATCTCCAGAGCCCTCCTTCATACTATTATTAACTACCTGCCTTAGTTTTGCAATTCAGCCTGTGCTAAAATTCAAGGCCAAGATTATGTCACAGCTAGTCTGCCTCACACCCCAGGAAGATGGAAGCAGCACCTTTGCCATGTAAGAACTGGAAGGAGAACACAAAACTCTCAACATAACAGAAACTTGGGATTGTTCCTTAACAGCCTTCAACCAGGAACTTGTGTTTCCTCCGAATGCTATGTGACGTGAGCAAGGAAAAAAATACACTTTGCAGAAGTGGATTGTGCAACAAAATCAAACCTCCTGTCTTCCAGCTTCTGGGCACATGTAAAGAAGAATTTCACTGCTACAGTGCTCACAGAAAGAGGCACTCAGAGTCAAGAAGAACAAAACCACACAGAGATCTCTCCAGAGCCTACAAAAACTGCTCCATAAACACACACTTCAAGGCAGGTCTGCAAGGACCAGCAGAGCACCAACATCTTCCTTCAGAAAAGTATCAAGTCCCCAAGAATCAAAAGAATCTTTCATTAAATTAAAATACTGTGATTCCTAACAATACTCCAGTTCTGAGTACTCCCTCAGGACTGTGGCCCGGATGCCTTTTGCTGTCATCTTTGTGTAACACACCACCACATGGGACAGCAGTGACATCCCTGCTCCTTTCCCATGGACAGCCTCTTCCTGGCAAGACCCCAGTCCCCAGAAGAGACAGGAGCATAGGAACACAAAGGAAGGTCTCCATGAAACTGCTGCACTATTTTTAAATGAAAAACAAACCCCAAAAACTTATTTTCCTAAAAAATTCTGCAAAATGTTTTTCAGTACTTTCCCTTCCTAGGTCAGATAGCCAGACTTTTCAAATCCAGCATGCCTTGGACTGAATCAAAAATTAAGGTCAACTAGAAAACGAGTGTGCTAACTTTTTGTCATCAAAACCGGGCTTTTATTAGCTTATTAACACCATGTACACATCCAGCAAGAAGCAATTACTGTTCTGACTACACAGGATAACACTGGGATCATGGAGTTCAGCCCGAGGATGGGAACCAGCCTTCTGCTTTTATCTCAAAATAGCATCATCATCCCAGAACATATTTCAGGGCAGGCAGGAACAGTTAGCCACAAGCTTTCTGCTCTGAAGTGCAGAACAGGGAAGGACATGGGACAGAAAGCTAATGAATCAATAGAATGGACAAAACGATCCTTGATCTGCTGCCATTTGCTAATATTTACAAGAGAACTAGGGCAATTTTGTTTTGGGCTCAGCATAGCCAGTGTTCATTGCAGCTGGAGCTGCTGACAAACACAATTTGTCAGCAGAGCCAGATTTGAACAGTTTCATATTAATCCTCCGGTGAGATTTTTATTCTCCAGGCTACCTCTAATAGGGTTTTTCCAGACTTTTCCAGATTGCTTGCTTCCAACAACAATCCAGAGAACACTACCCTGTCTGATACTCTGAACAGTTAAAATTATCAATTACTGACTAAAAAAAAAATTAACAGCTTCATCCTGAAACCAAGATTAAAAGTCAGACCCCTTTGATCAACTTCATAAATTCTCCTCTCGGGAGGTGGGAAACCAGCAGGTCACAAACCTGTATGCAGTAAATCCTCTATCTGGAGCTGGGCTCCAAGCTCTCCCAATGCCAAGAAAGGCATCACACCACACGCTGTGTGTGGGATTATCACATGCTTTCAGACACATCAGCTACCGGTGAAAACTGGCCAGCAAGAGCCAAGAACAGAAGCTTCTCTGAGCTTTTTCTGCACTATACAGCAACACTGCAGGGACAGAGCTCACTAGGAATACAAATTTAAACCACAACAGGGACGAGTTCAGAATGCAGGCACAGCTCCCAGCCAGCCACCATCCCACCCCGGAATCGTTTCAGGAAGCTGGCTAATTCTTCATTTGCTACTCTTGACCCTGTCAAATGGCTACGTTCCAACAGCCACTGACACGAAGCTGCAGTGGAGTGATACTCCATTCAGAGAGCTTGTCTAAGAAAAAGTCATGTTACCTTGGAACAGAAATCCTGAAGAAAAAGTGGTGTTTGTCAGGAGGCAGCAGAGAAAGCATATCCTTGATTTGGGCTGACATTCCAGTCTTATCAATGTCTCTGATCTAAACTCTGCTAGGCACTTCGTCTGAAACTTAGCCTAAAGCAAGGAACGACTGTATCATTTAACTCACCCTTTCCCAGAGTCCTCAAACACCAGTTATCTTTGCCATTCACATTCCAAACATTCTGGCTATTACCACAGAAATGGTGGAGTCCACACATCTGTTCCTTTCCAGTTTCAGCAGCAGACACCAAAGTGAAGACCTCTATAGACCCCAGTCCTGAAACTCCAGCCCCATGGAAAAGAAGCTTAGTAAGACATTTGCAAATGAAAACACTTCTGGAAAATCTATAAGGCATAATGGCCCAAATGTCAAACACCTGGCCTGTCAAACTGAGCAGGAGACAATAGACAACAAGGTTTTGAGTCTGTCATTATAATTTTGTTCCACAAAAGATGCAACATGAGAGACCAGGCAAAAGAAAGCTCATTTGAGAAAACTGCCCAGAAAAGAATGATCAGGACAACTCTTACTAAAGTAAGTGCCTGCGACTCTTTCCATTGTGATCAAACTCTGCTGTAGAACAACGCTGAATCAGAAGGACTCCAGCTTGTGCCTCTGCTTCCTTAAAAATTCACATATGGGGCAGGGACCAAGGTAGAGAGAGATGGCAGTAGGAGGGGGTAGGAGGTGGCTATAGTCAAGCAGGAAGTATGAATCAAGTCACAACAAGTTGAAGTGCTTCTTTTTTTTTTTTTTTTTTTTTTTTTTCTCAGACAAGGAATACAAGACAAACTGGCCTTACCCTTCATTTAGGCTTACCACAGCAACCTAAAGAATACCCCCAAAACTCTTCCTTATGGAGGTCCCAGCACTATCACCAATGGTTAGTGAAAATAAAATAATATGGACAAGAAAACACAAAGAAAATCCAAATGCTTGTGATCCTGAATGAACAGGTCTTTCCTTGCAGTGGAACACAGGCCTATTCTCCCTATTTCAGATTTCTCTATGTGTTATTTCTGGATAGGATGGCAAGCTCTGGCCATTCAGATATGAGTGATGCCACCTACTGTGGATTACTCAGTGAGCTGAGCACCTTACAGCTGTATGGCTTAAATAGGAAATTTCTGTGGCATTACCAAGCAAAAATCACTTTTGTGCTAAGGATCTAGTAAAGGGCCATATATAATACAATTCAGCAGAAGCAACTGAGTCCTGATAATACAATCAAGTCAGCAAGAGCCAAGAAGCAACCCAAGTTTACCTGAAGTCAATGGAAAATTACACATATCACAAACATTCAAGAAGTTTGGTGTTCCTTCTGTGCCACCTGTTATTGCCACTTGGGCTTGGCAAACAGCAGATGTCCCCAGAGCCCTACTAGGAAAGCCCTTCCTCAGCCCAGCTGCAAAGACATCAAAGGAGAAAACAGAAAGACTCCTACCTGCTACTTCCACAATGTGGTGCCTGGCAATATCATAGTAGGGATCATCCCACTGCAGGTGAGTGACAGGCTCAGGGGAGCCTTTGGAGTCATCTGCACAACGTACAAGAAACAAGCAATCAGAAGAAGGGATCTGGAGCACATCAGCAAGTACAATGAGACAAAGGTACAAGAAAAAATGTCACTTCTACATAGGAGGGACTAATGTATGCAACTGTACACCTTGAAAACCCACTTTTGAAATTCTGAGTGGACAAGAGTCACAATGACTTCAGAAGAGTTCTGGCAGTCCCATGAGATCCATATGTGTCCCTCAGAATGTATGTTCTCTCTAACAACTGTTCAGATATGTCACAAAAACAAAACCCAAGGACACCATCATGGCATTTTAGGAAAGTAGGATCTTAACATAGTCCCTTGATAGATGGTCATCCTGTATGTCCTTGAACTAATTTTCCCGACCTCTTTGTTCATATTTCATAGCACAGGATTTCAGAGCAAGAACTCAGATCTCCAGCCCCACCTCACAGATGTAAGTTTGACACCATTCCAGTCCAGAAGGCCAAACTCTCCTGCAAGAGACTATAATGGATGACACTCAAGGATTTACAACACATCTATACTGTCAGCACCAAAATGCAGCCAGGCTCAGGACAGAGAAGAGCATATTTACAGCAGCTGGCTCTGCACTTCTTAGTGCTGTTCAATACTGAAGCTGATTCACTTGGGTGTGGTGCAAGTTTAATGTGTCTATAAAGCATTTAAATGGAGCTGGGGCTCTCTGTGTATGTAGGTATGACCACAATGCTGCAGGACTAACAACTGCTTTTTGGCCAAAACCCAGATCCCAAACAAGCAGGATACTTACCTGATTTAGGAAACGCAGAGACTTCATCTGCTGGCCAGTTCTTATCATCTATGGAGGCCAGTTTCAGCTGGCTGAGGGACTGGTTGGTATCATCCAAGTTCAGGTCATCCTGAAGCTCTGAGAGTGGATCTGTAGCCATGGTCCCCAAACACCGCAGTTTATTTTGCAGTGTCTAGAATACAGACTGAAGAGATTGTTAGGTGAGACACAGAGATCACAAATCTACCTCCCCACAGAGGTGCTTCCTCTTCTCACTGATTTCTCTCCAATACTCCCTCATCTTTACTTATCTAGAGATTGTTTCCTCTCCCCCTTAATACAAGCAGGAACTCCTTCTCCTCGACAGAGGCACATCTCAGATTCTTTCATGCCAATTGCTATCAAAAGCCACCAAGAGCTGTACCAACCCTCTCAAGGAGTCTCTGCTTGACCACAGCTCTGGACAGAATAGTTTTTCTCTCCTGAAGCAGAAGCAGCACCAGGACTCTGCAGAAGGCGACAGGCTGCACCAGCCCCTGCCTGACACACTCCCAGTATGGCTCCCAGCTCCCCCTCCCTCTGAACAGCTGGCACAAAGCCCGGCTGTTTCCACAGTTGGCCCTATACTGGAAGCTTTCCCAAGAATCACCCCCCCTCCTTCTCCCCATAATGGAGAACCAGAGCTCTCAACAACACTGAAGTGGGTGCTTCAGTTTGCTGGGATCTGAACAGAGAAGTGAACAGCTCCTTAAAACAGGAATTTTTTAGGCTGAGCTAGTAAAACAGGGAGAACAATACACATACAATCCTCATCTCCTTTCAGCATCACCCAGTAAATCCTTTCTCCTACATAATAGCTAGCAGCAAGGAATCAACTCATTTAAAGCCATACTGCCTGAATGAGTATTTTTCACCAAGCATGCCATAAGGAGATCAAAGAATTAAAAGAGTCCAAGAAATAGACAGCTCAGTGTGTTTGCTGTTGTTTGCAAATATTTCTCACTCTCATCTGAAGTGAAAGATACATTAAAGATGGGACTGAGCTAGCACAGCATACAGGACCTCCTAGAGTACCAACTCCTAGGGACAAGCCTTGGGAAGCAGTTGTTATCCTCTGAATTCAGTCTCCTGGAAGCAAGCAAGGAACATTAAAAAGGACAGCTATGTAGATCTGGATTGTTCACACACAGACCACTTGGACTGCAATTCAGTGGTCAGCAGGCAGCAAGTCAAGAGGAAGTGTAAAAGACGAAGTGACACCTTGCATCAGCAAGTCTCTGTAACACTGTTTCACAGAGATGTTTACACTTACTTTGCTTTAGGAGAAGAGCAAAAGGTTCAAAGACGATCTGAGGAGGCACACCTTAGTGTGTGTGTGTATAAAATATATAGCATAGAAATATATATTCGCAGTAAAGCTATTTCCTTCAACAGAATGGAGAGGGATATTTTGCATCTTACATCCTTAGAGCTTGAATGTGTATGTTTGTCCCGAGAAAACAATGAAACAGTCACTCAGACTGAGTACAGAGGACAAAACCTGTGAGATTGAGCTCTGAAGGTGTCACATCCATGCTCATGAGGACTTGCCACCAAGCTTGGGGATGCATTTTGAGAGCACAAGAAACTGGATATTAGTGGTTTTCCTCTCTCTTTGGATCATTCCAAGCTTATTATTTATTTCCTGTTCTCTCTTATTGCTACTCACCAGTTTACAACCAGTCTTCCCCTCTCTGGGGCTGCAAAAGGACTGGAAGCTATTGCTAATCAAATGCACTGTTGCCCAAAATATGAAAGAGCATGACATACACCTGAGCAGGTCATCAAAACAGCACATCAGACACACAGGGTCCCACCACGGCAGCCATGCAAAGATCCAAGCAAAATTATTCCCTGCCCTGTGGTGAGGGCAGCCAGAGCTGCCTGACCTCCTCTATCTCAATAGGCAAGGAGCAAGAAATCAGGTTCCCTAGCACCGTGAGCTCATGCTGGAACCACGCAGCAGTGGAGCCAAGGGACAAGGACTCCCCACCCCTAGCAGCTGATCCTATTTCTATGGTAACAGCAGGCACTGACTCCTATGACTCAGCGAGCTTAAAGTATTTCCCACAGGAGCTCAGCAGCCCCAAAAGCCAGGGCTCCATGCTGAGGAAGCATCCATGGCTCCCCAGGGCAGCCTCTCAGCCTTCACAGCTCTCAAGGACCTCCCAGCCCTAGTGGGGACAGAGGACATACATTCAACTGCTGCCATCCACTGAGATGCCTTTCTTGGGGATGCCCAGTAGCAACCACTTCCCCAAAGTCAAGTCCTGAAATGCTTGTGGACCAAATCCAAATCCCACCACGGAGCAGTGACAGTACTTGGCAAGATGGGCCAACAAGTCACCAAGTGTCCTCACTTATTCCTACACAGATCACCACTTGGCTTCGCAGTCAACTTGCAGCCCTTGTCCAGAGACAGAAGTGCAGGTTATTAGACAGCACTGGGGGATTTACCCTGAGGCACAAAATTAATCTTAGCATGGCACCATGTGGAAGAATGAAGTTGTTAGCAGGACCCACACTGCGAAAACAGCCCAGTGGATAGGGCTCTGGCCTCACCCCTTGGAAAAACAGACAAGGCTCTCCAGATACCTTCATGTGGTTTTCACAGCCAGCTCCACTCCTTGGCTGTAGGTTACTGCTCCATGGTGTTAATGGAAGCAGGATCCAGAGCAGAAGACATCTTAGATTTCAGGTCCTTCTTGTGAACCAGACTGCAGTACTCAGAGAGCCCCAGAAGGTTTTGCAGAAGTTTCTCCAGCCCTTTCCCAACATGCAAAAGGCAAAAGCATGGAGTCCCACTGATAGCTCTGATATGGGCTATCAGATAGCCATACAGCAGTTTAGGACACATAATCCTCTAAATGCTTGGGAAGTAGTAGGCTCTGAGAAGGAGAGAACTGGAATTAGGATGTAAGACACAAACTGAGGATCTTCTTTCAAGGATACGCATTTCACTTTCCAATAGTGCAGGTGCATGAGATGCTTCCCCTGTGTACTCAAAAATCATCCCTAAGGAGCTGTCATTAAATGGAAAGTCCATATGCATCATGGTGATATAGTTGTTAAAATGGGTAAAATGTTTGTTAAAAACATTTCATGTTTTTTAACAATAAAAGAGAATTTCAACAGATTTAATTCAGTTTAAAAACTGCACATTTTACATAAAGGTCATGACAAGATGCAAGTGGTACACTCCGTATAGCAAATAATAAGAAAAATTACATACCTAGATTTAAAAAACAAAAATTCTAGCCAAACGTTTAAAAACTAAAGAATCACACATAGCAGCAGAAGCATTTACTTACTGCCAGGCTCTAAAGAGCCAACTGTTACCTTTTTTTCCAAGTATTTAAGTACGTTTTCTGCAACTACACTGCACCTGAACACTTGCTGTGCAATAAAAATTAACTTTCCTAGATAAGAGAGACATGTGATGGAGAACAGCACATTCTGCTAAAGGAAAGAACTCAGACCATTAAAATACAATTTTCACACAAATTCTGAGCTGAAGATTCCTTATATAAGATCCAGAATTTACCCAGGGAAGACCATTCACTTATATCCAGGAAATCTTGGTAGCTGCTGTTCATGTAAACTATTTTTTTCTGTAGTTTCAGTACTTTTCTGTCGCTCATTTCTAAGCTACACCTGCTTGGTAGTTTCCTTTTCCTGTTTTTCTTCCAGATGTACTATTAGTTCAGAAGTAAATTACACTACAAAATATGCCCATATACTACCACACCCTGGAGCTGTACATACAATAAAGAATTACAGAAACAAAGTGGCCTCTTCTTCCATGCAAGATGAACAAGCAATGGTCAGATGCAACACAGTCCCAGACCTGGGATTATTTTTCTGACTCTGCTGCTGTCTGCACCTCCTCCCAGTTTCAGCTTATTTGCACAAAATGTCTATTTTTCTGTACACATCAATCAAGACCCTGCACTTTGCTATTGTGTTAAAAACAAGCCCATTGCAAGAAAAGGGAGCAGTAACTCAGCAGCAGACCTTCAGAGTACTCAGGCGCATGAATGAATTTTAGAACCAAGACTCACCCACAGAGCTCATCCCGTGTCTTCCCTCACATCAAGACTGATGATACCACCCAGAGCATCACTACCCTGGCACTACCCTGAAAGAACCTAGACGTCTAGGGCCAGACCTTGTCATGGTGACATGACATGCTATTGCTCAGGGAAGTTCTTTTGTCCTTCATTATCCCACCAGCTTTTTAACTAAGCAGCCTTCCTTCCCTTATCATCTCAATCCCTTTGCTGAAGGCCACGTCCGTGCCCGCTGGAAATCCACCCTAGCAAGCAGTCAACCTCCCCTCGCTGGTTCTCTGCAGGGTCTGAGGGCAAAAGTGCTGAACTCTCCAAGTGTGCTCTCCGGAGCTGCTGCACGAAGTACAGAGGCTGTTCTCAGTGCCGTGCAGGACCCACCCAGGACTCCCATGTGAGGAAGGCAGTGAGGCACACACAGCCCTGCGCGGGCTGCAACCCTCCTCCCCCTCATCATCATCCCCTCCACCATACATCTGTCCTCTCCCGTTCCCTTCGACTCATCTCCCGTGAGACCCCAGAGGGAACCTCAGGGCTGTTCACGAGACTCACAGATTCGCTATTTACACTGTTGAAACAAAGGTCCACTCGTACACGCCGACTGCCGGAAGGCAGGACAAGTACCAGCCGCTGCCGCCGGACGCCGGGGTTAATGGCAGCCAGCCGCTCCGCAGCCGCCGAGGAGCGGTGGGGAGCAGGCGGCAGCAGGCCCGGCGGCGCGGCTCCGGCTGTACCTGCACCGCCGGCCCCAACAGCGGTGCCCGCGGGATGCCGGCCCGGCTCTCCCCGCCCTTGGCGCTTCACCAGCCGCGCTCTTCTCTTCTCTTCTCTTCCCGCCAGGCGCGCACCGCGGGCGAACCGAGCCGCTCCCTCACACAGGGCGAGCTCCGGGCGGAGCGCTCGGGGCTCCGGGCCCAGCCCCGGCCCGTTCAGCCCCAGCCCCAGCCCGCTCCCCCGCCCCAGCTGCATCAGGACGGGCCGCCGGGCCCCGCTGTTGCGGGCAGGGCCCGGCCGCGCTCTCCGGGCACCCCACGCCGCCCCGCCGGTGCCGGTACCTGCCGCCGCCGCCGCCGCCGCCCGCCTGTCACCGCCGCCCGCCGGAAGCGCGGCCTCGCAGCCGGGGAACCCGCCCCGCCCCGCCCGCTGCCGGCCGCCGTCCGGGCGCGTCCGCCGCTCCCTCGCAGCGTTCCGCCGGCACGGAGCGCCCGAGGCCGGGGGGGCGGCTGCGGTGACGCGGGGGTCCCGAGCCACCCCCGCCGGCGGAGCCCCTCGTAGGTGCGTGCCGAGGCCCAGGGTGGGTGGGATGGGCGGTCCGGCCTTCCCGAGCGTCGGGTTTGCACCTTCGGCTGTCCCCGACATGTGTGCGCCCTGCAGCCCCTGCGGGACGGCGCTCCGGACCTTGCGTCGCCTTTAGGAGCTACCAGCCGAGAAAAGAGCGTGTCGCCTTGTTTTATGCCAGTCATGGCAATACGTCCTAGAAATACTGCTTGTGAAACAATAGGAAGCCTGCACGGGTACTGTCTGTGATGAGAAATCAGAGATTTGTCCCTCTTCCCCAGTTTAAAAGGGAAAAAGATCATAAAAGTAAAGGTTCTCATGGCACAGCCCCAGGATTACTGCATAGCGGAATATCCATCTTCAGTGTTCATCTTCCTCTTATCCAGCAGCAAACATGTCACATAACGGCCAGCATTAATTCACCCATCATGCCTTTGCGTTTGTGCAGGGGATCCTGAAGTCTCCAAGGTGGTAGCTGATGAAACCACAGTCCTCAATGACCCTCTTAGCAGGCTGTCCACCAAATATTTCCACAGGCTGTAAGAAGCTTCCAAACATGAGCCATGGCAAGCCACGGTGCTGGGGACTGAGAATCAGCACGTCAAGCCCATCTCAACCATTAAGACCAGTGGCAGGTGCAAAGAATTGGATAAGGGTGTGGATCCTAGATCTGCAGCAGAAAAAAGTGGAAATGGGACAGCAGGCAGCAAATCCTGGAGACCTGGATCTGTTGTCTCTCTCAAGTAGTGTTTGATTCAGTGTTTCCTTGGTTGGCAAGCCATGCAAGGTGCATGATCTGGCCAGCCCATTCCAGAATTGGTTGTGGGACTCTGGTGGCAGGACAGCTGGACAGGAACCCCAGAAGGCCAGTCCTGGAGAAGGAGAGACTGTAGAGATTTGCAAGAAAGAGAGCAAAGCTTCCAAAAACTTCAGATTGGCATTCCCAGAGCACAGGGGGAAGGGCTCACTGAAAGGGCCCGAGTGGCAGGACTAGTATATGAAGCTGGTGGAGGATTATTCTTGAAGCCCAGGCCCCCCTCTAAAATCTCTGTCCCAAAAGGGGATGATCAAGCACAGGTGGTGCTCCAGGGAGTATGATAAAGCCTTCCTGTGGCTCTGCCACCCCAAGAAGCAGCACTTTGTCCTCCCTGGCCACAAGCCCCTCCTGCACACAGAGTGTGGCAAGAGCTATGGTTCAGAGGGGAGCTTCAAGGCCCCCATGCTGGCCCACAGGGCTGTGTGGCCATTCCAGTGCACCCAGTGTAACAAGGGTGCTGCCCCAAGTGAGACTTGCAGGAGCACCAGGTCCTGCACTCTGTCCAGCACCCCTTGTCCTGCCAGCAGTGTGGCAAGGCCTTTGCACACTGGCTCTCTCTCTGCATGCACAGGAAGATCCATTTGGCCGCTGGGACTGGCCCAGCTGGTCCCAAGGGGTGCCAGTGTGCCATATGTGGTGTCCCCTGGCCAACCCCAGCTCCTTGTGCAACCTCATGTGCCTGAACATGGGGGAGTGCACTTTCACTGCAAGCCGTGCAGCAAGTCCTACACCCTGGCCACTAAACTGTGGTGCCATCAGAAATCCCTCTGGCTGGCAAGCCCTGCAAATGTGAGCTCTGTGGCATGGACTACACCCTTCCCCAGAACCTTGTGCACCATGTGCTCACCCACAAGGTAGGAAAGAACTCTGAGGAACTCGCCACTACAGTGGCCTCATTTGCTATGGACCTACCTCAGGCAGCAAGAAAGAAGCCACAGAGGAAGGACCTGCAAGGGGGCTTGTGGCAGAACCCACCCTGCTCATAGTGTCGGTGCTGAGGCCAGTGAGTGAGGCTGAGCTGCTGATCACAGCCAGAAGTCACTGCATTGCTATTTGCCAGTCTCAAGGCAGATCCCAGATCCTGGGGCACATGGTTCAAAGGCCATGTATCCATCAGCAAAGGATATAATCAAAACCATCCCCTCCGAGCATGAGCACAAATGCATTATGATGCAGGATGAGGCCTCACTGGGTGACGTGGTCATCATCCAGGAGGGGATGGGTTTCAGGAGCAGTGGTAGAGGTCAAGACTGATACCTGGCTGTCCCAACATGCCCTGGCCAATCTTCTTCTGTACTTACTAAAACAAGGTAAAAACAAAAATAAAACCTAGCTCTCTCATCTCTCTGTTAGCAACAAGGCCCTGTGGCTTAGCCCCAGGCAGAATTAGCAGTCTTGGAGGTAACTGCCTGTACAAACGTGGGTCTTTGCAGTAGCTGCTCATTGAAGCTATGAGCCTACACGTGCCACACGCTGGGCCTGGCACAGGGAAGGCATTGGCTGTTGATGGGAACAACTTCCTAGAGAAGACACAGCGTTAATAAGCAGTGCTTCTGTTCTGCCTGTGTTACATTGTCCGTCAGTGACAGTGCACTGTGGGGAAGGCAGGAGAAGTCTCAAAGCAGTGACTTTGAACAGTGCCTTCCTTTCAAGATTTTTAATTACTTGTTGCTATTCAAGTGCTTTCCTGGGCTTTTACTCTTGGAGCTAAGCAACGCTTCTGATCATTTGAAGCTCATGATGGTGCCAGACATTACTGGTAAGCAGCTTCTCAAGTGTTTACAAGGTACCTTGTAATATGAAGAGCATTTTTAACAATTAGCAGAAGCGAAGTCCTGCCTTGGAGCTAGGACTGAGTTTTCCTTTTCCGCTGTCACCTGGTTTGCTTGCTGTCAGTTTCCTTCACTTACAGTGACTGGACCATCAGTCTGAGGACATGAAAAGCATATTTTTCTGTCTCACTGTGCAATTTTCAGTGTCCTCAGCTGAAAGTCTCCTCACCTCTCCACATAAAGATTGACTAGTTCATCCCTGCTCAGAAGATTTTCCATTTCCTCTCCACATTCAAGTTGAGTTCAATAATTTTCTCCCTTGTTTCTCTTCACACATTCTTGCTTCCTCTCTTCCCCTTCTTTCCTACCCCTGCACCAAAACATTAAAAGTCAGCACTGCCACAACTACATCCCAATATCCCCTCTGCTCCATCTTCTTCAGTGCCAGCTTGCCAACTGAGGCATGCTGATGTAAATTAGTCCTGTTGCAGGAAGGAAGTGCCCAGCTATGTGAACTTGACCTCCTAGGAAGGGCTGACAATACCAGACCTAACAGGTCTTTCAGGCTTGGCTGTTCTGCACTCTCTTTTCACATGTTATACGAACACCACCTTCATTTGCTGAATCCTCAGGTTTAGCTATTCTTGCTCTCTGTCTTACGCCTCTCAAACATCTGCAATTCCCCAAATTTTTTTTGTTTAGTCTAGCTTAGTGGCTTTACATTCTCTGGGTTTCTTACGCCCACTGCACTAAAAGAAAATATAGAGGCACCAGGGAATTATAAGTAGAGCAGTTCCCTTCTAGGGTGCAATGAATTTAGTTATGTGACCTCCTAAAAGCTGCTCCTGCAACCTGTTTCCAGACAAGGTGCTAGAGTGAGATCCATGACACTTTGATGTGATGTAAAGATGGAAGGTGAATTCAGTTGATAAACCTTTGGGTGTCCTAAATTTTAATTATTTTCTCTATAGGGACACGTGAGCTAAGTCTTCCCTGAGTGCTTGGAACACAGACGTATCAGGGGGTTTGTATTTGAAGCTGCAGTGCTTCCTACTGCTCTCTCTTTGGTGCCTATCCAAACTCAAATATTGACACAGCTGCAGAATGTTCTCACTGGAGCTGGGCTCATGAGCTGTGTTTGAAGCATGTGCCCTCTGCCACAGCAGAACTGGGAGAGAAGGGGGAGCAATGGGGGAAGGGGTGGGGAGAACCCAGACCCCTATTCCTAAATAGCTGACCTGTTTCTTTATTGTAATGTAACAGGAGAGAAATAGAAGGAACAATTATGAATTAGGAGGTCTTCACAGAGACATTGTTCACCTGACAGTTGATCTGAATAGGTGGGAGCATGCCTGTGCTGTGCTGCACGTATCACTTGGCTGTAAGATAAACTTAGCTGGTTAGTTCTGAGGAGCACACAGGTGACACCCATGGGCCCCTGGTGGTGATGCCATCACTGTGTCTTTGTCCTTGTCTTAGAAACAGCATGTTCTCATGTGAACAACCTTTTGCTTGACAGCAAAATGATGCATAAAGTTGTTTACTCCTAGGAAATTGCTATAAAAGCCCTGAACACCATGGAGCTGGTGAATGTCAGTATGGATGGGATCTGTACAGGGTGGTGTGACCTGACTAGATAGCTGTGCAGTGCTGTATAGCTTGATGTTTGCAGCATCTGAAGGAGTGTGGGATTACCTAATACTATACCCTTTCTTTTATTATGTCAAATAAATAGTAGTTTAATGACTACTGGTAAAATAAATGGTGTTTTAATTGTGGGCTCCGAGTGCCTTTTTTATTGGGATCCATAACAAGCCCTCACACATGTGCATTACATTTGGTGCATTTGTCAGGATCCTGGTGAGCAGGGAAGAAGGATAGCAAGGAAAAGGATGTGTACCTGCCTGGTGCCATATGCTGGCATGGGGAGCAGTTACACAGCGTGATGCCTTTCAGAGCCAGTGAGGGTTATGCTTTGGGACAGCAGACACGTGGAGATCTTGTGTACCCATTACTGTTACAGGTTCAGACAGCACACAGCTCTCCTGGGTGGTCAGGTTCACTCTGCTGGCAGGGCTTCACCAAAGCTTTGGGGTGCTGCTGCAACACTCCTGTGTGACAAGTGCCAAGGTCTTTTGGGTGATTTAGGTCCTTCCTGCTGGCAGGGCTACACAAGGTGTCAGGCATGCACACAAGTGTTACATTTAAACCTCACACCAAGGTCAGGGTTCAGGCCCTGGCCATCTTGTAAAGTGACTTAAACCTGACCAAGGTATTTGACTGAAAAGGAGCAGGCTGCAAGAGAAGGAGACAACTCTCTTGGTCCTGAAGACAACCTCCCCCCAGGGCAGCTCCCTGCCCTCAGAGACAGGGGAACCCCGATGTGAAGGGAAAAGGGTTTCATCTTCCTGATTGTATCCAAGGTGTTGCTTTGATCAAACTGTGTAACTCACTTTAGGAACAGATTGATAAATGCCCCAACTATTGAACCAGCAAACTGTATCCATCACGGAGAAGACAAAGGTCTAAGAAAATTTGGCCTTTGGGCCAAGGCCAAACCCCCTATATTCTGTTCCTTGGTAGTTGAAAAAGTAGTTACACAGAAAAAAAAAAAATTGCCAAAGGCTTTCTTTACTTAAAAAGGAGAATCAACATATAGAAGGAAAGAGATCAAAACTCCCAACTGTGTTAGAAGCAGTAACTCTGGATAGTAAACTCTGAACTCTCTTGTTCTAAGAAAGAAAATAGCTCCCATTCATGGGTGAGTGAAGGCAGAAAGAAAATGAAATTATAAAAATTTGCTTATAGGAATGAAAGAGTTAAATGTTGGAGGGGTGGAAGTCACCCCTGGAGAGGTGATAGCTAATGCATTCAGTGCTGCTGCAGAGGCTAGCCACAGCAATGTGAGAAACAGAGAGGAGCCCTAGAAGCACATTACAGAATGAGAAAGGCCACAATGTGAAGAGTCAGTGTTTTTACTTACTAACATTGTTGTGAGACACCAGAAAGGGCTGGAAAGAGTCCCAGGATGTAGTGAAAATCTCCAATTACAAAGCAAAACCAAAGTAAAGAAATAGAAGGAACCTAAGTGATAGATGTAGCCTTGAGTAATCTAGAGATAAAAGGTTTCAGCAGTTACAGTTAACAACCTAGATAGGGTGGGTTTGTCTTGTATCATGGGGGAAAGAAGAACAGCAGCTGAAAAAGAAGCCACCAGACATAGTGGCATAATCAGCATCAGTTTCAGTAAGGGTTTTTCAAACAATGCTTAAGCAACAAAATGAACGTCGGAACCAGAACAGAAGTAATGTTAAAGGAAGATGGCATAGGTGAGTAGTAGAAGATATTCATGCCTGTCTGATAACCAAGCTTAACTGCTGTATTGTAGCATTGCTTAAAGTTAGCCTTATATATTGCATAGTCCTATGGAAGGTGGTAAGATCTTTCCTTTAGAGGAAAGACAAGGAAAGGGTAAAAATCTATGTAAAAGCATAACAACATTGACTTAAACTTAAACAGTGTAAAGGCTGCCTGGTTATTATAAAGAAGAGTCAGAGATGCAAAAATGAAAAAGAAAGTAATTGAGGATATTGAAAGCCATTTGTGCCTCCTCCTCCAGTGAGGAGTGGAGGTGGCTGTGTGGGGCCCAGCAGCAGCTCTGACCTCACCACTCTTGTTTGTGCTCTTTCCTGTCCCTGCATGTGCTCTCTGCCTAAATGCTAAGTTCCCCTGCTATGAGTATTTCCAGGGTTGTGTCTAATCCCATGCACACACTCTCCACCCAAGTCATTTCCACCTAGGGAATCTCAGCCTTTCTTAAAGGTGTCTCTCCAAAATCCAGAGCAAGGAGTAGAGGTGTGTGTTGATGAGAGCAGGGGATACTCATGTGAGGAAGGAAGCCTCTGCAACTGCTCTTTGTACCAGTGTCCAGAGTCATTCCTCAGCCACCCTAATGCTAATATTTGCACTCCTTCTATGGAGATAAGCATTACAGATGTATCAGCTGCACAGAGGCACAGCACAAAATATGCTCCCTGCTGGTAGGAAGCACTTTTGTTCCATGCAGCAATTCATGACACTTCCCCCACACTGCCCTGCTTTCTGCTGTTTTTCCACTCTTGCCAATGGTTTGCTTGCTGTAGCAACGATTAGAGCCTTCCCAACTCTGGTAGTCCAATTCTTGACTTAATAGCTGATGTCATGACATCCAGATCATTCCTGTCTCTCTGTTCCTGGAAGCCCTTGTTTTCCTCACTGGGTTTGGGTGTGCTAACTCCCTGCTTGTCAGAGTTTCTGTTTCCTTTTGGATGGACTTTAGTACGTTCCACTGTGGGGGGAAGAAATGGGGGAGCCCTGCCTTCATACTGCTTCATCCTCCTCCACTCAGCTGAGAATTGTAAGACATTGGGAAGAATGCACTTCCAATGGCACTGCTGACCTAACCAGAAGGAAAATTTAAATTCCCAATGGGCTGTCAAAGGCACCCTTTCTGCTCCTTGTCATGGGCAAGGGAGAAGGGGGAACATTGAAACTGTGTTGTGGTGCCAAAATAACTGAGCCTGAGCTTGCTGATAACTGCAGGAAGGAAAGACAACTGAGCACTAGGGAGAATCAGGGGCGTTTGCAGCTAAAAAGAGAAGGACTGGGAATGGCTAAGGAGGTCTCAAAGTCTTCCTGCATTTGAGGCTGCTAGAGTACAGCCTCAGAGAAGAGTCAGTGGCAGGGACCTGAACCAGCATGCTGGGGAGGCAGTGATGGTGCCAGGGGCTGCTCAGGAGCAAAGCCAGGGAAAAGGAGCAAGCTCTCTAGCTGGGATGGCTGTGAGCTGGCAGAGGTACCTCTCTCCAGCCCCAGTTCTCCCTGTACCCTGGGACAAACATATCCTCTTGCTACTCATGCAATCTTCCTAGATGTGAAATAGGAAGTTAAGTAAGGAAATGAAGATGCTCTGACAGGAGGGAGAGACGCCAAGAGAGGAGGGATGAGTCTCATTGTCCCTGACACACCACGACCTGGAGTCCTGTTTTTTCATTCTGGTTCAATATTAACCCAGCAGGCCTGTGACTCCGCTTATTCAGCTTCCTTTGCAATTCCCCTGCAGCCAGGACTGTACGGCATGGCGCACACCAAAACCAGCATACTGAGGGGCCTGCTCTTCTCCAGCCTTCTGCACCTCACCTTGAGCCATGCTGGAGGTAAGACTTAAGGACAGAAGTACCAGTAGATGACAGGAGGAAGAAAGACAGGGTTAGTCCTTTCCAGGGGCAACACAGGTGGCAAGTTTTCTTCCTCAAGTCAGGAGGACAGGCTAAAAGCTTGAAGCTGGCGGCAAAAGGGTGCTGAGAATGGAGTGAACATAGGAGGATGCAGCTGCATCTGTTAGCTGGTGACAGCAACTCAGTGGACTTTATGGATCACCTGGGAAATGGCAGGGAAGGGGACTGTTGATCAGTCCAGGATCAAGTGCAACACAACCATGGGGCTTTTGGAGATAGAATCAGCTGACCTAGATGACTTCAATTCTCCATTGCCTCCACAGCTATCCCTTATCAAAACTTTAGGTCATACAAAATATGCTGCCTTGCTGCTCACTTCTCCTTTTATTAGAGCCTCTAAATGTCTTTTCTTAACATGAGGTTAGGTCCTCTCAGACCCAGTACTGTGTGGGGGAAGACCTGTCTCCAGGTCCCAAATCAAGGGCTCTGAACATGAAATGGAACCAAGCTGTGCTTATCACAGTAGTCTGAGGCTGGCAAGACAGAAATAGAGTGGCTGGGGACAGGGACAGCAGCAGGCTCAAAGCAAACAAGTCTCTCTCTAACTGCAAAGGAGCAGAGCAGCTTTGCTGAGGAAGCAGTGTTCCTGTCACTTATGTTCCCTAAGTGATGGGAGCTGTGACAGGATGAATTCCAGAGAGCCTGCTCTGGTCATCAAGTGTAGACCTGACAGGGCTTCTCTCTGTATGGTGTGCTGGGGGAAGCTGGGTTGTGGAATCACCACATCAACTGCATGTGGTTTTTAGAAATTGCAAGGGGAAACAAAGCCTCTGGCTGTGAGCAGCCCTTTGACTGACAGTGTTCTGACCCAACAGTTTTCCTGGAAAAGGGGCAGGCACTGTCACTGCTCAAGCGCCACCGCCGTGCCAACAAGGGATTTCTAGAAGAGATGCTTAAGGGAAACCTGGAGCGAGAGTGCCTGGAGGAGACGTGCAATTATGAGGAGGCCTTTGAAGCCCTTGAATCCATCGATCAGACGGTATGTGCCAGGAAACATTCCCCCAGCCAGCCTCTGTAGGGAGACACCAGCAGGTTGCACACACAGCCAGGAGCCAGGGTTGTAATACTCAGTTCTGTGAACCAAAGATGAGGCGGATGTGTGTACAGCCCTTGGCAAGCTCAGGCTTCCTGAGGGAGCTTCCCTCCTTGAGACACTGCAGGGAATACATCTGAAAGCTCAGGTTCTTTTCTCTGTGCATGAAGTGATAAGGTGCCATTGCTCCTGTATAGCATCTTCCATTAGCTCAGCATGGTATCACACACATGTGAGCTGCTGTCCCAGACACTCACAGAAGCACTGGCATAGAAGCCAAACACTGAGTGCAGGTGCCTCAGGCTCCTTTGAGCTGAAGCTTTTGCACACACGGTCCCTTTTCCCAGTTTCCAGACTCACCCACTCTGCCAAATTTGTGCTGCATCCCTTTGGGATTTTCTTCTATCCCCAAGGCTGATGTCCCTGCAGAATTCCACACCCAAAAATACAACAGATAAACAGTTAGGAGCCTAAGCCAGCAAGACAGTACCTCTGTGGAGTACTTCAAAAGCAATCAGCCTCAGGCTTCATGGTAGACATGTAGATCAGCTGAGAAATACCTACATGTGATCTGTGGCCTTAGAAATTCCAGGTTCAGCTGCTTGGACTTCTGCACTGTAGCCCACTGCACTACAGAAAGCTCTACTTGCTCTGCAGGTTGATGGAGATTGTAAACATCTATGGTCTCTTTAGAAACAAGAGTACTGTCTTGATTACTGAGTCTTATGTGACGGAATGTGGTTCTGTATCATATTTTTTGCTTTGACTTCATAGCAATTGGTATAAACTGATCAGGTTATTCTTTCCTTTTGTTGTGATGGGATGTTCTCTTACTAATTTGAATTGCAGATATTCTGTGTCCCTAAATATATATATATACTTTTTTTTTTTTCTTTTTTACAGGACATATTTTGGTCAAAATACCAAGGTAAGTTGTTTTGAGTCCTGCAGGTACTCTTAGCCCTTAGAATGCACTGTCTCATCCTGGAGAGATGCCCTCTTTTAAGAGCTCACTTTCCAGGGCTAAGCACTTGTGTTTTGTCTCTAGATGATAAACTGGCTCAAATGATGATGCTTATTTGGATTGCTTTCATATAATGTGTCTCTTTCTTTTTATTTTGCTAGTATGTCAGGGCCTGGGAATGTCCAGGACAGTTCTGGATGCTTGTCTAGAAGGTAAGAACTTCATGCTGACCTCAATCTCCTAGACAGAATGAGGGCCAGAAACTTGCTTCCTGCAGAGATCATACAGAAAATAATTAAACTGATGTTTGAGAAGCCATCTAATTATAAGGAAAAATACCAGGGGAGGAATTTGAAATTATTTTTTACTCTTCATTTCCCCACTAATCATTTGAATAAACGATCTGGCTTGTGCACTGAAATAGCATGAGGTAAATATCCTTATCCTTGCGACACAGTCAAGTGTGAGCAGCCTCTCAGAAAGGCTCTGAGCCAAAGCAAAGCACAGACCCCTCAGGGTTACCTCCCTCTGATGAGGCAGAGAAAGCTTAGGCTGTGTGCACTTCTCATAGGAAGAGGGTACCTCTGCTTGTGCAAGCTCATGCATCTAGAAAAAATTAAAGGAATTTGTAAGATGGTACTTCTGACCTTGAAAAATGCAACATCCAGTTCCACTGACCCTGGTTTACACTGTGTTGGGATTTTGACAGGTAACTGTGCTCTTGGGCTGGGCCAGAACTATCGGGGGACAGTTAGCCACACCAAGTCTGGGATTGAATGTCAAGTGTGGACAAGCAAATATCCTCATATTCCTAAGTAAGTTCATCTCCTGCATATCACTTTAGAGTTCTCCAGAGTGCCCTTCCTTCCCAGCCTAACCAGCTTTTTCTCTCCTAGATTTAATGCCACCATTTTTCCCAGCCTCGTTGAGAACTACTGCAGGAACCCAGACAACAACACACAAGGCCCGTGGTGCTATACTCGAGACCCAACGGTGGAACGGGAGGCGTGTCCCATCCCCGTGTGTGGTATGCCCCAGCACTCCAGAAAGCCCTTCACTCACAGCAAAACACTGCACTGAGACTGATACTAAAGCAGTCAAGGAGAGGCTTAAGGAGGGGGGATGCTTACATGAACAGAGGTCATTAGGAGTAGAGAAGCTGCATCTTAAAGGGTAAGGGAGCTGAGGAAGAAAAGTCACTGAATTGCCCATGTATAATGAGCAGCTGTTTTCTCTAGATTACATTAATCTAGATCTATATTAAAAACAGTTTCAGCAGTCCCCTGGAATGTACTACAGTATTTTCTATTCAGTCACCCCAAAATCCTGGCTCAGTTGTCTCCAATTTTTGCCAGCCATGACTCATAATATTTTCTGGTCTGAATTCCTACCTTTAGGACAAAGTAACTACAGTTTGTGCTTCACTGCCTGCCTTAACATTCTCTCCTGTGGAGGTGTGCAGTTTAATACTCACAAACTCAAGTAAAGAGAAGATGCCCTTCTCTCATCATTGCACTGGACATGGAGGATGACCCCCCTACACTTACACATTTCCATTTCTCCCCAGTATAGAATTATTTTCTCACACAGCAGAAGTTTCTCTTCCAAAAAGAGAGACTAGAAGCAACAACTCAAAAGTTAGAGGTCAGCAACCATTTTGATGTGGGGTATTTTGAAATTTTAAAAGCCATTACTGTTGCTCTGTTCCGCAGAATCTAACAAACTGAGAAGAAATACTGCTCTGCTTTGAGGCGATCAGGCATCTGTGCTACCTCAGTTCACCAGTTAATTTCTGGCCTGCAGTATCTTCCCAGTTACTCTTCCATATGCATGGATATAGCAGGATTAGAAAAGCCTTGGGTTTGTACACAATTCTTCTAGAATCATGTTGTCAAAAAACAGAAGCAGCCCCACCAATTAGGGTGAACACTATTTGCTCAGTGGCTGTTGTGTACCTGAGTAAATAGTTAAATGGGGTCTCTCTTCACAGAGGGACACCCCCTGTGCACAAAGGCACCTTGGGGCCAAGAAAGAATAGATTATTGGGTACCCACTCCTTCAGGAAATGCCACTTAAAACTTGCAGCCATTAGGACACTCTTGAGAAAAAGTGTGAAAAGTCTCGCAGGGAAATTTTTCACTTATCATTAGATTTAGAAACATTGGCGAAAGTTAAATTTTCCATTTTAGAATAATACCACAGTAAAAGGCTCCGCCAAATATGGCCTAGTTAAGCATTTTAGAATAAGGTATTGGAGGACCTAATACAGCAGAACTATGATGCCTGAGACACATACCCATCCCTTGAGCTGGTTCTCAAAGATGCCCCAGAAGGCAACACAAGATTGTTTCTCCTATCTTAGTAACAAAGAAAAGTGTGATGATAGTGCCAGCCTCACTTCACATACTGCTGGACCACCTCTGACATTGCAGTATTTTAGAGGGCCACCACATGCATGGAAACACAGTGGGAGCTCCCAAACATAATAGGTGGCCCCCTGGAACTCTAAACTTTAGTAGAGGGGCTCTGGTGCTATTTGCTAACAGCACTTCTGAGAGCACAGCCATGGCTTAAATCACAGCTCTCTGTCTTTCCAGGTGAAGATAGAACAACAGTTCCATTTACTCCACCAGCGGTAGAACCTGCACCAGTGGAGCCTTGTGAACCAGAGAAAGGCATGCTTTACACAGGGACTCTCTCAGTCACTGTGTCTGGAGCTAAGTGTCTGCCGTGGAACTCTGAGAAAGCCAAAGAGGCGCTCCATGGAAAACAAACTGACCCAGAAGTGGAGCTGCAGGAGAATTACTGTCGGAATCCAGACAGAGACGATGAGGGTGTCTGGTGTGTCACAGATAAACCACCCTACTTTGACTACTGTGATCTGCACTACTGCGGTGAGAAGTCAGCTTATAACAAGAGTAGAATGAAGTGCTTGGCCTGGGAAGCATAGACAAGGATGTACATGCACTGTGCATATGGGAGTCCTGTTTGTCCATAAATCACATGTACTAACCTGCCTTCAGTGCATAGCACGGTTACCTCTCAGGTGTTCTCTTCTCCCTGAAAACTCACACTGGTGGACAAGGCACATTAAAAAGAGCACTGGTGTTATAAAATATCATTCCTTCATCAGACCCACAGTGTAAGGAAAGGAACATTTGAACATTGCTGATAATTATGGCAACTACACTTAAGCCTTCTACCATGTTTGTCTTTTCATCTCTCAGACAGCTCGCTAGAAGATGAGAACCAAGAGTCTGAGGGAATATCAGGACGTTCTACTATTCCTAAAGAGTTCAAAACCTTCTTTGATGTAAAAACTTTTGGTTCAGGTGAAGCAGGTGAGCAAAATCTCTAGATACAGCATGTTTGCAGATGGGACATAGCTTCTTCCTATTCAGTGTTCCCCAGAAACATCAGCTAACCAAAACCATTAAAAGCAGGGGAAGATACTTGAATTTCTTGAAGTCAATATCCAGTTCCAATCATGGAGGGACTAAGCATTTCCTTTCTACGATCTTCCAGCTTTGCATGCTGACTGCAGACAACAGTTCTCCACTGTGAATCAGGTAGAGTAGCAAAACCAGATTGCTTGTTTTCCTAGATTGTGGCATTCGTCCTTTATTTGAGAAGAAAAAGATAACAGACAAAAGTGAGCGGGAGCTGTTGGATTCCTACACAGGAAGAATTGTTGGAGGGGATGATGCAGAAGTTGGCAGCTCCCCCTGGTAAGTATTGTTTTTGCATTGTCTTTGGGAATTGTGTCTTCCTTCTCTTCAGCTCAAGCAGGTAGAAATAAAAGAGCTTTCCTATCTTAGGTAGCATGCACAAGTTACAGATTCTAATCAAGGCTTCTCCAAGTGGTTGACAGAGCAGTACTAAAAGAGCTGGAAAGAAATTCACCTCTTGAATCGAGTATGCAAACACTGGAGAAACCAAGTGCTGTTGGCATGTTTCTTCTTCACATCTTCCTCTTTCCAGTTTTGCTGGAACAAAAAGGATGAGAAAATTCTCCATGTGAACGAAATGGGATAGTGGTCCTACAACATAGGATATACACATCCAGGGAAAACTTTTGCTACAGTGCTACTCACACAGTTTTGTCAGTATAGTGCAAATACTGTTTTGTGCTCACTGCCAATTCTGAACTTTCTGCATGACATCAGGATGCATTTAGTCCTGCTAAGGGCTTCCTTCCTCTTCATCTCTTAGGCAGGTGATGCTCTACAAAAAATCTCCTCAGGAGCTGCTGTGTGGTGCCAGCCTCATCAGTGACAGCTGGATCCTGACTGCTGCTCACTGTCTTTTTTATCCACCCTGGGACAAGAACTTAAGTACAAGTGACATATTGGTGCGGATTGGCAAGCACGTAAGAGCAAAGTAAGAGTCTGAATGAAGTGAGAAGGAACTTGGCTTCCTCTTGAAGTAAAGAAATACTTGGAGCTAGGCTGTCATTCAGTATCCCTCAAGGAAGTATTACAGCTAATGTTACATGCCTCTCAATAACAGGATCTAATGGGGCTGTCCTTTGCTGCCCTTGCTGATCCTGAAGGTGAAAGGGAGCAAAGAAGCCTAGGAAATCTAAAAGGGTGCTCCTATGTGAAGACAGCATTGTCTCAGAGGGTACAAAACTGAAGGTATAATAAACTCCAGAAGGCTCTCAGCTGCTACTATATAGCGAGTTCTTTCCTTCATTACTATTTCAGATACGAAAAGAATAAAGAGAAGATTGCTCTGTTGGATAAAATCATCATCCATCCCAAATACAACTGGAAAGAGAACATGGACCGAGATATTGCGCTTATGCACTTAAAGAGACCCATCAGCTTCAGTGACTACATCCATCCTGTCTGCCTGCCTACGAAAGAGGTCGTGCAGAGGTGAGAAGAGAGAGAAAAAGACAACTTTTCGAGGCTATTTGCAGAAAGAGTGCCAGGCAGGAGAAAGCTGTTACAATACATTTCATTATACTTGTGTTTCCTTCCACAGGCTTATGCTGGCTGGTTACAAAGGGAGGGTAACTGGTTGGGGAAACTTGAAAGAAACATGGGCCACTAACCCCTCCAACCTGCCTACAGTTCTGCAACAGGTCAATGTGCCCATTGTAGACCAAAGTACCTGCAAGGCATCCACCAGAGTAAAAGTCACTGACAACATGTTCTGTGCAGGTAAGTAACACTGGAGTCACAGGGGGCACAACTTGCCACAGAAGTCAAGGGCTCTGAGCTCCTGGTGTGACTCGTGCAGTAAGGTTACTGTCTGGTAAGTTTGTAAATACCCTCCACAAATAATAACTTCCCTATGATAAGAAATTTCTCAGCTCTCAGAAAATATGAAGGCTGGAAAACTTAAAACTAGGAATAAAGTTTGCAACACCAACCTGTGTCAGGTACTAATCTAATTGTAGTATGTAGCAGCAACAGCTGTGGGAGAACTAAGCACAAATAAAATTTTCTTTTCACCAGTAAATGGAGCGGTTCAGTGACTTCCTAAATTAAAGGCTGCACATCTATTATCCTATCTACTATCTTGTCTCAATCTTTTGGAGCCCATTCATGGGCTTATGGCCCATAAGCCCACTTATGGCCACAAATTTTGAAGGCTCCTACCTTCCTAAATCTCTTTTAGCATCATACCCTTTTTGAATGAGAACTGGACATAGAATTCAAGTTACCAAGAGACTATGGATTTAACTACCAGTTTAATAGTTCCTGCTGTATTCTTCATTTGTGCAGACTTTATCAGTTCCTACAAGCAAGCCTTGCGATTTTTGACTAAATTTGTGCTGCTTGCATCTAAATGCATGTGATTGCTTAAGTTAGGATGGAAGCCAATTACATGAGTGTACTGAAAATACTGAGCTCTTATGGATTCTTTTTCTAGACAACAATCTTTCAAATAGGTGAGATGCAGACATACAGAAAAAAGTGGAGACACAGGTGATGGGAAAAACCAGAGATACTATCTAGTTCATCAGGAATGAATGAAATCCTCTTCATAGTGAGACTTTAGGAGGACAGCAGGGGAGAGGAAAAGTAGAACTTACAGTGACGGGAAGGTGAAAGTTGGGACAAGAATGTATCTCCATAGTAAACAGAAGAGCAGGGAACACAGATTATTACAAATAAGTTACTAAGACAAGAAAAGCACAGTAGCTCAAGCTACAGCTGTTGTAGTGTCAGTGCAACTGACACAGCAATTCTGATGAAAAAAACAGAGGGTGGATTCAAGAATGCTGCAAAGACAGATGCAGAGTTAGAATTTTTACATATATGAAAAATGAAAGTCCAGGAGTTGACAGAATCAGCAATCTCATGGGTCCCAAAATATTTATGCCATTTATCCCAAAACTTTAAAGAAAACATGGCGAACACCAGCCACTTCCCCTACAGTCAAATGCCCATTTTTCTTGCCTGTAGGTTACAGTCCTGATGCACTAAAGAGAGGAGATGCCTGTGAAGGGGACAGTGGGGGACCTTTTGTAATGAAGGTATGTTCAACAAGTTCAAGCTTGTAAGACATATGGAGATAGGTTTATTCTATGCTGAACTTCATAGTCTAAAAAACAGCAGCAGAGTTGAGCCACTGCTGAGTGGCTGAAGCAAACCCAGCCCATGCCCAAGGTGAGTAATGGAGATGAACCCTGCAATCATCCAGCCCCATTTCTATTCTGAGTTCTCAGCATATTGGGAGATCACCTGCAGGATGCATGAGTGATGGCCAATTCTTAAGAGATTTAAGAGTAGAGACCAAGTGACTCCAATAAACTCTGTTGGAGATGCCAGTCTGAATCCCAAAGTAGCTTCCATCATTAAACAGGCTGAGGCACATCCAAGGTTTAGATCTGAGAGGGCAACCAAGCTGCTAATCCAGAGCACTAGTTTTATGAGGCATGGCTTAGGGAGCTGGGCTTGTTTAGCCTGGAGAAGAGGAAGCTCAGGGGAGACTCCTGAAAGGAGGTTGCAGCTAGGTGGCACTCAGCCTCTTCTTCCTGTCAAGCAAAGGACAAGAGAAAATGGCCTCAAGCTGTGCCAAGGGAGGTTCAAACCAGACATTGGGAGGAATTTCTTCAAAGAGTGCACTCAGTGCTGTGGTTTAGTTAACATGGTGGTGTTTGGTCAAAGGTTGGACTTCATCTTAAAAGTCTTTTCCAACCTTAATGATTCTCTGATTCTATCAAATCTCTTGCTCCTTATGCCAATCTCATTTTTTCTTTACTTTAGAACCCAGATGACAACCGTTGGTATCAAGTGGGAATAGTTTCATGGGGAGAAGGCTGCGACCGAGATGGCAAATACGGATTTTACACCCATGTATTCCGCCTGAAAAAGTGGATACGAAAAGTCATTGAAAATCATGGGCGATAGGTGAAGCATTTACCTTGCTTGCTCTCAGTTTTGCTACAATGTTCCACTTCAAAATACAAGCATAGAAGATCCTGAAGTAAAAGAAGTTATATCCTTACAACTTGACGAAGGAAGTCTTATCCCTTGAGAATAAAAGTTCTGAAACTCATCTTCTTCCTTTTATTCATGCTGAGTTTAGTTGCAGTGGGATCTAAGTCAGCAGCCAGGAGTACCATGGTTCTAGCTATACTGCTAATTACCTGTGGTGCATCAAATTCCCATCCCTGCCATCAGGTATAATAAACAGGTTTTCAACCTAATATAATGGCCTTGCCAGTCACAGCAAGCAAGATTAAGTCCTTATGCACTATCCCTTTCCTCCCTTCAAGACAACTAATTTTCTGTTCTAGTTTTTGATCCATGTATGTACCAGAGATAACCACCCTACAGTAGCTGTGGCATTAACAATACACCAGTGTTAAAAGTAAAGCAATTAGAAGCTGTTTTGATCAGACAAATGTTCTCAGCTACAACAGCAGGCAATAAATACCTGCATCACTGTGTGCAATTCATCCTACAAAGGAACAGTGGATTGAATACTTTAAGCAGCACTTCCAGTAAATTCCTATACAGCAGGTGGTGCTGGGTCCTCACTGTGTATTTTCCACCTGCATAGCAAGATTCTGAAGGAAGCAATTCATGCAGTCATTGTCAAAGCCTGCAATGGAAGCACAATCCTGCACTGTATCTATTTGCTTTTGTTATAAAGGCTGTTTAGGGATTTCTCCAAAAACAAGCTTCAGTCTTTCATAAACTCCTCCTTAGCAGGAATTTGTGGACCACTGAGGACCCACAAGTACAGTAGTCAATACAAATTCTTGACCACCCAATTTTTTCAGCCCAATTTTCTACTACGACAATTATGAGATTTGAAAATTCTCCTTGCTCCCTATGGCACCACATTTCTAAGCTTCTCACTCATAGTGCCATAAAGTCACAGAAACACGCAACAGTGAAATTAGTTGTTCTAAAAAAAGTTATTGATCAATTAGTATCTGGCCACCTCCTTTTAGATGGCTCATTTGGGAACCAAGTTGAGGTAGCCCAATTGGATTCCCCAAATAAAGCATAAAAACCAACCTCTCAAAGAAATCTGAAGAACAAAACCTCAACAACTCAAGTTTCATGACTGTTTAAAATCATTGACAACCACAGACATTAAACACTGAAAAAGTTTAGCCCTTCTAATATTTAAATTTTAAGCCTTACCCCTTCACTACTATCAAATAATCTGTGACCCAAGAAGGGAACCAGGACCATACAGCTTCTGGAGAAAGTAACTGTTCATATTGACTTGTTACAAACAATACAGAGGAATCATTTTTAAAATTCAGTTTAATGTTATTTAAATATTGTCTGGGCTAAAGATTAGGCTTTATTAATTTATGTGCACAAGTTTTAGTTCAGAACTCCCAGGATATTGAGTCCAACCAAATACTACAAAGACACAGGGCAAAAACTTATTCATGAAAACAACTCTATCTTCTGCTATTCAATTATTCCTGTATTTTGCTTTTGATTCAGGTTCAAATTTAAAATAGTTTATGCAGGTTTGCAGGCATTGCTGTTTTAACATCCTGAGTTAATTAACAAATAGTTCTGCAGAACGTCTGCTGAATATGGTAAAGGAACATATGGATTAATTTAAATGTCACTACGTTTCAGAGAGCAGCTAGTAATTGAGAGGTAGTGGCAGCAACTCTAGCGTCAGCCTACACAAACTATTCACAAACTGCCCCAGTTTAAGTGCACAAAACCACAGCACTTACCAATAACAAGGGCCAAACCTCCACTTGTAACAGAGCTCTGTTCCACAAGTGCATGCCCATTTCAGGTTGTGAGAGGAGACTGTGACTACTAAACGGAGGCAGTGGAGCAATGAATGGCATTGTATCAGTTAACACAGGATGGAGAACGCTCGCGATCACCGGCTATCACAGTGTGCAAACTCGCCATAAGCACCAAGCAGCATTATGTCAACTGCAACCCCAGCATAGGGGTCCTGTGAAAGGAAGGTTTCAGACATTTGCAGAAGCTCTGGCATAGATCTGTTGTACAAGTACTACTTTAAAGTCACACTTTTACTGTAATCAGGCAAGACAGTTTCAGTAATGGCTCTTACCCAGAGACTGCTGGTCCACATAGCAAACAACAAAAGCAGCAGTTACATGGAACAGATTAGGTGTTATTTTAAGCCTGCCTGTCCAACTCTTCAATAACTCTGCTCTAGCTAGGGAACAGATGTGCAATTTATGCTTCACAACCAGTTTTCACATGGAAGTGCAGTAGTAAGGTGAAAATACATCACCTCCCTAGAAATCAAAGGGCTAAAAAGGATATACAGTGTGCCTGTCTTAATCTTCATTAGTTGGGGCTTCTGAAAAAGGCTAATCACTCACAAAAAAAAAGAAGTGGCTATAAGTTTTGCAGACTAGTTCTATTAGGTGTCTTAGTTACAAAACGGGAACATCTGATATTTAAGAGCAAAAAGAATGTAGTTAGTGAGGTTTACCTGCATGAGGAACACTGCTTAACCAGATGAGTTCAGGATAAATAAGTCCACTGACCATACACCACTGCTACTCTACTCCATATCAACAGCAGCAGGCTCCCTCAAAGAAAGCTCTCTCAGATGGGACCACACAATCTGGGTAAAGGCATCACAAGGACTAGATAATTCAAAATAAGCATTTCAGCAAACTAAATATTTTCAAGTTACAGAAACATATTCCAAAACAAAAAAAAGCAACTGTATGAAAAACAAATACCGCCCATAGAAGTAAGAGTGTGAAGTATCAGGACTGCACCCACACAGACAGTATATTTCCACTCATTTTCTTATAGTGTATCCAAACCCCAAGGTTCATGTTAGCTTAGTTCAGTTTCTAGATGCCCAGTCACTAACATTCAGGAATAGAGAGTGACCTCTAACCAGCAGTCGCTGCTGTTCCTATAGAGGCTGGTATAGTTAATGCAAACTTTATTTACAAAAGACACTTAAATTAGTTACTTCATGCCATGTGTCCATACAGAATCAACAGATCAAGGATTACATGGAGAAGGATTCACAAAATTAAAAGTGAAATCACTGAAGGTCTTCTAAGAGTTAAGAACTAGGAAAAGATTTTAAAGACAACTTTACAAATAAAAACCCCAAGTCATGAGAAACTAGTCTGAGCAAGAAGATGGTTGTTTACAGGTCTGTACACTAAAACTAATACACAGACAGCCTTCTATTGTCAAAGAGATGCTCATTGAGAAGCAGATTATGTACAAATACTTGTGCCACAATGACTCAACCCCCCAAAATCCACTGTATTATACATAAACCAGTTTGTATACATTAGGCCTAAACGAGGCCATTTAACTATGAAGACTTCTAGTTTAGTAAACTAAAGCTGAAGACAGCCCCAAGCAACAGCGATACTGTCTCTTTGCATCTCTATTTGCGACTGCTTTTTATTCTCTCTAATCTTTTTTTCAAGTCATCAATATTGGCTGCTGCAGAAGAGGGTGAAGCCAGGGTAGTTCCAATGCCAGAGGAATGAGTCTGATTGGAGTCCAGGTCCAGATGTTGGTACTGCTCCCGGGACTCACGCAGCTGGGAGAGCTTACTGTGAAGCATATCTGTAGAGGATGCAACTGTAGGGAGTGTTGGTTTAGAGAGCAGAGACGTCAGAGGGGGTCTGTCTTCCTGCTATGAGGGAGGAAAGTGAAGTGTTAAGACACATAGTAGTAAAGGCCATATGAAAAGTACAAATCAATCAATGGCTTTTCATCTCTACAGGAAGCAATAAAAACAGAGGAAAGGGAAGGAGCACTACAACAGAACTGGATCTGGAGCAATGAAGTCAGTTGCTGTCGAAGTCAGAACCATGCAAAGCTAATTGCAATACTCAATTCTTATCATCTGAGTAGTTAATGTTTAATTTTATGTCCACAGGGACACAAAGAAACTAGTCTTTCAAGATCAAAAAATTCCCTGCAGACCAGAGTTTTACTGAGATAGACTGCCAGTCTTGAAAAGCCTAAATTCTAACACAAGAGAAAAATCCCTGTCTATGTGCAATGTCAGCAGACAATGAATTTTCTGGAAGAATGAGAAAAGGAAACTAACTGACAGACAAGACAGAACATGTCAAAGATTTATAGTGTCAATTCACTGCTCTTTTACCAACTGATACTTCCATCTGCGTTACTTCCCTTGTTACTATCATCTAGGAAACATTTCCCCTCCTCAGAGCTCTAAGCTGATACTCAAATTTGTGTCAACAGTTAAAAGTGATGCATCTGGATGGCTTTTCCTAGAGTGAACATCACTTCTCATGTGGCTGAATTCAAATTTCAGGAACTGGCACTAAATTCCTAACACACAGATCATTGAACTGTAAGAAATTTTGGTCTGCAGGTTTCCAATACTAAGCTCAGTCAGCATTCCTGTACCTCGGCATCCATACATCCAAAGTATTATAAAACTTCAAAGTTTTAATTCAGTTCTCATGACTGGTTCAGAGCAGAAAGATCTAGAATTTCCACATCATTCATCTCTGAGGTGTTAACTTTTAGAGAACAGTTGTTGTTGGAACCTTTCTGGGACTCAACTTCCCAGCAAGGGAAGATAATAGGCTACAGGCTTGTACAAATAACCTCCACATAACACCAGTGATGCAGACTGAGTGCATTGAAATGTAAGCCTCCTTAGCGAAGTAATGAGTTTAAAGCCATTTATACTAGGCATAGAGACATGCAGTGAGTAGCTAGGACATGCATTATAAATGAAAGATCATAAATTCTGATTGGAATCTGCCTTCTGGCATTTGAATGCTGAAAAATAAAACAAAACAAAGTGCAAACCAAGTGCCTCCCCCAGGGGATTTACAAGTGTTGTCAAGTACAATACCTTTGCGTTGTCAAGGCCACAACGCTGCCTGAGGATTTTTAATCTTTCCAAGTAAACTGAAGGCCCCACTTCCTCCCCATTTGTGTTTCCTATAGATGAAGATACAGTGTGGGTAGACGCAGGAACACATGTTCCTTCCATCTGAGGAGAAATTCCTGGAGGATGAGGGGAAGGAAGGAGGAAAGTTAAAAAAAATGTGTAAACCTCTTGGTCAGTTCCTTGAAATAAGATGAAATGGATGAAGAATTAACCAATCAGTTATTTGCATTTGCTAGTATAGACATATCTGGCCTTTCATTTTTTTTGCAAAAGTGACAATAGAAAACCAAGAAAGGAAATGAGAAATTTAAAGAGTGGCTGCAGAGCAGCTCTAGAAGTGCTGAAGCCAACAGCTGAAGAGAACAGTGCGAGGAGAGGAAGATGTTGATGGGCATCAGCAGTGACCATAATATCCAGCAGGATTAACTGAGCAATTGGCAAGGTGAGAAATACTTGGGAGTTGTCTGTCTTTTTCTAGTTTAGTTGTACTTTTGGGCATACCACTGATTCTAACCCCTCTTTATCTCTCATTTGTGCAACTCAAAGATTTTTCTTCCAACTCAGTCTCAAAGAGTGATTTCTGGAATGCGCATAACAAAGTTTTAAAAGCTTCCCCATCAAAGGACTTAGAAAAGGCATTTATATGATGAAAAAAACTTTTCCATTATTAAAAGAATTGCAGATTCTAAGACTTAGCATGGACAAAGATATGTTCTCACTAATTTACTACAAGGGTGTTTAAAATAGATAAAAGGAGAATTAGTTTAAGCATCTATACCTTACTCTAAATAAAGCACTGTTGTAATATGGAACAGCATATTTTATTATATCAGACAAAGGTAGGGAAGAAAAAAAAAAGACAACTGTGGCACATAAATTTCGTTTTGAAAACTGTTGAACTAATATTTCTCAGTTGTACAGACTTCAGTGATGAAAGGCACAATTTTCTGTCCTGCATAGTCAGACACATTTAGGAAGTTCTGAAAGAACCTCATATCACCCATCTTCTTAAAGGAATCTACAATACAAGGGTAGAAGGAGCAGTAGTAGAAAAAAGGCTAAAGTTTCGCAGGATACTATGAAATGAGTAAGAAGTAAAATTTAGAGGTAGTTTTGCTAGACTGTGTATCAGCTTTTACTGTCAACTAATAATTTATCACATTCCTTCCCTAATATTTCATTAAATACTCCTTTCTATTTATCTGCAATGAAAAGACTCAGCAACAAACAGCTTTACAGTAATTCATCCAATTAAAATCGAATTTATTGGAAAGGGATCATTACAAATTCTTCTGAAACAGTTTATATTATTTAAGACAAGCTTTCCAATTAAAAAAATTGGAAATAATGCTATTAAAAAGCCCGATATATGTTTTAGTAAAAAGGTAAAATGAGAACCTGAAAGCTGCTGTTGATGTTTTAAACAAGCTTTATACCTTGCAGAACCAATTCCTGATACCAGACACATGAAACACAGGCTAATGTTCAACCCACACTACAGGATATGGCTTAGAACCTCACGTTTGCCAAGCCTTTCAGATGTTTTTTACATTTCGTGTGGTTATAACTTCTGTTTTAGTAAACAAAGAATGTGTACTCCCTGCAAATGGTGCCTCTGGAAGCAACACAGGCAGCAAAAAGATACATGGCTTGCTTCAGAAAACCATAAACATTGCAAATATTAATTTATACCAGGAGACATGTAACTTATCTCTGCTTCTCATAAACCAATCAGTTTTGCTATAACATGTACCTGTAGAAGTAGCAATGCGTCCTTTCCCTTCCCGTTCTGTTTCTATCAGTCGGAGCCCTCTTTCCACATAGCTTTGGAAGAACTGTGAGGAATTTTTCAGGAAGGGCTCAATGTCTGCATCAGAATATTTCTTTTTGTATTCATATAGTTCTGCCAGACCCTGGGAAGGAAGAATTGCTATGTATTACTACAACTGCTGCATACACCATTCTAGGGTATCATGCTCTCTTTCTTGCAGGAAGGAGGCACTCACCTCCTTGGTGTTCTCCTTAGAGCCAATCTTCTTAAATATTTCTGCCAAAATATCATTGACTTTGGCTTTTGAAGCCTTCTCCTCCTAAATAAATAAACACAAGGAGACTTTTAACACAAAGTGAATAAAACCAAACAGAAATCAGACAAAACCATGACACCTCAGACCTGATAGCTGGATATAGAGCTTCCAAGATGAAAAAAAGCTTGAAGTGATCAGGGTTCTATATAGCCACTTTATACACAGCATGTCAGCAAGGACATCATGAAGCTGTAGGACTCCTTCTGAGAAGTCAAGTATTTAAAACCTGTTTTGGATATGGCTAACTTTTAGTAGATCAGATGCAGTACCACATTTAAATTTCCTGGAGAGTACTTCATCCTGGGACATGCATAGAATACTCAGGTAAACACACAACAACAAATTCCCAAAACAGCCATAAATGAAAATTTCACTTTAGAAGAGTATTTCCAACATTAGCTGCACGTTAAAAAGGGAATTACTACTTGATATTCCACAAACACAAAATTAAGTTTATTTCTTAAATAAATTGCTTTACATTCCTTTCCCCTGCCAACACTTTTTCTTTACTTACTATGCGAGAAGCTCCTTTTTCTGTATCTTTATCAGCTTTTCCAGACTGTTCCATGGAGTGTTTCATTACTCTACAAAGGTGAGCTTCTAGCTCAGACTCATTTTTGTTGTCTATCATTGTTAAATGATCTAAGATCTAAAATGAGAAAAAAAAGAAATTAAAAAAAAGGAAAAAAAAAAAAAAGGAAGACTCTAGAGACTGCATGAACACCCAATTTAAAAATACATGACTAGTGATTGCTCTGACCTTGGGCCCTTTCAACTTGCACAGGGTGTGAAGCAGAGTCTTCAATGTCCTAATAGGGAACTCACTCTTACACTGCTTCAGCTTCTCTTTGGGAAAGACCTTCATGAAAATGTGGATATCCAGCAGAATCCGATCCAGATTGATGCTATTAATGGTTTCCGGAAGAAGACGCACCATTCTCCACAGACACTGGAACAAGAGGTTGACTTAAATCAAGACAACTCAAGAAAGAAGCACATGATTATATAAGGAGAAGTTACACAACGCTGTCACTGAGCCACTTCACTCTGCTAGCACATCATACAGGCAAACACTGTCTCTGCTGCTCAAGCTATATTTGCACTGGTACGTACTTTCTCTCTGTAACTGGCTGTACAGTATCCAGATTTTTCTTTAGAGCTGATGCATATAACAGGAGTCTGCTTTGTGTGAAGAAATTTCAGCAGATAATATATACATGCTATGTACACCTACACACAGCACAAGTTCTTTAGGTTTAACCTCTTTAAGAACACCTGAGCTTTCTTTAAAGCATGCCAGATACAAAAGGATGCTGTATGGAACAAAAAGATCATGCTCATGCTTTAAATGCAGACATTTGCCTGTTCACTCTGCCTGTCAATACAGATGACAGGATACAAATCAGCTCCAGCCTGGCACTGTTTGAATTCATAGTACAGGGTGGCCCCCAAGCAAACAAGCCCAGCAGGTGACTGTACACCTCTGTATGGAGTTTCTGTAAACTATTAAGAGGTGTTAAGCTCCCTCCTAAAGCCCCTATATGTGACATCTAATAAGGTCAGAATTATAGAAGTTGCAGGAAATATTTCAAGTTAGGGACACTACTTTTTCTTTAACTGCATCTGTTCTTTCAGCTAAGATGATTCAGATAAACTATGTAAGTGGTTTTAAAATCTCTACTATAGGCTCACCTTCATGACAAGTTCTGAAAACTTAGGAGAACTGGCTGTTGCTAGAAGACTGTCTTGGAGCAAAACAAGAAGAGCACTAGAAGGAATAAATTTATAAAGGTTACACAGAAAAAGTGCTATTCACAAGAAAAAGATGCCAATTCACCACAGACTACCACACTAGAGACTGGAATTAGTCCAGCAGTTGCGCAACAGCTCTTTCCTCCTTTCTTTCTAGCATGTTACCAGAATTTAATAGACAGACTGCTGAACTTCAAGACATGAAGAATCATACTAAGCTGGTTTGTTTAGCCTGCCTCTAGCTGTGCAGTCAAATCCTAATCACAATCAGTGATAATTCTTTATTAGCTAGCTGAATAATTCTACAGACAATCTTTGCTTACAAAATGACTAACAAACTCAGCCATTCAAGGAACACAAGAGAAATGGTTAAGAAGAGTAGTAATTATGCAGTTTTCATTACATACCTCAAGATGTTGGTCTGGTCTGACTTCTCCAGAACTTTCACTACCAAGAGGTTGACTGATCGGATGACCTGCTCACCCTCCTCAAGATCTTCAACCCGAGAATCCAGCATTAATGTAATAAGACCATGCATTAGGTCTTTAAGCACACCAGTGGATGCCTCTCGAGCCAAACTCTCTATCTGAAATAGCTACAGATTGAAGAAAGTGGGCTTAGTGGCTGTATTTTGTAGAAGCAGAGACCTTCTTTTCCCTTCCCCAACTTTCCCCATTCTCCACCTGCTCTCAAAAGCTGCATTGATGAGCTGCTGGCAACAGACCTTCCTAAGAAAGACTCAATAGTAAGCTAACCTAGATACAGAACAAACATTCCATTCTCCCACAACTTCAGCACAGAAGTTATTTGCTCTTCACCTTATCTTTTACAGCAAAGCCTTACCGTGATCATGCTCCCAATAATACAGCTGTAAAGTCTGACAATCTCATCTTTGTCCAGCTTCTCATCCGCCATGTGTGTATTGTAGATCAACCGGAGCTGCATAAATGTGGCTATTAGGAATTGGTCGATGTGGCCAGACATAGCTTCTGCTTTGTCCTCTTGTTTGAGTACCTCATCAATCTAAGATTAAAAACCAAAATGCTCTAGTAAAATCAACATAATGCAAGCAGTGCACAATAACAATAATTTACATACTTTTCTATAGGAAGGGGTTTGCCCTGACCAATCCATTTGCCAAGGCAGTTGTATTCTAAGCTTTCACCCAAAATCAGTAGCTAGAGACTTGTATTGCTAAGTCAAACACAACCAATTACTGATATTTAAGAGAACTGCAATCCTATCCTGTACACAAATGAAAACATCAACAGCTGTATTATAGATTCTGGAATTTAAAGCTTTATGAAATCTTCTGGCCAAAAAAACTTCCACATAGTTAAAACCATCCTAAACCCATGCTAAAACTATGGGGCAAGACAGTCCTTCAGCTAAGGATCTCTAAAACAGTTTAATTTAAAAGTTAAGTCTCACTGACTAACTGGCTTTTGCAAACTCATAGTGCAAATAATTTGACAAATCGAAATATAACACAGAAGCACTAATGAAAAAAGCATTAAGTATATTCTACATCTTCCAAGTGGAATTTCCATTGCTAAAGCGAGTCAGATGGCCCCTGTGCACTTAGTTTTGTCATCAGGGAGATTCTGAGCAGAGCCCACGTCACCTGACGTGATTGCTCCACCAGAGTGCAACTCATCACCCTCGCAGACAAAGTCTGGTACAGTGTGATTAGTTGCTACCTTAATTCACTTACCTGTGTCAGAGCCTGGATGCTGGTATTTATGTCACCACTGGCTACTTGGGAAATGACAAAGTTGATAGTAGAAGCTGTGTTACTGTGCATGTCATCAAAGTGTGGGGACACAGCACGGATTCTAAAGGGTTGAAAAACAGGATTCATTACTTTTTGGAAAGCTACTTTAATGTACAGTTAACTGTGTGTTAAATGATGATTTAGAGACAAGGTAAAACGATTTCATTCTTCACTGAGAATTCTCAAAGAAGGAATAATTTCTTTTACCATGTCTATTGCACTATTTGTAAAGACACTGATGATGCATTTATGAACTCAAGATCCTCTAATTATAAATGCCTAAAATAGAACTCATGTTTTTCATTAAAAATAACTGCTCTCCATATTTCAGGAGCCTTTACAGCAGACATTTGTTTTGCCATCTCTTCAAATTAGCTGACATTACCCTCTTATGAAAACAAGTCTGAATGTAGAAACAAGCACTATCGGTTCACCTTCTCAAAATACTTTTTAGACAGCCCTGCTGGTTCCACTTAGGAGTTAAAACTAAACTCACTTGGGCTCAGGAATCAAGACTGGCTCAAAGATGTCATCTAGTTTGTGCTGTACTAGTGCTGGCATCTCACATCTGACGGTTCCATTGTCATTTTCAATTTCATCAAGATCCAGCTGAAATTCCCGTGGAACTGTATGTGTTGTCTCAGAGTGGTTGCCCATGTTGCGATTTTGGCTATAGAAACCACAGGAGAGTTTTAGTTTATTATATATACAGTATTTATTATACAAGAGGCAAGAATATTAGCACTAGCATTCACTGGCAGCCCTTAAGCTCTCATACTAGCACAGGTTTTGCATTTTGGATTATATTCAAGCCCCTTAACTCCCTTTGCCATTCACCCAGTGCTTAGTTAAACCAACTTCTGTAGGCCAGAAGAGCAGCTGCTATTTCCTTGCCCTCCTAGTTTCTCTTGCAAACCATAAGATGCCCTGTACCTGTGCTAGGTATGCATGGTTTGAGACAACTAGCACAGTTTATAGTACTACTAAAGGAATATAACTTCAAAATTTGAGGGGCCTTTTCTTGCCTTTGGTTTTTTAAATAATGGTCAGGATACACATGTACAGAGCAACCTCACAAGCTCCTATGAATCTAAGTCTCCCAGTGTTCCTGCATGACCTATGCTGCGTATCAGGTTTTTCAAGGAAATATTTTACTACACAGTTCTTAGGACAGACTTCTATTCCAGAATAATGAACAGGTGGCAAGGAATAGTGTCTGAGCTTTTTGTTTTGGGTACTGCTGCCGCAGGCTCTATAATTCACACATGCTTATCTGTTTCTGTGCTTTATGTCTGACATAACTAGAACAGGGCCAAACAAATACTAAGTTTAATGCAACACATTTAAAGTTCTCCCAATATTTTGAACAGTTGCTTATGCCACGTCTGCCTGCAGCTTGATCTAGAATCACCTTGGCAGAAACTTGTATTTCAATTTTCTTTCTTTTCTTTAATTCAGAGACCTGTAAATGACCTAGAACTAGCCATGGCAAACTCGCCACCCTCAGGAAGGGAGGGCTAGGATAGAAATTGAAAGATAAAACAGCCTTGCTACCAAGGAGTTAGTGGGCAGTACTTACATCCTATAAGTGCGATACATAATTCTGTCCATGGAGAAGCAGTGAAAAAAGGCACAAGACCATTTAGAAAGATTTCAAGACAGACAAAACAAAAAAATTTCAGACATTTACATTTATATTATTTGGCCATTTTTCACAACATGCAAAGATGATGATACAACAACTAAAATGACATTGTCAGACATATTAGCACATACACTGTGCAGGCCAGAGACCATAATGTAACATTACATACTTGAGTTTGGAGGACATGTCCTCAGCTTGTCCCTTGCGCATCATGCTGGCATTGGTGCTGATGCTCTGAGTACGCTGAGGTTTCTCCTCTGCCTGTCTCACTGGAGCAGAAGAAGGTCTCTTGGCTGACCGCTTTATTCTTTCCTCCAGCATGCTCATGTCTTTCTCTGAAAGCTGTAACACACAATGCTTTCACTCAACCTGAGTTGTATGGGTTTCAGAAATCTCGTTCACCTACAGGACTCACACCATATTTATTAGTGCAGACTGAAGTTCTTCAATATGAAGGTGGGAACTGTCAATGCTACCTTCTAGCAGCAAACTCACCAGGACAATCTGGACTATCAGGTGCTACCTCAAGAGCTAATATTAACCCTAAGCTTAATATATTAATAATATATGCTGACAAGCTGTAATACAGAATACACCTATTTCTAGCCCACATAATTTTCAAGAAACAGTTCATCTTGAATTCAAGCAATGCTACTATCCCATGTTTGTAATTGTTGCATGTGTTGCTGCAAAAACCCCAAACAAAGAAACCCCACCCACCTTTCTACTGTTCCTATTACCAGACCAGTAAGTGCTTTAACACTCCGGACCCTGCCACAGAAATCAGAGTCCTGACAGTTGTCCTGTTCAATGTACTCGTAATTCAATATGAATACCAGACCAGGCAACTTAATGCTCCAACTCAGGCAGTGTAGAGATTGATATTTATCTGCTTATCTACCAGACTGAAGGTACCAAAAACCCCATTTGAACAAAAGCAGGCATTAGAATTTCATGAGAAATACTCTCCAGCATCCCTATGATTTAGAAACTTTCCTGAGAACCCATAGACGGACCATACTGAAGCTCAGAAAGTCATGGTTAGAAAGGGCTAAATTTGTTCAGGTGCTACAGTTTTTCCTTTACCTTGAAAATTCAAAAGCTAATGGACTATGTAAAACTGAGGCAGAACAATAGCTAAATAGGATGGAAATCTAAAATGCTAATGAAAATGCAACATAAGAGTCACATTAAATTTCAACTTTTCAAAAAGATGGAAGTCTAAAGAAAAAAGAGGGGTAGCCTTACTTCCCCTGCTTGTCATATTCCATAAAATACCCATCTAATAGCTTGTATGCCCTGTGGTATGTGACACAACACAACAAAGGCATTAAGGTACCTGTCACATTCCAATCAGTTTTAGTGCTGCTAGAAACATTACCAAGACCAAATCCAGAGAACAGAACTATAAAAAACCGATTGAACTGCTCTTGATTCAGATTAGAATTCAGTGTACTTAATCTGATATGCAGAGTAATTATAAACACAGTGCACTAGCCTTCCATTGCTGGACTCAGGAAACCGAGTTTTGCCACCTTTAACTTTTACTGCATTTTAGAGGATAATGGCTAAGTATGATTTTCAAAGAGCGAAACAGCAGCAATACGAAGCGACGTAGTACTTACACTTGAAAAATGAAATGCAGTAAGATAAAGCAAGTAAGCCAAACTTACCAGACTTCTACTGCAAAGCAATTGGATAAGTTGGGCATAAAAAAACCAAACTGAGGACTTAATGGAGTCCCAACAATGAGCAAACTAGCCTTTTTTTGGACAAATAAGTTATTCAAATATTCTGAATCAGATGTGTTACTTGTACAGTTGACTACAATGCAAGTTACTCTTTATAAACAATTTAATTCCCATGAAGGTCAGTGTTTCCCTCATTTTTTTCCCAGTTTCATTTTCATCCATGCACATCCAGGTTGTATACACCTCTCTTATTGGAGACAAGCTGAGAGTTGGGGTTGGGAGCTTGCTGAAGAGAGCTCTGGGGAGACCTCATTGCAGTCCTCCAGTACCTAAAAGAGGCCTACAAGGAAGCTGGAGAGGGACTTCTACCAGGAACATGCAGTGATAGAAAAGTGGTAATTACTTTAAAACGAAAGAAGTTGAATTTAGATTGGGTTAGAAACCCTTGACTGTGAGAGTGGCTGAGGCAATGAAACAGGATATCGAGACCCTGGAAGTGTTCAAGTGTCTCTGCCCATGGCAGGGGGACTGGACCTAAATGGTTTTTAAGGTGCCTTCCCAAACTGATCTATGATTTCATATATTCTACAATCTGGGATTAACCAAACAGCCATTAGAAGTTTTATAGTGTAGTAAGTTATTTTCAAAACTACAAAATGCTCTTGATGCCAACAGCAAGATGTACTATGACCAATCACAAACGAAAACACTGCTAATCCCCTACAGAAGTAACGACCTGAAGAAAATCCAAGCCACCAAAACCCAAACAAAATAATCCCCAATGAACAATCCCCTAAACCAAGCCCCAAACGCCCCATAAACTTATTTGCAGTTATACTGACATTTCCAATCAGCTTGAACACTTGGTCACCATGGACGTTGTAGACGGTCACGATGGTGTTCAGTGCGGCATTGCGCACAGTGTTGTCCCGGTCACCAATGTGAGTTGCCATTTCTTTTAAGGCTTTCCCTGGAGTTGGTTGGCACACATTCATGCCATACGATTCAACCAGACATCCAAGTTCTTCCAAGCATTCTAAAAGAAGAAAATAACATATGCACATTCAGCTTTAAAGGTTCTGCGAAGACAGCCCTCCCAGTTCAAGTTGCTGCTTGCACAACTTGAATGTTCACTGTAGAGAACTGCCAACCACAAAGCTGATGATAGAATACACTCCAGGTCATTTATGGGATCAATAGTAAGCTATAGCAGACTGCCTCACAGATAGTATCTAAAAGCTATCAGTCACCCTTCTACACTTCATGTACTTCCCATAACCAGGTATGAACAATATTACAGTTAACATCACATTCAGATAAACAGTTGTGAGCTTGCAATACTATATTATGTATAGAATTTAACTTTCTGCTTATACCAGGTTAAATTATTTTCAAATTGACCAGGGAGTTGTTTGAACTACAAACACCACAACTTTATTATAGACATTACTTGTGGTGAGACAGACGTACAGTGTAGAGGCATTTCTTGAGCAGATTAACTGATTCCCTTGGTGAGTAGGAAAATAGTACTGTCACTGTTCTCCCCAGCACTGTTTCACTAAGAAAACAAGCCTACTCAAGGGACTCATAACACTCATAGCAACTTAACAGTGTCTTTGGAAGGTACAAAGACAGCAAAAAAAAAAAAAAAAAAAAGCAGTATGATACTACTTTGAAAAGACCATCCTTGAAATACTTATGTTATGCACAAACATCTGCATAAAATGCCATGTGCACACAAATCTCACATCCCACCCAACATTCTTATGCTGGGTTTTTCAAGATGCAAACCAAAGCAATTTCAAGTATTTTGCACATGTGCAGTTCAACAGGCCATTTCCCACCTGCACGTTGTTTGGAGTTTTTTGATTTTGTCCCCTCCATGATAAAAGGGAACATCTTGCTGGCTGGATAGATGAGACACATTCTGTTCAGAATGGCACGGACATCCTTACGGATTACATCTTTCGGTTCTCCTACCTAATAGAAAGATAATATAAAAAAAATGAGAAAAAGAGAGGAAGAAATACAGAATATTTTATACAGTCTCATGACACTTTTGACTGCTCTAAATAGTCTTAGGAAAGCTAGAATCATTCTCAAGGGAAAATCCCTTTTTTGTCAATAGCTTTTAAAGGCAAATGCACAATAAAGAATCATAAAGGTGAGAAAAGACAACCTGAAGATCATCAAGTCAAAGTGTTAAACCAATCGCCAAGACTACCACTATACCATGTCCTCAAGTGTCACACCTACGTGTCTTCTAAATACTTCCAGTGATGGAGACCCAACCTCTTCACTGCGCAGCCTGTTTCGGTGATTGACAACCCATTCAGTAAAGAAATTTTTCTGAATATCCAGTGTAAGCCTCCCCTAGAACAACTTGTGGCCCTTTGCTCTCATTCTATTCACTTGTTACTTGACAAGATAATACCAACACCCCGTTCATTACAACCTCCTTTCAGGTAATTATAAAGAGCATTAAGATCTCTCCTGAGCTTCCTTTTCTCCAGGTTAAAAAGCCACAGCCTGTTCAATCTCACATCAGCCACCAACTGGATTTAATCTCCATTCACAATACATTTAGAATGAACATATTGCAGTGTTTGATGGTATTCTGCCATATTCCTCAAGAAAAATAATGGTAGTTTCTGTAAAATAAATTATACCTTTAGGATAAGATATGGGATGAAAGAGGATGCTTCATTTTCAGTGAGGTGATACTCTTCTTGACTCAGCATATTGAAAAGCAATTTAAGGTATTCAAGTGTTTTCATCAAAACACTTGTGTTGGTATCAAAGAACCGCAGGGTAAGCCATTTTAGGATCAAATCCAGGCAGCTGATAACTCCATCTTTTTCACTCTCCAAGTGCTTGAAGGAAGTTAGAAAAAAAAGAAAAAAAAAATTATGTAAATGAAACACACACATACACTGTTCAACAAGAAAATAAGCTAAGCTATGTCTAATAAGATAATCTACATTTATTGGTAAATTCTTAGAACCACACATACTCACTTTTAACTTATATGGCTTTCTGAAATTCTAAGAGAAATCTCTGGTGAGGAAATTTTCCCTTCTCCCAAGAAACAGAATTAATACCAACTTCATCGTACCTCTGAAACTATGTATGTTTACATTTCAACTACAAAGAACAATGACCCCTGGCTCCTCAGAGAATTTCTGTTTGATTTCAATTCAAGCAGTATCTTTCACAGCTGAGAGTAATTCTATCAGCCTCATCTTCTACCATAGACCCAAACTCACCTCAATCATAACAGTCAGTGCTTTGTTGTGGTGCTGGAAGTCTGCATGAAACATCTCATCCTGCAGCCATTTGGCTACACAAGTAGACATCTGAGTTTTCAGCTGTTCAATATATTCATCACGGGGAGTAGTGAAATTCCATTTTAACACCTGTAAAAGGCAACATTTAGAACTCTCAGTAAGCAATACCTTTTTCTTCCTGACAGACGCTGCTAATTGAACATCTTTTAATTTTGCTTTAGAATCTGTTTTCAAAGCCTTCTTATTGCCAGTAGGTAATGAGAAATCAGTGGTGCTTGCTCACCTTTTTTTCACATTTCAAGTTTTCTTCATATGGACTGGTTATTATTATGCTATTATCTTAATAATTATCACTTAAAGTCGTTGTTTTTAAGCTCCAGACATGCCTATCTACTAGCAAATTACAAATAACACGCATATTTTCAGTAATAGAATTTCCCTACAAATTGCTGAGTGGGGCTGCTCAAATAAGTATATTAAAGCATTTGCAATGTATCCTAGAACACTGACATTGTACCTGAAAACATTTGACTAAGCTTAGTGATACTTTGCAACTTGAAAAATGTAAAAAGGCCTTCAACTTTTATGTGTATAAATGCACAAAATTTGGAAATTAAAAAAAAAAGATACACCATTGTAAGTGCACTATTGATATATGAAATTCAGCTCAAGAATCCGATGCCAAGAGATGGACAGTGGCTAACACATGCCACAGTATGTTTACTTTTGAATTAAAAACTAAAGAATGTGTTAGTAGCCTCTACTTCAAACCTTGTGAACACATTCTGATTTTTCTCACCTTTAGAGCTTTCTCTTCTTTCATCCTCTGTTCCTTCCCATTTGGAACAATGATAAATATAGGGCCTGATTTATCATCGTCTTCCTTCAGACTAGGCTTGCTTAGCATCTTCTTTCCCTGTACACCCTGAAAGAAGCAAGGTATTAGCAGGCAACACAAGCCATAGATCTGCCTCAGCCCCAGCAACTGCAAGCGCTAGATACTTGCCACCCTCATGCTGCCTATGTATACAAGAGCCAGAGAGAAGCTGAAAGAAAAATGTTGATTAGAAGTTTAAAAGTAGGTGCTCAGCTGCTGTGGAAGCAATACCCGTGACAGTGTGCACAGTAGTACCCTGTGAATTATGACACATCACTCTCAACCAGTGTGCTAGTCACCCATACACATCCCTAAAACCCAACGTGGTACCTGTTTGATAGACTGGCTCTTTGTCAGACTTGAACCGCCCTTGCTGAGGCTTGTATTAGCTTTGGACAGGTGGGCATTACCCTTGGACATATTGCTATTAACATCTGACTGCTGTAAATAAGCCATAGAAAAGTCTTTGCTGAGAATGTGTTAAAAGGTTTGGAATGGAAATTTGTAAGAATAAACAGCTGTCTGACAACAGATGTCTTAACTCTACCAGCAGAGTCCTGACAAAACACTGCATCGACTTCAGCAAACCTAAAACATCCTTCACGGTTTGTTCTGCTCATTCTTGCCATGAATATGAACCTACATCAAATGTTCTTGTTACAGCACTACTTCAGACAATGGAGACAATGGGACTGTAAAACAACCTGGGTTATTTTTAGTTATATATATAGGACTAACTTTATTATTAACAGCAAAAAAAATACTGTAACACAAAACAACAGAAAAACCTAATGAAAAATTGAATATAATCTATTGAGAGAATTATGTTTTTAAGCATATTCCTTCCCTTTTTGCACTTTTGATTGAGAACTTTTTACCCTTCATACAGTAAGGCAGAGATTAATTTCTTTTGATACATGGGTTCAAAATTAACATTCAAGTGTAACACTGGAATGGTAACAATGAATTCTCAATAGCACAAAATCAAAGAGGCCAAGAAAATTTAGAACAGACTGAGTTGCTCATAAGTGATTTTTGATAACATGGACTACACAAAGCAAATAGGTAATGACAAAAGCATTAATCAGGTAAGTGATGTGGGAATGCCTGTCATTTCAGAGCTCAGACAAGCACTAAGTTTTTTAACAAAAGCTGTCCGTAGCAAGGACTACACACTTCTACCTATAATACATTAACAAACCACAGCTACTAACTTTATAAAACTGATTTTACACAAAAGGCAATCAACATACCTTAGTTTTAGAGGAGAGTCCTCCTGCTTTGGCTTTTTTGGGATCAGGCTTGGATTCCATGGTATTAGATCCCAAATCATCAGCAAATGCTGGAGAAACAACAGACCATTTAAAGTTACCTAAAAGCCCATTTTAGGTTATCAGTTTTCTGTTCTTAAGACATATGAAAAACTATTTGTGGATACAATATGCTTAATCACACACGTTTCTGAGGATTTTAGACTCACTGAAGTCCCTTAAATTCCATGTTAGTATACAAAGCTTTCCTGATTAAAATCATGCTATGTCAGCCCATTTGTCATTTTGCAAAACAATCAAAAAATGTTGACATATATGCTGTGCAGGGTAATGTCTAAAGCTGCAGTTGCACTTGGCTTGAGCAGGCAAGCTAGCCTCAGCAGGCAGGACTACTTCTCTTCAAATCAACTGTCCCCTAATCCCATCACTCAAACATTCCGGCAGTCCCACAGTGAACTGCACTGAGGAAACAGTCCAGATTTAAAAATGTGAAAACATTTTTAAAAAAATATTATATTAAAATCAGATTAGTATTAGAAAAAAACTCCCCCTTTAGCCCAGCTTGGGTTTAGCTTCAATATCAAGTAGATATTTTCAAGTTTTCATATAGCAGCTGACAGATGGTTGTGTGGAAAGGAAACACCCTCCTACACTGGAAACTGATCCAAATGCAAAAAAGATCAGAACCCTATAACTGTGCTGAATACCCCTTCTCCAGCTAAGTATGTTTGTTCCTCTGGCATGTCAAAAAGCTTCAAAACCCACCATTTTCTCAGTCATTTTCCAAAATGTCAAAGAAGTTACCTGATGCAGGTTGGAATTTGGCTGGAGCTACTCCTCCTACCACTCTGGAAGATGCTTTAGCAGGAGGAGCTGGTTTGGCTGGCATATTGGCTTTGGCTTTCTCAAGCATGGCCATTACCTGGTCTTTGGAAGTTGGCTAGAGAACAAAAAGAGCAAAAAAGAAGTCATAGATTTAGTAATGTCTATCACTAACCTTTCCATTACATGCTACAGACAACAAAAACAAAAGTAGTTTGAAACAATCCATGCTCTGTTAAAATTCTCAGAGGATACTCATCTTAAAACACCATTGTTCGCAGATAATTTTGCTCTGAGTTAGTTAAAACATCTTTTGTTAAAGATTCTTCTGCAGATCTACGGGAAAAATGTAAACCATCAATGTGTTCTAGGGGAGTGGTCTTTGGATGTCAATGGAGTGCCTACTCACCACTCAGGGCTCCATAAGCCAAACCAAACTGCTAGAAATCATGTTAAAGTATGAGTACAAAGGCATACAGTGGGACAGGAACTGGCATGGAAGCTATCTTGCAAGCAGATTCTTTTCAGAAGAAAAGCAGACTGAATAAATATCAAGCTCTTCAAGTAATAAGCCTGTAATAGCAGTAGTCATTTTTGAAGCAGAGAAAGCTCTAACTCACAGCTCCTGATACTATTTTCAGTTCCCCTGAAAATACTCAATGCAGACAAGCTTACATGACTGAAGACAGCATGTCATGAGACTGTGAATCGAACTTAATAGTCACTCATTCAATATCACATGATCTAATCTTTGTACAAGAAGTACCTTCAGCTTGCCAGTGGCTTTTGCCATCTTCTCAAAGCCAAGATGCATCATGAAGAACGGCAGGGCATCCTGTGCCTTTTTGCGCACATCCCCATTTCGATCTTCAAGGCAGGAGTACAGGTGAGGCACACATAAGAGTAGGTCAGAAGGAACAGAACGGAGGGCAGGCAACTTCTCAGCCAACCAACCAAGAAGCTGAAAGAAAGTTTTAAAATAGAAGCTTTTGAAGAACTGTTCACAGTGTTGGGTCAGGCCACAAGAGTCTGAACAGCAGTCCTTCATATAACACCATGTTCTACAGCATAAGTAGGAAAAACCCACCCAAACTTTTTTTCAGATGAAGACTCTTGAACAACATCAATCTTTATATCAGCAATTACAAAAATTAGAAGTTAAGTACAGCATATTAAAACACAACTATCTCAAAACTTTAAGCCTGGTCTCTTTGCAGGCTGTTTCTTCCTTTTGAAAGGAACACAATTCCAGCTGCTCTTTTTAATGTCTCCAGTTCTGTTCCGCAGTGAATTTGAGGGAACATCCACTAGCTCTTAAAATGCTAATCATAACAGACAGAGTTTCATTTTAGAGCCACTGAAGTCTAAATGACAGCTATCGTGCAGGAAGAAAGTTTCTCATTAACAGTTTGAGGTTTAACAATTTTATGTCAGCACAAGTACACAGCTACTTGTTTTCCCATATAACGATAGCATTGTGTCATTTCAGTCTGCATAGATAGAGTGTCCATAGCACATAAGGTTATTTTGATTTGACACATGTAAGACGTTTACTTGGCAGAAGCCTACCTCTTGTCTTAGGAAAGGATTTTCTTTTTTGAGCTCTTCAGACAGGTCCTCCCCTTCCAACCACTCTTTCATGCCAGTTTGTTCGGCCCAGGCATTCACAGTTGCCAGTGCAGCAGCACGAACGTTATTCTGCAGCAAGAACAAGATTTAAAAAGAATAAACCTAAAGAGGGGTCAGAAGATTACGACAGAAGAAGCAATAGTCATCCTTCCTATGAAAGCAAAAAGCTTTCACATCACTGGCTTTGAAATATTTTTTTTTTTTTAATTTGCAGCTTGAGAAATCTAAAATTCAGAAGAATTTAGTTTCAGTGGCGATATCAGCTGCAGCAATCTTCAAATTAAACACTATACTTATCTACCATTTTTTTTAAAAATAAGTTTAATAAAGAGGGTGAAAAGGTATCTCTAAAATTACTTTTACATGCTACCATTCACTGACGATAATTCTGGGAGTCTAACTCTCAAAGAAGTTAAAAAAAAAGTTAGTGCCTTATATAGTGCTTAAAACAGACTGAACAATCATAAATCAAGGCAAGTGAATTATGGAGCCTGCTATTAGGGCACTTTCATTTAGGATACACATGAGCAAAAGTCACATCAGGAATGAGGGAGCCCTCTAACTCCTACCAATTTCCATCTTTAGTGGGTTTTTTTTCAAGCAAAATTTAGAACAGCATCCTTTTCTGAAGCAGCTATATGAAGTTATGAGAAGTCAGATGGAATATTTAACAACCATTGCTCTTTAAAATGTTATCAGTCCAGACATGGCTCTATACATATGACCCTGTCCTGTACACTGAATTTCTGAGGAAAGCTAATAACGCAGCAGACTCATTTAGTTAAGTACGAACCAGATTAAATGCAGAAAAACCATCTAGGCATATATGTAAGCAAGAAGTCAGCATCCTTGCTTTACCAACTTCTCTCATCTTCTATCTCATTGAGGAAAAAAACCAAATCACGTGCTGCAGATAAACACATGCTCATCAGCCTCTCTGACAAGGTCTTGGTTCCCATCATGCAAATTGAATTTTTCTTCAATCGTGCTTCAAGATGATTATTTTCCTCAACTATTCAGTGGATCCACTATAAACATATATTCATATATATATAAACATACATAAACATATTCAAGTATGACCCAAAAGGGGCTATCCTCAGCCTCAAAAACTTGACAAATTTGAAAAACTAGTTAAATCTTGCACTTGCAGTACTTAAAAAAAAAAATTACCACAGGAAGAGTTCAAACGAGCATACAACCTTCCAACAGCATTACAGTGCTTACAAGTTATGTCAATATTACATTTTAATAACATTTCTAAGTTAATCGCAATTGGTCTTATCCTTAAACCATGTACTTGCAGCTCTCCTACCAGTCTGGGGCTCTGAGCACTGGTCTAGTAAACCTAGTACTCAGTAGAGTAGAAAGTTTAGTAGAAAATGTCCCTACCTATGGCAGTGGGGTTGGAACTAGGTCTGTAGGATTCCCTTACAATCTAAAACGTTCTATGACTCTACAAAAGGAGCTTGCTGTTACCTCAGGATAATTGGTGAGTTAAAAGAAAAAATTAAGTCACATAAAATCTCAGTTCTTGAAGACTCTTTAAGAGAAAACTATTTGAACCAGGAGATTTTTATCTAGCCCTAGAACCAGTCCAAGTCCTTCCATTGTTTGGAACAGGTAGATCCAGCTTCTGCTCTTTTTCCTACTCACATTCCAAGCAAAGACAGCTGAAGTACAACATCTTTGACAATTGCCCATGACTTTTGGCACAAGATAGTGGCACCTTCCCAAGCCTCTTTACCCACTGCTCCAAATAGCACTTTCCCATGGTCCTAAAATTGATCTTGACACAGCATCCTGGCAAACTCAACGCTAATGTTATTTATACAAGATTCAGTGGCAGTGGTGAATATCCTATATCTACCTACAGTTCAAAGGTCTCCTACACAGTGACAAAGACAATGACAGTGCATATTGGAATCCACAGTGATACACTAAAAATTCTATAAAAAACTTAACCAAGCAAACCTGTTCTAGGTTTAAAATAGTGCACTTTGAGTGGCAGAAATATGCATATAGTCACGACATTCATTTAAAAGCCTGATTGTTTCACTGAGTTTAGTTACAAGGAGGGGAATACATCTCAATGTACATTCAGGCACATATTTATACTTGAATATTAGGTTGTCATTCAGGCAAGAACTTTTTAAAAAAAATTAATACGCTTCCAAGGAAGTTTTAACTGCCACTTATCTTTCAGGCATGGCTTAGATACACAAAAGGCAAAGAGATCTTGACGTCTGTCCTACCTTACTATCTCCTAGGACTGTAATGACAGGAATCCCCAAATTTTTCACATACTGTTTGATATTGGGGCCCATTGCTGCTGCTAGTTGCTGGAGAATGCTCAGTGTTTGCTGCACCTGCACATAAGGAAAAAAAAAAGTTTTAAGTAAAAGAGTGTTACAAGCATTTGTACAAAAACTCCCAGTTATACAGGGAAAAGAGACACTGCTATATATTAAGCTTTTACTTTAGAATGACTCTTCAATGACACTTATTCCAGCCTTAAAATACATCACATGGAAAAATAAAAAGTACTTCCATATTCTGAGCAAATTAAAGTTCAAGTAAAAATATTTTCAAATAGGGGATAATTCACTTTTGTAACAAATGAAGCAGTAAGTCAAATTCTTTTAAGATTTCCTTATATTACATTCAGAGTAAAGGCAGATTTTCCTTTCAAAGCATTTTAAAACAAAAAAAACCCAAGCAAGTATTTATTAAAATAGGCAAATATATGATTTGGAGACACGCAGTTCACTGTTTCCCAACTGTTGATTTAATGACATTGAAAGAGACCACACAGTAATAAGCAAGGTTCAGAGATCATAACCACCGTAAGTTTTAAGCTGGAAACAGCTGAAACAGGATTTAAAAAAAACATACCAAGATTTTATTGGAATCATTGAGACGACCCTTCAGAGCAGCTGGAAGTTCTCCTATGTTTGGCTGTATGAACTTTGCTTCATTTATTATGCTTGTCACTTCATCTAGACCTTCCTTTCTGATCTTCCAATTTTTATCCCCAATCTTAGACACTAGTTCTGCTGTGATCTTATCCCTACAAGAGAAAAACAGGTAAAATGTCCGTTTACTTAGCAATATCTCTAGTAGCACTTGAGTGCTTTAACACCATAGATGTTTACTTATAAAGCATTTATAAATGCCAAGTTTTGAACTGCAGTGGAAGTGTATCTTCAGGTGCTAGAATCCAAACCTACCCAATATCCGTTCTAGGCAAGAGATCCACTACATCATTCCCAACCTCTTCCTGTTCTTCTTCTTCACCATCATCCCCACCACTCACGCTGTGCCTGGAAATGCCGCGAGTTGGAGCTGGTGCTGTCTGTCCTTGCATCTGCAAGCAACACAAAATCAGAAAGGACAATTTTACAATTTTTCATTTGACATTAAAAAAACCCCCAACACTTGTATGATACAAATCCAGTGGCTCAGGACAACATACTTCTAAACCACTAGACAATTCCAACAAATACAGGAACTTTTGAAGTTCATAATGAAAAAATTACTATTTAGATAGCTACACAAAATGAATTTGCAGCCTTTGTCCACTGTCTTAAAACATCTGGTTCAATTACAAGCCCAAGATTTAGATCACATTTTGCTACATACTCCAGCTACTGAAGTTTCAAAGTGGCTTTAGTGACACTCTGTAGCAAGAGAGCTCCACTTCATACCTTTTCAAATTCTGCATCTATCTGGGAGAGAAGGGCTGGTTTCTCATCTTCAAAAAACATTCGCAGAGAAGGTCCCACATAAAGATACATTACTCCCAGCAATGTAATGGCAGAAGTCCTCACAGCCTGCCAGAGAGTGGAAAAAGCATTCAGTCTTCAAATTAAGGACTGATAATAATTCAGAATTAAGATTCTAAATTTACTCACTGGGTTAGTTGCAGCAAGAGCTGTCTTCACATTACTGATGAAAGCTTTGACATTCAATCTGTGGGAAAAGAGATGTTTCCCATAAACAAAACACAACACAGGAAACGGCACCAACAAACAAAATCATCACAGTATGTGAAATAAAAAAGACAACCCTGGACAGATTTAGGCAACTAACTCAGATGCAGAAGACTTGTATACTCATAGTAGCTGCTCAAATAACTAGTGAAACATCAGTTTGGAGAATAGCCTACTGTGAAAATCTATCAGTAAGCAATTTATATCAAAGCCCACTATTATCACAGCTAGGAAGTTTCTTAAACTACATAATCCATGTGACTGCTAGGACTGATTGAGAAATGACTCTAGAAACATTTTAAGTACCTGAAGCATGACTAGACAATAAAGATGAGGGTATATTATTCTTATATTATTCTTGTGGTAGGTCTTGTTCTTTATTTTTTTAATTAGTCTCACGATCTTCCAGAAAAAGGCACAATTTTCAAAAGGATATTTACAAGAGAAATAAAAGAAGGTTTAAATTTCTGAATTTTATGTATTATCTGTGCAACCTCAAACACTGCTGTCCTAGTAACACATCTACATACACTACCATGCTGCAAATATGTATTTTGGGGGGGAATTTACTAGAGAAGAGTTTATTTCCCAGACTTACTCAATGTCACTATCCATTTAAAAAGTATCTTAAAACAGGCATAGTAACTGCCCAAGTAGTTAAATAAAGTGATATTTACAGTTTTCTCTGCTTAGAGATTTTTTTCTCAGGACTAAACTCTATTATATATCCCTGTTAACATTCAGTTAAAAGACTAGTGATTAAAAATTAAGGCATGCTATCCCTGGTTCTGATGGAGACTTAATTTCTTACTTTCACAATGCCAGACATAGTAACAACTATTTTGTTGGCTAAAACTTCATCTACCTGTAACCAACCTCAAAATGTCTCCCAAGGAGATCAACAGGCATTGCAGTATGTATTCTTCTGTAGGTTGTCAAATTCAGCTGTTGTGGATTTTTCTTTTGAACTATAAAATATAGTGGTCCACCTGGGTGCAGGTGTAACCAAGTAGGGCTACAAGAGACATGCAATATCAGAGCTCTGTGCCCAGTTCACACCTATAAGTACCTCAAGTTTAAGACAAATGTTCTTCAGAGAAGATTGAGTAATAAATAAAGTAGCTAGTAGTGTAATCACATTCTATCCTACTAGTAATGCCAGATACTTTCAGTTATAACATAGTTAAAAGCTAGAAGGACATGGCTAGCATCAGAGTTCAGGGAGCCAAAGTTCAGATAAACAGAATCTTAGTTCCTGATTAGAAACATGTTCATTCAAGTTTTTCTTGGCAATTTACTTACAAGACTTACCCAGAAAAGCCAAACTCTTTAATTGCATTTGAAAGCCAGTTCAAAGTTTCTGACTGGTTTTTAGGATTCTTCTGAGAGAAAGCCATAGCCACAACCTGGAATAGAAGAGAGTTAAGTGTAAACTTTCACCGGCAAACCAGGTGAAGCACTGTAATAACTAAGTGAAGACACTTGCACAAAACACAGGGCAAGTGAACAGAAAAAGAAGAGGAAAAGCAACTGTGTCACTCCAGCAGGATACAACTGGAACTGAAGTGAAGCAGGAGTTCCTGAAGTACTTTAAGGCAGCCAGAGACACCTTTAATTATGGATTGTACCTGGTTTGGCAGTACTAAAAAAACAGCATTAGGTAATTATTCATTATTACTGTGCCTCAGAAGATTATGGAGGAGATCCTCCTAGAAGCTGTGCTGAGTCCACATGGAGGACAGGGAGGTGATAGAGACAGCCTGCATGGCTTCAGCAAGGGCAAGCTCTCCCTGACCAACTCATGGCCTTTTCTGACAGAGCAATTACACAGGGCAGTTACAGACACCATATATCTGGACTTCTGTCAGGCCTTTGACAAGGTCCCCCACAACATCCTTCTCTCTGAATTGGAGAGATATGGATTTCATGGGTGGACTCTTGTAGATAAGGAATTGGTGGAATAATCACATTGAGCGGATATTGGTCAACGGCTCAGAGTCCTTACAGACATCAATGACAGGCAGCACCCCTCAGGCATCCATATAAGGACCAGTGCCATTTAATGTCATAAATGACAGGCAAAATGTATGAGGGCTTCCTGAGGGCAACTTTGAGATGAAACAAGCTGAGTGGTGGAGTTAACACACCTGAAGGACAGGATGCCATCCAGAGCGACCTGGACAAGCTCGGGAAGTGAGTCCATGGAAACCTAAAGAGGTTCAACAAGCCAAGGTATTGTACCTGGATCAGGGCAACTCCTGGTATAAACACAGGCTAGGGATGAATGGAGAGAGAATGTGCACAAGAGAGAGCATCCAGCCCCTCCAAGGAGGCTGGACACGATCCAGCAATGTGCACTCACAGCCCAGAAAGCCAACTGTGCTCTGGGCAGCAGCACAAAGGAGGGGATTCTGCCCCTCTGCTCTGTGAGACCCCACCAGCAGGGCTGCATCCAGTTCTGGGGCATTCAGCACAGGAAGGACATGTATCTGTTGGAATGAGGTACAGAGCAGGGCCACTGTGATTAAAAGGAGGGAGCACCTCCCCTATGAGGAAAGGCTGACAGAACTGGCAATTTTTCAGCCTGGATAAGGCTCCAGGGTGATCTTCTTGCAGCCTTCCAGTATTTGAAGTCAGCCTCCAAGAAAACTTCTAAAAGGGCAAACAGTGGCTGGACAAAGAGAAATGGGTTTGAACTGAAAGAAGAGTTCTGGCTGCCCGACTGCTGGCAATGGTTCAAGGCCAGGTTGGATGGGGCTTTGAGCAACTTGGTCTAGTAGAAGATATCCGTGCCTATGGTGTGGGAGGAGGACCTAGATGATCTTTAAGGTCCCTTCCAACTCAAACCATCCTATGAATTTATTTTCAATTATAGAGGAATATATAGTTAACTTCTGCCTTGGTAAGCATCTTGAGAGCAAACAAATCACTTTTATGCAACAGAGAAAAATCCAACATTTGGAATTTACTCCTCAGACTGAAAGGACACCTTAAATATTATTTCTGATTTTATTTACTGAAAGAATACCTTTGTTGCTCACTGACCTGCTCAGCAGTCCATGGCAACTGACATGCCTCTGCTATTGCTGTCATGGCCTCTTTTGCATTAGTTCCACATTTCACATCACCAACCTTGTCCACAAGACCATCCAGCACAACCTGTGCTGAAGTTTTGGAGAAGTTTCCTTTCTGTGCAATCAATGCAACTATATGCAGTTTCATCTGCATCACCTACAATATCCAAAACAGCAAGAAAGTTATTCATGCCTTTGTATATTTTAGACTAATTTTTATCATTCTATATATCTATAGATAAATGTAAGAATTACATGGATTTGTGTGTAAATACTAACATATGCACAAAATTTGTATTAGTATATATACACATATTTGAATATGTAAAAGTATTTGTGCACACATATTTTGTACACATACACAAATATTTTGTGTGATTATACACAAAAACTGTGTACACACACAAATACATACTATTACATATATACACACACAACCAGTAATACTGGGCTGCCATTATCTACTTTCAGAACTTATATACACACACATGCTTATATATATGCACATGTACACATACATCTAAAGACAATCTTTAGATACCTTAGATGACACCTAGAGTCTCAACTCTCAACAGAATTTGAGAGTTTCTCATTGATTACAGATAGAATTGTGGCCACAGTGACATATGCATTTACAGTTTGCATTTCCTTTTAACTGGAAACTACTTTACATTAACAAAAATGAACTATTTCGTTATTGAAGGATAATGTACTACCTGAAAATTTGTTTCCTTCCAACCTGGTTTCTTGGCCAGCATTCTTACTAGGGCTTGGCAAGGCATTTCACTTCTTTCCATAAGCTCAACAGCCTAAAGGATAAACATGAAGTTAGCCAGTGTGTCACAAATTATACAAAACGCAAACAAATTCTCAATTGTCCTCAAAGTATTTTCTTAATACTGAATTAAATGACAGAAATTCTCAGCATAATAATTTACCTGAAGAGCCACTTTTACAAGTAGCCTGAGATACTGAACCAACATTTAACCTACTGCATTCACATCACTACTCCTTTAATGTTCTTTAACAAATGTCCTTAACAATCCTGGCCATTCCAACCCTAGGAATTTAACACAATTAAAAACAAACAAAATCACCAAACAACCCACCTGCCACTCAAAAAGCTGCTTTTGTTTCTAAGACAAAGTATATTATGCAGCTTTCATGTTGGAATGTTGACTACACAGCAGAGATTAAGCCTGAATATGATCTAAATTACTGGGGTTTAGCTGTTGTTAGGATTATTCATTCAACTGAAATACCAACATTTTAATAAAGCAGGCTTCTGCAGCAGCACTTCAATGCAGCCAGTCACCATTTTATAACTGAAGTTAGTCACTTTTCCCACTACAATATTAAAAGTTCAGTCATGATTGTACTGGTGTAGTGGTATGAACTACTTGTACATCTACAGTTGAAGCTTTTTTTGATGTGAACTCTGAAAGGTCTTCTGATGGATACCACTGGAGGGCTATTTGACACTTTTTTTTGTTTGTGACTACATGAAGCACTTTGCACTAGCTGTGCAGACTGCTAGTATTGTGTAAGAATCTAAATGTAAAAATTTCATCTGGCAAATAGTTGATTATAAGCAATTTTTGCCTAATAAGCAAACAGCAGGAACTTATTTGCAACAGATACAGCCTAGTTGTTGCAAAGCCTTTTGTTTAAATCTAGCTGTCTTTGAGACCAAGCTTTACAATCACTTGGAATTTTAAAAAGACCTTTAAGTATCAATCAAAATACAAATATTTTTGAAAAAAGCACAACTATTTACATTAAGGTAAAATACTTTGCTACTGTTATGGTATTTAAACCATATAAGCCATTTGGCTTTTGCAAGTATTGTTTAATCCATCTGAAGTGCTGCTAGTAAGTATTTCAGGAGACTTACTAGGCCTAAAGAGCTGAAGAAATTATTACTTGTTTTCTCTTTCCCTATTGCCTCTCTTATCAACTGTCCCAAACATACCTTCTGAAACTCCTCCATGCAGGCAAGCCTCTCTTTCCAGTTACCACTGTCCAACTGCTGGATACAAGAAGCTGGAAGGACAGCAGCAGCTTTCTCTTCACATACTTCTATCTGCAGACAGATCAGAACAAAGTTAACATTTTGTATCCCTTCAGAGGAGGGCAGCAACCTTAAGGACAAGCAAGATATTGGACTGACCCTTGTACTGTGGTGCATTTACAAAATAGGAAAAGGGTTCTGTTGTAGACTGAAAGATTTTAGTATGAATTGTAGTTTAGGGGTCTTATGGGTTTAGAAAGCTGCTTAAACTGCACTGCAACAGAAAAGTAATCTGGAAAGTATGAGAAACTGTGCAGACAGTCAAAAATAATTTTGAATACCAACTATCTTGCTTAAAGAATCAAGCAGAGGTAACCTAAAATTTGCAAGGTAATTTTGGATCAAGCCTGAATAAACACTGACAACAACAAATCAGAAGAGGGCAGACAGGACAAGACTTCTCTTCAGTCTCCATTTTAGCAAAATGGAAAATGAAAGTTATTTAGTGATAAAAACTTCCCTTGTTTCACTGGTGCCTGCATCACCAGAACTGTATCCTCATTTTCTACTGTATAAGTAGCAATATAAACTGGATACCCAATAGAAATTATTCACTCTAAGCAAAACTCCAAATATAACTATGGTTTGGACTGACAGTCCAAAAAACTTGCAGATACATCTAGCAAAGAATTAATAGGTTTTTTGTTACTGTTTAATCCACAGATACCTGAGTTTACCCGGTTCCCTACCAAGAAGGTAGGTAGATGCTCAGCTAACATTCAGTAATGTTTTTGAAATGTAACTTAATATGAACAGCACAGAACAGATTATTAGTTAATTATTACTTTATTTCACTTCAGATTTCAATGTAAACTCCAGAATAATGTATTCTCAATGTGTTTAATACCAGACTCCTTCAGCAAATCATGTGTGCTAAATTAAATATGAAGTATTACTGCTTTTTTCATCTCTTCCTACTTCAGGAAGATATACCCGGTTATAAGGGAATAAGCATGATTTATTGCTTACTGTCTCATATGGCCTGGTGCCAACAGCAGCCTGAAGAACAGGTGTATTTACCAAAGACCCATTTCACCAGTTATAAATTTATACATACTGCTTTCCCTTCTCCTAACAAAAACACACAACCTCAGTGAAAAACCTGAAGACCTGATTAACCAAAGCTACAATCTTTAGTTACAGAGGGCTTTGTATTTCAGAGAATAGCAGGATACTCACAGAGAGCTCTGACTCAAAGATTTCTTTGGTCTCAGGACCCTTCTTGCCTTTAGCCCCAGCACCTCCTGTACCTGCAGCTGTAGCTGGTTTGCCTTTCTTTGGTGGGACCCCAGCCTAGAAAGCAAATGAACATGGCAGCCAAGATCAACAGGTCTCTAGCTCAGACACCAAAAGAACTGCTGGTTTTTTTCTACTACACATCTATATTCTAATGTAAAAGAAATGTATCTCTGATAGCGTAACAACTGCAGGCAGAGAGAAGATAGAGCTTATTTAATTAATATATTGCTTTTACAGTACAGATTTTTCAAGACATAAGACAATGGAAGACGAAAAAGGAAAGAATGATGTATTCACGAAAGTTTAGGAAATAATGACAATCTGTATATTTTCCTATGGATACTGGTTAGATACTAAACTTGTGGCTGGTGTCTCTTTCTCAGGTTATCTGAGTACCAAGAGATTTCAAAAATTTTACCTATTCTTCTATTCACTTCCAGGTATCCCACCTGAAGAACTAAGCATATTACAAAGACCATCTATTGCAATCAATTTTTAAAATCCAAAGAATAATATTAAAGAAATACAGGCTAATAGTTCAAATTACTTCAAAATATACAAAGGAACAAACTAAAAACGATACTGAAAAAATACCCAATACTTAAGTAGCAACCTTGCTAGTTACAGAAATGTTGACTTCAGCCAAGTCTACAGAGCACATCAATGTTACATCTGAGGCTCCTCTGAATGCGTCCAGCCTCTTATCACTATTTCAAAATTAAAATGTGGTATTAAGACCTAAATGACAAGACAGTTTGTATCACTAAAAACTGAGATTTCAATACATTCCCAGAAAGTTGTGGATTCCTTTTTTCTGTTAGGCTCACCTACTCCTGCAAAAGGACAATGATAGCTCAGTGGAGGCAGATGTTCAATAGGCCACCCTTGATCTGCAGCAAGTAACTATTTGATGCAATCAGAGACAACTGATTGTCTGACAATCTCTTACCTTCACTGCAGACGCTTTTTTCAGTGGTCCTGGTTTGGTTGCTGCATCTTTTGTTTCTTTGTCTCCTGCAGGCCCTGGAAGAGCAGCAGTCTTTCCAGTAATAGGCTTGCCTTCTTTTTTCTCAGCTGCTCCTCCTGCTTTTTTACCATAAACCAGTTCTACCTTTTCAGCACACTCTTTAATCTGCCAAGCAGTAGGGGAAAAAAAAGGTGGGGGTGGAAAGAAACTATTTAGCTACCACAAAAAGGCACAGTGTCCCTTTACCAGCAGTGGCTCAAACATGACTACTGTGGAAAAAATGTGAAGAGTTTAAGTTGTTTACTTTACAAAACTTTGTTATCCGATGTTTCCTTCAATAGTAAGGTTAACCAGTCAGTGGCATCAGTCATCACTCTATTGCCAAAGTAATTCTTCTAGTTCAAAATTAAGTGTATTTATATACAAAGAAAACATTGACATCCTACTGATACTCATAGTTGCTCTAAGTCTGAGCACCTTAAATTATAAAATCTTCATTCAGTCAACATACCTGTCAGCTTATGCAAAAGTGTAACAGCTTCATTGTTGGGAAGCAAGTCTTTAATACCAAATCCTATCGAGTAATACAAAATTAGACCATATGGTTGTGACCTAAAAGCTTGTTTCAGACAACAAAGTGTTAAAAAGCAAACAAAACTCCATATACCACCAACCAAAATCACAACTAAACCTTACAACTCACCTCACAGATAATACAGACAGATATTTTATGTAAGAATGAAGAAATTATCAGATTCCCTGCAACGTCAGTAACATTTAAGCAAAAGTCTCCAAAAAACTGTGCTGAAGTTAAGGCTAAAGCATCGTCTTTCACCTTTTCTAGCCTAAGATGTAGCATAACTGGAGAAATGGAGCCTTTTTTACATTTATAACAATACTCACCCGATCAAGCTTTAGTTTGTCTACATCTGCTAGAAAAGGATTCACAGCTTTCTCTCCAGCTACTTTCAAGGCAGTGCCTAATGCTTCAAATCCAGCATCTCTTACTTCAGGAGCAGAATCATTGATATGCTGCAGAGAAAGGCAATTTATGTCATGTGACTTGTGGTTCATATCTAAACATCTAAACGAAAGGGGGTATAAAGGGGATATAAATCCCTTCCCCTTACTTAAAATCTAAATCACTACAGAGTATTCCTTGATATTCCATTGCAGAAAGAAAAAGGTTGTTTTTCACTTCTGTTTTCCTGTGTACTGACCAAGTCTGCTTTTCCTCAGATACAGCCATTTTCTCATCTTTGGTTTTCTCCCACAAGAAGAGGTTGAACATTTATGCTTTAAACATCATGAAAGTTCACAAAGAGTTTAAAGTTCTGCAATCTTGTTTAAATCTCCATTTTTAAAGCCAGGGATTTTGGAATACCAAAGAAAGAGCTATTTGCAATAAGAAAAAAGTATACATCATTATCATTTACACCAATAAAAGCTCTAGTGTCACTGCCATGTATGAACTAATGATGGTTGTTCTTTTATTCATAGTAAACAATAGCATTCCAACAAAACTTGTTAGAGATGTGGGCAAGAAGCAAGTGGCAGTGTCTGGGATAACAGCTGTAAATCACTACTTTAATCTATTACAAACTTAGTCAGTCTACAGCTTTAAAAAAGTTAAGATAAAGGAAACTAAAATGTTTCTCTGACAGACAGTCACCTTCAAGTTTGACATCAGCCAAAACTGACCCTGAGGGTTACATAGCACACAAGAACTTTGGTCTTTGCACTACCTTCAGGTCTTTCTCCCCAAACAATCCAAGGTTTCACAACAGTGCTCAAGTCAATGCCAGAGAAGTATCAACTCCTTCTGCTTTACCTTGAGCAGTGCAGCACAGAAAGGTTTTAACAGGCTTTTTGGCAGAGTAGAAGGTGTGCAGTGTCGGAAGCTCCTTGCAATAAAAAGAGATGTTTGTTGCTTAATCGTTGGGTTTTTGTTGTCCATGACTGCCAAAATATCTTCACTTATGTTCTGCAATGTGGTCTACGGTGTTGATTAAATAAAAAAAAAATTTAAAAATCATTATTTCAGTAAAGAGAAAACCAAATCAAAATTAGAGATCAATTCTCAGACAATGGGAAAATTTTCACTCTTACTTACTGTAAGAAAGATTGCATCAATGGCCTCCTGCAGTGCCTGCACTACCTGGGGCTTTTTCTCTTTGAATTTCTCCAGGATTGTTGGAACAACCTATGGAAAAGGGAACAAAAATGTCAACCCCCTCCTCACTAACATAACTGGAAAGCCTGATAGTCTGCTCCCTGGTACTTTGCAGAGAAGCCAGTAATTCAAACATCTCTGCTGTACCCCTCCAGAAGTATACAACAGCAGTCTGAACTAGTTTATTCTTGCTGTTGTCCAATATTAAACTAATTCCAGTCACTCTATTAACAAACATATATTTTTAAACAATTTCATAACAAAAGGCAGACCTATAAGTTCACATAATTACAGATTATGGAATTATGCTGGAATAAAGAGCAATAGAATGGAAATGTACTATTTCACAAGATAAAGGGAACTGTGCTCTTGTATTCTAAGAATCCAAGAAGCTGTTTAACCTGTCCCCTCTTTCCCAGCTTTCTGACAACATTAAGCATGGCTCATTAAGAAGTCCTCATCTGATGCACAGCTGACAAGATCATGATTCTAAAGCAAACTGAATACTCACTGCAGCAATATTTTTCGGATCTATCACCTTGAAAAAGCCCATCTAACATTAAACTATGCCATACTGGAATTTGACAGCAATTTCTACCTAGTCTAGGTGCTCAGACAGTCATTGCTTAAAAAACAAATAAATAAAATATTCAAGGGGAAAAAAACTGTAAATATCACACTGGGATCTCAACCCCTTGTTGACCTAGGCTCAGGTGGTATCCTTTTTTGGGTGCAACCTCCAAATTCCCAGGTCACAGACTTCAACACTCAACAAACCTTCAGGTAATACAAATGGCACCACAAAGACTATCATATTATTGCAGAAGATCATCATGCTATTGCAAGTGCTAGACACCCCTACAACCTACAGAGAACAGAGTCATGAGGAGGAGACACTTAGAATCATTAAGCCTCTGTTTTAGAAAATGCTGACAGGCAAAATGAGCATTCTTTAACATGGAAGTTAGAAGTCATAGCCCACGTGAGAGGGAAAGAAGAATTACTCCAGGGTTACAAACGCATTCAGAGGTGAAGCTGGCACACATGTACTCAATTATAGTGAGGAGTACAATTCAAAGCATAATTTCCCTACTCTTGTTAGAACACATTGCAGATCAGCATTGCAGTCCTATATTTATATAATACAGTTTATATCATAGAATTCTAGCAACAATTTTGTTTTATAACACTTCAATGCCCACTCTCAGGAGAAGTCTACATCTTCCTCACAAGCAAATAAATCCAGCAAACAAATCAGTGAACTGCTATAAAGACTACTGAGATTATGCAATTCAGACCTGCCATTATAGAATTGAAAAAGTCATCTGCTCAATGCCATTTGCTTGGCAACCATGGAGCTACACCTTTATTTTAGAAGCTTGGCTTTTTCAACACCAACTGCAGCTAAAAAGGTCAACTTTCAGAAATCAACTGTAGAACAGACACAAGAGTGATCTTTAAAACTAAAGACAGCTTTCAGAATAAAAGTGACTGTCCAAACTGTTGTTCAGAGTTCAGGAGACTTGAATGCTTCTGAAGCAGGGAGATTCAGCAACTTCCCAATTCAGAGACAACACTAACAGCAGCCAGGCACATCAGTTCTCTAACCCCATTACTCTTGCTTTTCACACAAAAAATTTGATTGAGCACCTTTAAGAACAAAGTGACATAGGCTTGAGAAATGAGTGAGAACTGCAACTTGTTAAAATCTCTCTGTTTCCCACATACTGGTTAAGCTTCCCTGTATTCTCTGTCACTAGCTGTTGATAAGAGAAGAGCAGCAAAGGAGAGATCAAACAGCACTAAACAGGAGCACCAGAACATTTTGGTACCAAAAATCTCAGAATTTTTTGCTATTTAAAGCAGACAAAAACCCCCACAAAACCCAGGCAACAAGGAAACAGAACACCCACCACCTACCATCCCCCAACATTCAAAAAACCCAACCAACATAAAACATACACCATGGAGGTGCTAAGTAGAACTCTCATTTGGAAGCTGTTTTTTCCACTGTGCCCTACAAATGCATTCCTGTGGGGGTACCTCTAGGATGAGGTAACATAAATAAGGTTCATTTAATGGCAGAACAATTCAATTTTCTTAGTACAGAAGACTTATATTGCAACAAAGTTTTATGTTGCTGAATATGAATGAAGAAAGTCCTTTCAAACTTAAGCTACTAAGGTCTAGGCAAGTATTTTAATGCTTACTCTGTTAAGGGGTTGGTAGGCATTCCTAATTGTACAAAGAATACCTTCAATAAATACCAAGGCTTGACAGGGAAAGGGAGAAAAGGTGTCCAGCATGAATAAAATCAGGAAAAAAGTACATACTCTTACTTACATGCCCTGCATACTGTCCAAACTTCTTTCGGAGGCCTGTAGCTAGTCCAGCAAGGCATTTGGCAGCCAAAGCAACTAACATAACGTTTGTATCCTTTCCAACAACCTGAAGAGAAAATCCAAGTTTCAGACACATGGAAGAACTTCTTAGAATATTCAGTGGGCCACAGATTGGGTTCTTCCCACAACCAGCTTCTTTCGTTCCAACTAGTTATTTTGTACTCATGAGTATTATATCAACTGTAACTTTTAAATTACCCTACAAATAAATTACAAAAAAAATAATAAAATACATGTGTACTCTTGAGTTTTATTTACTACCTTTTTAAGAGCTTTCACCAAGTCTGCATAGTCTCCCGATTCCAGCTTGGGATTTTTCACCAACAGTTCAACAGCTTCTAGAGCTTCTTTCCTTTCTTGCCACTTTTTTGCTTCCTGCAGAGCAAATAATTTACATTAATCTATAAATTTAAACTGATCTTGAGAAGCATACTTGCCACAAACCTTAGATTAAAAATCTTTATTCCATCCTGAGAAAACCAAGGTCTCTCTACATACAGTTCAACACCAATAATTGCAACAAAATATGAAACACAGTCCTTTCCCAGGACATACCTCAGCCCCTTAAAATTACAGCTTTCTTGCTGCTAAATCCAACTTTAAAATTTAAAATTAATTTATGATAGCCCATATGCTAATAACATTAGTTTGTTATTATCCTTTAGGCACTAAAGCACACACTGCAGATTTAATTGCCCATAAGTCTTAAGACTCATCAGCTACACAAAGAATTAACAGGTAGTATTTAGGTTTATGCTTACTATTTTCTCATAGAAGTCTTTGGGAAGCTTGGAGAGAATTTCTACAGCTTCAAGCAACTCATATGCATCTACTTGTGGTACCGCCTCTTCCTCATCATCATCTCCTGCAACCAGGAGAGAGAAATATATAAGCAGAGTGACATGAAATTTTGACTAAGAGTACCAACCAAGGCTCATTGTTTAGAAAGTGTTATCAGCAGTTGTGATTTTGCAGTTCCAAAAGACAGATACTCTTTCATATAAAGTTTCTGCCTCAGACCAATTTTTTCTTCTGTAGTGCACTCTACATTTTGCTTGAGTAAAAGCTCCTTTACAATTTAATGCACTCCTTCACAAACTATATCCAGTATATCTGCCAATAGAGTTCAGAGATGAAATAGTTTACCTCCATCTGCATCTCCTCCAAGTCCCTGCTGTTGCTCAAATTTTGCTTTCAGCTCCTGTTGGGAACGCAGGAACCTGGTCTGCTTAGGAGCAGCTGATGACACTTTGATCCATTCTTCTTCCAGTTCTTTTAGCTGCCAAAAAGGGAAAGAATCGTTATATCAGAGACATTCTGGAATACTCCAAGACTAGCAAGGCATTACAGTTTTCCCATTTGAAAGCCAAGATAACACTACCTTTCACTACTATCTTTTTTCTGCTGCTAAGAAAGGAGTGACTTCACATCCACTATTCAGATGTCTTTGACTAAGTAAATCCACAGAAGAGAACATTATTGCAAAGCATTCACGTAAGAACAAATAGTAGAACAGTCAGAATGGTGTGGCCCCTCTGTAGACACTTTGAAATAAAAACGCTTGAGCATGAAGGAAGCTTTCTTTTACAGCCATGCTATTATTACATACTAAACCCAAGATGAAACAAACATGCTGAGCTTCATTTGATGAAACAGTTTGGGTTATTTTAACCATGCCCTTTTAAAGCAAGCTACTGCTTTCCACCTGAACATAATTAACTCAAGTGGGTAGGAGGAAAGGATGCATAATTTATAAAGTTTTATGACATATTCTATCTACCATAATGCAATGCCACTTCCTGAAGGGAAACAGTCACATCCTGAGCATCATCAGAGTAAGTATGAAGGGATACACAGAGGAAAGAAACATCAGGAAAAAATAAAACTGAGAATGAAAATTATTGACATGAAGACTTTCAGTGCAAGGGTCTTTTATAAAGGCAACCATTCTGCTACATTTAATTGCCCAATTGCCATCCTCAGTTTCAATTTGAGGCTTCACCCCACAACTTCACGTATGTTCAGAGCAATTAGTCATTGTTAGATTTCCTTAAAAATGACTAGGAGTGACCAACATTTTGGGTAAAAATACATTCCAGTTTTGGCATTAGAAATGCCTAACACCACAAAACCAGGGAGGATGAGCATCAAATGTCTGGATACAGAAATACTTCCGGCCTACCTGAACAGAATTTATGTTCTGCAATGGAGGTCTCAATGCATCCCTTATCCAACGGTAGATCTCCACAGCAAGGAGCTTGGCTTCGTCTCGAACAGCCTTTTCCCGAGATTCAAAAAGTTTTGGCAATACTTTGATGATTGGCTTCAGTGAGATTATCTTTGAACCAAATTCACTAAAAGTTAAACGCACAGAATAATAGCATCAGTGTCCATGAACAGAGAGCAATCCACAAGTAACGACTCATATTTGAAAAGAACACTCTATGAAAGTCTACCAGTCCACATTTAGGGATTTTGTCATTTACTCAAACCATTATGCTAGATATTATTTTGAGATGGTACTGTAAAATTTAAAGAATATAAACCCTATCAAAATCAACCTCCACACCCAGCCTGGAATTACAAAATCAGGCCTCTCAAATTACTTCAAAGCACTTAATCCAATCCAGTGCTTAAATCGGCTCCCTTGCCAGGGGGGAAAAAAAGACAAGAGAGAGGAAAGAAAGAAGTTGTCCTTAGAACAAGATTTGTATGACCTACTTTTTCTTTTTTTTTTTTTTTTTAATCAGAATAGAATCTCCTTTGTCTATCCTTGGAAGTGAACTGCAGTAAAAGCATTAGTCAGTTTTCCACTTGTTGCACCAGATAATTATAGTGAGGTTGGGTCATCTTCACAGAAAATATATGTGCTGAAATATGTGCCACTGAAGGAACACACGAAACAAGCTTCCCCCATCCATCACCCTTCCTTGACAGAAGATTCTACATGCTATTGCACTTAATACACAAAACTTCCTATTTCCATCACTGATGAATGAGAATACAAGAACTTTCTTTTCAAACTCATGGTAAAGTTAACTGCTGTAGGTACTAAGCCATCACATAAAAATCACCTCAAAAGCAATTTTTTTTTTTTTTTTTTGATTCAGAAACTTTCTTCTTAATTCTGAATTAACTTTTCTACCATCACACTTTCTCTTATGGTTCCCTCTGAGTTCCACATAAGCTAGCAAAAAAGGCTGCTCATCAACTAAAATCTACATGTCTCACTTTCTAGAAATTCTAGTGCACATAATTTTATTTCCACATCAACTTCAAAAAATACTAAGAATAAAAACCTAAATGTGAACAAATGAGTTGCCCAAGAATTCAATTTTTCATCATGACTCAAAAAGAGAGCACACTGGGAGAAATACCTACTAAAACTTATTCGTATCTAATTCATTTAATGTAATTTATATAACAAGACAGAATAGAAACCTTAGCACAAGACAGAAAATACCAGAAATTAAACTAGTTCTGCATTCAAGCTACCCACCTAGGTAGAACACAGACAAATTTTGTTATCAATGCACAAAGTCTACCAAAGCATAAGGAAAATTTAAGTAGCAACACAGCTCGGAAGCAGAAGATGGAGTTTAAGCCAAGAGGGTTGCATGAGAGTATTTCATTTTAACATCACAAAGATAATAAAATACTGCATGTAAGAAAAAAACACATGTGGCACATTTTACAGAATTAGTTAGTTGAGAGATACTGAGGAAAGTTATGCAGGTTTCTAATTACACTACACTGTTAAAAAGACATTTAACCAGATAAGCCACTTAAAATAGCTGAAGTATATTCTTAAATATAGGACAGTAGTTTCACTTAGCAGAAGCACAGGTAATGTGTTAAGCCCAAAGCTTTATTTCAACATTACTGAAGCCTGAAACAATAAGTTTAACAAGGATCATCTCTATGTATGCCTCAGCAAATTCTATAAAAGATATCTAACATAAGGCACTTTTCACATACATTATACAGTTTTCAGCTGAGCTAGTTTACTCAGAAAGAAGTGTTCTGTCCATTAATTCCAAATTTTTCTGTTTCCTTTAAAAAAGACCCTTAATGGTCAGTAAATTATATATATAGCAAGTATAAGAATTTCATAAAGCCCCAGTATTTTTCACTCAAAGGTAGCAAACAAACTTAATATGAAACCAAAAAATAATCTAATACTGGATTTGATTTTTAGGGAGCACTAGCAGCTATCCTTTTCAATAAAGGAATTATTATATGGACAATAGAAGCTTACTGTGCAATGAGCTTGGTTTTTTTCTTCCTTCTAAAAACACACAATGTGTACCAAATTAAACATGCTCACATCAGTGAGGAAAACAGTGGTTTAAAAGAAACCAAAAAACCAAACTATGCTTTAATTTTCACATCAGTGGGTTTATTACAGATATTCAGAAGAGAAGCTTCACACTCTGGAACAAGATACACTAATTTTGCCCTTCTCTCAGAGGCTGGGAAAATGGAAGTTAGGTAAACAGTTACCATGAATGAAAAGAGATACAGATGAGGCTTGCATAACAGACAACCCTCACATCTAACAAATCCCATGATGTTGTCAACTGTTGCTGTCAAAAAATACCAGTTCAGGAAAGATGCATTCTACTCAACAATAACAAGGGCCTGCTAAAAACTTATGCAATAAAATTAGACTCCACATACTGCTGGGGTGAGTAAAAAGCAAAGAAAACCACAGAAAACACCATGAACTAAAAGCTTACCTTAGTGCTTTCCTCAGTGTCTCTATACATGCTACTATGATTTTTGGGTTTTTGTTGTCCAGACCCTTTAATAATTCTTCTTGTACTGCCTCTCCTTTCTCAATTTCTATATACATTAGACATATATCTTCACCCAACTCTTTTGCTCTGGCTTTTGGCTGATTGAACACTTTATTTACAACTCCAGATGCTACTTCTCCTGTTGTCCTGAAAAAATGAGAGAGTATTACTTTTGGAATATTTATGTGGATTAAGTGTTCTACATCATTATCCAGAAATTATCATTATTCAGAAAAAACCACACACAGAACCAAATCCAGATTAAAACCCAACAAGTCTTCACATAAATGGGACTACATCCTAAGAAAACCTTGAAGGAAATTATCTTTCTTAAGGGATGATTTCATTCTTTTGATAAAAGAACACAGATCACAGTTAATATGATTCTAATACTACACCAGTGATTAGTAGACATTCTCAAGAGTGTATTACCATTCTCCAGTTGAGGTTCACAAATAAATGCCATATCTTGGAACTATAGATGTTGCAATATGCTGACTGTATCAGTACATCATCCCAGCACAGTATTTCACACATACTTCCAAGCTTCAGATAAACTAATTCATTGACACCACTTTTAAGTCAAAGAGTGTGCAAGGTTGTTAAGATTTGAAGAAAACAAAGCTTTGGGTTTACTTACTTGTTTTTTCAGGTAATACCTTTACTCATTTCATCATGTCACAAAGTCAGTGGACCAAAGCACTAACCTGGCCTGTTACATGCTTTTATTTCACCCTCAAGAGTATGGCCTATTTCACGGACTAGACAACACTGAAGTACTAAAACATACGCAGTGAAGACATTGGCAGGTATGAAGACTCATATTAGTTATGCTGGATGCAATGTCACATAAACGTAACTATATTTTATTTCATGTATGAATTACACAAATATCCCCCTAAAAAAGGCTCCCTCCTGTACAGATAAGACTGTTTCGATCAAACAAGAACACAGATTCCAGTTTACAGCACTTACACCACATTAGTGATTCACGTTTTTTGTCATTTCATCAATTTATACTAGTGCCCTCAATGATTTTTTAGAACACTGCAAGCAATTTGTGATAACTTAATATGCACACGGAGGCCATCCACAAGGAAAGCCTGCCATTTGGCAAGTTCTCTGGATTAGAAAGCAAGTTCTGCTCTCAACAATAGAGATCAGAATTGTCAGTGGCCACTGCACAATTTATGCACAGCCTTTCTCAGAGAGGCACATTAAATTGTCCTAACAGCCTACGAGCAGCAAGAAAAGGCTACTTACTTCCCAGCAACATGAGCATTTTCAACATATGCAAGCGCTGCTTCCAGTCCTTTCAGCTGAGCCACTGCATTGGAGTCGGTCACAAATTTCTTTATCAATCCAAGATACTTGGACCATTCAGGACTCTTTTCATCATCTATCTTCTGGAAGAGCTTAAGGGCTTCTTCATAACCGTTCAATCTGGCTTTCCATAGCTGGAAGCAGAAATTGGACATTTAAATGTTGTGCTATTACAAACTTAACTTGCCAATCTCACAAAGCTCTTCAATCACATTTGAAAATAGGCTCAGCAAGATAGTACCTGCAGATTTCTCTGCAATGTCTATATGAATAACACCCAAGAGGACAAAATACTTGTTTTTCTCCAACCAAGAATGATCTGGATAGAGAGATGCCAGTCTTGCCCCCTGCTCTTCATAAGTTCTAGCAACTACCAATGAGGAGGCAGGAGCCCAGCAATAGTTTCAGCTACAGATCAGTAATTTCTCCATGTAAACAAATGTACTGATCTTCCAGTGCACAAGCTTATGTCATATAACACTATTAAAATATGCTTAATAGAGTTTATTCAGCCTCTAGGTTGGATAGAGCTGATGCAGTTTCAGAGTTGTTAACACACACACTGTGCAGCTGTCAAGATTACACGATTACAGAGTATTTAGATACAGGAGCACTACAAAATCACCATAAGCAGAGATACACAGCAAGCCAAGTCCAAGATTGCCTACCTTATGTTCACATTTCTGATCAATGGGCAGTTTCATCCACTCACTGTCGTCCCCCATTGTAAATCAGGCTCACTCTATAACTACAGTAATTTCTGTGGAGATAAGAACAAGTTAGAAACCAGAAAAATACATATTGGGTGTATATATACCTGAAAATACAAAAAACCGTAAAACCAAAACAAACATCCCCCCCAAAAAACCAACCAACCCCACACAAAAAAAAAAAAATATAATCCCACACAAAGAAAAAAAAACAAAACCAAAGATAACCCCAAACAACCCTCAACTCCCCTCCCAAAAACCCCCCAGTTCTGTAGTAAATTCATTGCTAATATGCAGTCCAAGGTTGTAATTATATTTAGATGCACACTTTAAAGACCAGACCACTATTTTTTAGCTCTAGAAAATAACCAGAAGCCATTAAAGATTAGACAGCAGTACAGTTTGTATTATTTCTGACACTGCAACTCTCAGTGAAATTTTTAGTAAGCTGAGTTTAGTAAGGCATGTGTGGAATATAACCTCACCTAAGCTTGAGGAAGTATGTACTACAGCTAAGGCACTAAACCAAAATGAGTTCCCATCAACACTAAAAACTGACTCTTACTGACACGTGCTTTTAGCAACAGGTGCCATGAATCAGTGTCAAAAAATAATCAGATGTGAGTTTGAGGACAGTCATTTTAACTTTACAAACAACACAACTGAAATGAACAATTGCCAAGAAGAACAAAAGCCATTTCTGCCCAAATTCTAATGTAGCTGGCAACAGCAACTGTCAACAAGAGATCAATTTCTTGCCACGTGTAGGGCTCAAATCCTTAGTCATTCAAGTTTCCTTCTCCCTTTCCTTTAGATTAAAGTAAGAACACTGACTATTAGGGTATGACAGATGAGCTCTCAGGCTCAATGCCATCTCAGACTTATTGTACAACTAACCTTGACTGCTCAGAAAATAATGAGAGAACATGTCTGATGCAGAGAGGTCAGCAAAATGAAAATAGCAGCAGCAGTAGTAGAAAGGGCTCCCAGTGTTATTTATAAGCACAAAATCAAATCAGAGAGGGAGTAACACATTTCAACACACCGGTCTGAATTCACAGACCAAGCCAAAAGCTCTATAACCCAGCCACACACAACAGTTTATCACCACAGGCATGTAAGTACACAACACTAGCAGAATACTCCTAACAGGAATTCAGCCTATACCAAAAAGCTGTATACTTTGGCCTACAAAGTATTTCACTTAATACTCAGAGGTTCTCTGTAGAAAATTAATCTCTTGAATTAGGGGTATATTTTCACTCAGGTAAGTTAATATAAGCAAGTTCTTCAAAGCCTTCTGACAGCTAACAACAGTAACACATTCAGCTAACTCGATAGCAAGAATAGACTAGCAACAGCATACAGTAAAAACAATCTTTTTTATTCCTTTTTGCATTAGTTAGAAGATACTTAAGTAACAACCTAACCTCCAAATAATTAAAAAAGAAAAAACGTAAGAAACACAAAGAACTCCAAAATCCCTGTCACTGACATACACAGCCCCACAGCAAATTACACTAAGCTTGCCTTAAATATTTACAAGTTCCTATGGATGTTAATACCGATCTCACTATAATTGCATAAACTATTAATTTGCCCAATGGCAGCAAAACAAGAGTCAATGTCAGAACACAAGCTGACTACATACATAAACAAGTGTATCCAAGCATTATTATGGTGTGTCCTTCTCATTTCCTTTCTCATCAAAACAAACAACAACATAGCTATTTTTTCTTGACATCAGCACAGTGGTACCAAGTGTGCTTCTAAAGAAAAAAAAAAAAATTTGGGGGGAGGGCCAAAGAACTGCAAACCACTGAGAATGAAAGGATCTGCTCATTATGTAAGAAGCAAAGAACTTAGAACTGAGGCTACCTAAAACCCATTCTACTGAACTGTTAATTCTGTTTTACTATCTTTTTTAATGTTCAACTTGTTAAAAAAACCCAAACAAACACCCCCTTAATCACAGCATTCCTCCATGTCAGGAATTGATAAAAAAAGGTACTCCAAATAAAAATTTATCAGAATGTAACTCAAAGGCCCTACCAATCACAAACAATCATATGAGGTCAAATGAACGAGTGAGTTACTCCATCCAAACCCCATCAGCCTTTTGCAATGGATCTGCTCTCATCTCTTTAAACTCCTGCACATGTTTTCTCTGCCCCAACCTCTCATTTGTTCTCTTAGCCCTCCTTCAGCCTACTGGGAGAGTTCAAAATTAAATAGAAATCAACAACCTCCTGATTCAAACTCAATGCATTTTAGGTATTTAAAAAACCAACCAAACAAAAAAAAACCCAAACCCACCAAAAAAACCCAAAACCAAACCAAACATGCACACCGAAGCAACACAAAAAGTACCACCCCACACCCAAAAGCAAGATACTCATTGCAAATACAGAAGTGGGGGTCAAACCTATCCAACTCTACGAAGGTGATGACCTCTCCCCAAAAGCAAGGAACGAGACTGACTTGACATGAAAAGCTTTCCAAACAGCCCACCTAGCAATGGATGCAGGCCTGCCCTATAGTGGAGGCAGTTTCCAGCACTGAAATTCCCCATTCATCAAGTTAGTTCTGCAGCTAAGAGCCATCAGCAAAGACAGCCTTGCCAGTACAAACTGAGCTTGCATTAGGAGTATCTTCATTTGAATGCACCAATATAGAAATAATGGAGTATTTCCTCAGTGTGTTCAGACAACATAAACAGATGCAGTGGTCTCTTCCCAAAGTCACATACACCTTTTTCAAGAACAAGCAGAGTGAACTTGATAGAAAACTAGGTAGTTCTGATTCTTAATCAGAAATTTGGAACTAATTCAAGATATTGCCTCTTTATATTTTTTTGCTGAATAACACATAATGAACCAATACAAGGACAATAGTGATTCTGTACAAAAACAAAAAGGGGAAGAAAGCATGAACACACCTGCCAGCAACAGAAACACCAGGATAAAATTCTGGCAACTGTACTAGACATCTACACTCCGTTTTTTAAGAAAACTGACAAAAGCATGAACTTCCTACTTCAACAATAAAAATAAACGTTTATTTCTCTCCAGAGATCTGTTCTGCCAAGGGAAGCAGTCTTACTGTAGGACAGTCCTCAAACAAGTACTACAAACCTCAATTCAAACCCTAAAGTCAATAGCAACTCTATTAAAAAGGCTTGACCTTTAGCAGACTGATACTGATTTACAATTATTTTTATTCTTACGCATATACAAGAGTTCACTGCCACAAAGTACAACCTCTTGCTTTTACACTAGTGATAAACTACAGAATCTAGAATCTCCCTTCCCACATCATGATGTACTTGGAGAGATTACACATAAGAAAGACAGGGAACAGAATTGAATGACCATGAAACAGTGTTTCACCTATTTTTTTCAGTCTGGTCAACTCAGTTCCCCCACTATTTTAGTCGTTCACATCTACAATCGATACATCAATTACAAAATGGGTTAAGTTGCCTTCTGCACTGAATCTGGCATCTAAAAATAGTGATAAAATAGAACTCCCCCCAGTAATTTACAAATCCCTTTAGACCAGACAATTTCTCAAAAAGTATTCTACGGTCACAGAGGGGAAGCTCCTCCTTAAACATCCACTCTTTCTAGCTTCAGCACTGCTCGTGTCTGTCCTAATGCCAAGATTTTGTACCGTCTATATCTTGCATTTACCAGAATAAAAGCTGTTTCTCTTTTCAATTAAGTCACTCAGTTTTGTGTGAACATAAAGTATCCCACATTTGACAAAAAAAAGCTTCTTTGCAAAGACATGTAAACCTCAAGCCATTAATTCTCAATATCCAAATAGCAAGTGGCCTCAATATACGATAACATAGCTAAATTCTGTTATTACTAGTGAATTTGCAGCAATGAAGCGTTTGACCTACATAGATTTTTTTTTTTGTTGCCACAACTTGGAACAAACAGAATTAAGTCTTTCAGTAACAACATTCATTTTGGTAAAACCCAGAAAACAAACCTCTGAGGCAACTGAACTGCCAAAGTAAGTTTTGAGAGATACATTTGTCATAAAAGTGGTCAGTGCAACATTTCCAAAAGCAAGTCACCCGAGAAATCTGTAGTGGAGATGAATAACAAATCTTTCCTGACAGCTCTTGGCAGGGCAAGTCTTTATTACAGAACAGTGAGAAAATGAAGACCATCAAGGAAAAAACAGGATCTTTTGAAGAGAGATCACGCAAAATGCAGCAAGAGTGGAAAACATTTACAAGGCAGCACAAATTCAAGAACTTTAAACCTAAAAGTGAGAATTCCCAAACTAATATACCTAAGCTTGGGAAACAAATATATCAACATATTAAAAGACTGTGCATCAAAACATCAAAGTTTGGATTTACCATGCACTACTCTGAACAGCTCCTACTCAACTTCTAAATAAATGCTTTTCCTACTCCAATTTGGAGAGCAGAATTGCATTAACATCATAGTTTACAGTATAGGGTACTGCTAAGGTAAAGTCTTACATCATTAACATTCTAAAATTTGATTTCTTTTGAAGCATATATTCTTCACCTACCAGTGTATTTTATTGTGACCTGTCAGCTTCCAGACCATTTTCTACAGAAGATGTACAATGGCAAACTAGGAAGCCATTTTATGCTAAACAAAACCAGCTGTTTATTGATACTCATTTTCTACCTCTCCCTACTCACATTACCAAATATTTTCATATTTTGAAAGATTCTTAAAAAGACTGCTCAAGAATAAGTTCTGAAAAATCAGGACAGGTCTTTTAAAAGGAAAAATATGTCTGAAATGTTCCTATACAGTAGGGTACAAGTTTGGAGTGCATAAAGTTGGATGTTACATTTCAGATAAAACTATAGTTCTTGGCAGACAGATCTCTGTTAGTGCAGCCACAGTTTTCCCAGCAGAAAGACTTATTTGTTTGTTTATTTGTTTAATGGCAGTTTTGGGTCACATTTGCTCTTTGGCTCTGAAATGATGAAGCTTCACTTTCTTAGAAGTTTAGACCAAAACAGGTTTTTCTGTATTTGCCAGCCAAACCTTCCCATTAGACACAACACAAAGTAGCTCAGAAAAAAGGCTGAAGATTCAAGTAATCACAACACAGCAGGCAACTAAAATTTTATAGAATTTTAAAGGCCTGTATTTTCAATTGGTAGATGAATTATAAGTTGCAAGATACACAGACTCTTGATGAAAAAATAGGAAGACCTTAGCGTAACAAAAAGGAGAAATGCATGCTAAAGGCAAATTACTGCTTCAGCAGCAATGGCATTCAAGAACAAACAGCATTAAATTATCTGAATTGTCTGCTCTAACTTGTACGTCCTAGCTCACCTCAGAGAAATTTTAACAGCACAATGACAAGTTATCAGTAAGATATAAAAATACTTAATTTCTCTGGAAAAATACATTTTAATACATGGTCTCTGAAAGTCACCAGGGCTGTTCTTTTCCATTCATCTGAAAGTGAGAGACAATGCAAAATAAACTGACCTTCTGTTACAGCTAGGACCAAAAGCAATTTGTAACTGCATGGGTAAGCCTGGAGTGAAGCCAGTCTTATGGAGTCGGGAAGGGCAAAAGGGAAAAGGGTAACACACGGGCAAGTGCTCAGGCGTGCACTGACATAATTCTAAGGGTGGAGTTGGGAGTGAAAGATGTCAGTGGGACTGTGCTCGTAAGCTGCAAAGCCCCCCATCCCTCAATAGGTTTTACCAAGCTCAGGCATGAAAAGGCTCATGTGATGTTCTTTAAAAGGACGGCCTGAACTGCTGATGAAGGAAAGCTCCCGCGGAGACATCACTATCTCCCTCCTTCTCCAAGGGAAGCTCCCTCCAGCACGGCTTCCCTCTAGCGAGGGCAATTGTGCAACTAGCGGCGCCCCCGCCACCCCCAGCACCTTGCAGAAGAGCACCCCCACCGCTTCTGCCCGCAGATGCGTCCCCGCAGCTCGGCGACGTTTCCCGTTCCGCGGGAGTCTGGCCGCAGGCCGCGGCTGGGCACGGCGAGCAGGCCGGCCGCCCTGCCTCCCTGCCGGCATTGTCTGTGCCCGCCGCCCCCGCCCCACGGCCGGGCCGAGCCCCGCTGCGCACCGCCCGCGGCTGGGCTGGGCCTGGCCGGACACTCACCCTGACAGCTCCGGGCCGGCTCCCGGCGGCGGCGGGCGGGAACCGCGGGCGGGCCGGGACCAGCCCCTCCCCGCCGCGGGCGGGGCTCGGGGCGCCGCGGCCGCACCTGGGCGGGAGCCGGCCCTCGCCGGGGCCAGACAAAGGCGGGCAGGGCAGGGCAGGGCAGGGCAGGGCAGCGCTGACCCCGCCGCAGCCCCGGGCACACCGCCTTCCCTTCCCGCCGCCGCCGAGCAGCCCCCGCGGGGCCGGGCGAACGGCAGCAGGCGCTGCACGGCCCTGCCGGCGGCTGCCGTGCCGCCTCTCGGTAAGGAAGGGCCGCCGGGCCGGCCAACAGTGACCAGCTTGGCCCGCCAGGCCTGCCGCCCTCGTGAGTCATAGCCCGAACAACCATACCCGTCAGAACAATTACTGTTCTAACAGAGGGAGCTGCGGTCATACCCGAGCATGCAGCAGACATTATCCCAGGCCACCAATCATCCAGCAGTCCCTAACTGCAGGAGGGAGCGGTTCTGAAACCCGACAGGAGGAACAAGGCCAGCCTGGGGAAGGAGAAACAGTGCCTTCCAAAGGAGGTACGAACGAAGAGCTTGGCACCATACCATCGCTGCATTTCAAGCTGCTGCGAGATGTGTAATGACAGCGCTCTGGTGGAGCTGATTCATCAGCAATCTCTCTAGCCCAGCGTCTGACATTTTGAGATGCCTCTTCTATAGTGACAATAGCAACTGAAGAAGCTGGTGTGGTGGAATCTGGGTGTCACTTGCTTCCTCCTCAGAAGAGCATCAAGCCGTGTGATGTAAGGCTTTATTTCTCCAGCCATCTTTTTAGCTAGCTGAAGAAAGAAGCCCCTTCCAGGCACCGCCAGCACCAGCCATGCTTCCCACTGAATAATTGTCCAAGTTACTTCTCCTACCACCTCACTCTACCCCCTGCACCGAAGGGAAGGCACGAACGTGCATAGCAGCTTCTTTTTTTAACATCTGAAACTGGCAGCAATCGAGCTGTCATAGACAACCCCAGACAATATACAAGTGCTCAGGTCAAAACACTCTTTATTCAAACAAGCCAGAGCAACACTGCCCGATGAAAGGCAATATTTAGTTTAAACAAAAGGGTACAAGGCTTTTCAACGTCACTTCAGAACTACACCCATATAACATGAAACCACAGAGAACAGTCTAAAACAAAGCCTCATCAAAGCTACATCATATTGGTCTTGGACTACGTTGTCTGAACCAACCCTGCACAGATGCAAATGGCTTTAATGCCATCCTTCTCTGGCAGAGACTTGACAAACCATTTACATTAAATAGTTTACAAACAAATTAGCAATACAAGTTTATACATTTCTTTTATAAACCATATAAGGACAGCTGCTGGGTAGTGTGGAACAGAGGAGAGGCAGGAACAGGGAAAAAGGGAACCAAAATCACTGACTGTGATTTTGAAAACCTTAATTAAAGGTTTGCAAGCATTTATATCTCTCAAGTGTCCTTCCAGTCATGCATCCTACACAATAAAATCCTCCCAATGAGATAATTAATGTAGTTATCTCTACTCCACAAAACATTCAGAACAGCTTCTATGTTCTGTCCAAGATGTGCATTAGTGATGTATAAGATGGGGCAAACAGAAGGGCTGCATTTGCAGATGACAACTGGGTAGCAAAAAAAAAATAAATAAAAAAAGGATTGACTGAAGGAGCATACAACATGCTAAGTGCTTTTCAACTGTAAATTTACCACCAAACATACAGTGAAACAATTTATAACATTACACTGAAATCCAGGCTTTCTGCATTGACTATTGAACAGAAAAAAAGATATTCCTGTTTTAGCAGACACTGGCATGAGAGCACAGCCCCACCACGGCAGACCATGTCTTTAGGAGCAGAGGCCCAGCTTACATAACTGGCCCATGCAAGGGGAAGGACAAGAGCCAGCATGAAAGTTAAGTCTGACAAAATACAAGTCCTATGTGTACAAGAACCAGGAATCATGTTCCATCACCATGCATTCCCTTTTTCATATTGGAGTATCAAGGGAGAAACCTTCCATCAATACAGAGCTAAAGCAGACTGAATAACTTCCATACTGCTAAAATTCAAATTTCTTTTTGTCAAATTTTAACACATAATTTTTCCTATAGCAGGTCCCCTAGTTAATGTACATAACTTTGTTTCTGAACAAATAGCTACAGATGTATTGAAAGCAATTATCAAAAACACGTTCTGTTGTACCTGAAGGCCATTTGCCAACGATTCTGCTTCGATATATCTCTCTCAATGTTGCTTATAAGGCTTAGCCCTATCACAATTGTTGAAGTAGGAAAGCAAACCAACAGTGACTCTCTAAGTCCAATGTGGGGGAAGCTACCAAAACAGCAAAGTTTAAAGAAAGGCCAAACCTGAGGCAAAAAAACCCAAACCAAATTCTAAATTTTGCACAATCAATACGGGAAATTTGCACTCAATCATTTTACCTTCTATGGTGAGCCCTTCTCAAAGCTTTAGTAACAGACTTTTGTGAGTAGACTTTTAGAATACTTCAATATTTGAGACTCCATGCATTCTGAACTAAGCAGCTTTACAGTTTCAAACTAATAGATTCACTGAAAGCCTAAAGCATATATTCTTTGATACACAAGCAATAAATTAGGAAGGGCTCTCATTGCTGGTAGCTGACAGCTACTCATCCCCTTCTCACCTACACAAGGCAACCTGAACTGCATTGCAGTTCAGCAGAAACACCAGAAAATCAAACACAAAATAAACAAAAAGTAAAAACATCAGAATAATTAGAGAGATTATACACAACAAACACAAATCAGTTAGAAAACTGTAGCACGTAGGATTTTTTTTTTTTAAAAATATTCTTAGAACAATCTTGGTTTGCTTTAGGCGCACAGAAGTATCATTCCTCACCCTCTGTCTTCCCATCCGAAAACTTCACTAATAGAGGACCAGACTCAGGAGGAAAACCAGAAGGCTTTCTATATTTCTATACCAACCTGAAAACTACTGTCTTTGGAAGAATCACAAGACAGTCTGATTCAGGAACAAAATCAAATGAAAGAGAAAGGTGCGTGTGCAGAAACATGGGACACACAACTTCTATCCAGCTCTTCTTCACATATACTAGAGGGAATTCAACAGGAAGCATCTCCTGGTGAGGGGCTCTGGCAATCTTAACACTTGGACCCAACAACAGAGCTACAGAAATCAGAGATGAGCTCGCGCCTTTACATTTAAGACTACAATCACGCCAGAGAACGTTTTTCTTACGGACATTCTAGGGGGGGGGAACCGATGCTGCACACAGCCTCAGGGGACAGGAGGGGTCGGGTCCACAATTCCCGTAAGGGGTGCCCGGTTCCCCTAGCCCCATCCCCACACCGGGCGGAGCGGCGCCGCCGGGCCCGCGGCTCTCCCCGGCCCCATCGCCCCCCGGCTGGCCTGAGCCGGCTGCAGCTCCACAGCGCGGCACAGGCCGCGGCCTCTCGCCGCTACCAGCCGCAACCCTCACGCCGCCCGGCTCCGCGGGCCTGGGCCACCCCCGGGGGTAGACACAGCGCCGCTGGGACTGCGCCTCCACCCGGTCCCCAGGAGAAACGGGGAGGCTTGGGCCTGGCGGCGGAGGAAGGCCTAGCCACCCTCGCGGAGGCGCGGACGGGAATGGCGCCGGGGCTCAGCGGGGAAGGGACAATGCCGGCGGGCCTCACCTGAGCCCGGCGGGTCGGGCCTGCGACGGTCCGGCGGCTGCTCGGCGGCGTTTGAAATCGCCAGCACCGCCCGCACCTCCCAGTGTCCGCCGCGCCCATTGGCCGCTGCCGGCCCCGCCCGCGCTCGCGCCCGCGCCCCTTATTGGCCCGTTTGAATCCGGCAGCCGCAGCGCGTGCTCTCCGCGCGCTCCCGAGGCAGCGCCAGCGCCAGCGCCGGGTGCCCGTCCGCTCGGGAACGCGCGGGCCGTGCCCGTCCGCTCGGGA
>CM031861.1:24119038-24293530 GCA_018697195.1 Certhia americana | reverse complement strand
AACGCGCGGGCCGTGCCCGTCCGCTCGGGAACGCGCGGGCCGTGCCCCTCCGCTCGGGAACGCGCGGGCCGTGCCCCTCCGCTCGGGAACGCGCGGGCCGTGCCCGTCCGCTCGGGAACGCGCGGGCCCGCTCTCTCCCGCCGCCGTGTCCCCGGGGAGGGTGCAGGAGCAGCGCTGGCGGGAGGCGCTGGTCCTACGGCAGCTGGGTCAGGCCGCAGGACCCTTTGGCAAAGGGCTAAAGCATCTCGGAGCTGATGCATTCGGCTTTGGGGACTTTCCTGCTCCAGAGGAATGGGCCTTCTCTTTCCTCACTAATGGTCAGTGAGTTTGCAAAGCATCAACTCCAGGAACGACTGAGAGGGGCCCTCATCACTGTCTGTCAGTATCTGAAGGGAAGATGTCAGAGGATGGAGCCAGGCTCTGCTCGGTGGTGCCAAGCAACAGGACAAGAGGCAACGGGCAGAAACTGATGCACAGGAAATTCTATGTGGATGTTACTGTTTGGGGGACCGTGCACTGGAAGATGGCCCAGAGAAGTTGTGGAGTCTCCCTCACTGGGGATCACAGGAGCTGTCTAGAGACAGTCCTGTGCCGTGTGATCTGGGGTGACCCTGCTTGATCAGGGGTTGGCTTAGGTGACCCGCAGTGTCCTTTCCACTCTGACCTATTCTGGGAACTGTTTTTGGAGCACAGTGTGTTTTCCCTCCTTCGTTTCTTCACTTCAGCTTAAAAAATTGAAGGACAAATTTTTATGGGTAATCGGAATAGAAGACAAGGGACAGCAGAGTGCAATGCACACAACTGCAATTAATCTTACACTGCCTTCTCCCACCATGCCGTGTAAGCACCACCAGATTTTTTCAAAGTGAGGCAATTCTTTTATGGCCTGACTGAAATGGTTTCTGCACTGTGCTTCAATTGTGAAATGAGCAGAAATACAGTTGTTTTAAGTGTTTTAGGTAGTTCTTTCATCAGAAAGGGACAGACAGAATGTTACAAGATTGGCATCAGTACTGCAGTGTCAGTTATTAGTGGATGTTTCATTCATTACTTAGCCTCTTGTACTATTTAAACTTGGTTATAAAAAAGGCAACAGAAGTTTAAACAAAACCCCCTACAGAAAGAAAAAGCAGCTCTTCTTTAGAGCTTTAGTTTCCACTCCGTAGAGGCTTGAGATCTCTACAGTCCTAATAACATGCCAAAATGAACAGCCCCTGCTGCTGTTAAACGTGTTAAAGAGGGGAAAAAAAGCAAGATGGGGCAGAGTGAGAGGTGTGTGAAGGAGTCTGCAAAAGTGAGTGTAGATATTGGGCCCTTTACTCAAACTCATAGGGGTACAGTGTGTGCTACAATCAGGTTTCTAAGAAACCAAGTCTGTTCCTACATTCTTGCTACTCTCAACTGAAGCAAAGTTGAGGTTCTGTCTGAACAGGTGTGGGAGTTCCTCATTCAAGGGAGAGTTTAAACAACATGCACGATTCATAACCAAAAGCCAGGCAGAGTGGTTAAGAAAAGCTAAATTTATATTAAATTATCATCAACCCCTAAAATATTGAACACAGTGGTTAAATAACTCCAGAAAATCCAATGTCTCCAGTGAGTAACGTTAAAACCATTACACAGGAACACACGGAAATCACTGACGTTAGCTTGGGACAGACAGGAGAGAGGTTTGCTTTTTACATAGTAAATCAGTGCTCAAGAGATCATCCTCCAGTAGCCTTTCTACATTCTTAATATCCTAAGTGCAACAAGGGTCTTCCCTTCCCCAGAATGGGGAGCCATGATGCATCCCCAAGGCAGCATCTCACTGGGGCTGTCTCTAGGAAACAGCCAAATTTCTGCCCACCTCACTGGTAGAGGAGGCTGTGTGACATTTTATTGCTCCTTTTCACCACAATCATTTGTGGAAGGGAGCAGAGAGCAGTTATAAATGGTTGTTAGGCTGGAGTGTGCAGGGTCTCTCCTAAGAAGCAGCAGAGAATATTGATCAAGGTGGAAATCACAAACACCGTGAGATGTTGAAAAGACTGACTGGGTTTTCCTTTCAATTCCACACTTGCGACTTGGACAGCAATTACTCTGACAGGCTGACTTAAGATTAAGTGACAGGTCTGGGCAGATGTTTCCCTTCACCCCTGTCTCACCTCAGGATTTTGGTGCATGGTCACGTAAGCTATTGGGGGGAAAAAAACCCCCCAACCCATTACAAAACCCAAAGAAACCCTGCTCGCTTAGAAGTCAGAGCCTTCCTCCCCAATCTTCCCACTCCCAGCCCTGATGCCCCTACCCCTATACATGGTTTCTGCACAAATTGATTCTTCTGCCTATGCTTGAGCCCTCTGGTGTTGTCCCTGCGTGAAGTTGCTTGGATGGGCAGGGTCCATGTCAGTGATATGCACTCCTTTCTCAGTTCCCAGTCGAGTCCACACCTCAACCCAAAAGTGCCTCTGCCCAACAAAATCAATGCTTCCAAGGCTGGAGTCAAACAAATAAATAATTAAATATAAATCTAATTAAAAAAAAATAAAAATAAATCCCTCTGGGAGTAGGGAAGAGTCCCACATTAACACAGAGAAATCCAAGCCTTAGCTCCAGTTCATTTTCCACAGGAATATACACCAGTCAGCCCAATGGTGCAGTCAGGGACAGAGTCTCACGCCACCTAGCCAGGTGGAAGCTGCAGCCTTCCCCTATCTACAAAGCTACCTCTGCTGTGAAAAGTACAGGCAAGCCACTGGCAACTTGTGTTTTTCAGGGGTAGCAGGCCTGTTAGTATATAAACAAGGTTCAATCAGAGTAAGACGGTTCTCCTTTTTAATCAGCTGAAAAAATATTGCATGGGAGATGTATCTTCCCCCTACCTCTGTACCATACCCCAGTCTATGGTTTGCTTTCTGTACACCATGGGTGGGAACGTACTTGACCTCTTTCCAGGCGATAAAAGAGGTTACAAAGTTTGCAGTGAGAAATTCTTGACTAGGAGGTTCTGCTTCCAAGGATCTGGCTTAATGCTTAATATTTTACAATGTGATTTGAGGGGTTAATATAAATTTCATTTTTGGAGAAGTGTCAAGTAATATTTTGTGGTTTTTTTCTTTTTGAACAAACAGATGACAAGAAAATATGAAGAGGTGGCAATAGTCCTTGGGAGCATGCAAGACCCAGCTACAAATGCTGCTGGGCTTTGGCTGCAAGGGTAGGATGACATTCCCTAAAGGGTAAGAGTCTTGGAGGCCAGAGAACAACTAAAGCTCATGAAGCTGATGGGAAAAAGTATTTGGCAAGGATAGCTATTTAGTGGTAACATAAGAACTTAAAGTGCAATTCTATCTGATGAACAACTACTTAAAATGGCCCTTGCAGCTCCCTGATTATTGTCTCCCATTCTAGGTCAAATAGGCTCAGCCTAGTAATAAAGCAGTTCCTAACTGTCAGCATAGAGCATTCCCCTGGGAAAGACTTGACCTAGGAATTCTCTCTTTTCCCTTATTATGGTAATCAAAGGTCCTAAAGGCCAAAATAATTGGGACCTTGCAGAACTGGGACTAGTGGGGACCTAGCAAATCTTTTCTTTTTTTTTTTTTTTTTTTTTTATAAACATATCAGTTATGCAAAGATCAGTAAAATTTAGGTCTTGCTGAGATCCACTTCCTCCCATTAGTTCTGTAGAGCTAAGTAAAATACCAGTCTCTTGTGTCTTAAGTTCAGCACTCAGACTCCCACACCCAACAGGGAACAGTTCCGAAAGGGCCAATTGCTGACTCTTGTTTTTCCAGAAACATGTTTTAACAGGAAAGGGGAGAACAGGAGCAGTGTCCACTGCCAGCAACAGACACAGTGCTCCAATCTGAGCATTCCTTAAAGTTTTTAGTAGCAGATATGAAAGTAAGCAGTGATGCTCTCATGAAGTGAGTCTTGGCAACTGTGGTTACCCTCTTTATGCCTTTACAAGGTGACCTGATGCTGTCAGTGTCCTCCTGAGCCCCAAACTACATCCCATCTATATCAAGACCACTCTCGTGTCAGAGACCCCTCAACACAAAGCCTCAAAGAGTGCTGCTAGTGCTGGAAGGACTAGGGGTACTTCTGTGACCAGGAGCCAGCAATGAGGCAGCTCTGCTCTCTTCATGGGCGTTGACCGTGAGCTGGATGGCACAGGACTTGCAGGTTGCCAGGGAACAGAGACTCCAAACCAGATTCAGGCCAGACGAGTCACTGCAAAAGTTAATGTGGCAGCTTCCAGGAAAAGGGAACATATAAATAAACCATAGACAATGAAAACGAGTCAAAAGGGTCTCTGGGTTCCAACCAACCCACCCATCCTCCTTCTCCAATCACAACAATACAGCTGCCCAAGCTCCATGCTGAAAGACAGTGTCAGTCTCAGGCCCCTTACAAGAGAGGCTGGTCTCTGCGCCCTTCCTTGCTAGGCAGGCAGAATCCTGTCTTTTTTGTGCAGAGCAGAGGGTAGGGAGGGTACGACTGTTTCCAAAGTCATGTGTACTTTAGACCTCGCTCTCTGTGGAGGGCTCGCGTTGGTGTTTCCAGCCTGTGTCTGGGAGTGAGCCCCGCCGCTCAGGAGTGGCTGCTGCTGTGTTAACACTGCTGCATTCAGACTGTTCTTCCTGTAGCAGCTGCTCAGTTTCGGTGTCATCCAGTGAACCAGAACTAGCCTGGATAGAGACCGTATCTGTCTTCATGCAGACGTGGTCCCGGAGGATCCCTCCACGGGAGCTCCGAATCTGCTTAAGGTCATCCCATTCGGAATCATCACTGGATAAAAGGCATATTCCCTCCACAATCTTGATCTTCTCCTTAGTGTAGCTGTGGTCAGGACCAGTCTGGGGAGAAGACGAATGAAAAAAATACATTTATGGAAAAATATGACAAAGAGCAATGCAGAGCTAGAATGAAGACAGTGAAGCAGACAAAAAGCTGGACCTCCATGTTAACAGCCACTGCCTTTAACTGCCATAATGCCAGAACCCATTTTAAGGTTCCTTTAGTTCTTTTCCACCCACAGACCAGTCCTTCCTGCAAGGGCTCTCATTCCTAACTCCATGGTTCTTCAGTCATGGAAGGGGAATGAGGATGAGGCTGCTCTTCTCATTCAACTATATGTATTCCCTGACAGAAGAAAGTAAGAACACTGAGCCTAAAAAGGAAGGAAAAAAACTCCACCAAAAAAAATGAAACAGACAGAAAACCTTATCACATCTGAGCCATTCTAGATTCACCTCTCAGCAAAGCACAGCTGGAATACCACTGTTGAGTGCAAGTCTCACAGTGACACAGGGGAAGGAGATTATAGGGAAACAACGAAAATGATCAGAGGGGACCACGCTGAAATTAAAGTAGTGAAATCTTATTTGGCACACTGACAAATAAGGAGCATCTGATCTATCACTGAGGAGAAAGTGGAGGGGGTGGGGAAATATATATATCTGTGTATATAAAGGAGCATTGGAATTAAGAGAATAGTGGAAAGTATTTAGATTCCCAGATAAATAATCCTGGCTTATTCTTAATAGATAAGGCTAAAATGGCTTGCAGATCTGGGGAATCTATTGGATAGTACGTTTGAAAAACAGTAAGGGAAAACTCTCCTCTGTATAAATCAGCAATCCCTGCCAGAGGAACTAAGTGATCTAACAGATAATCATAAATAGCCCTAACAGAAACTACCTTTTTAAAATATCACTGATTATGAGTAGCCAAAGCCCAGAGCAAAGAATCTGCCATAGAAAATTACTTATACGTTCCTGACAGAAGTAGAGCTGGTTTAAGGACATAAAAGCTGGGGTGGGAAAACCAAGAAAGAGCAATTAGTACGGACAGTGCTTGAGCCACACAACAGAGCTTGAGTGAGGGAGGCAGGATCAAACACACAGAGTAGTGATACCTGACACGAGGATGTGGACGGAAATCAGAAGAGGGAAGATGAGAAGCTATCTGAGTGATAAGAAAGCTTCTGAGGAGAAAAGACAGGAGAAACAAAGTGCTGCAAGATATCATATTAAACTCCATCATGTGGCGCAAAGTACAGACCTCTAAAGGGTCTTTAAAATGCTCTATTTAATAAGGGCTCTATTTTTTTCCCCTATCCCACCCCTTCCAGGCCGTGCACAGCCAGGAGCCACATTCTTGTTACCAAACCCCTTCTGGCTGCCTGGTTCCCCTGGTGACTGTCCAAAGCAACTTTGGTGCAACAGTCACTAACCAGGATCTGTATCGAAAGAAGACAATTCCAATTGGCTTGTGTACTTTCGAGGGCCAGCACTCAATGTAAATGACATACAAGACACTGTATGTCTTACCCACTCATGAGAGTGGGTAAGAAGCAGAGAACTAAAAGACAGGTCAAATTCACTACAGCTCACTGGGGAAGAAGTGCTGCTGGCTGATCTCCATAGTAGTCTGAATAATTCACTGAAGCTGTCCTCCTATGTCCCAGAAGTAAATGCTCACAAGTTGGAATCCTTCCAAACAGCAAGGCCTGTAATACTCAACAGCAGCTGGAGCTGGGCTCCCCTGTCCTTAGTAGCAGCTCTTACCTCTTTCTTGTAGCACAACTGGTTGTACATGGTTGGTTTGGGAATCGATTCAATCTTCACCTCCTGGGTAGATGTCCGATATGAAGGATTACTGTAGGTTAGGTTCCCCAGGCCAGGGTCCGTAAACTTGGACTTATTATGCCTAGAGGGAGAGAAAAGAAAAGTGTCAGAAAAGTCACAGGAACCTACTGCCAGGATCCAAAGTTTCTGAGTGCTCAGCAAGTGGATGGCTCCAGCCATCTCCACTGTCCCTCAAAGAGAGAACCCTGGCTTCACCTGGCTCTTCAGCTACAAGTCCATTTACTAGCTACCAGTATAGAAGGCACTACCCATGTAACCATGTAAAAAGCAATCATGGCAGTGGTGAAGTTATCCAGCACAAAATACATGAGCTCACACATTTACTGAGATATGAATTATCTCACATCCCTGTCCATAACTCATAAGCTCTCTGCAGCTAGTTTAGCTGATAAGGTTTCAAATAGTGGAACTGCATGACCAACACTTTAGAGGAACAGGACTCAAACTTGGCAAATAAAATCATCAAGCACTCCTTCCAATAGAGAAAAAAAAAAAGGACTGTAAATGACAATAAAGAAAGATTTAGTGCTTGCAGGGACTTTCTTCTCTTACAACCCAGGAGTTTACAATTGGCTAGGAGAAGGAAAAAACATCACTTACCTGTATATAATTAAAGCAGCAATAAGCAGCAAAATAAACAAGATGCTCAGAAGACCTCCAATAATGTAGCTGACGTGCAGTCCTTCTCCTGAAAGTGAATACCAAGGGTAATTTATGTACTGATTTTATATTTCATTGGATAATACTGACCTTGGTGAAATGCCTAATACTGGGGCTTTACCCATACAGAAGTATGTAAACTAAAATGTCAGCACATGAAGGTTTAGCAGAGGGTTTTGTTTGGCTTCCCATGAAACATACAGTAAACTTCCTTCCCACCCAGGCCCCAGCAAACCAACGAGTATCAAGATCTTTATAATGGGGCTGTCAGGGAGAACTTAGACCCCTTTACTCCTGCAGTGGGGAGCAATTACCACAGTCAACCATCTTCAACTAAACACAAAGGGGACAGTGAAATAGAGTACTATTAATGGGAAGAGCCCAATGGATGAGATATAGGATGAAAGAAAACAGAACTATTCTTCAGACCAAAGAGTCATTTGGAAAAGTCCCCATCTAGGTTAATGAATGACTGTAGAGGCATTTTGCTCTACTCAGTGGGCATTTGAGTAATTCAAGTCTGAATTTCAGACATTTCAGTTTCAGACACAATGGACTGGAATGCCCTGTGCACATCTGGAGGAACAACCCTGGTGGAGAAGAGTTAAAGAAAACCAACTCACCCATGGTGGCCAACACTGCCTCGTTGGCACGAGTACACAAGCCTTGCCTAGCATCTTTGTCAGAGCAGCTGAATGACAGAAGGACAGTTATTTACGGAAAGTAGAATCAACAGTATCAAAGGTGTCAAAACCCAGGATGGAATGGGCTAGCACTGATATCCCTTCCTTTTCCAGTTAAAAAACACAGGTCTTGCTTTCTCTTCTTCAGTGTTTTGCATCCAGAGAAGAGACAACCATATACACACATATATATATAAGGGAGTGTGCATAGACATATCAATTATCAGTCTGCAGTATCTTTATATCCAATTCATTCTAGATTTGCCTCCCAGGCACACAGGTGTACTCATATCTTCCAGGAAACAAATTTCATCCATTAAGAATGTGAAATCTGGAGCTGGAATATCCTCTTTTGGCTAGGGATAGGTAAATTTGGACAATGGCAACCAGAGGGGGCTTGCATGTGGCACCTTGCAACAGCTAGGACTTTCACACCCCAATTCCAAGAGAACAAGAACACTTACTTTCCTTCCACTGTTTCCAGAGATGTGAGAGGTTTGGTTGTTGAAGTACCTAGTCTGCCAGGTGGTGTTTGACTTCTCTCACTTACACTGGTTGGTTCCGGACCAGGGGGCACCACACCAGGAACTAGAACAACAGAGAAAATAAGCACAACTCCAACTTTGTGGGACAGATGAACAAGTCTGATAGGCCATTTCCAAAACTTTCTATAGTTTATATAAGCAGCCTTCCCATCTCAAACCCAGTCTGTCAGCAGAAAGGACAGAAGAAGGCTCTATTGCTCACAACCATTTGCCTTAGTTCCTGTATATGACTCTGCATAAGACATATACAGAGAGCTGGAGAGCCCCAGCTGCTGTGGTTGCCACTGCATAAGCAGTAGCAGTGGCTCACTTATAGAAGCTACTACCCAAGTGACACTCAGTGAACTCACTTGTAGAACAGGGCCGCCCATCTGGTTCATCCGGACATGCACAGACAAAGTCAGAAGCCCTGGCAAAGCAGAGGTGAGTGCAGCCTCCATTGTTCACTCCACAAGCATTACTACCTGGAAGGAACAAACAATTTTCTAAATATGTTATATCTGAACAAAAAGGGGCTCAGAGCAACAACCTTCTTTCCTGCTCAGCCAGAAATACTTAAAAGTCCGACAAGTTGTTATATTTTTGGCATATGCCCATCATCTGATTGCTAAGAAAGTGATGACAATAGCCAGACACCGAATTGGATAGGGGCAGTCTTGAAAGGAAGGTACTGGAAATCTTTAGACAGAAGCCCAGACCACACACTCAAAGAGATAAGAAACCCAAAAAGCTCACAATCTTCTGTTTTAGAACAATGTTGGGTGAACAAGAAAGTGACATTTGCTAATCAAAGCTTTAACAGAACACCATTAAGACTGAAAAGTCACGGGCAGACAAGGAATGTGCTATGGGAAGATGTGTGAATAGTTTGAGCATAAAACAGGATGTCATCCTTACTTGACATCCATAATAGTGCAGTAGTTTCAGAGTTCTTTTGGTCTACAATTAGCATTTGCCTGAATCAAGGTTCTATTATTTACCGGTCTGTCTCTGAGGAGAAACCACAATGATATCCATCAATCCCTCAACATTGGCTAGGACTGTCTCTTTATTCCGCCCAGAGTATTTGTCCACTCTTTGGATAGATTTCGTTTGCCAGTCAGTCCAATATATCCATCTGTCCTGCTGCTCAGGGAGACAGCAAAGAAAAATCACAGACATTATTAGCGTGTTTAGTCATGTAGACACAGGATACCCATAAAAAACATATCCCGGTGGCAGAAGGCCCAAAACAAAGGCCTTTTCAAACCCTTCCCCTCTAATTGTAACGAAGATGACTGTCTACACCCCACAGTTCAGACAAACTACCTTTGTTAGCTCCAGAGAAGATTTAAGTACTATCCCCTCAGCCATCTTGGTTTCCTCAGACCGTAACACTTCCCTGCTCCCAAACTCCACTGTACAACCTTATCAACACACCAGGGAGAATGGTGGCAGCAGGAAAACCTTCTCACCTGTGTCAGAGCAAAGGGATGTGACACCTGGCTGACCAACACTTGCCGTAGCTTCCCATTGAGGTCACAACTCTCTATGCGATCAAGGTGCGCATCCACCCAGTATATCCTGACAGCACAGAGAAAAAGGTGAGCTTCCATCCATACAAACTCGCTTTACTTTCTAGTCATTCAATTCAAGATCGTGGAATTGAAAGATGGATCAGGAAAAAAAACTAAAGAAGAAAGCCCCAAAACCAAAACCAAACCCACAGTACTACTCCAATAAATGAAGCTAAGAGGGCTAAAAAATTCATTACATCCCTTAACCCTATGCAAGTATAGGAAAATCGTTCACTGACCTCCTGGTGTCATAATCCAAAGTCAATCCATTGGGCCAGCCTAGGTCAGTGTTAATCAGGATTTTACGTTCAGAGCCATCCAAGTTTGCCCGTTCAATTTTAGCAATGTGACCCCAATCTGTCCAGAAGAGATACCTGAAGAGATAAAAGGCAAGTGTAAGAAGAAAAGACCGTTTCCTTTGGCCTAAGGAAAGTTTTAGTTATGAATGAAACTGCCAGATTCTTCAGGTTCCAGAAAGATAATACAGTCTGTAGCCCACTTCTCACAACTCTGCACAACCTTCAAATTCACTGTCTGCCTGACTACAAGTCACTCAGAGTCAACCCCTTGCAGATTCAACCTGCAGATTCACATGGCACATGTCTTCTTCCTCCCACAGCCTCCTCTTCCAGCCTGCCTCTGTGCAGCCCTTCCCCCTGCCCCACCAGTAAGTCTATACTTACCCCTTCTTGGGAAAGACAGCAATGGCTCGAGGTTCATCCAGGCTGTTATTGATCAGCACTTTCCTGGAGCTTCCATCCAGTCTAGCCACTTCAATGGTATTGCGTCCTGTGTCTGTCCAGTAGAGGTTTCTGGCAACCCAGTCCACTGCCAGGCCATCTGTAGTCTTCAAACCCTGACCAATAACAGTTTCCATGTTGCTGCCATTCAGATCAGCCCGCCTAGATAGAAATCAAAGGACAGAAGAAAGTGAGGAACAGCTAGCTCCTGAAAATCTGGATCTCCATCAGTCACAGGGCCACTGCATACTACTACCTCCCTAATACTTTTCCCCCCAGTCTCCAGCAGGTTAAACACACCTTTAGCATGAGTTCACATGATGCTGTGTAGCAAAGACAAGGTGTAAGTAGTGGTGTAGTGCTCAGTCTCCCCAATTTACTGGCACACTCACCAGAAGTCTCTGGGTGACCTGGGCACCAGCCAAGCAATTGACTGACACCTACCTGATAACGTCAAGAAATACATCTGTGTAGTAAATCTTGCCATCCACACTATCATAGTCCAGAGAAATGACATTGTTCAGCTCAGGAACAGGTATGTGCACATCTGTGTGGTCACTGGTGTCCAGCGAGATACGACGGATGGAAGCACGGCTAGAGAAAAGTAGGTAGGTCTCTGGAGAAGAGTCACATGTCTGCTCATCTCTCTTCAGCTGGATGCCAGTGGGGCAGGCACAGGAGAAACCAGTGGGGTGAGGTAAGCAAAGGTGGGAGCAGCCACCATTTCGAACTCCACATTTATTGAAGCCTTTAGAAACAGGGAAAGTGTAGTTTTAGGATCTCACAGATCAAAGCTTTATTTTAAAGGCTACATACATGTACAACTTCCTAGCAGCTGAGTTCATCCTTATCATCCCAGCCTTGCTGGGAATGTAAAGCCCTTTGCACAGAGACAGACTCCTTCCTCCCCTTTGTACAGAGACACTCTCCCTCCTCTTCAAGATTCATGGAAGGTATGGACATGACTGGCAAGAACAGGAAGGTCCAGAAGAAGAGGGATCATATAAAGAAAAATCTTAACTGGCATTCCTTGCTAATCATAGTTTTCCCACGTAAAAAGAAGCAGCCTAATGCTCACAGATTTATGCAACTGCAGCTTAATTTTATTACTGCTGCAAATGGGAATGCTGTCAGAAAGATCCAGCCATGTGAGGAAATAGTGTGACAATGCACTAGAGACCAGGCTGACAAAGAAGCTTCTGTTTCTTAGCTGCACACAGTTGCAAGTAAACAAAGGCATCAGAGAAGCCTGCTGGAAGTGCCTGACATATTAGGGTCAATTTTTTAATTGTAAAGAACACAGCATACATTTACTAGGAGGGAATAAGCCCAGGAGACAGGTGTAGGGAGTAGGAAGAAGACAATGTGGATATGATGGCTAGACTGTTGGTCAGCTTTAAGTTATATTGCCAAGTTACATAGTGAAGAGTGATGTTCTGCTGCTAGTAACCACAGGAAAAGCAGCAGAGTTTTCTGTAGAAATACGTATTGGGGAAATTCTACCAAATAAAGCCACATCATAAAGCGACAACTTCCACTGAAAAGCAAGGAGGCAAGATGGGGTGTTATAGGATCCCCAGAGAGTAACAAAGAATTGACTCTGGCATGGAATAGTTGGACAACATGATATATTACGAGCAACTTAAAGCAGCAGAGATTTTGCAGAGCAAAGAGGCAGATAAGAAGATGAAGCCTGCAATGATTGGGAAATAATACTGTAACTTCAAATAATATTTCAGCAACTGGTTTAAGAAGAATTAAGAGTCTTTTGGAGTTAAAAAAAGGAAATTGTCCTATGTCAGTACAGTCTGTTGAAGCCTAATAAGGCATGATTTATTCAGTTCTCCTAAGAAAGTGGCTCTGCTGTGTGCGAGACTGAGGTTGTCAGTATAATCCAATGAAGGAAACGGGACAAAGAGGTCGAAAAGCATGCAGTAATCAACACTAGACCTATAAAGCTAGGTAAACAGGGAGGAGTGCAAAAAGAGTTAGAGGAAAGAAATGATGCCTTAAAAGAAGGCATCAGAAGAAAAGCTGATTTTTGAGAAGTCACTCTATCACTCTTGCTTTACACCAAAGGACTCTTTCCAATGACAGCTCTGAAGGACTCCCCTCACCACCACCACCACCACCACCACCTGCCAACTGGGGAGCAACTTACCCAGGGGCCGTGCCCTGTCAACAGCTTGAATATCCATGAGGCCAGGTAAGTTTGCCCTCACCAAGATGACATTAGCACCAGTGTCCTTGTCAGCCCTGTGAATGCTGCGAGTTTGCCAGTCAGTCCAGTAGATGTGAGAGTCCAGCAAAGTGAGGCCATAGGGATGTTGCACTGGAGAGAGCAGGGTGCGGCGGTTCACACCATTGAGATCCGCAGCCTCGATCCGCTACACGAAGGAGTAGAACATTACCACCTACTCAAAACACTTCTCCTCTTGCTAGCACTTACTAGCAAGTGTAGCAAGTTGGAAACACTGGGGAGTGATGTTATTCAGGTTCACCCTCCCTCCATAGCCCATACTCTCACAAAAGTTTACATTCTCCTTGCTCTTTTGGCAACTCGCTAAAGAGCTTCAAAGCAGCCCCCAGACTACCAAAAACCCAATGACAAACAACACTGAAGAACAGAATCAGACCTCAGTATGTGCATCAGCCCAGAGCAGCTGGGATCCAGCCTTATCCACTGCCAGTCCATTAGGCCAGCCCAAGTTGTTGCTGATCAACATCACACGTCCAGAGCCATCCATTCCAGAGCGTTCCAGCTTGGCATTCTCACCCCAGTCTGTCCAGTACATATACCTGGGGAAAAATCAGCAAGTATTATGAAAAACAAGATCAGAAGTCCTGTGTAACTCCTAGACAATCTCTTGACAACACTAACCCCATTTCATGGTATAAAGCTATTGCCCGAGGGCTGTCCAGGTTCTGCCAGACCAAGACTTTCCTCATGGAGCCATCGAGGTTGCCTACTTCAATCCGGTTTGTTCCTGTATCTGTCCAATATATCTTCCTGCCAATAGCATCCACAGCCAGCCCATCTGTAGTCAACAGACCTGAGAAAATAGAAAAAACGTTTTGGTCACTGCTTATTCTCCCAATTTAGTGAAGGCATTTCTAGGCATCTGTGTAGTAGATTCTAGGCAATCTCATAGGCAACTGCTTCAGGCTTTGCTTGCCTTTCCACCAAAAATGTATTCTACCAGGGTATCAAAGAATCTCTCTTTTCATACTGCACAGAAGCAAGAGGCTCTCAGATCAAAATCTCCCTCACCTGTAGTGATGATGTCCTCAAATTGTGAGCCGTCAAGGGCAGCGCGACTGATTTTCCGCAATGTGCTGTCTGACCAGTAAACCTTTCCTGGGTTGAAGAAGAAAGACAAACTTGAAAAAGCCCAGAACAAAACCAAACCAAACTCCAACAATCAAACAGCAAAATCCTTAAAAGACATATCCATGTCTCCAACTACCTGCTACGCCATTCAAAAAGGATCTGATTATACGGGAATAATAACGGCACAAAATTATTAAGCTAGAGTGATAAAACTGTGTAAATGTTCTTGTTCCAGTTCTCCTTAAAGTATGTAGGATCTTTACATAAGATCTGACCTTCACACAGGGACAGAGAACACCTAATACTATCAGCCAGTGGTAGAGATTCCACATCTGACTTCTCAAAAAGAGATCATCTACCTTACAGTGCAACACTGTTTATATCCAGTACAGCATTGGATGTTTACTATACATGAACAACCAGAGTCTCAGCTCTACTGTTATAAAAGGCCTCAGCAAAAGGAGCTTTCTCAAATCCAAAATGCACAGGAACCCCACTCAATATTGCAGGCAGTTTTTTTCCCGTATAGTTTGGGTTCTCTTCTTTCCTGTAAGGATATTCCTTTCCTCACTGGCAACGAATTACTTGCAGCACATACAAGAAAAATAAAAATCTACCCAAATCCACAGCCTATAGTAAGATCTGTGCTTACTCAGACATTTAGATAGGAAGTTATTTGTTGCCTTTCACACATGGTCAGATACAGTAAGAAGTTCAGACCTTCATGAGGATCCACTCCAATTGCAATGGTGTTCTTCATGGTGACATTGACTGAGACGACAACATCTGCAAAGTAGGGGATATCCAGAGAGACCATCCGGATGTCAGTCCTTCTGGCAAAGATCAGAAAGCTGGTCATTCCTGCAGAGTGGACAATGGATAGATATTAGAGGAACAAGTTCAGTCAACTGTAGGCATCATTTATCAAATATTCTGGAGGTTACATTCACTTCAGTGAAAAAGAGAAAGTGTCTTAGACAGATCTTGGCTTATGGATAGTCTTTGTACAAAAGTATCACTTTATTGAGCATCACTTAATGCTTCTTTACATCCAAGTTAAAAAGCATTACACTCATAGAAGAGTTACTTCTGCTAATATGTGTGGGAAATGGAAATTAGGAGTCACATTTTTCCTGCTAGGGAGGAAAAGTGGATGGATCATGGCCTGAAGCCAAGTGCCTTCCACCATCCTCAAAAGAAGGTCCAGAGGAGGAGTGTATACAGACCGATTAAAGAATGTATCACCTTGTAGTTTAAGAATTCACCTCAACATTAGGGCAAAAGTATGGGAAAAAATGTAACATTTGGTTTATTTATCCAATATAGTTTCAAGAAAAGTGTCTCCATCAATCCATTTATCAGTAAGTTTCTTCATAGTAATTCCCACTCAAATTGAAGGTACAGGCACCAAATGGGTTTTTCAAGGCGTAAAGCAGGTAAGCAAATAAAAGTGAAATTTGTTCTCTAACAAGGCAGAAGCAAAATGTAGCTGTGATACAAAACTGGCAATGATGGTTCTACAGAGAACACTCACCAGGGGAGCAGGTCTTGCCATCAGATTGCAGGTTGATCCCCGTAGGGCAAGTACAGCTGTAACCTTTTGGAAGAGGTGCCAAAAGGCACAGGTGACTGCAGCCTCCATTGTTAACTTCACATGCTGTATGTACTACAGAAAAGAGGATGAGAAATCCATGAGCCAGTAGCATTGGCACAAAAAAGGGATGCAGCAGTTATGAAAATGTATTCTAGAATGCTGTCAAATACCAAGCCAAGAGTTAACTCCCATGCTCTCCTACTCCACACAGAAAAAATGTGCCACATGGCAGAGCCTGAGCAAGCTCTCAGCTCACTAGGGCTTGGGCGTGAGCTCTGTACCTGATGGCCTATGCCGGTGGAAAACATGAATATCCATAAGATTCTCCAGATTGTCCTGCAGTGTTTCCCGAGACTGCCCAGTCCTTCTATCTGCGCTCTGGATGCTTTTGGCTTGCCAGTCTGTCCAGTAGATTCTCTCGCCATAAAGAGTAAGTCCAAAGGGGTGAGGCAGATTGTTCCCAATCAGCACCTGCTCAGATTACCCCCACCACCCCAAGAAAAATACTGTATTATATTATATTATATATATTAAAATATTTAAAAAATACATTTTATCTATTATTTATTATACATATTAGTGACCATGAAGTCACTAAGGAGAAGAGGCTTCCCTTGCTCCCTCTCAACATCATAACATATAATCATAGCAAAAGGAGAATGATGAGGCAACCTTATCCCTCAAACTTCCGTCACACACTCTTTCAAATTCAAAGGGAGTTCTTTTCTCCCAGTAAAAGCCACTGTGTACTTTGATTTGTAAATTTCTCTTTCCATTGGAAAAAGAGGCAGGAGCCATCATCACTTTGTGTTCAGGCTCCCAGACCTGCTCCTCAAAGACAGCTTCCTTACTTTCCTGTGGCTTCCATCCAGACTGGCATATTCGATGGTCTTCATGCCTGCATCTGCCCAGTACAAGCGCTGTGACTCGTAGTCAATGGCCAAGCCATTGGGCCATGTCAGGTTGGAGGAAATGATCACCAAGCGGTTTGAGGCATCCATCCCAGCACGTTCGATCTTTGGGTTAGCTCCCCAGTCAGTCCAGTACATAAACCTAAAAAGAAGCCCAGACAGAAGTGAATGCCCATACTTTTTCACTGCCAGAGAAGCAAAGGAGTTTAGTGCCTATAGGCCCTAGCAAGAAGAAGCATTAAAGTATCTGTACTCATATCCAGCCTTAAGTTCTTGTAATGTACCTACGATCATACTCAAATTTATATACCTTACACTGCTCATGGGCTGGCCTAATTACAATGTGTAGAAAAAGTTCAAGAAAATAGGTCAAGGTCTAAAAATTAACCCATTATTTATCAATGTACACCACTAGCCCTTTACATTCTTGCTGCATTTGTCTTCCAGTAATCCACTCAAAGAAAGAATAGCATTCCTTCATTCAAGACATTCAATGCTTCTAAAGCAATGGCTGGCAAGTTTTTTCCTATCCACCCTATCCCCACCTCCACAAGGACTGAGGACATCCTTCTGACTGAAATTCTAGTTGATAAGCAGGGAGCTTGAACACAAATTCAACATACATGTGAAACAGAGAAATAGAAAACATCTAGATAGCCCCATTCTCAACATTTTTGTACCACAGCTTTAGTTATTACAACACCAGGATAAACAGATGAAAACACCAGCCAGCTCCTGCAAGCTCCACAGCCCAACAGCAAATTGCTTATCTTGTTCCATTAACATCTAAAATCACATCTCTAGTTTCATTCATTAGCAGGTTGTAGAACAATGGCAGCAGTGAGAAAGAAAATTATACATAAGCAAAGAACCAGAAAGTCTTTGGACATGCAAAAATTGTTATGCCATCCCAGAAGAAAAGATTTCTTACCCTTCAACAGGGTCTACCACAATATCTCTAGGTCTGTCTAGGTTCTCCCAGATTAGAACAGTTCTCATGGTCCCATCTGTATTGGAGACCTCTATCCGATCTGTTCCTACAAAATAACAGAGAGAAAACAATGGAAATCAAATTGGAACTGAAAGAACTAAGGGAACAAAACCTCCATACAATAATGCATTCTTCCCCTATATCTGTCTGTGTTCTTAGCTGGAAGAAATTGGACTTAAAGTGTCACTTTCCATCCTCTCAAGTCACCTCTGTGACTGTCACTGGTGTGGAGTCCTGTATCTAATCCACCTCTTACCTAAACCCCCATGTCATGAGAGAACAGCTAGAGGAGAATAATCTTCCTTACATCTCTTTCAACTATGACTCTCCAGCAGGGAACATGCTCCAAGTATTACCTGCTGCACCCCAAGAAACGCTGTTGGAAGATATATAAACACATACAATCACAAGCTCTGCAGCAAGACAACAGTGATGAATAATTTTAGAGAATTAGAACTGGGGATACTGTAAAGAGAATTAAACTAAGGGTTGTACCTCAATTCACACTCAGTTAAAAGCATGTGTAAAAACTCCATCCTTTTGCTACACAGAAATAAGACAAACTTGGAATGAAACAGAACTACCCAACAGATTTTCAGTTTTCATGACTAATAAGGAAGAGAGAAGTCTCTTTAAAGCAGAGGATCCCAGTACCTGCATCAGTCCAGTATAGTTTGTTGGTGACCCAGTCAATTGCCAGACCAGCTGGACTTTCCAGGCTGGTGTCCACCACAACCTAAATGAAGACAAAAAGAAAAAATCCTTAGTGAAATTAAACCTTAGGGAGAAAGTACTTGTCCAAAGCACTACCCATTCACAAACAATGTTATCTTTCAAAAGGCAAAAGCCTGAACAGAGTAATGAGAGATCATTAAGGACATAAAGTCCAAACAAAGCTTTAATTTGGAGAAAAATCTATTTTTTGTGCCTGTTCAAACTCCAAATAAAAACTTTGAATTCTGTTTGCCTTCTTTATAATACCATCAGCCTAGGAGTGTGCACAAAAAGCATTCCTAAAGAGCATGACATTTGTTCCAAATGTAGAACACAACAGAGGTTTTAATACTTCTTCCTTTCAGATTCTAGGGCTACAACAAAGGAATTGACCACAGCCTACAAATCACCATGCTTTATGTCTGATTCAAGATTCTCCATTCACCCAATTGTTTATGAAGTGTCCAATGATCTCATCAGTTTGCCAGAAGTAGGCAAACTAATGAACAAAAGATCCACCATGAACTGCAGCGCCTTAAAAGCCAGTGTATCCCAGTAGCTCCAAATCTGATGCTCAAGGAGTCTCCTGGCCAGATGACCTCTACACACAGTGAACACTGTACCTCCTGGTTTGATCCATCCCATTTTGCTCGGCTGATTGAGTCAGTGCTAACATCTGTCCAGTAGACATAGTCATCCTTTGAGTCCCAGTCTAGAGCCACAGCACTGCGAACATCAGCAAGGGGGATGACATCATCTGACAGGTCATCTGTGTCAAAGCTGATCCGACGGATGTCCATCCTTCGGGCAAAAAGCAGGAACTTGTCAAGACCTGATCAAAGGTCGAAAGGTCTTCTTTTAATTTCTCTAAGTTCAACAATACAGTGATAGACAGACAATTCCCTATTATATCCACAACCTTAACCACCTATATCATCTCTCAATGGCAGGTTTTTGGTCTTTATTTTTTCACTTGAAGCAAAATATCACTGAGAGAGGATGGGCAAGGGGGGGTGGTCACAGAGATTGTGAGCTCTCCTGGGGTGTAACCTATACTGAGGGAACATGGGCAACAATATTCATCAAAGAATGGCATAGACATCCCTCCAAATCAAATAGCTATTTGAAAATAGCTCTTGAGAATCTGGGAGATAGTTGGTCTAATTCTTTCACATAGTTGCAAACTAAGAGAAATGTGGCAAGGATGAGGACTGAATATTTTGTTCATCACTGACACAGTCATTATGGGAGACAATCAGCTGTGTCAGGTAGCGTGGTGCCAATAGCAGTCCTGAAATAAGGACCAAGGGTGGAATTTGTCTGCATCCCCACCCACAAAGCCTAGTGAGGGCAGTGAGAATACACAACAGGGGAATGCATCAAAAAGGTGAAGCAACCTCTGGCAGGCCCCTTAATACTTCTAACTCAGTCTATTCAATGGCATTTCCTTGGAAGCAAGTGCTGCTGATGCTTAGTCCCACTGCCAGCCCTCTGCCACCCACTGAACATCTGAGCACGTGGTCCCACCTCACTTACTCTGGGCACAGGCATGGCTGCTGGTCTTGCGGAAGCCTGTGGGGCAGGCACACGTGTAATCCTTGCTGCTCGGCAGGCAGAGGTGAGTGCAGCCTCCATTGTTGTCCCCACAACGGTTTCTCCCTGCTCAAGTAGTCAAAGACAAAAGCAACCACACATAAAGCAAAGAGTAAAGAAAGGAGGAAAAACACTAGTTGAGGTGTCAAAACCATGTGGATATAACTTCCCAACACAGAAGTTAATTGAAAATAAGGAAACATATAAACTAAAGCACTAACTCCATTTTTAGGGCTCAATTTTAAAATGAACAATTAACTCAATCGACTTCAAGAGCAGAGAATGGCAATTGAAGAGGAGTAAGGGAGGTATCAGTCATTACAATTCCCCAGTTACAATTTTTCCCCCGTGCCAAAACATCTCATGTGTGAACAAGCCCCAAGTATTTCTTACTGAAAGGCCTCCACCCCGGTGTCAGCAGGGGGAGCTGCGGTAACACCCAACTCCGAGGTACCGAGCGAGCGACCTCAACACGAGGGCGGTGGAGCAAGTTCTGCCCCAGCCCCGGGCACAGGCGGGGGTGTGTCCACATGCTGGGTTCAGGCTGTCATCTCCCGGCTTTACAGGGAGTGGCTGGCTCAAATGAGTCTCTACCCGCTCTGCAGTTACCTGCTGGCTGACGCTGAGGATGCAGAGTGTGGATATCCATAGGGAAGTGGAGTTTGTTACGGATGATCTCCTGGTTCTTGCCTGTGAATTTGTTGGCACTGTTGATGCTCTTGGTGTGCCAGTCTGTCCAGTACAGACTGTCCTCAAACACAGTGATAGCAAATGGGTGTGGGAGCCCTGCAACAGACATCCAATACAGGAATATAATCACATGTAAGACAACTCAGGCTGGCAGGGAGACAAGGGAATGCTCTTTCCACTGCCCCTTAGGTTTCACCACACTCAACCCACTTAAATACACTTTACACTAATTTAACAGACAATTCCTCTCTGCTGTCCTATAATCATAGAAGGAACGTTATGGGGCTGGAATGGACCTTAAAGATCATCTATTCCCCCCAACCATAGGCAGGGACACCTCTTGCTAGACTAAGCCTTATCCAATCTGGCTTTGAACAGTGCCAGGCTTGGGGTACTCACAACCTCCCCGGGCAACCTGGTCAACCACTTCAACACCTTCACAGTAAACATTTTTTTCCTAATACCTAATCTGAATATCCCCTCTTTTAATTTGTGTCCAGTACTCCTTGTCCTAATAATACAGTTCCTGATGACGAATCCCTCTGCTGCTTCCTGGTAGGTTCCCTTCAGATACTGGAAGGTTGCAATGAGGTCTTCACAACCTCTTCCTCTCCAGGCTGAACAGCCCCAACTTTCTTTCCAACCTTTGTAGGAGAGTGCACCAGTCCTCTTATCAACTTTGTGGCCCTCCTTTAGATTTTCTCCAATAGGTCCATTTTCTTATGTTGGGAGCCTCAGAGATGGATGCAGCATTCCAGGTGGAGTCTCACAAGAGCAGAATCACCTCCCACAAGCTGCTTTTGACGCAGCCACTGATGAATGGGCAACAAACTCCATTCCTCAGTGGTGACAGAATTAATTCCACAGTGAAAGAACAGGAGACAAGCACAGATGCAGGAGCCAGTGTCTCAAACTCAGATCAGCACTGTGCTACTCTGTGGTCTTTACTGCAGAAAGCACTCCCTGGAGAAAGCCTGTTACTTACCTTGGCTAATAACAGCCTTCCTATTGCGTCCATCAAGGTCAGCCCTCTCAATGACATGATGTTTGGCATCCACCCAGTACATTCGATGTCCTGCATAGTCAATGGTCAGTCCATTGGGCCAGAAGAGGTGTGTGTCCGCAATGATGCGCCGATTAGAGCCATCCATGTTGGAATACTCAATGCGAGGAGTGTTGCCCCAGTCAGTCCAGTAGATAGTACTGGAGGAGGCAGGGAGAGACAACTAGAAAACTTGTGGCCCACATGCTGCACCCAACATCACTTTCTGTCAGGGCAATACAATATCAGTCCTGTGACCTCGAGCATGAGACTGGGTCACAGACATGGGAGAGGTGAAAAGTAAGACCCAGCCTGCTAAAAGTTGAGGAGTCCAGAGCAGGATTAAGGCTCTGAAGGATGTTAGCATTGCCAAGTTCCCCAAAATGTGAGTGCCAACTCAAGTCTTGAGCCCTGAGGTAACCTTTGTGGCCAAGAATGGTGTTTTCCATGTTCAACAAGAAACACGTACATGGAGGGCTCAATGGGCTTCCTCCTGGTTTCCCATGTTTTCACTCACCCCTCCATAGGATGTAGGGCAATTGCTCGGGGCTTCTCCAGGTTCTGCCACAAAAGCACTTTCCTGTGAGTGCCATCCAAGTTTGCTACTTCAATTCGAGATGTCCCAGAGTCAGTCCAGTATAATTTGTCATGGATCCAATCGATAGCAAGTCCACCTATGTACAAGACAGAATTAAGCACAGAATGAAACTATGGATCTGCACAGAAAAATAGTTCCCTTTCTCCATCCACCTCAGAAGAGGCCCAGTTTCTTCTCCTACCAGCCAAGATTAACTCCAGGGGGACACTCACCTCACACCATTCCATCCAACCCATACTATTCCTCAGGGAGATGCACTTTACTCTGAACCCTGGGTCCCCACTTTTCTCCATTCATCCACCCACCCTATACTGTTGCCTTTTTTGTGATGACACACCTGGGCTCTCCAGCCCTGTGGAAACCACCTCTTCCACATTGCTGCCATTCAGATTGGCCCTCATGATGCGATCAAGCGTGACATCAGACCAGAACACCAGCTCCTTGCTGTGGTGGAAGTCAAGGGCAATGGCATTTTCCAGGTTGTTCAGGAGCAGCGTATACTCAGAGCGATGAGGCAACACTTGTCGGATATCAATTCGATTGGCAAAGAGCAGCACGGGCTCCGGCCCTAAGAATATACAGCAAGAGAGCATTGGAATATTTGACAGCATTTGACTGTGTCCTTCCTACCATTCCCTCCGCACCAAGTCCCAGAATAGAGTTTTGCTACTGGCAGCAGAAATCAACCCCCAAGTGCAAAACACTTCAGAGAGCTGTTTTTACATCCTCTATACACAGTCCTAACTCAAAGATGAGCAGTTTTAAACCTTCTGGCAAACATTAACTCAGCAAGAAGCGAACATTACAGGTCCTACCTAAGCCTGCCTCACCTCAGCCTCTAAAACTATATCACTAGACAGCCACTTGGTAGCTGGACTAGTTTTTTTTTTTTTTTTGTATATGCACTTCCTAGCTACGCAAACACACATGTTCTACTATACCTTCTACCACATACAGGACACAACTGAAATCTGCCTCAGCCAGACGTAAACTCAACAGGAACTTCTGCAAAAAACCCTCCCCAAAATATCAACATCCTTTATGGATTTCACTAGGGGAATTCCTAATGAAATCTAAAGTCTTTAAGTGGAATTTCTAATTCCTTAGGTCCTACATTAGAGGAGGAATAAAGTTAAAGAAGTCTATAGATATCTTTTTAAAATTCCAGCAGATCTCCATACAGCAGCCATTCACAGCATTCAGGACTGGTGACCAGCATCAAGGGTCAAACTACAAGAAGGTGTGATACAACCTCACTCATTAGAAAGGCTAAGACACTTCCTGAACAGAAACAGAAAGCTTGTTTTGTCCCAGGTTCTGAGTTCACAAGGAATGACAAAGGACTAGGAAGAGAAGGCAAGTGGTTTCTCCCTGGCAGGGAAAGGAAACTGTAGTACCTCTCTCCATGGCCAAAATCACACAAAATTTTCACATGCATTTATCAACAGCGTGAGAGTATCTAACACAAATCCAGGTACTTCCTTTCCTTCACATGTTCATTTGGTGAACAGCACAATGCTGCCAGTGAAGCACTAGAGACATAGTTATGAGAACTGGATCAAAAGACACACATCAGTTGTGTTATTAGGTTGGACTCCCCTTTACCTAGAGCTTTGCAGCTACGTTTGTCAGGTCTCAGCTCATAGCCTTGCTCACACCAGCACTGGAAGCCTCCTTCACTGTTGGTACAGCCTTGGCTGCAGTAGCCTTCCTCAGCACATTCATTTACATCTGCATGTTACACAGAAAGTTACCATGAGACAGATCATCAACAAACCAAATAGTTTCATGGAATGATTGCATCTGCTTTCATACTCTGATTTTCACCCTGCCATAGCCACCAACTTCAAACATACCAAAGCAGCAGCGAGGACACTACTGCTCCAAAAACCCACCTTGGCATGATCGGCCATCTTCCAGGAGCCTGTAACCTGTGTGGCAAGTGCACTGCACCATCCCTCGTACCATCTGGCACTTCTGAGCACAGCCACCATTGTTGACATTGCAATTCTCTTCCCCTGTTCGTGGACCTGTGGAAGAAACATGTGAAGATAACGGAGCTGAAACCACAAGGCAGCTGCTCTTGCCTTCAGCTGTTAGGCAGCAGTCACCCTTCAAAGCAGGCTGAACAAGAGGGGGAGGACACAAGCTGTGCTGGAAACTTCCTCTTTGCAGCCAGAGCTCTCCTCTGCAGGGCACAACTTAACGGGACAACAGAGCTCAGGTTAACGTTTTTAGGATTCAGAATCTCTGCAGACAAATGGTGGTACCTGAGAGCATAATCTTTTCCCCATCATTCCTCGAGTGCAGTCTTTAATTGGCAAAACCAACAAGGTTTTTTTCCTCAATCTTTAACTCATTCCCATTGTCACAGCTCAGACTTTCTTTCCTACACACATATTTGAGTAACACCAGATAGACACACACACATTAATGGGTCTCCATTTATGTCTAAGACTGAACTTGGGAGGACTTACGGCAGTTTTGATGTGGGCTCTCATCACTGCCATCTCCACAATCATTTGCTCCATTGCACAGCTTCCTCTGGCCAATACAACGCCCATTCCCACACAGGAACTGGTCTGGGGCACACTGAGGGGTGCCTGCAATAGAAGAAGGAAAAAGTAGCACATCACAGCTTACTGACGGAACAATAGTCATGGTGAAGAAAAGAATACAGAACATTTTCTAAGATTTGTTACAAACTTTTCATACGAGCACAAATCCATGACTTCCTCTTCCCTTGAATTCAGCTCATCTAGCACTCCTTACTGTCCCACATATTTTTATGCTGATTTGGAGGCCTGCAAACTCTCCACCAGTCTGAGTCCACTGTTGCTTTACTGTGAAGTTCATTTGACTAGTTTCTCTTAGAATGACTGGAAGGCCCTGGCTTAGCTCCCTTTGGTTCCAGAATCCACAACCCTACTCAGCATGTGCAAAGGAGATATCAGTTCTTCACTTCAATAATCTGATCTGTCACACCAGCACAGCTATGGATCTTAAGCCTGCCTAGGAAGGAACAACTTGTCCTAGCCCTAACTGCACTCTGATGGACTTGGAGTAAGATTTACATGCATCCCTGAAATCTGAGCTCAGGCAACAGGATTTCACATGACCTACACGCTTCAACTTCTGCTGTTGGCAAGAAGACTGTACAGGATTCTTGTAAGCAAAGTAACACTGTTTGTAGGGACTTTGCCAAACTGATTGATTCTTCAGCAACAACTGCACTGTCCTGTTGCATCTTTATTCTTGTACCTCTTGAGCTGACTTGATTAGCGGTCCCTGAATCATCACCCTCTGATAATCTTACGAAGATAGCAGGACAATACAGTTACCAGCAGAGAAACAATCAGATTGGCAGACTGCCTGTAAACTGTGTGGAAAAGGGTAGTTGTGAGATTAACAAGTACAGTTAAGAATTACAGACATATCAAGTGGCAATATAAAACCAGACCACATGCAGATTCACTTTTCAGAGCACAGGAATACTGCATACGAAGGATTCTGAAACTTGACTTCATTTGTTATATCAAACAAAGATCCTTACACCAGCTGATTGTCTAGTATTTTAGGAATCTTCTCTATGGCCAATAAAAATATAACTCTGCTCTAAAACCAAAAGGATTTTAACTCTTGCTATAGACACTGGGACACCACACTATATTGCTTAGATGAGCCAGTACACGTCCTGGAAAAACCAGTTTAATTTTCACCATAGGCCTTTCACTCCCACCATAGACCTAATGTAGAACTGCACAACTAACCTTACAGGAACTATACCTTGTGTTTGGTCTGATATGGAGATAGTGAATTTTCAGTGGCTCTGGAAGTTTGACTTGGCTGCTTTTTCACCTCTAAATATGTTTGTTACGAGGATGAGTAAACAGGGTTACCAGCTTGTCTTTAAGTACAATTACTTTTTCCAGGATCACCACATGATGCACACAACAGCTGACCAATGAAGAGCAGCTGCTCTCAAATGACATTAAAATGTGCCTCTCCAGGTCCTCTGATCTCAGCTGTCCTCACAAAACAGCCACTCTCCACTCCTCAACAGCCCCAAAACAAGAGGTACAGTTTCCAAAATCCATTTTGTCACTCCTAAAACCACTGTTCAGAAAACACTGATCCACACATAGCTGGGCTCCACTCCCTCAGATGAATTCATGGACCAGTACACTCTATTCCTCAACAAAGCCTATAGGCTTTAAGGAAAAGAGAAGATTCTAGACATCGCTTGAATCCTATCACAACACTAGAAACCATAACTCTTGAAACCCTCCTCCTCCCCATAACCACTATCTGACAAAGGAATAGCAATATATGTGATGAATACTACAAAGAGTAACTCCTGAGCAAATATCTAAGGGGGATGCTGACACCCTTAATCCTCTAAAACAAAGGCTTTAATTTTCTCTTCCACTAAACATCCTTTTTTATTCCACTGCCTGCTAGAATTGTTCAGCAACTTTACAATGCAACACGAAACCTATCCAAAACTACCTAGAAGGTATACGTTAGTATAGCCCATGTGACAAAAGTAGTAACTTGGCACATTATTGATGTTTCCAAGTCTGAATGGAATTGTCCCAGAGCTCTGTGGTAATTCACAGTGTAGGGACAAGACAAGAGGATACCTGACCAGAAAACACCTCCAGCTCAGTTAGTTTAAGCACACAGACCTGCACAAGTTGGCAAGCATATAAGACAGCCTACAGATCCCATTCTCTGGGAAAGACACAAACTCTAGGCTGAACTCCCTGAAGCAATACGAAAGAGACTTTACTATGTACAGGACAGAAACTTAATTAGATGTTAAGCAGCAAGGTAGCAGGTCAAACCTGTGTTCTCACAGTTCTCCTCATCACTGTTGTCAGAGCAGTCATCTTCCCCATCACAACGCCAGGACAGACGGACACAGCGTCCCGACTTGCAGCGGAACTGATCGGCTGTGCACATAGACGTGGCTGGGAGTCCAAAAAAGGAATGTTAGATAAGCAAGAAGGATCAGAAAAGACACAACTCCAATGCTAACTGTCCCAAACACGCTTTTGCATCCACAGAAATAGAATGTTTCCACCAGTTTCCCAGCACTCACTGCAGTTCCTCTCATCTGACTGGTCATCACAGTCGAAGTCTCCATCACACCTCCAGCCAGCATTAATGCACAAGCCACTGTTGCACATGAACTCTCCAGAACGACAAGGCTGGTGTGATGCTGCAGAGATGATAAAACACAAAAAGAGCAAACTCAGACCAATGTAACAGTCCCCAAAGCTCCTCAGAACCACCCTTACCCTTCATTATTAAGGAACTTGGTCCTGAGTCTATTTCTTCTGGAAACTATAGTAATTCTTGTAAGGAGAAGTGTACTGAGTACACAGTTCTCATCACTAGTCTCACTTTCCAGAGCTAAACAAAACTCCTAATAATGCAGGAACCAGCTTATATGTGAACAGTTAGATTGCCATCTGCACTGTAACCCCTTCTCTAGCCAATGCAAAATGCGTTAGGTTAGCAACTCTGATTCTTGGACAAGGACATCACCCTGTGCTAACTTACAGCAGTCAGATTCATCAGACCAGTCCCCACAGTCATCATCACCATCACAGTGGTAGATGTCCAAGATGCAGCGTCCATATGCGCACTGGAACTCCTCCAAGCTGCAGGTGGCAGCTGGAACATCTGACGCTAACAAGAGAATCAAAGAAAAAATATGTGAGATGACAAGGCACAGTCCAGTTTAAATGCAACCTTCTCAGTCCCATAATGGATTGGGGAAGTACTCACTGCTGCTTATCTCTGTATGATTTGTATTACAGAGAAGAATGCTGGTTTTGCTTCACCGAAAAGCAGGCTAAACTTATATATAAGACACTCATGCAGACAATCCAGTAAATACAATTTAAAAAAAATTACATAGGATATTAGGCTATAAAGATGAAACTTTTCAAGAGCTGTTAAATTTCAGAGAAGTAAAAAGATATGAAGGAAGAATTGATGGGAAAGCCTCAAAAAGGATCCAAGAGCGTCACCTTCCATCTTATGCTTGAAACGCTATGTCTTAGTGCAAAGAAAGTGCTTAAATTGTTTAATAAATCTGAAAAAAGGTAGATAGAATAACAGAAAAATAAAGAAATCTTAGGGATAGTTCCATATTAAGAACTTAGGCATGTCAGAATGCAAGGTTAAACTAGGGAATGATTCCTTTAAAATTTTAACAAAAATAAGCACTTGAAGACCAAAGGAAGCAAGCAAACAGCAGGGTGTCCAGGCCAGTCACCTGACCTTTGAGGATTTCCCCATCCTTTCCTCTCAAGCTCTGGCCAAAACAACCATGCCTATTCAGTAAGGAGCACTGCCAGAGAGATGACCCTGAGCAAAGCCAAACAAACTAATGGTCAAGGATTTGCCTACTGCTCTCTGTTCAAAAACACACTAGGCAGAAAGGCATGAAAAATATTTTGAGTCCAACACAACAGAATCTGACACCTCTTCTCATATCTGGAGAATGCATTGTATGTTTCAGATACACAAGTCTCCCAACTGAGGAGTTCTGAATATAACTCTATTAAACGAAAAGGAAAAGAAAGACTGAAAAGAACGAGTAGTCCTACACCTGCCTCTCCAGCCTGAAGAAATGAGCACAGCCTGAAGTCATGAACTAAGAGCTTTAATTCAGTGAGTGTCAGTGGCTGGATATGAAAATGTGTATTAATGTGTCCCTCACCAAAGGAGCCTGAGTATTTCAGTTTCCTTGAGAAAATGAAGTCAATGACTTAAATTATCAAGTTGTGTGATTCAATTATAACACACGCATCCCCAAATGAAACAAAAAGAAAAGAAAAAAAAACCCAGACAAAACAGAAGAGTGCAACCCCACCTTGTTCCAGATGAATGATAAACATGACTGTAGATAAGGAAAAGATGACAACCACGTGGATGGAGATAAAAGTACAGGAGATAGCCAAACTGAACTTCTCAGCAAGCTACTTAGAATTGTCTTATAGAGACAACTGCCAGGCAGGACTGAAATAGCATTTCAGCTCAGAGAAACAGGGACACCACTTGTGGGTGCCCCTCTACTCCCACAGGAGGCAACGTTGGAACATCTCTCTTCCCTTCCTGAGGGTCTATTCATGGCCTTTGGTGAAGTGACAGGCAAGGGAAGAAGAAAGGCAGAGCGAAAGGAGAGGGAGAGAGGCTGGCTTCCTCTTAGAGTCCTTTCCTGGCTTAGAAACGTTTGCAGCCCCTGGCTTTCTGCCAACTCTCATTATCTGGAAAGATAAAAGACAACTCCCCCATGCATCCACTCCCCCTGCCCTTCAGGAGCTGGCGGCCCTCATCCCCCTCCCAGAGCCTTTTGAAGTTTCCTGCTATCTAGAACAAATTCTGCAAAATGCCTTTGAAAGCAGGGAGGGGGAAGGGACCACTGCAAGTTCCAGAGACATGGACAGTGCTCAGAGACTCAGAAGGGGCAGAGTGGGTTAGAAAGGGACACAAACTCCTGTCCCACAAGCCTGTTAAGGTGAAGAAGGAAACAACTGTTGTGGGTTCTCATACCCCAACACCACCCCACTCCTTCAGCATCAGCCACTTGTTGGCCAACATTCTGCAAAAAGCATTTAAGTGAAAAGAGACTGTGCAGGTAGGAGGTGTCTTCACCTACTTCACACTTCAGGTGTGCAGTACCTGAGGGTGCTTTCAATGAGCAGAGCACCCCTCCACTTCCAAAATTTCAGTCCAGAATCAGACAAGAGGAAAAAGAAGGGAATAGTATTCTTGCCTTCCAGCTGCCTTTTAACTCCTCCAGTTTTATAGAGACTATATTCAGGAAAGTATAAATCTCCTGCTCTGACTCAAGGTCCCAGCTATGGGAAGGAAGAGAAGAGCAAGGCACAGATGAAGTATGCTTGTGAGGTAACACAAGAGAGACACCATTCTTTTGTGCCCTCTGGGGTAGGCAGCAGAAGGCAGCATAGCTGCCAGCATAGGCAGAACTAACTTGTTTTTGATCTCTGCTGCAGAAAACATGCCAAAACCCAAGGCAAGACAAAGTCCAGAGGACTACTTCCTGTGATTACAAAGGAAAGCACTTACGGCAATTTTCTTCATCTGAGCCATCCTTGCAGTCTGTGTCCCCATCACAGAACCAGTGCTCAGCTATGCAACTGCCGTCGCTGCAACGAAACTCCTTCTCTGAGCACTTTCTCATATCTGCAGAGACAGCAATGCAAACAAAACCTTAGCTTTTTTCAGAGTACCCAGGAAAATGCTACACTATCCTCCTGAAGCTCCTAGGGCACCCACAAACAAGATTGCTCATTAAATCATACATACCCATGTCAGGCAGGGCAATACCATCACTGTTCACTGAACTGACACAGAGTGCTGGATTCAACAGGAATCCAAGGGGACTTCACAGTGCCATGTCAAGGAATGAAAAATCTCAAGTGATTTTTTTTTAGCCTGGCAGGTAAGCCACATAGCCCAAGGTCCTAAGCAGCCAGCCCTTGGAATGGAAATACCCTACAAGTTCAGCCCAGAAAAGCCAGCTGGGAGCCTTAGCTGTATTCAGGGAATTCTAGAACTGCATAGGCTGGACTCTGCACAATTCCTTTTAAAGTACTGTGAGGGCTGTATTTACATTACTCACCACACTGCTCATCACTGTTGTCCCCACAGTCATTGTCACCATCACAGTGCCATAGGCTGCGAATGCAGTATCCATTCTGACATGAGAACTCATCTTCCTCACACTCCCTTGGAGCTGCAAGGACACAACAGGGATAAGGTGAAGATTTAGCTTACAGGACACCAAATGTGTGACATGTTACAAGTCAAGCAACATCATCCTCCAAGGACATGGTGATGCTGGAGAGCTGATTCTCCTAACAAATACCAGGAGATGCACTGGGAGATTTCTTGAGTGGCTCTTTTCCACTCCATTCACACACCAACAGTACAGCAGGCTCAAAAACTTGAGAACATAGGTTGAAGGAAATAGCTGGAACAGAGAGATGAAGTCACCCATCCTGTGCTGGTATGTATTTTAGCACAGTCCCAAGCCAGATTCAAGATAACCCTGCACAGAAAAAAGGTAATCCACGCCTCTTTCTAAATGAGCTAATAGTCCCTATCGTTATCTAACAAATAACTGTTAGCAGTGTTGTATTTCCACCTTCTTTTCACAACGTTAAATCTGTATTCAAAGCAAAGGACATGTTCACTGAAGAGGGAGAGAGAAAATTTGAACTTCCTCTTCTGAACACCTCAGTATTTGCAGCCTCATTCCACTCTCCTTGCCAGTCTCCTAAGGAAGCTTGTCTGCAGACCAGTAAGGAAAGGAAAGGGACTGCAAATTTAGCACCTGAGGACTTCAGTCCAACAGAAACCCTCCTACGGTTACTACTAGTCTGAATAACCCCCCAGGAATCTCTTATGCACAGAATCTTGTCCTTCTCCTTTCATTAGTCTCCAAATCTTTTGATCACACCCTTCTCCACTTTTGTCTTAGACATGCGGGCATTTCAACCTTTTACAAAAACCAGAAAACCGAAGAGACCCAGACCTACATATCTTTTCCTTCATTTGAACAAACTGGAAAACTAAGCTTAGCCCTCAGATGCATTCCAGAGCATCACGCAGGATGTCAACTCCTGAACTTTGTTTCCCAGTCCTTTGCCCAAAAAGGCAGGCAAAGATCAGGGATATGCTGATCAGAATATGCTTTATTTCCACATTTCTTCAGATGGGGTTGCTCCATCCGAGTCACTCTGGAGCATCATGCACACAACTCTGGGTAGGCAGTATCCCTACAGCACCTCCCTCTCCCCAAGGAGCCCTGTTTGAAGGGAAAGATGCTGGTGACAGGCCAGCACTGCAGAAAAATCAGACAGTGGAACCTGAGGCCACAGGAAGTCAGCCAGACAGGCAGTTCAGTAGGATTTGGCAGGGGTTAGGCGTTTCCACTAACAGGGGAGGGCATGAAGAGCCCAACTCAGGGAAGTGCTTCATGGGACATTAACTAGCAAGGCTGCAGGGCATAAACGGTTCTACAGCTGGATGAAGAAGCATTCCCTCCCCCAAGACAGGCAGCTGAACAGCAAGCCAGGTGCCAAGGCAGCAGGGCTTACAGGTACACACCTCTGTCACAGGCAGAATATAGATTATTACAAGCCAGAGGTCCAATTCAGTGGATAGACTCTTACATTCCTGTAATAAAAAGGGTCAGCTTTGCCTCGTCTCATCAGGCAGGCACTGAACCCACCCTCTTCCCTCAGATAGGTGACTTACGGCAATCCTGCTCATCAGAGTCATCCTCACAGTCATTGTCTCCATCGCAGACCCACGACCGGCGGATACATTTTCCATTGTCACAGTGGAAGTCCAAGGGGGAGCAAGTGGGCAACACTGAAAGAGCAAAAGAACACCTCATGGAACTGCAGCCAGCTTCCTTCCTGAAAATAGAGTTCCTTCCCTCCTGAGGGAGCAGAGCTAAATCTCTTAGAAACAAAAGACAAAATTTCAAGTCATCAGGAAGAGCTGTTCCTTAGAGGGGGGTCAGGGTAGGTCTATAGCTTGGCAGTCTCTCTTCCCCAGAGAAACACTGACCTTTCCACAATCACACAATCACGTAGCTGTTGCAATTCCCCCACTGAGTTCCTTTTTCCTCTTTCATCCTTGAGCCTACTGTCCTCCCATAACTGCACTTGTTTTATAGCAAGCAAAATGAAACTACCATCATCTTTCCTGCATGCTTCCCCAGGCAGTCCATCCTGTTTCTATTACACAGCAAGTTCCTTAGAGTGAGAACTATCAGAAGCAATGTTTTGACTTTACAAAGTATGCTACAGTGTGTTTCAGCATGGGGACTCCATCATGCTTTTTGTCTAAGAAATCTGCAAGGCAAGCTGAAAGGCAGGAATCCACTGTTGGGGGTAATTGCTGTACCTCAGGCATGGACAACAGAGTCCAAACCTTGCTTGAGGTTTCCATCCAGAAAGGACGGAAGAAGGGGACAGACATGGGATGATGCTTGCCCTACACAGGAGTCTGTTTGCAATGGAGTGGAACCACAAATCCACAGTGTCTGAAGAGGCCTAGAGCCACAAAGCTGGAATTCAAGGGGAAGCATTAGCCCCATTCTTTCCCCCACAGATGAGAGGAACACTCAGCCCCGAGAGGTTCATGCTTTTAAGTGCTGCCAGCTGTGGTAGGCAAGGGGCTGCACAAGACTGTTCCTGACAGGTGTGCTCTCCAAAGAGCAGCATTTGCTCAGCGATGTGCAGGGCGAGGGCTAGAAAGGCTACAGCCTGAAACCCTTTCATCCCAGCCCAGCTTGCCGACAGCAACTCCCATCTGTCACCAGGTGGGCCAGCCCTTTTCTGCTATGCTGCTACTGCCTTTCCTGCCAACACTATCCTGGAGGTGGGAGTGAGAGCAGAGGGAGGTGGGTAAAAAAGCAAGGTGAAGACAGCAGCCACACACAAAAGGAGGGTGATTTAATAAGGAGAACAGCTAAGTCATATTTTTAGATTTTCCAGCTTTCTCAACTCTTGTCTCCCCTTGGCTCAGACTGCTGTCAGTGTCCTGTTAAAGAAGCATGGATTATATATACTAAATCACTCACTGCTCTCCATAGCAAATCCTCCAACATTTCTCAATAAGGGCCTGTCTTAAAAGCCCCCTTCTGTAAGAATATATTAGGGCAGAAAAATTCAGACTTTGTCTAACATCCATTTTTCTAACCACAAATTCAGTTCATCTTCTCATTCAAATTCAGTTCCTGTAGTATGGTAGGTACTTCTGTTTCTGATGACATCACTGCAAATGTAGTTGCTCTCAACATTCAAAGAATTTGTCATTGGCCCTTGGGAAAAGGTCCTTCCAATCATGACCAGACTACCCCATGCAGATATCTATCCATCTCATATCCAGCTACTTCTATACCCAGAGGGATATAAAGCAGAGGGAAGCACAAAAATCTCTATTTTTCCTCTACAGGTTTTGAGAGCACCATGATCTTCCAATAGCTGACCCCTTTCCTTACACTGCACTTTCTCTGGGCTGCTGCAGCAAAATGAAGAAGGAGTTTCCTCTTCTCCCTCAGGGCAGGTAGAAGTAGAAAACTCTCCAATTTCCAAACTCTGCTTCCAAATAAAACCAAGACATTTTTGGACTCAAACAATCAGTCCCACAGATCACTTCTCTCCCCCAAGCACATCTTCCAAACACTTCACGCTGAGAAAACCTTCCATGGCCTCAGCTGCAATTTCAGGACTAAGACCATCCTCCCAGCATATGCTTTAGCATGACTAATCACCAAAGGACTGCACAGGAGCTACCTAGAAGGGAATTTGCATGCTCACTCTCCAGGGGAGAATTCTTCAGGCTCCCAGAGGGTTAAGCCATTAGCGCTGGTTCAGAGCAGATACCATTATCCCAGTGAACTGCTGCATCCCTTCACGAGGTTAACGACATAAAATGAAATTCCACCCCTACAGGGAGCAGTTCAGCCAATTTCATACTCCTCCTAGATATAAAATCAAGCTTCAAGCACAGGGGAAAAGAGCAAAACACAGACTACCATATACAAAGGAGGACCAAATTCCCCAACCCAGCAGAGAGCCAAGTGTGTGCTAGCCCAGACAACACTGGGGTGGGGGCAGGGTGGGATTAAATCTCCTTCTACAGGAGCTGTCCTTTAGAGGAGGAAGAAAAAACACAAACCCACTTGAGACCAAAAACCCTAAACTAATGAAAGAGGGTTGATGTCTCATAGAGCAGAGGAACTGCCAATAGGATCAGTGCAGGGATCCACATAAACTTGTAACCTGAATCATTATAATAAGGGTCAGAATCAGATGCTTCAAAAGAAAATGCAAGAAATTCTGGAAACAGCTTTCACATGGGGGCAATCTCTTCCTAATCCCCCATTTCCTAGCTCTGCCCTCCGAATCCCTTCTCCCCACTAAAAAGCACACTACTTACACAGAAACATTCCTGTTTCCTTGTATTTGTTCTAAGCACATCAGGCTCCAGTTCGACTGCACAGCCCTTTGCTCTAGGGTTGCCACTAATCAGCTCTTCTGTTGGCCATTCATTACCTCATATTTTGATGAGTTTTATTTCTCTAGAGTTAAAGCCGAGGCCATCTCACTAGCCCACAGTGAATGTTTAGTACTGTTGTAAATATACCCAAAGTGTTTGGAAATTTGAAGTTAAGAGGAAACTCAAAAGTTAGGAGGTCACACTTAGGACACTCAAACAACCACCACTCTGTCTCTTGTTCTGACACAATGGAGCAGCTACACAGTCTGGTAAGTGTATTGCTTTTACTCATATAGCTAACTTTAAAAGCCATAGTCAGAAGATAGGTACACACAATACAAATGAAGCAGCAGTCTTTTCACTGACAGAGGTGGAACAAGAATTCTTCATCTTGCTAGAGGACAAGCTGGATTAGCATCAAGAAGACTAGAAACTGAATCCCGATATTCTCATCCCAGCTTGATATTGATGCATGACCCTGGGACAGTTCTGCCTCTTTACCCCCCTTTTCCAACTTGCAAAATGAAGGATATTTATTACTTTCTGAAACAGCTGCAAGTCCTTCATAGGCATTGCTTCCGCTGATAAGAAAGCAATCATAGATTGTGGTAACATGCTTTCACCAGTACTCACAGCAGGATCAGGCTATGCCAACAGTAAACACAGCTAAGCTTCAATCCCCCTTCTCTGCTCGATTCTAGTTTGATCTCTCCTTATCAATGCAAAGAATATTTTTCTAAAAGAAATGAGCAAAGGCAAGTCCCAGGATGGATTTGAAGGCAGGCAAATGTTCAGACAGAAAGGGACTAACTTGCCTCCCCAGGCAGAGCCAGAGGCAGGATAGGGAGCAAACCCAAGGAAAGGGAGACAGTGGGAAGAACTAGGCTGGGCATCAACAGCTAAAGACAGCACATCTGTCAATTGACAGTGAGCAATACAAAAAGGCCTTTGAACTTCCAACCATTTCCCTGAGCTCATCCCTCTGCATGGTCACAGTGGACATCATCCAATGTTTCAGCAAAGCTAGGTCTATCATAAGCCTGCTATTCCTCCCCCTCTCCCAACTCCTATTACACAGGACACTCTTTTATTGCCAAGCAGAAGGAAAAGGGGGAGGGCGGGGGAAAAGGGAAGTTTATAAGGTGAAACACAGACTGAATCACGTCCCACTGTCTTTGAACACTTTATCCCTGTTGCCTGTGGTGAGCAGGTTGCTTTGTACCCAAGGACAACAAGCAACTGGTGTTCAGAGTTCTGGAACACAGAGAGGCTTGAACAATACTGGCTGCTTAATTAGACAAACTCTCATTCATGTGAAGAATGAGAAGTTAATTTTAAAAATAAACACAAAAAGAAATCACGTTACCTGCATTAGAAAAGTGCAGCCTGACCCTCAACTATGTTCATACTCATGCATGTGTATAAGCACCTAGATACACGCAAACAGATCTTGTTTGCTGAGCTCTATGGCACAGCAGGCAAAATGTCCAGGGATAAAAATAAAGGAGGTTAGTCCACTCTCAGGAAGAAAAAGGAGACATTGCATTTTACTAACAAACATTTTGGAAAATCTAGGTCCAGAATAGCATAAAATGTTATTGCACTGCTGAACTGTATTTAAGGATGTGGCTGGTCAAAAGAAAAAAAAAATTAAAACACTATCAGCAAGCAATCTTTCACAGCCCTTTGATCACAAGCACTCTGCCTGAGGGGGCATTGCATTAATTCTGGAGCCTTTTAAAGGAAACACACATACTCCAGGCCCAATAATATGATAAAGTTGCAGATACGAAACTGTTGTGTTTTCAACAGAATACTGAACTCTTGACAAGAGTTCCTAGTTTTTAAAACTTGAATTTTAGAAGTGAAGCTTCACCTGAGCCACTGTATCTGAGCTCAAGATTAAGTGAATGGCAGACAGAAAACTATTCTTTCAAAGTTTCCAAAATTTTAATAAAAAAAACCTGTGAGATTTTTATCCTAACTTCACCTTAAACATTTTTGTTATGGGGCTGATGAGCAGGTTATACTGATAGTCCTGCCTGGCAGGGAACAGACCCTCTACTGGGCTTAAAAGACCTGTAGCTCAACAAGAACTGTGTAGATTTCTCCATGAGATGGGAAAACCAGATCATTTTCAGTAATATTTAGGGTAAAAGAAGTAAATTTTTCTTCAGCCCCTTCAAATGCAGAAGTCTTGTACAACAGAGCACAGAGCTAAGCAAGCAAGTCTCTGTCCCAAAAAGTAAAACATTTACAAGTTAATTATGTATGATACAGATGAAAATTCAGAGCAAGAGGGCTCTTCTGGGGGGATGGTTATGGGGAGATTTGGTGTATCTTATGAGAAACAGAGCTATCAGACCTCAGGCCAAGTTTACTCAGTTGTCCTTTCACCCTTGCCACAGGAAGTAAGACTCATTCACACCATGCAGGACTTCAAAGGGCGTGCAGGAGGGCAGAATGAAAACCATTCCTCTGCTTGCATGCTGCTTTCGTTAGGGCCAGGCCAAAGCAGTCTCTGCTGGCACAAGGCAGGAAGGCAGCAGAACTACTCTGTGCATGTGCAGCAAAGGCTTCCAAGCTAGACACTGTCAGCAAGCCAGAGAGCTGACACCAGACAAAGTCTGTGGAGCTGGCATGACAGCTGGCAGGTTGCTTATTGCTATTATTACTACAGGACTCTGGCTTGTAAACATGATCCGGAGCAGGAAGCAAACATGTCACGGAATAATTGGCTTCCATCACAGCAAGGCTTCAAATTTGCAAGGAGAACAATTTCTGTCACAGGTAAGCAGAGACAATGGAAAATACCTAGGAGAGGCAGACATTCTGATGACACCAACACAAATGTAAAGTGTCTGGGGCGTGCAGAAACACTGACAGTTGAGAAAAAATTTAGTGCTAAGAACTCAGGAAGTGGTGATTTGCTTTATAATGTGCAACACAATATTAAAAAAAACCCAAAGTAAACCACACCATATTTTAAGAATTTATCTCAAAACTCAAAATATCTCTCAAAAGGAGTGTTTCCTGTGTCTGCTCCTGTTTGTCACAGTTGTAACTCCACTCACTACCAAGTATCTTGCCTTTTTTTTACAGCACACGGTGCATTTCAAGCTATTACTCTTTAACCAAAATGACAAACCACCAAATCAAGGCTAGAAAATTGCATTAATACAGAATTTAGCAAATTCCAACTACTCAAGCATATATGCAGTACTGTATAGACATAGGTGCAAGACTTGCACCTATCTTGACTTGCTAAAGTAATTTTCACCTTAACCCTGGCCTGTTTCACTCCTATTAAGTGTCCAGCAGTCCAATGTCTTCCCATTTTCCTCTCCTCTTCCCAAAGAAGTAGACAGAATTCATTCTTCTGGTTGTATTGGCTTATATGTATATATATGAGCATATGATATGAGCATATATATATGAGTATACATATGAGCATATGATACAGTGAAGAAAAGTACACTTTAAAAAGGTATGATTGCAGCTTTATTTCTCAGGAAAGTTTGGACATTCACGGCACAAAAAAGAAAATTCTGTAATGCTAAAACTAGCTTGCAGCAGACCTGTGGAAATGTGGGATTCCTTGCAAACACAACTGTTCACTCTTCAATCAGAGACATGCACTTGACATTATAATTCCTGTCTATAAAACTCAGAGCTGCACATCCATACAATTGCTGGAAAAGAATCTCAACAGCTTTAGCATCTCAGAAGACTCTATATAAAGTGGTTGCAGACTGAGTTTCATAAGGCAGAAAAAGCAACTGGGCCCGCTCCGGCATGAAAACTAGCCCCATGTTTTTTTAGGAATTTTTTAAGCAGGCCTTTAGTAAATCTGAGGCTTCCTGGATGACTTCATCAAAACAATCCAAATCTTCAGCTCTGTATTTGTATTGAAAGAAATTTAATAATTTCAATCAATAAATAAAACCATAAATCAAGTCCAAAACAGAGAAGCTCAAAATTTCACTCCAACCAGGAAACTTTATGCATATCACAGACAAACAGCCAAGGAAGGAAGAAACCACTAGTAAACCAACTGTTCTCATATACTATGTGCATCACTGCCAATTCATGGGTAGCTTAAATTGATTTAAAGTTCAAGTTGCTGTTCCAACGGGCTCAAGCCACACCCCTGCTCTTGCACTCCTGTTGCCCTGCTTATGCTTGGCACAGTCAGCAAGCAGAGAAAATAGAAGGTTAACCCCACAAATGAGTACACCTTCAAAAGGTTCCTGTATGCTGAGCAGAAGGGAAGCAACTGCAGCAAGCAACCTGCTCTGGCAAAAAGGTTCCACACTACAATAACTAAGCAAGACAGGAAACAGCACAGGCAACTACCACAAACCTACATTGTAAAGCTGATCTAGTTCTTACAAGATAAGAATAGTATCATACTTGGATTCATAATGAACAGCCACTCAGGGCATGACAGAACAGGCTTAAAGGAGTAAGTGTTCCTCAGGCTCCTCCACTGCAGCCTTGCATGTGTGTGCTGAAGTCATGCAGTTAAGCAATAGGGCAAAGGATGCCATAGAAATGTTAATTTTTATTTTTGCTTTCTTCTTTCCAGTAAATTGCACTTCAAGAACTGCTGGCTGTCAGTTGAAAAAGTTGTCTTTGTATCTATTCTACCAGGATGCAATATTTAAAAGGCAGTCCCTATTCTAGTCCTTCCCCTTGAATCACTTTACTACTCTGTGTAAACGGAGCTCCTTACCTCCCCTTCCATCTTGTCAAACCTACTGTCTTTCTCTGTATATGCTAGCTTTCCTCTATCACTAAATTTCAGAGACCTAAAGCACAAGTTACATCCTAAATAAGATCACAGAATCACCAAGGTTGTAAACAACACTCAAGACCATCTAGTCCAACAGTCAACCTATACCACCCCCCCATGCCATACTCTCAAGTGCCACATCCAGACATCTCTTAGACACTTCCAGAGACCGTGACTCTGCCACCCCCCTGGGCAACTTATTCCAATGCCTGATTACTCCTTCACTGAAAAGTTCTTTGCTAACGTCCAATCTTTACCTTGCCTTGTGCAACTTAAGGCCATTTGCTCTCATCCTTTCACTTCAGACATGGTAAAAGAGAGTGACCCCCACCTCATTACAACCTCCTTTCAGGTAGCTGTAGAGGGCAATGATGTCTCCCTAGCTTCCTTTTCTCCAGGCTAAACCACAGTTCCGTCAGCTGCTTCTCCCAAGGTACGTGTTTTAGACCCTTCACCAGCTCCGTTACCCTACACTGGACACGCTCCTGCACCTCAGTGCCCTTCTTGTAGTGAGGGGCCCAAAACTGGACACAGCACTTGAGGTGTGGCCTCACCAGTGCCAAGTACAGGGAGACGATTGCTGTCCTGGGCCTGCTGGCTACACTACTCCTGATACAGATCAGGATACCATTGGCCTTCTTGGCCACCTGGACTCACACACTGGCTCATGTTCAGCTGCTGTTGACCAGCACCTCCAGGTCCTTTTCTGCTGAGCAGCTTTCCAGTCTGCAATGCTGCCTGGGGTTGTTGTGATCCGTGGGCAGGACCTGACACTTCACCTTGCTGAACCTTGTACAACTGGTCTCAGCCCGTGAACCCAACCTTTTCCTCATCCATTAAGTGGGTCATCTTGTCATAGAAGGAGGTCAGGTTGGTTAAGCAGGACCTGCCTTTTGTAAAACCATACTGTCTGGGCCTGATCCCTGGTTGTTCTGCACATATTGTATGATGGCACATGGATGATCTGCTCCATGGCCCCCCCTGGTACTGAGGTCAGGCTGACAGGCCTTCAGTTCCCTGGACAATCCTTCCAAATCTTCTTGTAGATGGTTGTTTTATTTGCCAATCTCCATTCAGCTGGAACTTCTCCGGTTAACCAGGACTGCTGCTAAAAGATTGAAAGTGGTTTGGCAAGTTCTTTCACCCTCATTACTTTTAGGTGCATCCCATGTGGGCTCATAGACTTGTGGGTATCTAATTTGCATAGCAGGTCACCAACTATTTCCTTCTGGATTATGGGGGCTTCACTCAGCTCTCTGTCACTAAGTTCCAGCTCGAGGAACTGGGTATCCCAAGGACAACTGGTTTTGGCATTAAAGACTAAGGCAAAGAAGGCATTAAGTAACTCAGCCTTTTTCTCATTCCCCTGACACTATGCTACCTTTGACATTCAGCTAAGGGTGAAGACTATCCTCAGACCTCCTTTTGCTGCCAATGTATTTAAAGAATTTTTTTTCTGTTGTTGTCTTAACTGCAGTGGCCAACCTTCTTAGAAATGGTCAATTAAAAAAGGTAGAAGTCAAACCCAGTTCCCATATTCTCTATATCACTTTATATTCTGTCTCTTATGTCTACCTCTATTTTATATTCTTCCCAACCTCCAGTGCCAGAGAATATCAGCAGATTGCTTACACTTCAGTACTCCTTCATAGTTTGCAGAGCTTCCATTTAAATAGATACAGGCCAGATCTCCTTAATACATTGCATCACCTTAATATATTATATACTGTGCAAAACCAAAAGGTTCCTCTCTTTCAGGCCACAGAGAGACACCAGTAGATGCCAAGAGAAGAACAGAAAAAAAGTATCATGATAATAAATGTTCTTCCTCAAAACTCAAAATGTGCCTCTACTTGTAATACAAAGACTTCACAAACAAGAAGTGGCATAATCATCTTTAACAGCCCTCAGTGGATTATACATCCATAAACTTGTCAGACTGCTGTTTGAGAATGTTTGAAGTTTCAGAATCAATGACTTGTGGCAAGGAGATTCACAGTTTAAGCATACATTGTATGAAGCAACTCTTGTTAGCACCTACTGCTAGTTCTATGGAAGATCTTCTCTTTCCCACCCCCAAGTCCTACCATGCCTGCTTAGCTTGAAATTTTTGGTGCTGGAAGTTGTTGAATTACAAAGAAAATCATATCAAGAAGTATCATGTGTCTAAATTGTTACTATGCCCACAAAAAAAGAGTTAAAACAATCCCACCACCATCCCCCAATCTCCATAACAAAAAACAAAAAAAAAAAAAAAACCAACAACAAAAAACCCAAACAACCAAAAAATGAGCAATTTTCTTCTGTGTTTACTAAAAAGCCAGTAAAACCAGCTTAGCTATCGGATATGCCTTACCTCCCCAAAACTCAAGGTCTTACACGTTGCTCAACGTTAGCAAAATTTCAAGAAACAAGAATTGAGAAGGAAAGAAATTTTCATGAAGTTGGGTTGACATTGCCCACATTTAAGGAAGAAGAGACTCTAAATACCTTCAATATTTAAAAGATTAGGGAAGCTCCTTTCCATACAGTAATCAACAGCAGAAACTAGGGAAGGTTAGAGAAAGATTCAGCAGAGGAAGTTAAATTTCTCATGTCCATTGACAGGAGCCTTAAATTTTCTGCTCTAGGGCAACTTTTAGGAAAAGAGTTTCATGAGACCAGGCCTTTTTTTCCACTCTTCAATTCTACCATGCTCTGTGGAATCCAAAAAGATGAGGTAAAAAGGGAACTTGCTTGTGGCTCCATGGAAAGAGACTTTCTCTACGTATCTCTATCATGCTACACCCACTCAGAGTGGCATTTCACATTAGTTCTCACCTAGCTGAGCTCAGCTACACAGATGCCAGGACTATGCAGATCCACACTACCTGCAATGTAATGTCTCTCAGCAAATCCCAAGACCAGTGAATGTTATTTCAGTGTTTGCCTTTCTCTCCCCTTCACAGGGCAGCCAGGACAGAAACTAGAATGTTACTTCAGAGGGCAGAAACCTTCAATATGCCTCTTCACACTGTTTCTTTTCCATTAATATTTACAGCAAAATCATTTAATTTAATTCAGAGAGAGTGATTTTGCAAGGATGGAAAAATGAGAGGTACTTCTCTCTGTCTCTCCTCTCCCTCTAACATATGTTCAACCACCATCTAAAACCAGCTGCAAAAGAAACCAAAGTTGGGCTTTTGCTGTGTTTTATATCAGTGGTCAATGGCTTTATTAGACCCTGAGTCAGTGAAAAGTACATCATCTACAATCAAAAACTTTTGTCATACAAATGGTAGGATGTGCCTGTAAAACAGGAAAGCACCTACAGAGAAAAAGAAACTCAATTTTCCCAAATACAAGGATGTATTCTTACTGCAGCCATCTTCATCACTGTGGTCCCCACAGTCATTGTCTCCATCACATTGCCACTGAGCAGGGATGCACGTGCATTCACCAAAAGCACTGACAGCACAGGTAAAATGATTACGTCCACAGGAGCACTCAGTGCTACTTGTAACACCTGCAAAGAAAGAAAAAAAAGATAGATATTTTGAAGAGATCCCATCTATTTTAGGGTAAACATTAAATACAAAGTAACATCAATTTTTTTCTGTGTACACACTACTGTGTATGAACACATTGACTGCGGAGAAAATATTCACCCTCCTCACATGCTGAAATTGGAGATCAATTACTATGCACAGTTTCTTGGAAAGGGGCTCTTTGAAGGCAACAGCAAAGTGCAATCTCCCAAAAAGAGACTTGGGAGTCACCTGAAAAATAACTCAACATGAATCACAAACATTCAAGGAATGCCAGGTATCAGAATACCCCTTTTATTTCACAAACTCAGTCTTCCCCTAGACCACAGTGCTGCTTCTGTTCTTTACTTAGTTATGACACTACAACACAAGGGAAAACTCCCTAAAGTAGGATCCTTGCTATTTGAAGGATCAATCTATCTAAACTTTCTAGATGCAAACCTTTTGCATGCCACTATTTTAGACATTTCAGACTCCAGTGAAAGTGGAAAAAAAATCTTTTATTATTCACCTGTAAACATTAAACTGTTACATTAGGCTGCGTGTAACTGACATTTATAAGAGCAAGAGGATTTTCAGCTTTACAAACTGACCAAAAGAAAATGCGGTCTAAATAGTAATATATAACTGGATAAGAATAATTTTCCAGCCTTAAAGTTAGCCTAAGGACCTCCCAGCCCTCCTTTCCCACCTTTAGAACAACACTAATGCAACTCTTAAATCTCACCCCTGTGCAAATACAACTATTTATGATATTATCCCACACTTCTGCTTAAAAAAACCCCTCTGCCTTGAGAAAGAATAGGCTATAACACCCCCAACCCCCCCAAAGAAAAAGGTCATGCCTGAACTTCTGTCTGACATTATCTAGACAATCTATATAATCAATATCACTGTTAAACAAATGATTACTCTATCAATCACCAGCTCCCTCAGGCTAGTCTGATTGGGGTTTTTTTGCATGGTTCTTTCTTTCTGCAATTCAAACAAACCTAAAGCTCATAGATTAAACAATAGATCATAAGGAAAGAATTACAGAGAAATACCTGCCCCAAGTGGTAATCACATAAATACTGAACTATTTTCAGGTGTTTTGATTTCGTTCATCTCACTCATACATCTAGTGTACCTGTGATTAACCATAAACTGTATCAATCTAATCAAAAAGAAAAAACAAGCTCCATAATTTCCTTATTTTCCATTCTCATTGAGAAAGCAATATCTGCAAAATTGATGTAATACTTCTGCAACTGTTACCACAGTAGAATTCCCTCCAGTGAAGATATCCACTTGTGCAAATAAAGCAAAGATTTAACTTCAGAGGGGATGCACTTCCTTGAAAAAGGATTACATTATGCTTCTTCTGCACAAAACTGGCTGAAGAGGTTTCTGCCAGCCTCAGCCGCCTGCTCACAAATTCAACACTGCAGGTTGCAAGGCCTTAACTACAAACTATTTTCCAAGCTGAACTGCACCCAACAAATTGGTTGTGGGATTTCTATTCAGTCTGTCATGGGTAAAAAACTTTTATTCTTCCACTCATGTCCATTACAAGTTACCTTTGAAAGGTTTAGTACAAAACATACATCTCAAGATATTACTGCATACAACATAAAAGCACACATCATCTGGTGTAATGAGGGACAAAGGTTAAGAAAACAGGAGGTGAATAAGGAATGAAAGAGGGTGGAGTGATCAGATCTTCAGAGGACTTACCAGGTATGGCCAGGGCAACAGCTGGCTCAAAAGGACAGCAGGTGGATGATATAGCCAGAAGGCAAAAAATGCAACAGACATTCCTAAGGAAAAGCGATTCATCATCTATGCAACATTTCAGAATAGCAGAAATAAACTAAAGGAAACTCAGAAGAATCACAACCACCCAAAAAAAATCGAATAGGTTTCTTCAAACCAACAACACAGAAAATTCAGGACAAACCATCTTCTGCTGTCACCTACAACCTTTTAAAAAGGCAGAACTAGTTGTATATTGTAGCCAAAGTAGCTGCTATTTAAACTCCTTTTCCAAAGCAATTTTCTACCATTATCCTCAAAAGCACCCCAAAACACTCATCCCAGCTACTTTAAGCTCCAATACCCCGTCCTGTTGGAGTACACAATACCACTATCATTTAGATTGGAAAAGATCTCTAAGGTCACCAAGTCAAACCGTTAAATCAACACTGCCAGGTCCACCATTAAACCTTATCTCTAAGTGCCACATCCACATGCCTTTTAAATACCACCAGGAATGGAGACTACCATTCCCTGGTAGCCCATCCTCCAGTGTTGACAACCCTTTTGGTGAAGAAATTTTCCTTAATATCCAATCTAAACCTCCTCTGACACAACTTGAGGCCATTTCTGTTCCTGAGAGAAAACCTCCTCACAACCTCCTTTCAGGTAGTTGTGGAGAGCGATAGGGTCTCCTGAGCCTCCTTTTCTCCACGCTAAACAACCCTAGCTCCTTCAGCCCCTCCTCTGAAGATTTGTTCGTTAATCCTTTCACCAGCTTCTCTGGCCATCCCCATGAGCAGCATGGCACTACAGCTCTGCAGCAGCAAAGAAAGAATTAGTGCAGCTGTCCCAGTCTGCAAACTGTAACTTAATCTGCTGTATTGTCAAACACACAGCTCTCTTCAAAGCTGCTACTAATATTAGGTTATATTCAAGCACACAACTACTAAATATGTTCTTCTCACCTCATTAAAGTTGCTATGTTCCATCATCTCTGCTTTGTGATTTTACTATGCTACTGAAACTGTTGGAAGCTGAAGGATACATTATGACCCAGATAGCAGCACACACTCATATGCACTAGGTGGTGTCTGTAGTGCTATTATGTAAGCATAGTTTGCTTATCTATTTCAAATTACAACCTCTACAGATCTAATGGTTTCTGATTTGTGACCTTTAGGGGGACTAACCTTCTAGTCATTATAAATCATGATCTACCCTAGTTTTACACTTGTCAAGTAATGCACATGACCGTTGGGAAAGCACATAGATTTCAACCTATGAACAGTTTCAGAAGCAAATCCTGGATGGCTAGGCTTTCCCAGAAAAAAAAAAACCAAGGCAAATGAAAGCTGACACACCTGAAGGCAGCAGGAATTTTCTCAGTGATTTCAGTATGGATAGTATTTCACCATTGGTGTCTCATGACTATTTCTCAGTGCTCAGAGCTCCAGTGACACTACCATGTAACTGTATCTGTAACAGTAGAGGGTCAGGAAGGATGAAGCTGAGAAGCATGTTTTTTCCAACTCCAAGCGGAAGTGGGGCATTTGGTGTGAGAAGCCTTAGCAGAAGATCTCTCTTACCACAAACTCTCATTAAACACTGGGAGTGTGAGACAGAAGGCTGACCAAACACACATAATAAAGCTCCAGAGTCACATTTCAATCCCAGTTAGTCAGTGGGCCAGGAACAGGATGGAAATTAGTGCTTGCTGTTCAGGCAACTGGACCAACAATCAAAGGGGACATACCTAATTGCACTTCTACACATTATTCTGGAGCAGGAACAACAAGAGGCGCCTCTGGGCTTAGTAATGACAATTATTTTTCCTGAAACTTTACATCACGTTGCAGGCTTGGACATTTTAGTAACTCTTCATTGAAAAATCTTTTCACTTATGCAGGAGTAAAACCCTGACATTTTAGCAATGCAATATATACAAAATGATACAAAAAAGCTAAACAGAGATATTGCCACATGCTGAGCTGGTATCACTCAATTTTCATGGCCTCTCCTGATCCCTCATGTGACTACAACAAGCATTTTCTACTCTCACTTGCCCATGGGTATAAACAACCAAAAAAATCATCTTCACTGTCTGTAGTCTGGTTCCCTCCAGATGCATAGCAGCAGGATCCAGTAACCAAACAGTTTTCTAGCAAAGTATACAAATAACCTCCAGATTTTAAAAACAGGAAGTTCGTCTAAACACAGGCCTCATACTTAACATCTGCCATCACCTTAAATTTAGCATGGTATGCTCAGTTTCCTCAGATTCCTTCCAAATACCCTCCACATTTTCATATTTATCTGATAAATGAAATGTCTCCTGAGGAAGGGTGAGTTGCCTCACCCCTTTTAAAACAATAGTTAGGATCTATATAGCTTTATGTCTGAAGTTGGCAAAGCAGTTATGTCATTTCTGCTTTTTTTTTCTTTTTTTTTTTTTTTTTTCTTTTCTTTTCTGGATGGGGTGGGGGCCAGGGCAGGGCTGCTTAAGCAGTAGGTTGTTACTTTGCTTCCCCCACCTCCCAGCAATTCTTCATCAGGCCAAACAATATAGCCCCATAAAGCAAAATCTAACACAGAAAGCTTAATTTTGCTGACAAGGTCACTTGCAACCCTCAGAGCTATTACAGAACAGCCCTTTATTTGCCACAGATTCATAAAAATATTGACATTACAAAGAAAACTTAAGTAGACAGGATAACTACCAAACTGGGTTCTGTAGTTGTTGCTTTGACAGAAACAGCAGATTTCTGGTGGAGAGTGAAAACACTGTTTTAAGTCTTCATAGCATGCTTTATTCCAAAAAGAAAGATTCTAACCCACTCTCTCTTCAGTAAACATATAATGACACATGGCAGCTCTTAACACTATTTTGCAGTAATTCAACCTTTGACAGGCTGTTGCTTCAATATGGAATCATGCAACAGCCCAGTTTGGAAAGGACCTCAAAAGATCACCCGGTCCAACCTTTTGTGGAAAAATGGAGCCTGGATGAGACTATCCAGCACCCTGTACAGTTGTATCTTGAGAATCTCCAGTTATGGGGACTCTATCATGTCTCCAAGGAGGTAGCGTGATTGTTCTCATTGTAAAAACCATCTATTGTTGAGAAGAACACATTCCTGTCAGTCTCTGGCAGCATTCTAGCACTATCAGAATTTTATCACATTCACACATGGATGAAGTTTCCTCAGTGAATAACTGCAAAAGATCCTGGCTTCAATGGTCAATGCCATGCTGCCTTTCCAAGTTTTCTTTTATCCAGGTATCAAGAACCAGCTACATAAAAGAGACTCCCGCTCCACGCCACCCTGTTGATTGTATCTTTTCCCTTTGATCTTAACACAGAACCTCTTACTGTTATTTTTAAAATCAGCAGTAGGAAGTTCACAGCCATCAGTTTGTTTCACCACCCTCCAGTTCTTCATGTACCTGTAACACAGGATAGCACAGCTAAAACCATGGGTAAGTATCCCTTAAGTGCTTCTATGCTGCAAGGAAAACAGCACCAATAGCTTTAGAAAAGAACTACAAACTGATTTGGCCTTATTTACAGTTGTAGATTGTTCAGCTCAGAAGCCTCTGGAAAGAACAATCATTCTCTTGGTTCAGCGCTGAGTAAGCTCCGGATCTGGGTCTCTCCCCCTTCATGGACAGGCACCTAATTCTGGCCTACAGAAGATCTCCAGTGGAAGGCATAGATCTTTCTGCAAAACTCATTATTACAAGAGACAGAACCAAAAATATGAAAATACCATCTTTTATAATTTTAACTCCACTATAGAAAAGTGATGGGAGGACAAAAAGTATAAGTGGATTATTGAACGAGTGTGAAAATACATGGCACATTTAACACTTAGAGTGACAAAGAGGGAAAAGGAAACCCAGGGCTTTGTAAATGAAATGGAATATGATTAACGAAATTAAAGGTGAAAGAACTAAAGTCCTAATAGTGATGGGCATAGGCTGTAGGGTTTTTTCCATAGAGAATGCATGGAAGGGTATCAGATGCATTTTTGAACAAATCTGGAATAAGCATTAGAATATTTTGCCCTGGCTTCAACAGATGCACTGAATTTCTTTCTTCTGTATTTTCAGAACTCACGAGCATCTAATTTTTTACTTGGGGTTAAAATTAGTGAATTCTGTAGCATAGCTTTTAATAGTCTTCTTAACACCTTGCCCACCTCTTGCTAGGTTTGTGTGAGATAATAATTATCCCTCTTTCTAGGCCAGGCTCACTTTTACATTCCCATCACATACACACCTTCATGAGGGCAGATGTTGGATATGTCAGACGGTCTTGAGCATAGTTCAGATGGTACACTTTACTTCTTTACCCAGCACTTCCCTGAATTCCTACAGCAAAGAAGCTCAGCTTTATTTGCTTGCCTGTCTTGAGGGAAAATGAAAATTTTGGATTCCTCTCTTACCCAAATAGCAGTTTCCACTGAAGGAAAAAGTACAGTTAATCCAGCTTTAGAAGAGGGATTTGCTGACCATTGTTTAAACTCAGAGCTCTGCTGGCAGACACAGCAAAGGCAACATTACAGCACAACAGTCTGATGTCAGAAGGGGCACCATGCACTGATAAAAGCCAACAGTTTTCTCTTCTTTTCTACTGCCACTGCAGAAGCATCTGAAGCAGTTCTGATTGGGTACCCACATGGCCTTTGAATTGTTGAAGCCTGCCTAGAATAGAATAAAGTTAACATCCCTAGGAATGTTAACTTTAAAAAATTTTCAAAGCTTTAAACAGAATTGTTACAGTTTTGTTTGAGGAAGTATGTGATAGGGGTAAGGTTAAGGGGAAAAAAAAAAAGACATAACCCTCAACAAAACCACATGAACCAGAGACAAGATTGAAGATATTACTGCTCTTTGGTAATGGAATATGGTGCCTACTTTGGCAGTCTCCAAGTGAGAATGAAAGTTTCCTAATCCTAGAAGTTGCCCTTTGAATTTGAAAAAGCAGGGATACCTCAATCCTGAACCAGCTTGTTCTTAATTAAACACATGACTGAACAAAGTGCTACTGAGAGGCACATTATCAAGCACAATCAGCTTCGGTTACCATATTAAACTGCACAACTACACACCTTAGACCTCAAAAATATTACACTTAATGTGAGCACAAAGAAAGCATAAGGAAGAGAAATTCCACAGGGCATCTGCTAATTAGGACTTGAAGAAAATAAGGGATGCAACAAAGAGCAAACTGACTGTTGGTGCTATGGGTGTATGACACACAGAGTTAGAGTGAGACTGAAACAGAAGCTATGTTGTCAGAAACACTGCATAGGGAGAGAAAATAGGAGGCCTTTAAAAACATGCTTGAGTCTCTGGATCCGAATTCTGATCCCACATTATTAAAGACCAGCAATTCCCACTGCAAACCTCTACCTGCATACAAGGAATAGGAAAGCATTTACACAAACAACTATTGAAAAAAAAACTTCAAGAATTAAGAAGCAATTGTTACAATTCCTTCTCCCAAAACTTTAAAACCATAAACCAATATCTTGCAATAATCAATGTGACTATAACTGAGGTCTCTAGATACTTTTCTTAACTCTCTCTAGATCTTCTGCAGAACTTAACAAAATTACTTCTTCCCTTCTACAAATGGGTATACTACTATTATGCCACCACAATGTAGAGACTAATGTTTAATCTGTTTCTACATTTACAGAGCCTTTGAACAGAAGGTGCATTATTATTGCCATGAAAATCTTATTCAAATTGGCTGGGTTACCAGCAAACACAGATCAAAAAAGCCAGCTGAAGGACCATAAACAAAAGATAATGAGAAATGGCAGCAAGTCAAACTACAGGGGGTAGAGATAGCTAGTAGGTATTATAGGGATCAGCATTAGATCCAGCCCCATTAAATAACTTCATTAATGATCCGGAAGAAAGAATAAGTATCAAGTTAAACGAGCCTGCAAATGATACCAAAATAGGAAATATTCTGCTCCAAACACAACAGAGGAAAAAAGAAATAATATAGAAGGGACCTTAGAAGATTAGAATTATGGGCAGGAAATTAAGATTCAGCCGCTAAAAAAATATTTTTTTAAACTAGTGCATCTGGTGGAAATTAATTTGAAACAGATTGAACAAATTAATAGAAAAGGCTGAGATGCAGCAATGCCTGGAAAAATCAAGGAGTAATAATAAAAGACTAGCCATTGGTTTATGCTATGACACAATATGGCAGCCAAAAAATATACTTTAGGCTAATTACGCATAAAAGTCACATCGTGGAGGAAGAAACTTTCCCCCCATTTGCAGAAGTGAAGTGTAAGACTAAGGTCCATACTGAGGCTTGTACAGAGAAATTAAGCAACATATTCTAACCACAGTAATAAAACGTTTATCAAAAGTATGTTATGGCACACAGTTCCCTCAAGACTCCAAAAAGATTCTGTTTGAAGCCTGACCCAACATGGTACATTTTTATTCCCTGCCGACTATTTAGTTCTTGAAATCAGACAAAAGGCAACAACTACCAATTCTATGAGTATTTTTCTGAATAGGAAATATAAAACCCTCTGTTTCCTGAGTAACTTCTTCAACTAGTTGCCTATGGAAAGAGCTCATGGTAGACAACAAATGAAGTCTCAGTATAGAAACAGGAACCTTTGGACCACTAAGGCATGTTAAACACATCAAAATCTTAGCGGCAAGTTGTTGTCTAAAAGTAGGCATGAAGTATCAGGTAAATGACAACTGTTTCAAACGGACCGAGGAATTTAAACAGGCTTTAGACAGGAGAAAGCTGTATCTGAGTGACTACACCTGCAGCTTGCTGTCTCCAGCTCTCAGCTCCTCAGCATAAAAGACATGGAGCTCCTGGAGAGGGTCCAGTGGAGGGTTATGAAGGTGATTTAGGGGAAGAAGAATCTCTTACAAGCTGAAGGAGTTGGACCTGTTCAGCCTAGAGAAGAGACAACTGAGAGGGGCCCTCATCAATGCCTATCAGTATCTGAAGGGAGGGTGTCAGAGGATGGAGCCAGGCTCTGCTCGGTGGTGCCAAGCAACAGGACAAGAGGCAACGGGCAGAAACTGATGCACAGAAGTTCCACTCAGGCATAAGAACTTTGCTGTGCAGGTGACCGAGCACTGGAACAGGTTGCCCAGGAAGGTTGTGGAGTCTCCCTCACAAGAGATATTCAAAAACTATCCAGGTGCAATCCAGCGCCATGTGATCTAGGATAACTTTACTTGAGCAGGGGGTTGGACCAGAATACCTGCTGTGGTCCCTTCCAACCTGACCCGTTCTGTGACTTATTCCCCCATCCTTCTCTTCAGAATCCTGTGCAGCTCTTTCCTGGGAACATCAGAACTACTTTGTAAGGACCTGGTAAAACACCTCAACTCTGATTTCCAGATATTTTGGCTGAAATGTGACTATACAGTGATACATTTTGCATATTTAATAGCCATTAAATGGCAAATGTTCTTTCTGTAACTACAAGGTTCCCTCAAACATTTGAAACTGGCAGGAGTAAAAAATCCTGGTTTTGTTCTGTAACTCCACATGCCTGTCAAACACTGCTGACATCCAAGAAACCAAGCACCATATCAGCTTGCCTCAAACATCATGTCCTATGTTAACAGAAACAGCTTTTCAAAAAGTCTTTGAGCCTTTCAAAAGATCAGAATTTGGTATGATGATTCTCCCACTCTCTTTACGTGTACAAGAACATTAGATAATGGGAGCATCTGTTTGTTTTACCAAGAATCTACGAAGGTGCAAAGACCTCAGAAGGCCATGAAATGCAGTATGCTATCTCTGACATTCTGCTTCTTATCTCCTACACCCTAACTGAGAGAGACTGAGCCTCCTACATACCCTTAACCCACATACTTATATTTTCTCTGTGGACTAAATAACTTTTCCGAACTCTAAACCTGGATTCCAAGGAGTAGTAACATTGTTTCCCACCATGTGATTTTCTTTTCATGTAACTGTTAAAAGCATCCCTTCAGTCTTGGCATTTCATTACCTGCAGATTTTCTCTCTTAAGCAGAGAGCATGTCATCCATTTTATATTGTGAAGTGCAGAGTGATACATGAAGGATGCCATCAAGAAACATGCTTTGCTGATTTTAACATGAAGCAGCATTTCCTTACATAGCTTCAAGCTCCTGTGCAACTGCATGTCAATAGAGAACTACAAAAAGAATCCAAGAGACTTACCCCAGCACTAAATTACTCGTCATGCAGGATCATTCTACTCAAGCACATTAAAACAGAAATGAAATACTGTCCACTGTCCACCCAGAAATGGACAGAATAATAAAAGGTTGTTACTGCGTAACATCACTCAAGGACATCATCATACAACCTAAAACACTGTGGGAATGTTTAGCTGGACCACAAGGGCCTGACAGGCAGAGCTACAGAATTCAGACCCTTTCAGAATACACACACATGCTAGACAAACACTCTAAAATACTACCTTAAGCCTACATCATGCTTTGCAAGAATTAGTCACTTTTCCAACATGAGACACATAACTTTTCATTTCTTTCACTGTGGTGTTCTGTGGGTTTTTTAAAACCCACACACTGACAACCTCTAGCTGAAATTTCCTGTTTCATAAAGGTTGCAACCAATTTACTGTTCATTTATCATGAATCATCCAGTACACTAAAAGTTAGAAAATAATAGCACAACAGCAGAAATGTTACCAGGTGACTTTCAAAATTACTTTTAGAAGCTAGAGAAGCAACTGCTAAGTGCCAGCTAGAGAAGCAACCTGCTGTTTTTTAAGCGGATAATCCACAGGAAAAATGTACTTCAGATATTTTTCACCTAGTACAGTCACCTATGAGTTTCACTAGCATAACAGCACTTAACAAATGAAGGTCACTAAATAGCCAGAAAACTTTCTCCTATATCAAAGTTCATGGAGGTGAAACACTGGACTTTGTTTTCCCAGTTACGGAGCAGAAAACATTGGCATTTTAAGTTCTGTGAGCCTTCCTTGAACTTTTCCATTACTTCATAGTCAGATTTCTCTCATCCTTGAAGTAATTATTCTAAAGTGATCCTTACCAAAGGATTTATTATAGCCAAAGAAAGGATATGCTCTGTCACTTCTGGGAAACAACCTGAAAGAATCAGAATCTCAGAGCTATTGCAGAAATTTTGAAGCTTTGCAATCCTTCCCCTTCACTGAATAGAGAAGAATGCAAGCAATCTACAAGGCCCAATGAAAACCAGCTTGTCATCTGCCACTCATAGCTACAATATAAGAAAATAAAGATTTCATTTGAATACATGCATTCCTCACTCTTCTACTTCACTTCTCTTATTTTAAGTAACTCATGTATTAACTTTTAAGGCAAACAATCAGTGCTTTTCCAACATTTATTCTGCTTCTGCTCCTGTTCCTGTAATGTCCTCTTCCAAGCTGCAAGCATCCTTGAGATTTCACTTGCTTCATAGATGAGAAAGACACAGCTGTCATCTCACCGCTAACTAAATATAAATTGAGCTAAAAACAAGCAAAGAAGAACTCAGTTTTCAGTTTCACTCAGGAGAACTATATATCTTCCTGTCTGCACATAGTGTTTAACAGTAATAGGTAATAGCTTCCAGCCATGACAAAGGCTATAAAGGAATAAGTTACAGGTCACAGCATTAACAAAAACTGAAATTAATGCAAATTTGTCTAACTCTACTGGCTGTAAACTGCACTGATTTACCTGCAGTGTAGTAAGCAGCTAAGGTGTCTCAAGGTGGGGCAAAAGGAAAATGGAGAGGTCAAAAGATGGCAGCTAAGAGGAGGAAGCACCACTGCCATCTTTGCCTGAGAAGCTGCGCTCAGAGGCTTCAGAGATCCAAGAAAAACTAGAAGTGGCATTTTTTGATCTGGGTTGCAAGGATAAATGTGCTTCAAAAAATTCAGAATCCAGCCACTTTCTTACCACAAAGTCTACAGGAAAATCATTTTCCTTTTGATTCAGAAGCTCATTGAGCTTTTAGCTTCTTCTGCCACATCACTCATGATCATTGTTAATTACTGCATCAGGGCTTGTCCAGTGCTCTCTGGATTTACAAATTACCCATAACAATTTCAAAGCTATTTTTACTCTGTCTTCAAGGTTTCACCCAGCATTGGCTCTCTGAACTATTCTAAGTAAGTTAGTCCCACAGGAAATTGTGAGCCAGCCTCTTTCATCTTTCAGATGCTCCCCGGCACTGGACAAGCTGTAAGGACATTCTACTCTTCAGAACTTCTCACCAAAACCCCAAAAACTCTCTTGTTTCTTTAACCTTTTTAAGACTTCTGTCTTGACCAGTCCCAAAACATACCAATACTGATAGCCACACACTTATTTTCAGAAAGTAAAAGTGAAAGCATTGGAAAGTCTTCCTTTTCAAGGAACTTTAGGTTCTAGCGGGACCGCAGTTATCCAGGCACATAGCACAAATGGATCAACTCTGACTCCAAAAAAGCCCATTTTAGCTTTTGCAGGCTGCAGTCAGATTCTTCCCATCATTATAACATGATACAAAAAAGACCAGGTTCCTGGACAAGATAGAGACTGTTTTTTTATGGAGATCATTTTAAGGAGTTTATTTTGGTCTTCTGTAAAGAGGCCCTCATGTTAGCAGCGGAGCATCTGAGCTTTTTAGCTTTCCAGCTCTGCCACACGAGAGACTGGGAAGCCAACCACAAGAGCTCAGCTTAGCAGAGGAGTCCTCCAGGGAAGGGATAGGATACACAATGTGGTTTTGTGGCAATAAGGAGGTAGGAGCTCGTTTTTGCAATCCCATGGGCAGGAGGACTTCAAAAGCACAAACCACAAGATAAATGGAGCTATCTTGGGACAAAGAGAGTTGTTCTGTATGTTGTTTTCTAAAAAATAACTCCACACATGATATTATGTTGCCCTCAGAGGATGAGGGGCAAAGGGGCAATTATTAACTGGCCAGATTGAGATGGAAGAATTGAGCTGGGTCTGGCAAAGAGAGAGGTACCACACAACCACAGAGACATCATAGCAACTGTGCTGCCTACCAGAGAACTGGATTAACTTAAAAGTAAAAAAGAAATCTTTACCAGCAATATATATTTATATATATATATATGCACACATATACACACACACACGTGCACTCTAGAACACAAGTTTAACACAAGGATGTTTTATGGGTGCAGGTGGGATAAGTTCTTTCTAACAGAACTACCAACAGGAAAAACAAGAATGTCAGTGCTGGGGTTACTGCAGGGCAGCAATACCGTACATCAACCCCTATTTTGCCCACCCACATTTGTTTACTTTCAGCACAGCCCATGAAGCACCAGCTTATGCCTCCCACAGCACCTGGACTTCAGACACCTTTGCAACACTTAGAACATGGCTATAAAACTCTTCCTCTGTTTAAATTGGAAGTCTCAGGTGCTGCCTCTACAAACCTGCAAGTTCCACACTTCATTTATACTCACATCCCAGAAAAATTAACCACAATAGTGAAAAGCACCAGGGAATTCCTTACAGTGAGTTTCATACTGTTCACATTGGGCTTCACTTTCAATTAAATAATAGCAACAATACTGAGGCAGGCAGAGGAAGACACACAAAAAGCAAAATGGCCCAGACATGGAACCACATCTTTCTAGGTATGTGTGTGGTCTCTACTAGTACAGTGTCAAGTTGCCTTTCTCTACTAATGAACAATTTTAACACCTCTTAAAAAGCTGAAAAGTATTATCTTCAATACAGCAGCAAAAAATGTAAGCCAAACAGCACAGACACCCAAATACTCACAGTTCTAAGTCGATTAAAATCAGTAGAAAATTAGACATTTAACTATTCTTACACAGCTGGCTAAGAGACTTAGACCTGACTCGGAATATTACAAAATACTCATACCTCCTACCACAGGCAGTCTTCATGCTTGGAAACTTGAGCCTTAAGTGACTTCCCAAAGAGCTTGTGGCCAAACTGAGAAATTAGAACAGATTCTACCCAGTCCCAGCCCACTTCTTAACCAGGGCACAGTTTGCCCTTCCATACCTAGGTTCTTACCCCAGAGAGCTTATTGAAACAAACCTACAGGAAATCAAAGCCACTATGCTTCACAAACATGGACAGATTTACACACACTGGTTGGGAAGTCAACACCTCCTGCTCCACCTCACCAGTCTGCTCCCCTGTGCCATCTGACCCAAATTAAGTCAGATCCAAGTCCTGCTTCCAAAAAAAAAGGTCAGAGCCAGGCTCCTGAGACCCTCCTGGGGGTTCCAAAGTTCCTGTATTAGTCTTGCAATTCTTAAAAGGACAACATTAAAAGGAAGTCCAGTCCTGAGGCCACTGTTAATCTAATAAACACTGGAATTAGATTTCTTCTCAGTGAAGAGGCTGCCCGCCTGATGGCACAAAGCCAACATTTAAATGCTACTGTTGCTCAGAGCCCTAAATTAGTTTTGGATCTGGGGAGTTTGCCTTGAGCTACAGCCAAAAGAAACACAGGAACTGGAGGGAAATTTGTTAAACGTTAACAGAGCTGCAGGAAAGGACTACAGCAGGACTAGTAGGTGGTGGGGAAGAGGAAGGGAAGCCACAAATGAACGGCAGAAAGAGAAACAAGACATAGGAAGTGACCAAAGAGTAAGGAGATTTTTGTACAGAAGTGACTCCCCCCATCCCTCCCCTCCACACTTAGCTGCATGAACAGCAGACTTTTTAAGTCCCATTTGCTCACAGGTTTTTTTGCACTACAGTGGTTAACATCTACCTTCCCATCTCCATGTTCAAAATACAGAATATGAATCTCAGGAAACTGTCATTCCTAATTCTTTGGGCTACACTGATGATGAGTTACCATGAAATTTGACTGTCATCCTTGGTCAGTTGAGAGTGAATGAATATTTCCAGTATCCCTTGATAGGATCTCAAGAGATCCTATGTTCTCAAAGGGAGCTGCACACAGTTGTCTGCAGGAAGAACTTTTGCAGCAGTCTCTTTTTCATGAATAGGACACAGTGAAAATAATGCAAGATCCTGTCTGTTCATGTTGTTCTTCATTTTACTGATGAATTATAGGACTTAGCATAATGCCTTTCTTCCTTGAATACTCAAACCCTTGATCTAATACAAATGTCTACATAGGGAGTTTAAAGATGATGTTCTGACTTTTTTGTCTTTTCCCAAACAGGAACTGAACATGAAAAATCCCCCATTTGACAGCTGCTTCCTGTGAAGTCAAGCCAGTGAAGGCACAACTTAAATTCTGAATGAAGTGACCAGATATGCAGGACAAAAAAGGAAGATAAGCAACTTCCACCTCAGAAAGCTCCTATGACAATGTTTCGTGGATGAGTGAAAGGCTCTGGATGTTATCTACTTTCTCTTCAGTAAAACATTTGACACTGTTTCCCACAGCATTCTCCTGGGGAAACTGGCTGCTCCTGGCTTACATGACTGCACTATTCACTGGATAGAAAACCAGCTGGATGGCCAGGCCCAGAGAGTGGTGGAGCTGATGGTCGGCCACCAGTGGTGATCCCCAGGGCTTAGTATCAGGGCTGGTCCTGTTTATTAGCTTTATCAGTCTGGACAAGGAGATCAAGTGCACCCTCAGTCACTTGCAGACAAGTTGGGTGGCAGTGTTTATCTGCTGGAGGGCAGGAAGGTTCTGCAGAAGGATCTGACAATGGACTGAGGACAACTGCATGAGGTTCAATACGGCAAAGTGCTGGGTCCTGCATTATGGATCACAACAACCCCAGGCAGCACTTCAGGCGGGGGGAGGAGTGGCTGGAAAGCTGCCCAGCAGAAAAGGACCTGAGGATGCTGGCTGACAGCAGCTGAACATGAGCCAGTGTGTGTCCAAGTGGTCAAGAAGGCCAATGGCATGCTGGCCTGTATCTGCAGTAGTGTGGCCAGCAGTGTCACGGAAGAGATTGTCACCTTGTACTCAGCACTAGTGACGCCACACCTCAAGTGCTGTGTCCAGTTTTGTGTCTTCTCACTACAGGAAGAACACTGAAGTGCTGGAACACATCCAGAGACAGGCAATGATGCTAGAGAAGGCTCGGGAGCATAAGTCTAGTGAGGAGCAGCTGAGGGTGTTTAGCATAGAGAAAAGGAGGCTCAAGGAGACCATTACAGCTCCCTGAAGGAAAACTGTAGTGAAATGGGGGCAAGTCTCTTCTTCCACGCAATAGGACAAGAGGAAGTGGTCTCAAGCTACGCATGGGAAGGCTTAGTTTAGACTTATCAGAAAAAATGTCTTCACCAAAAGGGTTGTCAAGCATTGGAACAGGCTGCCCAGGGAAGTGGTAGAGTCACCATTCCCAGAGGTATTCAAAAGGCATGTAGGCATTGTACTTAATGACACAGTTTAGGGCTGGACTTAGCAGTACTTGGTTAACAGTTGGACTCATTGATTTTAAGGGCCTTTTCCAACCTTAACTATATGATGAATTGGAAGGAATGAGGAGCTTCAGAGAGCAAAAAGGAACCCCTCTGTCATTTTCCCAGAGACCACAAAGGACCTTTGTTTGCTCCAAACACTTCTCCACTCTTTCCACTTCTCTACAGAAACATTTCCAAGCCAGTGGGCACACATGTGCACAGGGTGCTGTAGAAAAAGATAAAACGACTGGAGAGCACACTCATTAGAGAACATATGTGCCATCCTTTACTGTGCCATACTTGAAGCTGAGCATTGGTGGGGGGCAAGAGCATCTGCCCCCCCACCAATCTCCTCACATTGCAGCACAGAGACCCCTTTCAAAGCTTGAAGAGTCTATTTGAATAAATCATCTGTGCTTCTCAACAGAAGCAAGCTACAAACAGGGTATTAAAGAAGAGAATGAGCAGAAAGCATTGAACCATGTCCAGACACTAAATCAGATGAGCAAAAAAATAGGTTAAAGAAAACCACGAAGTATCACAACATGGATTTTTTACAAAATTTGTAAAATTAAATCAATATATAATAAAAATGAGTTTTTAGTCACAGAAAGGGGTTTCTAAGCATTCTGAAATTCCATCCCATCCCTGTTGAGACAACATATGTCCAAGCTGCCATCCACTTTCCACACCAGTCCCCAAATTGAGCTCAACTACAGCTTTGTTCTCACACACATTATAGCATTCCTTTATATACTTACATGGTTTTTATGTTCTCCATGTTTCTACCAAGTTCTTCTGCAACATTCCCCAAGCAGTCTGTAGAACTTTACAGGTTACTTCACAGAATTTTTCCTGCTGCCATATTCAGGATTGCACAGAGGGAGAGACAGATATGGGTGGACAAGGGCTGCTGAATTCTGCAAAACTATTAAAATATAGCCAGTAGCATTTGAGCAAACCCTCATACAACCTCTCCACAAACAAAATGACCCTAAACCCTATTTTCATTCTTCAGTCCCTGTCTTTCACGAGATATGGACTGTTTACAGGTCTCCTGCTGCGCACACAACTCCTTCCCCAAATGACAGAAGTCCTCTCTCTCACAAACACGTATGCACAGACTGAGCAATGTTGACTCTGGTGAGCATCCCCCTCCCCCATTAGCCTTGTAAAGGGTTAAGGCCCAATCATCACATGCTGGTAGGCTGACAGCTTTATGTCTGTAATGTCTGTGAGGGTTTCAGACTCTCCCTTTAATCGGGTTCCATTGCAATTAATCAGTGGGTTTCTTTATAAGAAAAAAATAATAATAATAAAAAACGGCGAGCATTCTATTCAGCCCAATTCAATCCGTCCAGCCAAATCTCACGACCAGCTGGAATGCCCCTTTCCTAGCCTGCCCAGCAGGATGCCCAAGAATGGCGTGTGAATGTTTCTCTCTGCTCCTGCTCCAGCGTTAAAATGAACAATAGTCCCTGCCAGTGTCATTCTTCAGCAATTCATCTCTTCCTGTCGCCAGACTCTTTCGTTCCTTCTTGCCCCTTCCACCTTTTTTGTATCAAAAACAACAGCAGATCAGCAGCAATATAATAAAATAAAATTGTATTTTTTGAGAGATTTGAGGGAAGCGGCAAGAAGGGGGTTGAGAACAGCAAGAGCCCCCACCCCCTTCAGCAACCAAAAGAGTGTTCTCAAGCCCCAGATGACCTGCTCCACTCCACGTCTGGTTTCCCTGCTGCAAGGACCATCAAATTTGCCAGGGGGGCTGTAGGGGGGACAGGGCCCTTTTCTTCTGGAGGATGTTGGAACTGTAATTACAGAGAAGCAGTTTCCGGAGGGAAATTAACATGGATCTCAACTCATGTTCCCTGTGTTTTTCATCTGCAGACCTGTGGCCTTTGCTCAACTTTCTCATTCAACAGGGAATGGGTCAAAAGAGGCTGAAAAAGACTGCAAGCACAGTGTTACAAGAGACCTGGTCCTTCTCTTCCTGCAGGAGCAGAAAGAGAAAGGAACTGCTATGGGAGAACTCCAAGTAAAAACATTGTATTACATACAAATGCACTCCTCAATAGAGGAGGAAATATGTACTGTAATTGAATGCATTGAATGGTCCATGAGGAACAGGTTAACCACAGAGGTAGCAGTAAACACCATGCTAGGAGACACACCCCCAACACCAGCTCTCCCTCCACTGAAAGGAAATGAGGAGCCAAGGCCTGGAAGATTTTAGCAAATTTAGTTTCACAGGTGTGAATTCAAAAGGGCTGCTTCCTGGTACGCAGAACTGAGCAACAGTCTGGCAAAGACAGTATCTCATGCAGCATGCTTCAGAAAACTCCAGCTGCTATTGATTACACAAAACATTTAAAATCCATTATAAACAAGTTAGAAAAAGCTTTAATGAAATCCCAGAATTAAATTCACCTGCACAGCTTCTGCAGTTTTATGGCACCACACAATCTCCATATTATTTGCAACACAAACTTCTGAACTCAATGCAAAATTATTTCATGGTATTCATCACCAGAACAATCAATCAATCCATAAACATGGATTATTCTTCACATCTTACTTCTTTAAATGACATCATCAGCTCTGTTTTCAAAATTTGCGACAGACAGAGTCCCATGACAGAAACCCAAGGGTCCAGCTCGAAAAGCCAAAGTAGTTTGGTGGTTTGCAAGTCATTTGCACAAGGGTTGGGTGCTTGTAAAGCACTACAGAAGGGGAGTAACACAGGTGATGGAGGTAATACACAGTGCCAAACAGGTCAGCTCTAGGCCTCTCAAACTAGCAAGTCCACTTTTTCTATGAAAACAGATGGGCTACAGAAAAGAATGTGAAAGACAAATGTTGCTTTGTGGGTGAGCCACTATAGGAAAGTGGGACTTGGGAATAAAAGGTACAGGTTAGATGTATGAACTAGGTGGAAGAAAAGAGAGCACAAGGCAGAGTGTCCCATCTCACACCCACTACCCAGAACCCTCCTTCCACCTGCCCACATTTCTTTCTGTCTCTTAACAAGCTTCCCTACTTCTATTATCTTCAATTTTCTTCTGCTACTCCTTCCTCCTAAACTTTACTCTTTTTTTTCTCCCCTAAAAAATGCCCATAAATTCAAACTCAGTCCAAATCAGATGCCAGCACAATCACTTTTCTCTCTATTCTCACTGAGTACAAACATACAAGTTTAAGCCAGGTGCAAGCTGAGGGCAAAAGAATAGCACTTTTCCATCTGGATCACTTAGCTACCAAAAAGTTAACCCTTTAAAATTACCTGGAATAATTTAATCAGGCAGACAGGTTGTATTATTTGGTATTTGACCTCAAACAGCTGCACTGTTTTTGCAGTGTATCCCTTGTGGGATGACAGACTCAGCTCTCCATGCTATTTCTTGCATTGTGATACAATCTTCAACGCTGCTTTGTGGCACACAGAAATAGCCTGCAGCTGCCTTCTCCTCCTCCTCACGGTCAGCAAAGAAGCACTCAACTCATAGGGCAGCCTCTCAGAAGGCATTCTCTGGAGCAGAGCTCCTCTGGAGCCCTTAGCTGGGGGCAATAACTGGAGCAAGGCTGCTGGGTAACTCAAGCCTCTGACTGGATAGTCAATGTCCACTAGAGTGAGCATCAAAGAGGCTTTTGCTGGCAGGATTTTTTAATCCTACTCAGCACATACAAATACCGATTGAAAGTTTTTAAAATATTAGAAATATCTGAATATTTGCAAAGTATTTACAACTCCACTATTCATGGGTGAATTTCAGAAACCAAAGAATCCTTAAGCTTCTTCTGGTTTTGGATTGGGCTTTATTCTTTCTTTTTTTAAATTTTATTTCTAGCATATGAGAGGCTCTCTAACATTCTCATACTTTTCTGTACTATGGCAAGGTTTTAAACATGGATGAGGGAAGCACTCTCCATCCTTATTTGCCAAACTCACCAAATCATTTAAGTTACACAGACAGTTTTAAGCAGAAACTCTTCTCTCTCTCCCTCAAGTTTCAGCCTGAAAAGTTAGAAATTGCTGACATTTAATCAGCTGCAAGAGAAAATCAGGCAAGGATCAGGTTTGGCTCCTAGTGCACCAATTCTTTCCCTACATATCATTCCTCTTCTGATCGAGAAGTATCAGAAACTTTCTTTGTAATACCCAATTCACTTACACAGTCAAGCTGAACTCAAAGCAACTGTTCTCAACTTGTGCTTAAAGACTTTGGCTTCTATTTTAGTTCTCAGGACAAACTGCTCCCCAAATCTTGTTTGTTCTTCCAGCCACATTAGTTGGTCTAACTAAAGTTGTTCTATTTTCCTACAAACTTTGCCTCACTTGAAGTTGTGATGTTCTATGTACAAAATACTTCTACAAATACTGTATCATCAGTAATAGAAATCGAAGGGGCAGTCATCAGATGCTAGCGAGGGTAAGGGTGCTTGAACATCTCCATAAGGACAGATGGTATTCTATGTTCTTTTTACTCAGCTCTGTATTTGGCCTATTAGTAATTTCCTCCAGCAAATAAGGATTCATATTCTGTGCTCATCTTCAAACGAAAGACACGGATATCCCTTATTTAAAAGCACTGGTTGTATCTATACTAAGAACTTTACTCTCAGCTTTACCATTACACAGTAGTCTTGCTAATCCTGCATATGGCTTTGGACAGAGAGTCCAGGAAGCTCAGACTCCATCTGCACAGCCCCTAGTTATTCTCAGTGTGAAGCATCTGTGGAACCATGAGCTTACAGCAGAAGTATTCCCTGTTCTGGGAGAACACTGACACAGGTAAGCACCTCCTGCACAAATTTAAGTTCTGACATAACACACCTGGAACAAGGATTATGTTTCTGGTATCATTCCTAATGTAACACAAACCTCAGGTCTGAAATGACATTTGAACCTTTAATACACATACAACACAGCTTAACCAATGTAAGAATTTAACTCCAAACTGTAGGAACACCAAGCTTGCTGCCAGCCCTGCAGAGATGGAAAGCAATATTTAAAGAAAGTGACCTGGCTAATTTTTCCTCATAATGCGATAGAGAAGCGGGCTCACATGATCTCTTCTTGACCAAATCAAGAAGTTTCATGCTGTTTAGGTATCTCCACTGCAGATTTAGAAACAGGAGACAAAACCAGCATATCGATATAAGCCTACCTGTCTATCCCAGGGCTGTAGCAGTGAGTTCAAGCAACATCCAAGGGCAACACCCATCAGACAGTGAAGGTGAAATAATTTGCTTTAAAGGGACATCCCTCCTCTGATTTCATCCAGTCTGGAGCTGTGATCCAGATCAAATAAACTAGAAATTGAGCAATAATTCACAGGTAATAGAGAGAATAGGAAATCAAGCATAAACCCTACAGAACAGCCAAGCAGAAATAAGCTAGACATAACTTAGCACCAAAAAAAAAAAAAAAAGGCTGTACTTTACATCTACACCAACACTTTAGATTAAACTACACAGAAAGGACTTGTCAGCTATGCTTCCTTCTTAACGAAAACCAAAAAAACTCGACTGGCAGAGCTGAAACCACTATGCACTGTCTGCCTCAATCTCCCTTCTTCTTCAGATCCAGCACTGATGCTCCCCAAACCCTCTCTAGCTTTAGCAAGGATGCTGACAAAGGTTCCTTTTGGAAGCATGGACCACAGAAGCCAGAGACAAATCCATCCACCCTTATCTATTTTTGTCTCCTTTGCATATACAAAATTTCTTTCACCCTCCTACCTCTCAAACCCATCTCACCCGCCTCCCCTCAAAAGCGATTAAGGAAAAGCTGTAGAAATATTTGCCCAAAGCTGGAGCCTGTTGCTGGGCCCAGCTGTATTGTTGGTAGGAATACACACAGCAAACTTTCACTGTGAGGAGCCCTGCGGGACTCCGGGCGCTTCGGGGAGGCTTTGTGAGCCCAGCTCTGCATGCACTAGCCAGGCTATTGTGAAAGAGAAACAGAAAAAGTGTTACAAACCCCAATGCTCTCCCACTCTCCCCCCACCTCCCCATGTGCCCCCCTTCCACCAGCCGCCACCTTCTCCAAGACAAATCGAGAGGGGAGGGGGCCACTGATGAAGAGACTGAAAAGGTTTCCTCAGTTAGATTTAAGGCAACAAGTCAGGGCTGCAAGGAGTCCTTTATCCACCAGGGAAGCCTCCCACTGCTCCAGAGCTGGGCCGAGCGGGGATCCTGGGGGCCAGCTTTCTGAAGGCTGCCATTGATTTGTCACTGATGATAAGTGAGGCCAGAGTCGTTCCCACCATCGCCTGCAGAGGGGACGACTCCCACAACGCCCGGCAGGGGAGAGGGGCGGCAATGAGGAAATGCAGAACCCGATGGTTGAAAAAATCCCAAATGGCTATTTTTCCTCTAACGAGCTGCAACAAAAAGAAGCAACCGTGCTGAGACCGAGGCAGGGGACAGGAGGCAATGGCGCACAGGGGTAGTGCGGTCACTCATCAGTGGACAAACCTTCCCCAGGGAGAAAGAGCAGGGGGGATTTTTTCAGCCTTAGCCTCCTAAGGGCCTCACAGTGCCAAACAATATTCCTTCAAAACCTCTCCAGCTGCTCCCTTGCCAATAGTTTTTAAACCTGTTCTATTTACATAGAGACACTCTTCTCTCAAGCTCATGCTGCTGGAAACTCGTTCTTCTGCTTTTTGGGAGGGGAAATCTTTTCTCACAGTACTAAATAAATGAGAGAGGCTAATGAAGCACCATGTCTAAAAGGTGAATTCCCAAAGCAACAGGAGACCTTAAAGGAGCACCAGAGCTCCCCCAGGGAACATACAAATAGAGCAGCAGCTGCCTGGGCAAGACCAGATGCAGATGGGTGAACTGAAAGCAAGACAAAAGGTAGAGGGGGAGGAAGGCTGAAAGAAAAAAAGAAAAAAAATCAGCAAAAGAAGTAATGATCCTTGGCCTTTCTGATATAACTAGTTAGGAAAAACCATCAGAACTGGTTCAACTCACATTATAAAATGTCTCTCTTGTGCTTCAAGACGCTGAGGCTGTTTAGGAGTAAACAGGACACCTTTTCTTCCTTTCCCTGCTCTCAGCAAAAGCCCTCAGCTATCTTCTGCCCTGGCCAGGCTGAGGCACACAGGCCTTGCAACACGGCCTGAAGAGCAAGAGGCAGGTCTCCAGAGGAAAAAGGCAGTTACGCCTGCAGCTTCCTTCCAGTTCAATCAGACTAGATCCAGCAATGCAGAGGATCTTATCTGGCAATCCATTACCTCAGGACACTTGTGCACAGTTCCTAAAGCTCCAGTTTATAACCCAGCACACTAAAATAAATGGAAGTTGCCAGGCTGTGAACTGTGACATTCAGCAATATTTTACCTCATATTTGGCCACTCAGAGGCACAGGGTGGATCACTGGGAGTTGTAATTATTTTAGATATCTAGTTAAAATTTCTTGGTATACAAGAGAGCACAGCCTCCAGGCACCCTTAAGCTAGGGATGAGCACAATATCAGAACCTTAACAAATAAAATCCAGTCCAAAAACTTCACGAGATTAAACATTAGAAAACAAACCCAAAAAAACCCCACCCAAAACCTCAATTCATATTTGGGGAATAGCCAGCAACCAGTTAGCTCAAAACACAGGTTTAACACGCTTCTTTCCAGAAATATTACTAACCAAGCAGCCACATCCTAAACCAAACAACGCTTTTGAGCAGTCCTAAGGTACAACTCAATTAAAGCCCATTAAAGACCTCTGCCTAATGAGAGAGGACTAAACATCTCCTGGGCTTGATGAACTAAACACTCAGGCCATTGCCACTGCTTGGGGACCTGGAAATAGGCTTATGTCCAGTAAGACCCCAACTTGTACACCTCAATAATCTCAATAGCTAGCTACATGAAAAACAGGATTCACAAAGCCAGTTTCAGATGGATTCATCTCTTAACAGTCAATTTTGATGTATCTGTTGCCAAATGGAGGGAGGGGATCCTTTCATGTCTAAGAAAATGCAAACTCACGAGGAATCTTCACCCACAGACAATTTCCTTCTGTGATCCCTTCCCTTTATTATGCTGCCTGCTTTCATGAAACTTCTGTTCTCTGGAACCAGGTTTTTTTGGGTGAGAAGATATGCACACATATTGAAATAACCACTGCTTCCATACAAAAGCAGGCTAAAGATGCCTGCATATTTTTCTCATGAGAATAGTCTGTATTAACAATATTATTAAGAAGTGCTTCTGATACTACGTCCTGGACCAAGTTCCAGGACTTAAAGTATCTAAATAATATATATCTAGATATATAGATATCTAAATAAAAGATTCCTCATAAAGCTCAGAATCCATTTAAGCAGACGCATTATTCAGCCCTGGAAGAACTTTTCATACGTGAAAAGACTTTAAACTGTTCTGTGCCCCTCCATGCAAGCATACTTCCTTTTGCTAGAACCATGATCTCAGGGCCAAAACCCATGAATAGACAGTGTGATGTCCCCTGCCTTACAGATGCATTTACCACAATGACTCAAGAGCAATTTTCCTTCTGTTATTCCACCATACTTTGGGGAGTAGGGTACAACAGACAAATTAAGTTAAAACAGGCTTTTGAGCCAATTTGTGGGCATTGCAAGACATAATATTATTCAGCCAAATATAGAGTACTTCCTCTGATCAAAGAGCAACCCAAGCCCATCAGTGCTATAAATGCTACCTAAAATGACTGGATAACAGTAGAGAAGTGACAGAACACAGGACTACTTGTCTACTTGTAGCAGAATTTTATCTCCAGTAATTACAGTCTACCTTGAGGAGTTCCTGTGACTGTTTTCAGTTGGATACAGACTTTTTTAACTCTCTTTCCACTCCTAAGTGAAGGAGTTATTCTTTTCAATAGTTGCACAGCAAAATCACCTTTTTTTCACTCAGGAAGAAAAAAAAAAAAAAAAAAAGGTATTTCTGAAGGGGGAAAAAAGGCCTTAATGTACAGTTTACATCTTGACTAAATTTTCTGAATTTTCTGGTACCTTATGCTACCATTCCCACACATGGTAAGAACGTAACATTTATTCCTATGGCTCATTCTCCAAGTAAGAACATCTGGTATACTTGGACCTTCAGACAACAAGCCTTGATGAGTCAAGATCAGGTCGGCTTAAGTCACAGTACCCAACTAAACTACACAGCGTTACAGTCATGACAGTATCCATCTCATCTTCAGAGGCTAAGCTCAGTTAGCTTTCCCATTTCCTTTTTTCCCATGGTCCTTTTTTCTGAGGCAGAATGTGGTCCACTAAGTCCAGATTCTGGGAAGCTTGCTTATAGTTTCATTACCCTCCCTTCATTTTTTTACTGTACATTATCAAACAATGTGGAATTAAAATAGCAACAGCATTTGGGAAATCATTCCCATACCCCTCCTTAAAACTGCATAAACACTTGGCAAACTGAATACATAGATGATCATTTAGGTATCAAGGTCTCAGAGAAATATGTCTGTTTTCCATGGGGAAGATAAAATTTTCTGCCCTTCATGCTGTAATCTAGTCTCTTGATTTCTTTCTAGGTATCCCTCTGAAACAAACCTGTGCACAATAAGCAAAGGACAGAAAGCAGTCTTGATTAACTATATGTAAGTGATAACACAACTCTCAAACATAATGTTTCCCCAGAAACACAATGATGTTTGCTCAAAATGAGAAAGCTTCAGGATGGTGATTTTATACTCAGCAGTTGTGCTACCCTAAAGAGCTCTTAGCCCTCCTTCTCTTACTGCCAGTCCTACAACCCCCATAAACTGGCATAGCTTTGTGCAGCCTATTAAAAAATGGATGCACAAAAGCAGTGCAGTGGGCAACGAGCTTCAAAAAGATGAAAACTTGAAGAAACTTCCAACTCCTCCTCACCCAGCCCACTCTGATTCCTTCTGTTGCTTCACTGCTTGCAGAACCATGGCCTCAGAGGCAAGCTGACAGAAGTAGTTGGGGTCATTTCCTGTTTAAGGCTTTACAAATGTATTTACTACAGTGGGTCATGAGTGATTTTCTTCTTACAGTCTACTTACCAAGTGTTTGTACATTTGGAAGTAGGATAGGCATACTACCATGCTGAAAATTCTTATGAAAAGGAATAAACACAGTGAATTAGAGCATTCTACACTTGAGTAAGTAAACATTTAAAAATGTAACATCCTAATCTAGGAAAAAAACACAGACTTTAGTGTGCAGAAAAAAGCAGCTATTAAGTAACCAGTCACCATAGTTAACTTCTTCACCCTCAAAAGAAAAAAGTCTGTAGACTCCAAAATAAAGCTGTCAACTATCCTGAGACAAAAGTAAAAAAATCCCAGACCTAGCCATTAGCACACCTAGCACAACAACCATAGGGAATCTTTATGTAACAGCTTGCAAAGATGGTACTCCCAACCCAAGTTCTGTACAGCTGTTCTCCAGGAGGTGCACAGGAAAACACTTGAGCTACTGGTTAAATACAGCCACTGGAGCCAATTATGTATTTATAGAATTCTACCCAGCAATCTAGCTTGCTGCTACAAAGCAGCAAAAAGAAACATTTAATAATTATTAGGTAAAGTTGGCTACAGCTAAACTATCCCAAGACAGGAATCCATGGTTAAAACTTGGATTTCTAAGCAAGTCCAAGCTAAGCTTCTGTTCTCAAATTTTTTGACCTTTGTGATTACATGGTTAAATACCATTTTGTGACCCATCCTAAGAGATGCTACAGTCAGGATAGGGGAAAGGCTGGAATAGTCACAGATCTTCACAAGCTGGGTTTAGATATGACACTCCTCATTAGACTAGTGGCAACTGTTTCTTGAATATGTTGGCAGATAACAGGAACATGCACTATCCAGGGCAAAAAGAGCAACTAAATCCTCCTAGAAGGACATTACATCTGAGAATGATTTTCACTCCCCAGTATCAGACCCCAGACACAACAAACGTGTCTAATTGTGATAATCTTGTGTGCAGTGTATCAGAGGGGGGAAAAGAATAGTTAGAGAAAGGCAGCTTCAACAGAAAGGCAGGCACAAGCATCACCATACAGACTAAAAGGCAAAGCTCAAGTGGAGCCTCTATTTACTACATTAATCAGCGCTCCATTTTTTTCCTCATTATTTCAAACATCTGTCAATTTACTACATGTAGAAATTATTAATTCTTCAGAGTAGGGACTGTCCCTGTTGCATGCACATGCTCCATGTAACACTGTGAAGCTCTGATTTCCATTAGAGTGAATCTTTACGTGATCCAATTGACAATTCATGTGTAAGATTCATCCAATGTACATCTTCCCCTTCAGCCTGCCACATATTCATTCAGGGAGAACAGGAATGGCCATTTAGACAGCTTATGTTTTCCCACAGCAGGCTCTGTCTTCCTATGACTAACCAGACACTTCACATAAGCACTACCATTTCCACGTCAGCTCATAAGGAGAGTAGATTGTGCCTTCTTTTGTGTGCATGCCCAGGCAGGGCTTGTCAAACCATAACATCGCACTACATCAGTGGAGAGTGGTGGAGAGAGCAAGCAAAACTCTGACCCAGAGTCTGCAAATAAGGGTCAAAAACCAACTCTCTGCTAGGCATCAGTCATTTAAAAGGCAAGATTAAGGGAGAAGAATCAGGGCACTAGCAAGGCGATAAAGCTTTTCATACTCAGTTTGACCATTTCTCTGGCAACAACTCACAACATTAGTCAGAGATAGCCCAACTAAAATAAGATAGTAGGTCTTTTCTTCCAACCCTAATGAATAGAAGTTTTCACCACAAAGGGCATCAGCAATTAATGTATTGCAACATCTATGGGTTGATCTTTCACCACACTTGGATGCTCATACAGCAGTAAGACTGTCATTCAAGTAACAATACAATAAAGAGATCTATGCATACATGAGCCACAGAAATTAAATCTTGGGCTTGAATTCTCACCTTTCCTTGTTTCCAGGGAAAGCCTTTCCAAATTACTGAATTTATGAAGGCAAAGTAAAGCAGCAGCAAGTCAGTGCCAAAAAATGGTTGGTCTTGCCTCCCTCTGTCTTTCCATCAGGTCTATACTGATGAGCTCACTGAAGAGCAATTCACTTCACTTTGCCAATACCACACCACCTGTGGTTTCACCATTCTGCAGGCCAGTTCTGTGACAGACCAACAAGCTGGACTGATTCATCCAGCAGATATCTACACAGACCTATCACAGGGACAAGGGAGTGACACTGCTCTCTGGGGCAACCAACAGTTACACCAGACTAGGCGCAACAAGAAACCACACCCCTGGGCCAAGGAGGCCTGGCAGCTGCAGGCCAAGCCACATACACTGTGGGCAGAGAAGAACAATCCTCAGCAGTGACATCCTAGCATCCCCACCAAAAAAATGTCTCTCAGAGAGATATCAAGTTTAGTAAAAGAAAAGGCAGCAGGCGCAAAAACTCCCGTTTTGCTATTCCAAAACATAGGCTTTATATTACCATGAAACTGTACTTTGATGTTTTCCATAAAGCAAGTATCATGTTACTGATTCATGATATTCTGAATCAGTAACATGCCCTTTTAAGTCATTTGGAGTTGCATTCCTAGTGCCACCTGAAACAAGCCACCAACTGTGTCCAGGCAAACCAGACCTCCACAGTCCAGCCCATCGTTTAATTGTTTTAAGCAGTGTGTTTAATTTTCCAGTTTTAAACAGGAAGAGAGGACTAAATTGATAAATATGAAGGAACAGAGAATTGGCAAAATGCAATTCATGATCCATAAGTCATCTCTTCTGGAATACTTGCAAAACATGGATCTGCAGAAAGGCAAGTGGGTGATAATTGGAACATTGTTTATTTCCTGTTAGCAGAGACAGCAGTTCAAGCCTCCAAGGATAAATCAAATTTCTTAACCAGATGGAAGACATTTAATTTTCAAATATCATCCATACAACAATGTACCACAGAAAGAAAGGAGCCAATTCACAACAGCAACAAGAAAAACAAAATTACTAGAGATTTTAGAAATGAGTTCTCATCAAAATCTACACTTGCAAAGAGCCTCCTGTTACATCAGAACTCACACCACATCCCACCACAATCAATTCAAAGACACTTTTATTGGCAAAACAAGCTCTGCAAGTGTTACCCACATGTAAAAAGCAGCATGCTTGAGTTTCGTCCAGAAGTGGATTCAACATATGAAGAGCCTATCTCCACAGAGATTTTAAGAGAAAGGGAAACATGGCATGGAGTCCAAGGATAGAAATGAAAATGTTCCAAAGAATAACATTTTATTTCTAGTATGATAATTGTTCCTTGCTCTAATATATTTTATCTTTTACTCATAAAGTTACAAAATTTTCTTCTCAGCTTCTGCTTTTACTTCTTATTTCAACATTTATTGTTTATGGTATTCTCCCTGTAGCCAACTTGCAGTCCAAACTGCACATCCCAGCTCAGTATCGGTAAAAGTCTGACTTGATTTTGCACATTTCACTTGGCACTAGGTGCCAGCAGAGTAACTCTGCACAGTAACTTGTGACAGCCTAGCTGGCTAGCAGGTTCAGACTTCTTTTTTCTGCTACAGAAACTTGTGTTCTGGTTTAGGTTCTGACTAGTATCTCATATGAATTTTGGATTAAATTATTTGTTTCCCAAGCCTCAAAAGGATTGTCAAAACCCAGAAACAATGTTTTCATAGACATTGATAGCATATTCATTTGGTTTCAGTCTATGGTTCTCTTACGCTTTTAGGTGGAGACAATTTTTGCTTCTTTGGATGAGACTACACAAAAAGAATTGTTTTGGTGCTTCTAGGATCAGCAATGGAAATCCTCCCAGCCCTACTTTGTAGCAATCATTACACAGATCTCATAGATCTAGTAATGTCATATCTTTGCACATCTGAAAACAAAAAAGTTGACTTCCCATTGGTTACAATGGAAGAACATACAGAGAGCTCTGGAGTTTGTTCTTGTGGGAGTCAAATATTTCATTTATTCTTGATTAATATAGGAGGAAAATCTCAGCATTGTATTCAGTTCTAATAGTTTAAACAGTTCAAACATGTCCTACTTGCTAGGGCCACTTACACAGCCAGCACAGACATACAGAGCCTTAGGCATGAAAAGGTTCCTGAGGATCATTACTGCATGAAGGCTGTACTGGGGCTGTAGAGGGTCTGTGCTGTCTACCCACCTTAGCTCAGTCCCATCCCACAACAGATAATATTCTTATTATGGAGTTACTGTCATTTTGCACCTGTGAGCCACTCCCCTTCTGCTTGTGTCTAAAGGGCATGGAGCCATAAAGCACATACCTTACAGACTCTGGTATGCAGCCTGCACAGTCAGAAAAGCTGTCTCCTTAGCTTACCTGGTCTTCTGGGACGTAACTCCAATGACCCTCTGTCCTCACAACACTTCAAGAAGTAGTTTTAGCACTGCCACCACATTTACTTTAAGATCTTGACATGGGACCTAAAGTATGTTATGATCCTGTTCAAGAAAAAAACCAAGACAAACCCAGGTAACACTCCATGCCTTTCCCAGATTAACCTGCAGAACCAATGCACTGCAGTACATTAGCCAGCAAACGTAGGTGTTTTGGCAGCTGTCCCAGTCACTTAATCGAAGCCCAAGCGGGCTGTTTCGCCTGAGTGGGTAAGTCAAGATGTACATACCAAAGATGTCATCTCTGCCTCACTCCCTTCCTTGCTCGAAGGCTTCTGTCTGAGTACTGTTTATTTCTACCCTACAATTGACGAACTGTACATAGGTCTAATTTGCCCTGTATCAACCGTTATTTCTATATTGTAACTATGTTAGGTTTCACCTTATGTACCCAATTAAGCTAAGTGGGGTTTTGCCAAGCATTTAAAGGAGACAAGTGTCTGCCACCCCCTCTTTCTTACCAGTCTGTTCTAAAGCATCTCATCACAAAAATTGCTCACGGGTCCTTTCTCAAAAAATAATCATCTGACTTTGTCTTATTTTTCTAGCATACATATTACCATCATCAAGTTTACTTCTTCAGCACGACCAACCCAGAAAAAGTTACTACAGAGTATCACAGGAATTGTCTTTTTTTTTAGACATTTCTTTCAAGCTTATAAGTTTGCTCACAGACTTCTAAAGGCTTATGGTGAAGTTAGTGAAGAACTAACCATAACAAGGCAAGAAATGAAGCACCAAAAAAAGCACAATATTTTCTAGGGACAACTGACTGGAAAACTTAAACCTAAGCAATTTTCCTATTTTGTTCTAGTCTGGAACTTGCACTAAGAGCAACAGAAGATTACAGTTCCTCATCTTCCAGTTCACAGAAGGCAGGTCACAAACAAGAGAAACCTCAGAGAAATAACAGGCTTCTCCTGTTAGTGAGCAAGCCACTTCAAGCCAAAGTTTGTAATCGAAGGTTGCAGAAGTCAGGGAACACCAAGGTTGCTCTTGCTTGAGTACTGGTAGCATAGAAATTACTCAGCATAACTGTCAAAGGCGCAAAGATGACAAATCTGCCCTTCTAAAGGAGCTGAGGCACAGACAAGGGATCCACCTGCTTCCCAGACAAAAGAACCTTGTGCCTGGGAAAAAGAAAACCACAACAAAACAAAGAAACAACAAAAATAAATCCCTTAAAACCAACAACTAACACCCAAAAGGCCAAAAGGTCTACTGTTGTTTAAGGTAACACTGACTGCAGGTCTGAATTCTTCCATACACTCAAAAATGATGTGAACAAAGACCTACAGACAGTATTGATTCATGAGTGGTGACAGTTCAAACTGGAACATATGAGGTTACCACCCTTGTGGTGGAGACAACCGCTCAGCAATCAGCTCTTCATGAGTCAACACCCTCTTGCAGCTGCTGTTCACTGGATCAGGGAAGAAGTCAGATGCAGAGGCAGCCTACCCCAAGATAGCAAAGGGCCATAACCACATCAACCAGACAAATCAGTCCTTCACTGTTTCCAAGACAATGCCCAAGAAAATTCCTTTCACTTCATCTCTGCATGCACACAGCTCTGAGTTCAGCTTGCTTTTTCCTTGTATTTAACTTAGGTCTGTTTGCAGGGCAATGACTAATGCTCTTGAAGGACTCCTGACCCAGTCTCTCACTTCCTCCTGCATCATACTTTCTAAGATTTACACACTGAATACTTCTATTTGAGATCCATGACAAAAATGCAGGTAGTCCTCTAGCATTCCTATTTACCAAAGACAATCCTCTCCTGTTTCTTGGCTATTAAAGCCTCCAGAACGACAGCCTACCATGTATCTCCCCTTTCCCATACCACAAACTCTCCAGTTTTCTCTCACAGACAGACTCATTATGTTTTTCCTCATGCTAATAGGTACTATGCTGATCAAGGCCCTTTTATAAAGGCAGCACAAATTAGTAGCATGTCCTCCAGCCACAAGAAACTCAACTCAGGCTTTTCAGGAGTAGCAGGCTTCAAAAATCCCAGTGAGGAGAATACAGTCTCTGAGGCCTCAAAAACCTAATTTCTTAAATTTGTCAAGCCAGAAGAAGTGGCAAAGTCTGAATAACAAAGAAAGGACAGCAGTAAAGCTGGCTTCCTCTTAACAAATGCTGTTTTAATTCAGAGAAATATCAGACCTCATGGTTCATCCTCAGAAACTCGGAACAGAAGCAGGAAATTACAACCCCAAGCCTTCTTTTCCTCTTTTTCCCCCACCACCCTGTCCTCAGAGTTGCAAAGAAAGAATTTGACTATTCAGCAGTTATGGAAATTCAGAACAAAAACTGGGTGGGAGCACAAAGGAAAAAAAAAATTAAAAAAAAAAAAAAAAAAAAGGTGTGTCTTTATTATATTCTAATCCTAGATCCCACAAGACATTTCTGATACACTGAATGGCTGCATTTTAAGCAAGAACCTCTCCCAGCACTATCAGCTGTCACCAAGTCAAATGAACTGACAGAGCTGGAGATTCAGGCTAAAGGAGAAGAGTGTGTATTTCCCTCTAACCTTGCAGAGTCCCAGAATGCTTCTTACGAGCCTTTCAGAGAAGGCTGAGAACATCAGGTGTCTGTTTTAACAGCTCACAGTAGTGACTCACTCTTTCACACAGCAATTCTTAATGGGGAAGGGGAAGAGAAGTAGGCTGCTTTTCCAGGAAAGGAGCAATTTTCTGCCACCAGACTTACATTTGTTTCTATATCCAGACTTCTTACCAAACCCATAGTAAACTCCTATTCTCACTTTGCACTTTTGTCCAAACAATTATCTCCAAAATTCTAGCTTCTCACTTCAGTTCCCATTTCATATGCTTTTCCAGACAATACTGACCTCCAAAATACCTTCCTGGACAGCCCACTCAAAAATTCTCCTGGCTTATGTGCTCCCAAAGCTAACAGATTTCACATTCCACCACTGCAGACAGAGGTGGTGATGCAGCTATCTTATGGGCTCACCATCTCAGTGTTCTGCTAATAGTCTCCCTTTTCACCTCTGACCCCATTGCTAGGCTCCTAATATTTCATAAAATCACTCCATTAGGTCAGGGACTCTACTGTCACAGATTCCTAAAAATTTGTGACATCCTCCTTTAAAGCTTTAGTAAACTAAATCTTTCCCTGTCTCAGCAGTTAAATTATGCTCAATGCTCATCTTCACTTTCAAAATTTCCATCTTTTATCCTACCTAATTAACAACTCTTTCTGCCATCAGATCCTACATAATTACTCCACTTGGATTTCCTTACACGACTCTTCTGTTCCTCTGCCAGCTCAAGTCCTTGGCTCTCATTTCCAAAATGCCTATCTTTGCTTCTGTTAATATCTATACTCCTATATCCCTTTACCGTCTTCTCATGATTTACACTACTCTTGCATCTGCTTCCTCATCCTTATTTACACAGTTACCAGCTTTCAGTTGTCTTTGATGCCAACTCCTACCCAAAACCTCTCTCTATCCTCGTTCTAAGAAGTGATTGGAATGAAAAAACCTTGGAAGCTTTTCCCATTAAACCAAAGTTAAAGGAAGTTTAATTAGAAAGCGATACCATTTTAATATTGACCTTATCTATCCCAGTAGAATTATCACACCCCTGATCCTTATCAGATGTCAGATGTCCAATTAAGACTATAAAGCCTTTGGGGCAAATGTAGCCTCTTCCTTCACCTTACACAGAGCCACAGCACCTAGACCAATCCTTAAGTTAAGAAAAACAACTAGGAAAGCCAAAGAACTTGATTTTGCCAAGGGCAACACCACTCCACCATGATTTGGAAATTACCAGAGAAGTTGAAAGTCCTCACTGTTTGAAACTTCAAAAGAATAGGGTTCCCCTCAACAGAAATAGTGTCTGACCATGTCTGAGAAGAGAGGAGCTGGGTACAGAATGCACTGAAAAGGTTTTTCCATAGTATCTCCAGCTCCTTCCTGCCTCAAATCTCCAAAGCCATCACTTATCCACTTCCAAACAGCAGGAGAGTCACTTCTTTTTTCCTCCTCTCTCCAGAAGGAGCACAGCAGAAATAAACCTCGAGTGATAAATTATGCACCACTTTTGTGTGGCTGCCTCTTGGCCAGACGGGAAATTTTTCTCCCAAAGCCTTTTGTTTCCAGCTTTGATCCCAGTGTTGGATCCGCTCTGTTCAGCTTTCCCTCAGCATGGAGGTGAAGGGAGAGCTGACACAGGCCAAGTTCAGGCTTACTGCAAGTCACAGTCAGATCTTCCATTAGCCTTCTCCCCTCCCCCTTTCCAACTGGAACTCTCCTTGAGTTTGAAAAGATCCTATTAAACATTTTCCAGAGGGCCTTACAGAGGATACATTATTTTGATGGATGCTGGGACTAAAGGAGGAGGATTTCTAAGTACAGTGAAATAATGGAGTTTGTTCTAATGGGTTTAAGAGATGCCCGGGGGCACCAAGTAAGTTTCTTCTCTGCAAATCAAAAACACAGAAGACCAGAAAATGGAGCCGAACAACTGAACGCCAGGAAGCGGGGAAATCGGGCTCTATTTAACTGCTGCTCTTGGTTACAGCCAACTTCAGGCTGCTTGGAAAAACAGCACACACACATATCACTGGCACAAACTTAACAGGAGAAAACAAAGAGACAACAGGGGTCAAACTGGGGGTGGCAAGTAGGAGAAGGATGCAAGACTGGGTCCCCACCCCCTACCAGAGAGTCGGATCAATTATCCTTGAATACTAACAAGATTTCTGATTAAAGAACTGCTGCTATGCAATAGAAACAGAAAGCTCCAGCAGCTGGGAGGGGCTGTCAGGCAGTAACAAAGAGACACAGAAGACTATGCCCTGCTAGGGCATACGGAGGAAGTCACCACACTGGTAGCCAGGAGAGGGGTCTCCCCTGCCTGAAGTCATGATAACCTCTTACTGATGGTAGATTTAACTCCAAGAGTAAAATTCCACCTTGATACTACAGAACATGAGGTCTGTTTTCAGGTAAATCTGCTATCTACTGGAAGTTTTGCTGGACAACAGTTCTTCACGCAGCCTCATCACTATAGTACAGGAAGGTGAATTCTATTTTAACTGTAACCCATTCAGGGAAAAAAACCTGGTGCTTTTTACTTCTGAATATTGCAACACCAGAAAGTTGCTATCAACAAAAAGCAGCTTGAGAAACATGATTTTCGCTGTCTTTGGTTATACACTTTTTGACAAAACTGCAACTGGCAGTATAAACATTGAACATGCATCTACATTACTGTCTGTTAATCTTAATGGTTTGTGACTTGCTGAGTGGTGGCTAATACCAGAAGAACCTAATCACCTAAGAACCTCATGACAGACAAAGCTTCTGTTACTACTTTTCAACTCGCAGGTGTGCTAACATGCTTATACCAAGATGCTTAATGTATCTCATACCATCAGAATTGGGCTCATGACACTTCAATTCCCTTTTTTGCTTTGTCTCCTACATTAAATTACATAATTCCCTGATACAAGGAATTTCAGTCGTTCACAATTCAGCACCACAAATGTAAACAAACATCAGCTCCATTTGATGTTAATAAAGTCTTTAGAAAAACTTATTTTCCTGCCCTTACACAGAGAGTCTCCTTTTATCTAGGCTTACAACAGATAAGGAGATCTGCTGCTCACAGAAAGAAGGACTGCAGCTCAAGAGTCTCCCAGACAAAACGCACAGGCTGGAATGCTTCAGCATCTAACAGACAGTTCTGCATAAGAGAGGCAAAAAAACATGCCTGGAAAGCTGAAAAACCTGAACATGAATTCATTCGCAACAGGAGGGCAGTCAAATACTCCCAGGTAACAGTCTCAGAGCAACCAGATATACAGCATGAATAAACCACAAGTCTACAGAATAACAAGCCACTGGATCCATATGCTTACTATCTTTAGTACAGGAAAATGGAAATCTAGACAGAAGAAAGAAGAGATTCAAGGAGCATTACACTGCCCAGTTTTCACTCAGCAGATACAACAAAATCCCATAAAAGAGTAATGCCTAGCCTAACAGCAATGGCAAAGATCCATTGGCACCACAGACACAAAAGTAAGATCCTAACCAGCAAGGACATGACATTTGTGGATGACAATTACATTTAGTGATTTTTGCCATAATTTGTGTGAAACACAGACAGCCACTAAATACAATATACCATTTAAGGTTTGTCCAGAGCTCCAGTTCTGGATGTTTTATCAGGTAAATCTAGACATCTTAAAAGATGGTCAGTTTATGTCTATGTATATACCATCTGTTTACTATGTAAACCTGTATAAGAAAACATCACAAATAGCTAAGCTAAAAATAACATAGGACTCAAGAAATTAAGTATCCACCTCTCTTTTAATAACACTTTATTTATGAATTCAATCTCTCCAACAGAGAGTCAACAGAATTTCTGTGGTTTTATGATCTTTTGATCATCAGCAAGAGAAATGTAAGTATTATTAAAAAGAGAAATAGTCACAAGCAGCAAAGGAATTCAATGAAGGTACAGAACATGCACTTACTGTATAAACCTATTTTTAAAACCCTGACTGGTTTTTAAGATAGTATCTCTTTATCAGCTTTTATAAGTGTTATGAAGCACACACTCTATTGTGTTCGACAGTAAGTTGTATTCTAGGGCAAATGGAGTTGGCCTTGGGCAAGACAATTTCTACTTCACTTCCCACATTTACAAAACAAGGATAATATTTGCCTATTTCACAAGGGTGCACGAAGATTCAAGAGCACTATCAGACTACAGATCATTCTCATAGAATTAATGTTTTAACTATTTTTTAATGTTAACTTCACTAGTCTGGAGAGCATTTACAAGTAAAAACAGAATACAAATCACTTTGATTTCTTTTTCTAGTTAACATACAGCAAGTACTGCTTTCTGGTTTGAACTACAAACAACTGGATAATGATTATATCTAACCACTTTTTCTTCTGTAACTTCAAGGAATACAATGTAGAAAAACAGCTACCAGTTTTCTGAAATCACATTTTGAGAATATCCCTCTTCAAGGTTCACAAGGCACTCTGGAAATGCAAGCACTATTAATTTTCTTGTTGCATACACCCACACTCCCAAGACACACTAAGCGTTTCTCTATTGCAGAAAACACCGCTACAGCATACAACTGAAAGCTTACAGAAAGAGAAGAAAATATAGGAAATACAGAAAATTGCGTATATACACTAAATGAAACAATAATGCTGACCTCATACTGGAAGATTTATGCTATATGCTTTTCCACTATGTTTTAGTAGACAGAATTGTCAAAAGCAAAACAAAAAAAGTCACTACTTGTCACCGCCTGCAGCATGTTGCTCTTCCTTTTTTGAAATATAGGGAATGTTACTCAGTGCCATCACCACTTTGGAAAAAAGAAAGTCAAGATAATTCAGAGTGATCAAGAGATCTGTGAATATCATCCAAACTGACCATCAGCAAACTCTGTCGCTCTCAGCCCACCCAGGAAGTAGAACATTACCAGCTCCAAGCTGACAATAAGAAAATCAGTGCTTTGCACTTGGCTAATAGCTGTAGAACCAACAGCAATGCCAAGCACAGGCAGTGGAAATTGTGATTCCCATTGCAAAATATACTTCTACGGAAGTAACACATTCAGGTTTTCAACTATAAAATGTAGTCAAGATGTTTCAGAAGTGAAGCTCTGATATTAGCTATGTATTTTTCTGGCAGAGGTTCAGAAGCCAGAACAGCAAACACATTAGCCAGACAGGTTCTGTGACATTCTGTATTTATACTAACACAGACCATCTTAACACCAGGTCCGTCTTCACTTCAGCCACCAGCGGTGCATGACATTAGCATTAAACTCCTTCTCTATACATGTTTTTACCTGCAATGCACTTTTCTAAGAGCTCAAGATACTTGCAGACCTCTTTTGTTGGTTTGGGGTTTTTTTGGCACAGACTTCTCCAGTTTGATCTGCCACTATCCACTACAAAAGAGTCAAAGGTCAGTCTTGCAGACTTGTTTGCTTTATGCTCTCCTGTACTGAGGCAGAGTAGTAAACGTGTTTCTAACAATTTACCTGTTTGGCATCGCAACTTCTGTGGATGCTTTATGACAGTTAAGCTGCACACCCACGCCTGCAGGTACTTCTAAGGGACAACTCTGAAAATTTTCTAGCTAAGTGCAGGAACACTGAATCATCACAAATGTTGGCATTTTCTCTGCCAACTCCATGCTGATATCTCCTCATGTTTTTCCTTGCTTCAAATAGGAAAGCGATTGCTCAGGTATTGTGTCTGTATTGCAAAATTGTGTCCTTAGTTCCTTATATTTCGATGAAGGAAAGAGGATATTCACTTGTGGAAGCAGCTGGCACATCCAGTCATAAATTTACAGTTATCTGACAAGAGGATACACAAAAGTGCACTGATGGGAAAACTACTTGAAAGAGAAACAAGCTGCCATAAAAAAAGCATCCTAGAGACATCAAGGAACAACCACCTACTAGCAAGCTTGCATTTTACAATCAGACATCCCCCACATGGCTGTTAACAGCCCAGACACATTAACTAGGAGCACCTGGGTAACAGCCAAAATAAAACACATCCAGATCTCTACCTACACTAAGATCTATCTTTTAGATCCTTCTCACTCCTAGAGGGCAGCTAAGTATCTGTGTGGCATTTGGGAACTCAAGAGGACTTCTGGCTCCTAAAAAGCAGGCTTTTTGATACATGGAACTACAACCCTCTCTAGTCAATCTATCCAAGCTGGCTTAGCACATTCTTCAAAGCTGCCTGCAATTAGGTTTCTTGTTAGAAGAGAAATAATATTACTTGAAACCCAAACTCTCTATGATTGTGCCCCAGGGGCAATAGTTGAAGAATGATGGAGGTCAGCAGCACTACTGCAAATGCTTCCTGTAATTTCAGAGTAGCACCAGAGAAAACGGATGGGTGAAATTATACAGCAGCTGCCAAAGCAGTGAAGGGAAAGAAATGAGGTACGTATCTCCTCTCCACACCCCTCCCCCAAAAGCCTTCTAACTCTTTATAAAGAGTTTTGAGAATCGTTTAGATGTTTTCTTCTCCACCGGGCGCACTTGTAAAATCAAGAACCACCGCACAAGACGAAGAAACAGCAGATGCCAGTTGATAGAGCAACCACAAAGCTAAAGTTTTCATGGCGAGACTTCATGGGGCTACCTCCCGGCCTCCCCTCCTCACTATTTTTGGTACTCCTGCTCTGGCTCCGCTGTGCCAGGGCGCTGCGAGAGGACTCCCAGTCCCCGCCGAGGCGACGCAGGTAGCCCGGGGCGCCGCCGCGGAGCCGGGCTGTACCTTTAAGGGGCCCGTGGCGGCGGGTGCGCGGCTGCATTCCTGCTCCGGAGCGGCGGCTGTCCCGACACGCCGGGCACGGCAGCCTGCGAGGCAACCTGCGCGCCCGCCCCGGCCCGGCCCGCCGCTCGCACCGCGGGAACAAAGCCCGCGCCCGCCGCCAAACTTCCGCGGGGGGCAGCGGCCGCGTGGGCGCTGCGGGCTCCCTGCTGGGGAGAGCCCGCTGCCCAGAGCAGCGCCTCTCGGCGACCCTCGCTCCGGCCTGCCGGGGCACTCCGCCGGCTCCAGCCCGCCGCTCCGGGACACGGAGAATGCGAGAGCCCCGCGTCCGGGCGCGGGACGGGGCGCGGACAAAGCGCGGCGGGGCGGCGCAGGGCAGGGCTCCCCGCCCGGCGGGCGCGGGCAGGTGAGCGGCGCGGCCGGGCAGGGCTCTCCGCCCGGGCATGGATCGCCGCCGCCGAGCCCGGGACGGCAGCTGGGCCCCCCGCGCTGCCGCGGGGCAGAGCGTGCCGCGGCAGCCGCTTACCTCTGGAGCGGAGCAGCGCTCCCAGCAGCACCAGCAGGAGCTGTGGAGGCGCGGGCAGGAGACAACCCCCGCCGCGCCGCCTCATGGTGGCAGCCCCCCGGCCCCGCGCCCGGGCCGCTGGCAGCGACGTCGCGGGCTCCTTCTGCGCGGAGCACCCCGGCACGACGGCCGCTCGCTCCCTCCGCAGCCGCGGCAACTCCGGGGCCGGGGGCTCCCTCCCCGCTCCGCCCGCCCTGGCCCGGCCCCGAAGGAGGAGCCCCGCCGGGGCAGCCCCCGCCCCGCTCCCCCCAGCGCCGCGGCACTTCGCAAACTTTCGGCGCGGCAGAGGCGGTCCCGCGGCCGAGGCTCCGCGGCCAGACACGCACCTCCCTGCCAGACATGTACCTCCCTGCCCCACCCCGTGGGGCCGTCGCCCGTCACCGCCGCGGGACCCCTGGGCTCGCCCAGAGCCTCTGGACCCCTTCAGCCCTTACCCCGCGTACGGCTCCCTCGACGCGGGCGGGGAAGCCCTTCCTAAAGCGGCCCCGGTGCTCAGGGCCGTCCCTGTCGGTTCTCTCTGTCCCGACTCCCGCAGCATCGCCAAGGAACGTTGCTCCGGGCTCTCGGCTGCCCGCCACAGGGCTGCCCGGTATCCTCCAGTCCCAGCGCGTTGCCGCTTCCCGACTTGTGCCAGCTAGTACATAGGACAAATCGCAGAGCTGTTCTCCCTCTTCCGTCCCCGTATGCCAAACTCCCTTCGTAAAGGAAACATTCACGAGCCCTTTGCCCAGCATGCATATTGCTACCTATGAGAAACGTCTGATTTTTTCCCTCCGTTCGTGACAATATTCTGCTATTTGGTGTCATATAGCTGTGGTATAGTCCGAAGATAACTAACTACGTATGAATCTCAGGTACCCTAAGTAAGATCTAGGATCGTTTCTTGCAGGAGTAGAAATTAACACTTGGGCAATTGGCTTATGTGCCTTCTATTCTGTGCTGCATTAAAAAGCAGATGGGCTTTCACTTGAGATCACCCTTAGAGCCAGTTTTATGATCCTTTTGGCATGATTTGACATTTTAATACATAGGGTTGACAATGCAAGGAACTGTTGTTAAATAATTAATCTCAGCTGATTTCAAAGTATTAACTTGAACAGTAAAGCTGACTCGGATAGTCCAAACCCTGGACCACAGGGGAAGATGAGAATTTTGTCAAATTGACACCAAAGGGCCCGTAATAGAAATGGTGTTATTTAAAGCCTTCCCATAGATGAATCCAGAGGAAGCTGCAATTAATCCCATCCTTTAAACAATCACAAGAGTAAGAAAATGGCACAGCATGTGATTGAGAGAATTATGCCACTCCTATTAATTAAGTGTAAAATGGTGAAGACAAGGGGCATTATTAAAAATGTCAATGTAAAATTAAAACAAGGACTGAGTCTTGACAAATTGTGCTCAGTGAAAAGAGAAAATAATCCAACACAGCTTCACTGAGGAGAACTCCCAAGAGCAGGAACACCACAAGAAACAGTAAGCAGGAAACCATGTTTAAATCTACTGTACATGGCCACCAAAATTTTTTAAAGGCAGACTTTTATTCTTTATATGCAGAACCACTGCTTCAAGATAGGAATAGATCCATGTTAGTGCAAGATAGGCAAAGTGTGCAAATTTGCAGAAGAGTAACAACAAATATAGGTGGTAAAGAGGGAGTGGTTGCAGTGAAGAGATTAAAAAACTTCTCTATTGTAATATTGACTTGAATTAGTGACTGAGGCACAGAAAGTATACACAATTATTGTAAAGTAATAAACTCCGAGATATCAGAATTTAAGATGGTTGAAGGGGAAGAATTCTGAATAGTGGGTTAAAGTTAAGAGAGAGAAAACAATAACCTCACACTGACTGGCTGACTGACTAGAATGCAAAATCTTCACTGTGTCTCCCTAAAACACAGAGCAACATAACCAAAATCCCTCTAAGTGTATATTCTCTACTAAGGCTAGATCATCAAGTAGTATAACTCAGAAGAGTCCTTCTGACTTCAGGCTCACAGAGGCTTTTAGACAGAGGGCCCAGAACGTCCTGATAATTATATACTTAGGTCGTGGAACAGTCAGCTGTTGAGATGAGTATTTTCCTGTGTTTGAAACAAAAGCCTCTTGAAAAATACTGTCCTAAATGCAAATAAATTCACTTGTTAGCTCTTCAGTTCTTCTCTCCCCAGGGAACAAATGTTTTTACCCACTCTGTTAAAGTGTGTTTGCCAGTCCTCTGCATCCTCCACTATATTCTAGCAAATCACTTTCCTCTCTAAGCTCAACTTCCTTAAACCATGTCTCTGTCTTATTAGTAATTTTTAAATCCCCTGGTGACGTGTTAGAGAAGCACATAGTATCTTTCACAATAATCTCCTAAATAGGTTGCAGTTGAACAGATAAAAATTTATATTATAAACTTCTCAATTACCTACCTGTTGATAAATACTTTGATTGAATATAGCCCTGATTACATGCGGGATCTTTGAGGAATAATTGTAAAGTTGATTTACACAGCGTAAAATGGATATTTATGGTAAAAGCAGAATTTAGCAGTTGCTAAATAATGTTGATAAAATTTAATCATATGCTTTGGTCTTGCTTCTTTTAGACCAAATAACTTTATGTAAATATCAGAATACACTTCAACCCATGCACAACCTAGGTACTTGCTTCTACCCACACCTATGAGGGAGGAACATCATGAAGTAATATGCAATAATTTATAGACCACTGCTAAGTGATAAATAATGCAAGCATTGTGAGACCAATGAGAAAAAATAATTAAAATATAATTAGCAATTAATTTATATGACAATATGCCCAAGCAAAAAAACTCCACCAGTCATTATAAATGGAACAGGAAGAAGATTATTTCCCTAATAAACATTTTGGGACATAATTCAGATACACCCTCTCAAAAAAGAAACATTAGAGAAATAAAACCAATCCAATGATAGAAAATAAGTGCTATGAAATAATACTAATACTTTACATCATTTTCAGGGTGATTTTAAATAACAAAGCTGTGTCAGGAAAAAAGACAACCAATTACATGGTATCATTGGAAAAAGAAGAATGAAAGGGACCAGAAAGAGTCTTATAGGCTTATTAGGGAAAATACACTATCTATTTTGAAACTGCAAAGATCTTAATAAGATGTTTAAAGAAGGAAAGAGGAAAAAACAAAAAAAAAAGAAAAAATGCTTTAAGTCTTACCTATCAAAGTATTTTTAAAAGATTCAAATGAGCTTTTCCTTACAAAGATGCTTCTCCATACCTCAAGTTTCGTAGAGGAGAATGACACATTGAGTAGCTTAATTGTTGTGTTCAGAAAGGTTTGGAACAATTGTGTTTTAAATACTTGAGATAGAGTTAATTAATTTACTAGAATGAAAAACACACATGAAAAATGGGCAAAATTCATTTGTGCTAAAGCAAGTTCCCTTTTTAAAATAGTGTAAAGCTTGCTGTGTGAACAAAAGGCAACAGACATGATACACCTTGTATGGCTTTTGGAATCATCTCACAAGACATTTTCCTAGAACAACATCTTAAATACAGATACGGGAAGGTGTGAAAGCATCTGATTGAAGGAAACCACAGTGGTCATTAGTCATTATTCATCAAAAGGCAAGGGAACTTCAGATCTGTTTCAAGATACATCCTGAGTTCTGTTTTGTCTACTATGTTCACTGACAACTTAAATGATGCAATATTTATGCTTGTAAAATCTGTGCTATAACAACTGGTAACCTCAAAACAAAGGCAAAGGGCTGAAAACACTAGGAAGGATGAGATCAGACACCCCAAATCCCATTGACAAATTGGTCAGGTTGTCCAAAAACCAACAAGGAAAAATACAGTAGTTAGAAACATTATGCTTGGAAAACAGAATGATAAATTAATAAACTGCACTGAATTTTGGAATCGACAGAAATACAGCATCTTAGGATAACAAAAAATACAAACCAACATTGCAGAAGCACTGCCAGGAATGTGTTGAATTCTGGAACACCTTAAGAGGTGTGTCATATATGAGACAATATGATTTCTTAAGTTTGTATAACACTGAAGACCCAGTTAAATATTGTGTCTGGTCCTGCCTGAACACCATAGAAATATAAAAACAACTGAAGAGAAACAAGAAAATAGTAAGAATAAGAAATGTATAAACCAAACCCTTTGAGAAAAAGCTGAAAGAATTAGGTATGCCTAGTCAAGAAATAAAAGCTTCAAGCCAGATGCAGTTTTCTGTTATTTATAAGAGCTAATTACAGAGATGTTGATCATCCATCCTCTACGGCTCCAGTAGAAAGACATGAAAGAGTCATCGTCATTTGCAACAAGAAATGCTTAGAAGATTTTTCTGATCAGCATTCCAACTGAGGATTTTTCAACAATGGAGCAGACTATCTAGGGAAACTGTGGAATCTCTTCCACTGGATTTTTATATGAACACAATTTGATAAGCATACTGATACTAGCCTTGATATGTTTAGTCTTGATGCTATACAGACTGGACTAGGTGATCTTTTGGAACCCCTACTGAACTTAGGTTCTTCTTAGATCAGGAAATTCTAACTGGAAAGATAATTACAAATTCTGCACTCTGATTGAATAAATTCTGTTTTATTAGTGAGTTCCACTAAATAAACAGAAAAGCCAGGAAAATACCAAAATGTTCCCAATCGGGCTCTAAGTTCAAGATAAAATCATAGGTATTAGACCATAAGATTTTCCAGTGGCCCTTTTAATTTCTTTAATTATTTCCCTCGTTTATTACCCACATCAGTTCCCTCTTCCATACCACCAGTGAACTAAAGAGGTGGTAGCTTGGACTACCAGGTAAATTAAAAGTCAGATTTTACCCATACATAGGACAGTTGGGTGTGCAACTTCACTGATGTAAAGAAAGAGTTTAATTTTCCAAAGAGCTGAGGGATTGACAGCTTTTGCATCTGGTTACCTAGTTTGCAAATTATGGTCTCTGTGTTAAATACATAAAATGAAATTTAAACATTGATTTGTATTTTATGTTATCATGTTCTCCTTTGTTGCCTTCCCTTAAATTTTCTAAGTACTGTATACCCAGAGAAGCTCATAGGTGTCATAAACATTCAAATACTGTCACCATTGTCACCTACAGTGTTTCTTAAGTTCCCGCTCACTTATTCTTAATAAAACCATATGCCATCTTCTGCAGTGTTAACACAATTGTTTTCATTTACAAAAATAAAACATTCAGGTTAGCAGGTCAGAGTTTATGTGTTATTTAATTTTCTTCACCTTTCATTTAACTGCTGCTTTCTAAGCATTCCAATTGCACATTTGTTTTGGGAAACTTTATGATCATCTCACTATTAATTCTGCTTTGCAGTGCAGACCAACAAAACTAAAGATTACATTAAATGGCTACATTCAAAAGCTGAGATATAAAGAATCTTGCAAAAGGTCCTTTGTAATGTCATGTCCAAAGTACAGATTCATCTAACCCCACTACTTTTCATGTATGTGTCTAGCTGGTGGGATAGAATCCAACCTCCAAGCCATTTAATCTTCCACTGAAGGAAAAAAAAATAAACCAACAACCTCCCCCCCCCCCCAAAAAAAAACCCCAAAAAACCAACAAACAAAACACACAAAAACACAAGTAACTTGACTCTCAAAATAGGGAAAAAAAACCCCAAACCAAACCAAATCTTCCTTCATGTTTTCTTTGAGATGGTAACTCTTCTTATGTTTTTGAAAGCTGGTTCTGCTCCTTCTCTTGCTGGTTCCCTAACATCCTCTATGTAAAAATAATGCAAATAAACACCCTCTTCTATTCCTGATGAGACTCTTCCATGCAGTGAAATGGTAATTATCCAGGTCTTGCACAATGTCTGCATTGCAAAGATAGCCTATGGCCTACCCTTAGGAACTGCACAGCTTAATACCTTGACTCTGGCACAGAAAAAAAGGAAAAGAGGAAGAGCTTAAAAGGGAAATCTTCTCTTAAAAGCTAGCAGAAGAAGAATTCAGTTTGAAGACAGAAGTCTAGCCACCTTTATTCCCCAAACATATTCAAATCGATAAGTAGCAAATAGTGTCTCTAAATTAATTTTTGACTCCACAGAGCAGCATTTTCTAAAGAACTGAAGACCTGTGTCTTTCTTTGACTTCTAGCTATTAATGTAGTTTGCCATCAATAGTCCCTGTACTCAGGTAAGAAGTTTGTGGTAAAAATCAATCACACAATCAGAAAGAAAGGTGACCTTATATCTCAGTATGCAGAGTATCTTCAATGGGCTGACTTTTCCTTTCTTAAAAAACCTACAATACATAAATGTGGCCTGTAAAGAAACAAGTAGTCATGGGAATAGCTATGAAAGACATAAACATCCTTCTCTCAGCTCACACACCTTTCTTGTTCACAGAAGCCACTATGGAGACGTAAAAATGTAGATAGAACGATAGAGAGAGTTTTCTTTTTTGAAGATGATTCACTTCTAATACATTATTGGCATGATGGGTCTGGCAAGTACTGCCAACACAAACAAGATATAACCCTTGAGTGTTTCTGATAAGATGTCAACCATCTGCTTTCCTATCCAGTGGCTGAATCAGAGATATCTCTTAACGCCTCTCCCTCTGTCATACTAGTCTTGATAAATGTGAATGAGGGAACAAATTAATTGCTCCTTACGAGCACTGGGTGAGACCTGAATAAAGGCACAGGTGGAAGCAAGATCCAGACTTGCACACCCCCTTCACATGAGTCACCCACACTTATGTACACACATCCAGCTTCCCTCCCAGTCACCTATACCTGTGTCTATATCATTGCAAGTTTAGGATTTTGGAAACTTAACACATTAACATGATATTAGCATTCTAAGAGTTTAAGGTGATCTAGGTTTGTGTATTGCATTTCCATTTGTGCTTCGTTCTAGGTAAGCAGAGTTGTTGGAAACTATCAGAGACTTGAGTGAGCAAAACCCAACACTTTCAATGAATGGGGAAGACCATGTCAAAAAGATTACAGGTTTCTCTTGTTTCTGTTTCACATAACTTAGAGCACACTGAGTATATTCAATAAGTTTTAGAACTGGACTCTAGCCACAGAATTTGAAAGAAAGGTTGATCCACATCTAAACTTTACATATTGAAGGAACATCTCTTTCTTCATGAACACAAAGTTACATTACATTAGTTACAAAGTTACATTTTACATTAAGTGTAAAATTTAACACATGACGTTAGAATCTGATGAATATTTTCTCAATATCTAATGCTATTATCAGATTCAAATGCAGAATGGTCAATCTATTTTGTTGTGGTATAGAAACTAGAATGATAAAGATAAAAAATCAAAAGAAAAATTAAAAACATTCCTCAGATAAAATTTAATTAGTTCTTGATTTTCTACTATATTCTGAAAAATGTTCCATCCTTCCTCTAGTCTGTTTAGAATTAATTGCCATAATCTTAATTTACTGTTTCAGTCTTGGTTGGTTTATATTCTCTCTCAGTAAGTGATTTTCTTTTCTTCCTAAGTACTTCAACCATTATATCATTGTCTGATCACTTTCTTCTCCTCTAGTGACTCCATAAAGGTGTTACTCCTGAAAATGCCTTTTTGTGTAGCTAATAGACAGAATTAAGAATTGTTTTGCAAGAATTTTACTATTTTAATGAATCTGTGATCTCTTTCATTTTGTTGGTTTTTCCCCTTGATTCCATCATTTGCTTTTCCATGCAGATGTTATAAGCCAAAATATTTTCAGAGTACTTTGCATATGATTAATCTCTGTTCTGCATGCAGGAAGTTACACACCTTTCCCATTAGATCTGACCACTGCAGCCATCAGAGTTATGGCTTCACTTCATCCCCAGACTCAACAGCTCACTCCCACTTAGATCTGCCTGCTCTCTTGCACACACATAGAGCCATTTACTTATTGTAATTTTCTTGCACAAGACACCTTGTCTAATGGATAACAGAGTCTGGCAGCTTATGTTTGCAAGGAACATTTGATAAGCAGAAACAAAGAATGAAAATTGCTGGCCTTTTTGGGTTACCCCCCAGGATGAGCTAAGCCTTGGCTGGCAGAAATGCTTCCCATGCCAGAATTTCATAGTGATACTTATTTTTACCAGGCATTTTAACCTTTTTGTTTGTTTGTTTGGCATGAGAGATCCTGCAAACTCTGCCAGAAATGGCTGTTTTTCTTCTCTGCATCATTAGTGGTGTGGCATTCCAACAGGTCACTCACTTGCTACTTAAGTACTTTTAAAGATGTTGTCCTTTCCTTCCTGATGAGATACTGGGAACAAAAACTGGAGGGGAGTCTTAACAGTTTGCTCTTACAAAAAAGCTAACTTTGCTTACTAAACACTAAACTCAAAATTAGAATTTAGACAGTGCATTTAATACATGCCAGGAAACTATTATACAACTTACAGTTACCATTGATTTGAAAATTAATGTGTGGCCTCCATGAGCCACAGAATCTGTCATACTACTATTCCCTTTTTTCATAAGCACATCATGCAGAGTTCAAAAGTACTCCTATGGATAAGGAATAGAAGAATATTTCAAGGGTTTTTTTTCCCCCACCAACTTGTATTTAAAATACAAGGATCTTGGAGCTTGTTTAGACCTAAATCATCAACAATACAGACAGATCTCAAAATCAGATCAGATCCACTCTTTACTTTCTTTCTGTCCACCAGTTCAAGAGGGAAAATAAAATTTTAGCAACCCAGATTAAAATGCAGTTAAACTAGTAAATAAAATAGAATTTATGATGGTATCATGGTCACAGTACAGTATGCTTATGACATCTTACTAGTTAAGTATATTCCTGACTTAAGACTTCCACATACAATTACTGGTGTCAAAGTTAAGCTCTGTAATGGTACAAATCCTGGCTACATAAGAGAGCTGCTGCTGTTATCATGTTATCTATCACTAGCTGGAAAAACACACAGTTTTTTCAGAATTCATCTTGTGACAGATGTTAGGAGAGAGAAACTTGGTGAATCTTATTTCTCTAGAGATCTTAAAGAACAGTGTAAGTACTATCTGCTTGTCTAGGTTTTACCTGAAGAGGCAAACCAGTATTAATACCGCATTATTTGAGAAAAATAATTACTTGTGCAAAATCATTATGCTCTAGGTGAACCAGATAAACAGTTCATTCACTTTGAGAGGGCTCAGATTAGAAGCACCAAAAGTACTGGGTCTTTTTCTGTCAACGACTCCTGAGGAACCAACAATATAAAAATATGGATTTCATCACATAATTTCAGTGTGGTTTTGGCTGACTGTTTTATTTAAGATAATCTTATTTTTAGTGCATGTTTTTAGAGAGTTTGGTCATAATTCATATAAATAATTACTAAATCAAAAATTTAATGAGAGGTTTTTATGGGTTTGCAACTGACTCATAAATGAATCATCCAGCTTCAGTGCCATTGATTTTTAAAATTACTTACAAAATAGAACTCTAATTTCACTTAGAAGATTTCCAATAATTTACATAAATAATAGCATGTAGAACTTTTATTCTCCATCTTCAGATCTCTCCTCAAAACTTATTTCTGCTACTATACCCAAAATAATAGATTATCAATAAAGATTGACGGTTGTTTAAGTCAATGTTTTTCTCCTCACAGTATAATTTGGTTTTCATGTGTCTTTTTGTTATCACACCTGCAATTTTATTTATTACTGTGTACAAGGAAAAGCCCATCTGGAAAATACATGGGAAGCCTGGAAGAACACAAAGAACTATCAAAGTCAAAAAAGCTGAGTTCTGCACAAGACAGGCTCTTAGCTAACTACGTTTTAAAATAGGATAAATCTTTGGATGCTCAAAGGATAAACAAGAAAGGCTAGAGACATTTTCTTAGTGTTTCTGTCAAACTGCCTTAGGTTGATTTCACAGTCAGATGGAACAGTAGTGAAGACTGCCCACAGCTTAGTTCTTTGTACATTGTAGCAACAGCATTTCCATCAGATCCTTGAAGGAAAAAAAAAATTTGTTTCCTCTAATACACCTAACAGGCTGTATTGTAACTACCTTAGTAATATTTGTTAAAATTCTAAGCAAATGAAACATTTAATTCCAAGAAAAGTAATAGAAGCCAGGCAAAATGACTCAGTTTATTTAAAACAAGACCTTTCCTCTAGAATTTTTTTCTTGATATCTAGTCCTGTTTATTATTCTATAGAATACTCTCTCTGAAAGAGGAGCTGTTTCTCAGGGGAATTTTGTCTAATAAAAGGAAAATATTTCAGTTCAACATTGATAGTATAATTCAGGAAGATGAATACAAAATCAGCAGGGAATAAACTAAGCAATTAACATAGTGGGGACAAAGTATGTGTTTCTGGAGAAAAACAGAAATCTGATTTTAGCTAAGTTGTTGAGAAACACATACAAAACTTACAGAGGAAAGAGGTTTTCAGTCCATGCATCTTAACATAGTAAAGACATTTTACTTCATGACATAATTTTAATTATACCACTATTTTCAAACGTGTGGTCACATGGACTCATATAACTAAGTTAGCCCAGTTTACTAAATGTATGATTTCTGAAATTCTACTTGAACCACTCTTCAAAGTGAATTAAGAGAAATCAAATCAAGATTACATTAACTCTGAGAGACGGTGTGCACAAAATGTACCAATGTAATCCATCTGATTCTCCTTCAAAGACTGATTTGGATACTCAAATGTCCCTGGTAAACAAAATGCAGCAATTTTAGTTAAGAGATGTAATCACCACCATGATTCCCAGGGTGGCTGGTAAAAGTGTACTCCATAGGCTTGCCCTGAAGTGAGATCTGCACATCTGATAATCTACCAAGGGGCTGTGACAGGGAAAAATAATTTTTTTCATCATGATTTTTCCATCTGTGTCCAAAAGAATGGTAAGCCTTTGTTAGATGTTCCCCTCTGGGGGAAGCTATTAAACCTCCAGATGGTTCCAGAGGCCCAGAAAAGCCTCCTCAATTTATTAAAATGCACTAGTCTAGGGTTCTAAAATCAAGTTGGTAAAACAACTTTAACACCTATGGCCAGGCTGGCAGCATTTCTCCCTTTTCAGGTCACGAGAGTGAGGGAACAGGTGAGTGCTGCTGATCTGTTACATCACCTAATCCGGACGCTGGCAAGCCAAGGGAGAGATAATAGTAAACAGGGAAGTCTATAAATGGCTCCAGAAATGACATCTTGTTTTTATATAATTTTCCTTAAGTTGTTAACAGCTAGGTACCATTACCACTGAAACTTACTGTTATTTAAACTGCAAATGGGACCAGTGTCCAAAAGGTTTTCCTTAGCCAGTATGAAAGAAATAACAAAGTCTAACCCATAGAGACCAAAGAGGGAAAAAAACCCCCAAAACCAACCAACCAACCAACCAAACAAACAAAAAAACACAACCAAAAAACCACCAACCAACCAACCAACCAACCAACCAACCAACCAACCAACCAACCAACCAACCAACCAACCAACCAACTCCAAAGGAAAAACCATAGAGATGTCAGAATATGTAGTATTCCAAACTGGACTCTAAAGGCCTCTTGTAAATCAGTGCTCCAGATACTGATCAAGGCTAAACTGTGGTTCAAAGAATTGGTTTAAACAACAAAAAGGAAACAGTGCACAACCTGTGGAAGGTTCCTTCCAGCTCAGCTGACCAGCATTAGAAAGAGGTTTTTAAACACCAGCGACACTGCTTATGTGCATAACAACATAATCCTGTGTTTTCTCATTCTGCTTGAATCCGCTTCCTTTCTAAATTCTGCTGAATTTCTGTGATCTAATTGTATCTATTACTAAAAATATATATAATATTTAAATTTACAGCCTATAACAAAATGCACAAGGTACAAAACTGAACAAACTACAGTTTTGAATGAGTTTCATTGTAGCACAAATAATTTTAGATAACATTATTTCATATGTTATGCTTATCCTCTTTAAGGCACTCTTACATTTCTTCAATTATTCTTCATGCTGGAGTGTCTCATTGTCTGCTCCCTAAACTATTCTGTCTGCTTATCTTTGAAATATTTATATCTAAACCATATGCTTTTAAAGACAAAACAAAAGACAGAGAGTGGTCCAGGCAATCTTATGTGGGATATTAACAGTTAAGTTATAACATCTTGTTTGCCCTTTTTAAATGTGGCTGTCCTTCAAACATAGATTGAAGTAGAGTTGCCAATGCCTCAGCATTTTCCTCTAGTGGAATAAAGGCAGATCATATGCATGTACAAATGGGTCACTTAATTTCTGTTCTTTTGCATTTGTCATTAAAAACATAGAAAACACCTGCAGTCCTTTTTTTTTTTCTTTTTTTGCTCCCAAGATTACATCCTGGGCTGGTATTTTTTCTAATGGTGATGAAAGAAACTGCAAAGTAACTTGGGAATTATAGCCACATCAGCTTCTGGGAAAGAGGAGCCCAGCTTCCAGCCACATGAAGAGCTCTGCCTCTCCTACATCCCTGGCACAATGGCCATTCCCAGACAAATTTCCCGTCAAGAACAAAAATAACCCGGTGACTCAGGAGTTTCCTGCTCATTTCTACTTAAGTCTACAGAAGGGGAAATTCCTGAGCTCCCCATACCTACCTCTCCTAAGCGCAAGGGATGCAAAAAAATCCAGCTCTGGGATAGTATGGACAGAAGAACACAATTTTGAAGGATCTCCTTGGTCACACGTTCAGTCCTTGCTCTCTGTGACAAAGCCACTACACATTAACTGCATTAACCCCGGGAAGTGGTCAGAGCACCAAGCCTGGCGGAGTTCAAGAAGCATCTGAACAACGCTCTCAGGCTCATGGTGTGACTTTTTGTGTATCCTGCGCAGGGCCAGGAGCTGGAATGGATGATTCTGATGGGTCCCTTCCAACTCAGCATATTCTATGATTTTAACTTACTACAATTCACCTTGAAATCAAGGTCTTTCCCCCACAGCAGGAGACACGTTAAATTAGACAACTTGAATCTGACCATAATGACCTTCCATGTGCCTCTCCTCCTGCCATTTCTGCTCTTCGGGGGAGCCTGGTGACTCTCCCTGCCCTCTCTGAGGTGTCCCTCGGCCCGGAGCAGCTGCCCAGGGCATCTCCCACCGCGGCCTCCGCGCAGCCCCCTCCTGACGGCGCTGCCAGCAGGCTCCGGCCACATTCCCGTGCCCGGGCTCTCTCCCAGCCTTGCCCCAGCCCCTGAGGGCACCGCCGGCGGGGCTGCCGGGCGGCGGGGCCGGCTGTGGGCGCGGAACTGTGGCGGTGAGGGGCGTGTTCCCAGCCGGGGCGAGCGGCCGAGCAGCGCCGGGAGCGTCGGGAGCCTTGGAAACGGGCGGAAGCCGGGAAGGAGCGGCAGGAGGAGGATGCTGAGCCCCGAGCGGCTCTCGCTGCCCGGGCCCGAGTACCTGGGTGAGGAGCGGCGCGGCGGGGCGGGGATGCTTCCTGAGCATTCTCTCCCGCTGGCGTGCTGCGGCCCGGCACGGAGAGGGCTCGGCGGGGTCGGGGTGCTACGGCCTGGCCCGTCCTTCGCGGGGAGTGCGGCGAGCGGCCCCCCAGGCTGGGCAGGGCTGAGGGGGCTCGCAGCGGGTCCGTGTCCGCCTTGGCTGAGGCGGTGGCAGCAGGGGCCGTGACAGACCGGGGTTGTCGGTGCGGTGGGAGGGCTGCAGAGCCCTCTCGGGCACAGGGAGCATCCCTGCGGTGCCCAGAGGTGAGGTCTCCGCGAGCAGCCGGCGGGGCTGAGCTGCCGACTCCTCCACTGTCCGCTTGGGCGATGGGAGTGCTAGCAAGCGGCGTCCGGCCTTTCTGCGATAGATTTCACCCATTATCAGCGATAGATTTCACCCGTTATCAATCTGTTTTGCTCACACATCTATGTGAGCATCCTTATTTTATGCTCGTTTCCCATCAATGGGAAGGAGTGCTGCTCTTACGTTGCGAGATGGTTCGAGTGTTAGCTTTTGTTTTGAAATAAGGTAGCATTGATGTTTCCTACGTGAAATGAAAATCTTTTAACCTGTGAAGCAGCTACTCCTTTGAAGACTACGTCCTGTTTAAGCTGTAACAGTTTGATGTTCCAGAAGAATAAGGAGCAAAGTGATTTGATATTAACGTGTCAAATAAAAATAGTTAGGATGGAATAAGGTCAATATGACATCATTTAACTGCTGAAGAGTAGATGAATTACAAGCAGTAAGCATTTGGATTGTGTTCAAGAGAGTATTTGTGAAGTGAAACTCTTCAGCCATTGCTTCCTAGGCCCAAGAGACTGTTCAGTAATGATTCTCATAAAGGTATACATAATTTTCTGTGGTTTTCTTGTACAAGGAAAGGTCAGAAATGGAATGGATTATTTTGTGCTACTTGTTCAAATCACGATTTGCCATTTCTCTAAGTCAAAATGGAACAAGAGTGTAGAAACACTGCTGGAAGTGGAAAGAGTTTTGTTGAACCATTTAAGCAAAGGAGTGATCTAAGTCATCATAAAGTAGAATCTCATTGTGGTGTTGCTTCTAGGCTGCTGTTAGGGTGCTTTGTGCATACCTGCATAACTGCAGTGCTGTTCTGTGTCAAGTAAACTCAAGGCAGAAATAGTTTTGTTTACTGCTCTGTTGAGGGTGACTCTCATGGGACTCGCCTTGCTGAAGTTCTTATTGCTGATTTCAGCTGTGGAGCTTTGGGTGTTTGAGAACACCATCACAGTGCCACATAGACACACTAGACACACCCTTTGGTTTTGTGCTGTTCTGTCACACTGCCTCTGCATTTTCAACCTACATGCTAATAGAGAAGTTCATAAGTTTTTCAGAGTGGCTGTAAGTTGAAACCTACAAATTTTTTTTTTCTTAATGAGCCAGCTTGGGTTTAGGGTCTTGTAGTTGTTTCTAATGAAATAGGCACTTTTAATTGTGTGAAACTTGTTAGTAAGAATTGAACCACTCAAAACAGTCTAGAAAGTAGACTAAAAGTACTTAAAGTGTGAAAATATACCAGTTTTTTTGTTGCACATCTGAAGGTAAGACATGAGATTTCTTAGATGTACAAGATTGTTAAGTGCAAGCAGCTTTACTAGCCACTTAGCCACTTAAGTGGGCTGCCTTTTATCCCTGTTCCACATGCTGATTTGGAATTTCCTCTTCATTTTGTACAACTTTCTAAATTATTCTGACATTGGGGTCAGAAAAAGACACGTGACCATGTTAGGTTGGGGAATAACTTGCATAAGAGTCTGTTCTGTTCATTACTTAGTAAACTTTGGGTTTAGGTGCAGTTTCTATTGTCTATTAGAGGGGGGAAGCATATTCTTATTAGTTATAAATGTTACCAAAACCAGTGTTTCTGCCTTTGTGAGACTTTATAACTTGCCAAACTGCTCACAGATCCTAAGGAATTTAGTGTGTATTAGCAATAGGAGTATGGTTAAAAACCAAACCAAAGCAACCCCCAACTCCCCCTCCTCCCATCCCAAATAAACATCCCCTCCCCATGTTTTTCTAAGTTGTTTTTCTGTTTTCTACATTGGCATTCTGAAATCACCATTATTTGGATTGTTTTATTGTGTACCTCAAAGTCTTGTTAATACAGTTGTCTAAAGTGGGGTTGTAAGGAACTATGATAGATTTCACTCTGTATAATTCCATTCTGAAATTATAGAAAGTGAAATCATTATGTTGCCTTAGCTTTCCACTTAAGGTATTCTCTGACTCTCACAGACCAGATGACCCTGCCATTTCTGAGCTGGAATGGGTAACTCACCCAAACCCTACTTCCCCTCTTCCCTTTCTCATTATCAAAACCAGGCCAACACATAAATTGAGGAGCCAGAATAACATGATGTGCTACTTGCTGTGTTATTCCACACCCCCCTTATTATTATTTGAAAAATAATTGCGAAGCTTTGTTATGCCAAAGTTCCTGGAATATAAAAATCAGGGCAACATGTCTCATGCCACAATGAGACAATAAGCAGAAGAAAAGAGATGACCATTATTTAGTGAATAGGAATGGAGATGAGGTCTGCAGAACTGACAGAAAGGCTACAGTGAAGATGATGTTGTTACAAGCAGGACATTATAAACAGCATTTTCACTGAATAAACAACATTTATTGTTTGGGTATAGTGATGATAATGTGTTACTCATTTGATGGATGGGACTAGAACTACAGTAGGCAAAATGAGGCATATTTGAGACACTTTTTCATGCCTTCCTCATTATGGCTTAATAACTGGTGATTGCTCAGTTATTTATAGCAGGCAATGGAGCACTTAGTGTATTGTTCTGCTCATGCAGCTGTCTCTGAAACTTCATATTGTATTACTTCCCTGCTCCCCTTTCTTGTTACAGAGAAAAAGCAGTAGAGTACTGCAAATTTCCAAACTTCTATTTTCTGTGTATTCTCCTGCCTTCTACTACCCAGCTCCAGGATGTCGTTTCTTGTCCTTCTTTGCCAATTTAAGGCATGTAAGGATGCAAACACTCTGCTAGGGAAGTGCCTTATTGGTGAAGCAAGCAATGGGCCTAGCAAGTGCCAGAAACATGGTTCTGTTTCCTCATCTCTCTCAATAAAGGTCTCGGGTTTAATAATTAGAAAGAGCATACATTCTTTTACAAAACTAGAACTTCAGTAGTGCAGAGACTTTGCTGAAGCCTAAGGCTTACTCTTCTTCTGAACAGCCTTAAGAAATACTGATCTGGAAAGTGCAAATACAATCATTTCCTTTAACAGCACAATCAACACATAGGCTACATTGTTATCCAGACATCTCAGCTGACACTGATTCTCTTCTTAGTGTAGATTTTTGGTGAACTTCTGTGAAGCACTGTGGCTGAAATATCTCATGGTCTAGAAAAAGAGAAGAGAATGCCTTTGAAATTTTTTTTCTTGCTCTGTTGCACAGATAGGAGAACTGTAATGCAGAAATGGAATATAATGTGTAAGAGTTTGCTTATAGAAATGTTAGTTAAATTTGAATCTTCTTAGACTCAGTCCAGTACTTTGTCCAAAAGATGGAGGTTTCACCACCATACTGCTGTTGCACCACAGGATTTCCACCTTAAGTTGAAAGGTACAGGTGAAATCTGATCCTGAATTAGGTAGAGTTCCAGAACTGGAGAGTACAGTCCTTCGCATATGTCCCTCTGAGCATGAATAGGTAAGGAATCACTAGGCTACATAATGCCTTATAGCAAACTGGAATGACAATTTCTTCCATGATTAATAATTTTAGATTTAAACTAAACCCTTCAAAAACCCCGACCAAACAAAACCAGATAAGCTAGCTCAACAATTTGCTTTGGTGAGGGTTGGTTTCTAGCATCTGTGTGACACCTTGCAGGAAGCAGTCTGCTGGAAGGATTTGCACATTTAAGTCAGTCTGTGTGCAGTATTATGCTCATTGTTTGAAACAAATTCTCAGCTAATGGTCAAGATAAAATTATAAATGGAAATGTTTCCTAAATTTTTTGTTGAAAGTGGAATTGAAACTTGAAACATGAAATATGCTATAGTTATACTGCGTGACCCCTTGGCATGTTCTCCTGAGTAATAGCACATCTCACATTGTGTGACACCTCTGGTATGACAAGGTCTACTTGTACTTATATGTTCTGTCCTTCACAAAACATCCTGCTTTTGAGGGTTACTAGGAAATTACACTGTGAAGCTATGCAAAGCTGGAAGGAACTATGACAGTACAGAGATGCATTAAGATTTAGGTTAATTGTTCACTTCTCCTTCCCAAGCCATTTCTTAGCAACATCTGAAGAGATTAAGTCCTTAATGATATCTGAAAAGATTATAAAGAGCATCCTGAAAAACCATTAATGCTGGAAAAATTTCCAGAGTTGATGTGGTTTTGTTGTTGCAGTTTATATCCTTACTATTTCTCTCTTGCATCATTATTGTTTTGATAATGTTTGCATGAAATTGATTTTATATTACTGTAGATGTATCTTTCCAATGTGTGTAATAAGGTAGTGTCCTTAGCTAAGCTCCAGATTAGAACAAATACTGAAAGGGTATTTAGTTATTACCTTATGCTCTCAGAGATTAAAAAATGCCAGAAATACTCCAGATACATAAAGCATGTTATGCTCTTGAGCTTCTGATAACTGAAATGAATCGTAATTGTAAATTACATCGTGTGTATTTTCAGCACTTCAGCTGAGGAGGAAGTAAGTAAGAAAAGTTGGTCTTATTATCCAGGAATTCCCACTCCTGATTTTTCAGCATATTCAGTTATGCTAGGAATGACCCCAACCTAAAAAAGCCCTCTTGTGTGCATACAGAAAAAATTGCATTGATAGACGGCTCTTGTTTCAGAAGCAGTCATAAGAAGTCATTTCTTCTGAAGAGCTAAGCAATAATATAACCACTTGGATAATAAAACCATTACACATACACAGTATCATAACTTAAAAGTGATATCTATTTCCTTTCTTCCTTCTGAATTTCTGACTCTGAGAATTTTAGAGCATATATTCAGTTTCATGCAATGGTATTATTTGCATTAAATTTTCTTTAAGACTTTTCAAGTATCAGTGTTTGTTCTTACAACATCTGTAATCAAACACACAAAGCAATGGATTGTTTGTTCTCATCAGAAGATTGAAACAAGTAACTTGGTGGCTTATAAAAAGACTATTTTTACTATGTTAAATACATACGCAAAATTATTTGATGCAGTTATGGCTAAATGGAATTAGTTGTGATTGTCTAATCTGTTGTAGAGAAATCCACAGAGATTGTGGATTGATTGTAGGTGTAATCCTCATTATGCCTTGTACTTGTAAGCTGAAAACTTTTGTGACTTGGTTTGGCCATGCTTGCATTGAACAGCCACTGCTCAGCCCTGAATTTGGTTCTGAAGTGTATTCATTCCAAAATTAATTTTAAACATTGGGCATGAGAGTGATGGTAGGATATCAGCATGTGAGTATCAGAGGCTGTTGTCTTAAGTGCTGCAGAAGACAGCTTTGGAGGAGCTGGACATGTTGCTACTGATTGGACTGAGGCTCCAAGTATAACACCACTGCTGGTGGTTTAAGAATAAGAATTGAGATATCCTGGGCAAAGGTATTTATTTAACATCAGGTTATGGGCTGCCTGAAAAATCCTCTGTGAACTTACTCGGTCAGATTCCTTTGTGAAAGCTGACTGTTAGCTTTTAAATCTGACAGCAAGGAGTGTGGCACCTCCCAAATGAGTGTGGCAGGCACACTGGCTTCCTGTTTGGGATTTCAGAGTTGAGTTTACAGAATATGGGTTGCATCAGAAAGTTCTGTATGGGTAGGGAACTTCTGTTACAGTAAGCCTGAAAGAAACAAATGCTGAGGATGATGTCCTGATGTAACACCTCCTGTCTGGAAACTGCAGTATTTTACTGGAGTTCAGTCAGGAAGAAAATTAGTAGAGACAGAAAGGTGTAGTAGCACAGCGGCATGAGTATTTGGGCTTTACATTGTGATTTGTATTGCTGCTTTATTATTGCAAAGTGGGCCTCAAAAATATGAGCAACCAGTACCTCATTATCCCTGAATTTTCAAAAACTATTAAAATGTATGAATCATCTCATTTATTTTGCCTAGAACTCCACAGATTTTTGACTATGCTTGTATAAACAGTTAATGTTCCGGTATGGTTCCAGTGTTTGTTATGGAAAGTACCATTTGTATAAATTAAGGAACTACTCTTTTGCTATAACCAGACTCCTGGCACTTTATTTTGCCTCTTTGGCCTGCTAAAACCTGCCTGCAAATTACATTTTGTTCTATGACTTTCCTGTATAGTGTAGCATTAGTTGGGTTATAAAACATATTCCCTGAATCGTTCCATGGAACTGGGCAGTCAGTGAACAGGAAGCCAGGGCTGGAATTTGGTTTGGCAGTGTGAACTGTGCTACCTGGAAAAGAGCACAGCAGCCAAAGGGACAAAGAGGAAGACTTCTCTAGGAGATTTCAAGGGCTATTTTCTTTTAGTTTCTCTGCTGACAGTTTTCTTCCTTTCCCCACACCTCTACCCACTCTTCTGGGAAATAGGGAGAGAGGCTCTTTGCCAGGGTCTGTAGGCTATGAAACAAAAAAGCTTAAGAGAAATACCCTTTTACAAGCAATTGTATTCAATAGTGACCCATATATTTTTGTGTACATTTTGAAATGTCTAAAATTTTATGTTGAAAGTTAATTTATTCTGCAGGAGCAGATTCAAAGGTATTTATTATCAAAGTCAGCCACATGGTGCTGTGTACCACTGTGGGACCATGCCTGCCTAGTCCCAAAGGCTTTCAGGGGACGTTTATGACTCTAAAGAGGCAAAATAATAGAAATATAGCTCATTGGTATGGACTATTCTGTGAAAGGAGTGTATTCTTCCCCACAAAGTGTTGAGAATGGTTTTGCAATTGAGCAGAAGTTTATTGCAAGCTGAGATGAGTGGAAATCTGTCTGCTTGTACCATTTCCTGGCATAATCTGCTACTGCTGACACCTCAAGAGGGGCCTGGGGAGAGATGGCTGAGTGTGAAATGGTCTGCTTCAGGAGGAGAGAGGAAGGATGGGCTGAAGTAAAGCTACCCGGTTGTTGCTATCTTGAGCCTATGACTGAGCTGCACAGACTCATTCTTCCCTCAGGGGACACAGGTGCGCAGAGCTATTTTTCTTTAATCGCTCACATAAATTAAATTTATTCCTTTGCATTAAAATAATTAAATAAAGCTACGCCCTATATCTTTTAGTGCCAGATAATATCTTTAAACCTTTGGCTCACCATTTTGTTATCAGCTGCAAGGTATTTTCCAGGGTGTGCTTAACCAATTTTACCATTGTCCTGAAAAGTGTTCTAGGCAGAGAAATCCCCTGATAGCAATCAATACTCATGCATACTTTTAATCACTGTATCCACTGGGAATAATAATTTCCGGGCCTCTCTTGAAGTCCACCTGCCTCACACTAAGATGAAAGGACCTTCCATGCTGTGTATCAAGTGGCACAGGCTTGATGCTTACCAGGATATTAAACACAAATTAAAATGATTTGGAAAATATTGATGTGGGTCTGAGGTTGGCCAGTTGCTGGTGAGGGGGTGATTCTGCCAAGTCTGGAGCAGATTGGCAAGGAGCAAGAACAGCCCCTGCCTTTCCTATATTCCCTAAGGGTTTTCTCCTGCTCTTTTTAGGACACGACAGTACTTGCAAAGATGCAGTAGGATACGTGTTTAGGATGGAGGTGTGTGGTTTGGGAACAGGGTTTGTGTGCTTTCCAGGTTAGGAATGATTTTCCTGGGTTCGTTGTAACTTGTCTTCTGATTGTTGAACTTGTAGATTTGGAAAGTCTGCTGCTTGCTAGCTGGCACATCACCTCAGACTCGGCTCTTTGTTGCTCCAATTTGGTTTCTAGCCAAAAACATCAAAGGGGCTCAGTGGTAAATCTGTGCTGCTTCCTCCCTGGCAAATGCTTGTTTTGTACAGTCTGCCCCCTGTAGAAGCAGCAAAACAGTTTGTGTTGCACCAAACTGTCTTTACTCAGGAGTCTTATAAATGAGTGTTATTCTGTGGTGGGTTACTGGCAGATCCACCATTTCTGAAATTCTTCCATGTTAGGCCTAAGCAGTTATTTGAGACTGGCTGTTGAGCAATATAAATCTCTCTTGGCATTCAGACCTGTTCCACACCTGCCACATTCACTGATGCTTGTTTGGAAACAGATGCACTTTTATTTGCACCTTCAGGAAGAAACCTTTACAGAACAACCTTAAAGCTACTTGGCTTTGGTATAGAGGGAAGGGCAAGGAGCACCTAAAGCTCTGCAACAGCCCCACTGAAACATCATTGACGATCTGTGTAGGAAAGATGGCTCAGAACAGAGATCAGGAACATCTCTGGATTAAGCATTTTCCAGTGAAACTGCCTCACAACTCCTTATCTTCCTTCAAAACCAAAATCTCAGGCGATTCTAAAAAAGAGTCAGTTCTGTTAATGACTTACTCTGTGTAGCCAGGAAGGAAAGCAGGATTTAGGTGATGAATTTTGCTGTCCATTTCTGGGAGAAAGAAACCTCCACTCTTTAACTGAGGAAGCAAATGCTTGATGTCTTGTGTAAGGCCCACAGCTGGGCTTGTCTGGCTCTGGCCTTTGCAGGCCCCTTGTATTCTAACCTCTGTCTCTTACTCTCTTTCATTTGCAGCTCAGCGACATGTCCTCACATACATGGAGGATGCAGTGTGCCAGCTGCTGGAGAACAGAGAAGATATTAGTCAGTATGGCATTGCCAGGTTCTTCACTGAATAGTAAGTACATCAGGATGCTGCCAATAGGGCCAGCCTGAGGGGGGCTTTTGGAAACAGAGTACATGGAGAATGAAGCTGGACACGTGCTGTTTGTGTTGTGGATGCTGGATTTTACTGGGTTAGCCAAGGGCTGCCTGAGCATGTTTTGGAAATGTATGTGGGTTTTGTACAGTTTGGTACCTCTTCTATTACAAACATTGGTGTGAACCAGTCACTCTGGGGAACACCAATTTTAAAAACATGGAAAACCAAATGCTGCTTGTCTTGGTCAGGACTGTTAATACCAAACTACTTGAGAAATACTGAGGCAAACTTCTGGTTTCAGCAGCCCTCATTCTTCCTTTTTCTGAGTATGAATTTGAACTGTTTGTCTCATATGATTGTTGTCCTATTGAATGGTTTAATAGGATGTCTCTTCTTCCCTTAAAACCTGCATAAGTCCTTAAATACTGGATGTGGGCACTATCTCTTCTTACTAATTTGCAAAAAAAATTCTTGAGGGTAAAACTGTGTTTTACAGTATTACAGAAAGTAATACTGACATTAGTCAGCTGAACAAATAGTCTGTAAACAAGAGCCTAAGAAAGATAAAGAGCAAGATTACAATGACCTCCACCCAGTGACTGGATTCTTTACCAGAGTTGAAGGCAAGGTGGCTTTGAAATACCCAGCTGAAATTGTCATTCAAGAATCTCTACAGGTTAGATTTTGTTTGCATCAAATTTCAAACCGACACTTGTGCCTTTTCAAAACTTCTGATCATATATACTTCAAAAAGTAAATGGTGAGAGAGGTCGTTGGTGCAGTGAAACTGTTTAAAATCCTTCTCTGTAGTATTTTCTCATCTTGACATGGTAACCATTTTCTTTTCACTTCCTGTTCCTCTTCTGCCTTTAAAAGAATAAGTAGTGATTCAAGACCATTATAACAAACAAAACCATCACCATAGAGCAAAACACTCAGATTGACTTAGTTGCTGGAGATCTTGTTTTTCCCAGTTAATTTCAGAAATATGATTTTTACAATGTTTTTTTATTCACAGTGAGTATTTTGTGGAGTTTCTGATTTCATGAAAGACAGGAAAAGGCCGCACGTTCATTCATTCTGTAATAAAGAACTAGTAGCTCTCTTTTTTTCTTTTATAAAATATCTGGAATTTAGCAGATGAAACTGTGTCCCCATACCAAAGTACAAACAAGCTTAGTAATTTTAAGAACTGTAAAGATATGAAATGTGTGATTCTTCATTTAAGGTGGAGAATAGATGATAGCCGATATGGTTGTAGAATGTGAAGTTTCATATTATGAAAATGTCATATGTTCTGGGTCCCAGGGCTTAGTGGTGAGCCCTCACTGCCCAAAAGATTTCTGTTCATCCATTCAACTATCAACATTTCTTCTGGCTGTGCTTTGAAGACTACACTTCTCTCCCAAGCAAATAAACCTGATCTTTAGTCCCAGCATCTTCAAATTCAAAGATAACTTGTGAGATTCCAGAAAGTTTGTGGGCACTCTCCCAGTGTTTCCCTTAATCCATGTTTTTTCTGAAGGAGAGGATTGGAATGTGCATGTTTTGAAGTATGCTGCAGTGGTTTGACATGAAGGAACTTGGTATTAGGATGTCCAGTTTTTAAAATTGTCTTTTCCCTATTTATGCTGACTTAAAATTAGGCCAAGCCCAAGGTTTAGAAAGCTAGCAGGCTGGCCCAAGCAAGTAACATTTTGTAAAAAGTGTTTATGGGATGAAAGAATGACTTCGGTAACCTTTCAGAAACTGAAATGGGTCTGTCAAGGACAGCTGTTAGATATTTTCCAAACTCCTCGCAGAGGCTATACTTTTCAATACAGTGGTGTTCCATGGACTTCTCTGCTGGATTCACTGCCGAAGAGCAACCTGATGGCATTTCCATCATGCTTTGCTATGCCCCACATTACCATAAGTCAATTCAAGTCTTTGAGCCAGTTACAACAACTATTTTTTTTTTTTTTTTTTTTTGTAATTAAGAAAGTTTCATTGGGACTTAGCATACCTGAGTGAAATTTCAGAACTGAAAATTATGCAGTCATTTAGCTCTTTGTGGATCAAGCAAGGAGTATGTCAGTTTCTAAGAAATGGAATTGGGTATGTATTTCGCTATCAACCAACTGTGATTGCTGATTGCAGAGGGCTGACCTTAATCTCTACAGTTTTCCTTCCAGAACAGTTTTAGTCCTCAAGGGGTTTTTCTCTCCCACTTTATTCCAGTGTTCATTTGTCCCAACCATGTGGACATCTGCTTTCAATCTCGGGAGTACCTTGAGGCTTCCCTCATCTGGCTCACTCCTGACCCTTACAGGAATAGGGATCAATCACCCCTCTGCCAATTAATCTACATCTTTTAGTTAAACAAGTAAAATTATGCCTCTCTTAGGACTAATCTTAATTTTATAGATATGCTGATATGCTACTGGTATCTGTTCATTTCAAGCCTGAGAAATCTCAGCTCTTGAATCTCTATGAAATGTTGACTCTTGAAAACCCTCTGTGTAATTACACACTAATGCTGCTTTGCTTCTTCCAGCCTAATGTCTGTGCCAACATATTTTAAAGGAACATGCTCCCCCTATACATTATTTATCATCCTGTTTTCTTGATCTTTCCTATACTGAGCAAAAACAGGGCCCCCATGCTAATGCATTTGATCACACAGAGGGAATGCACATAGCATCCCACTTTATATTTTCTAGGCTCTTAAAAGGAGTCTGTGTGTCTTTTTTTCATTTCAGCTTAAAGAAGCAGCAAAAAAAAAAATTGATGAAGAGTCTTCTTACTAGTATGTTTTACTTTTCTTGTAGGCTAACCCTTTGCCTGAAACTTTCTCTTCCAGCTTGCAGGTAGATGTGCTGGTCTGTTCAGCACTCTTTGGAAAGCTTAGAAATGATAACCAGTTGTAACTTACCTTTGTTAGGAAACTGTTTTTTCTGTAACTTTGATTTTTTGTTTGATAAATCAAACACAAGGGAACTGGAGAAATGGGAATGGATTTATTTTTTTTTTTTTAGTCTATGTTCTTGCAAAACACTTCTTTTCTTTTGTTTCTGGTGAAATGTCTCCTGACCACCTGCCAGCTGGAGCATGACTGCAAAAAACATCTTGCTTTTAGCTTGCAGATGTAGCACTGCATCCACTAGACTCTGCAAACTGGTGTCTGAGATCCCCTTTTTCTGTACAGGATGTTTCTGGTGGCTCTGACTTGAACACCCCTGCTGGATCTTGTGTGACAGTTTAACAGTATTTATCTGAGAAGGCATCTGTGATGTGTGTGACAGGGTTGAGGGTCAGATACTGCTTTTAGATCTGCTGTGTGCCTGGCAATTCAAATTCCAGCTCTGCCCTTTGTAGAGCCCTGTTTTACAGGAAGGAACATTTGCTTTGTTCCTAGTAACAAGACTGCCAGTGCTATATAGTTTGGGATCCTTGGGAAGGAAGATGTTATCATGGTGAGAAGTATCAACTTCTAGTAATGAAAGTACCTCATTTTCTCTTGCTGTCTGGATTGGCTGGAACAATTTGTTCAACTCTTTCCTTAGGGACAAATATGATACCGCTCCCTTAGCTTTCTCTGGCAGTAGACACAGACTTTGGTATCAGACAAACTGTTGGCTTGTTCAGTCTTTTATTACTGTAAAACATTACAGAAATAAATCTGTAGAGTAAACAATGTCCTCCTCTTTAAAAAAGTCTCAATAACCTTGGGGGAGTAGGGCAGGGGGGAAGGGCCAGGAACAAGACAGATGGGATGCCCATGAGAACTAAGCCACTCACTGAAGGCAACCTTAATAGGCAACTGGAAATAAGCTGAATTATCTGATTATGAATAGGGGAGATTCTTAGAGCTAGCTTAGAGCCATCAATTTTCTTTTTTCTTTGCATCTATGTATGTAGGCCTTATCACCGTCGTCATCTTGCTGTCACCTGCTCTGCATCTTTCCCCTTTTCAGAGTAACCTGTTTTGTCTTGTTTGCAAGGATAGTGTAAGCTCTTCAAGACAGAAATGATATTGTACTGCATGTACATTACAGCACCTAGCATTGTAGAATGTCGGCTCTGTGCTTTGTACAATTACAGTACAAACAGCAAAAAAATAGTGAGAAGGTCCTTAGGGCTTTGACAGGTTGTGCCAGATTCCCTTTCTGAGAGATGAAGCCATTCATTAGAATTTCTCAGTACCACTGCTTGGGGGAGGGGCATTGGTTGTTGGGTTTTTTTAGCGTTAGTTCTTTGTGTTTTGGGCAAATCAGTAGTATTTGTGAGGGATTAATACTTTTAGGATATTACATAAAATATTGATATTCTCTCTGATATAATCTTCTGAGCAATTGCAAAAAATCCCACAGCATTTCATGTATTTTTCAAATACTGTCCTGATTCCTACATGTCTTCTGCTCCGGAGAGAAAAAGATAAAATTATCCCACTCAATGCAAGACTTGACTGAGCCATGTGATCGCTATCAAGCTGCTGCTGTCAGTGACCTAGCTGTGCAGCAGCCCTTTGGGCTGAAAATCTCAGCTGGGATAATGTGCTTGATGGTTCTTGACAGGCTTTTACTTGGGATTCCTTGATCCCTAGGGCACTGCGTAAGGCTGCTGTCTGCCTCTCCTTTGCTCTTCAGTTATCAGTGGAAAGAGAGTGAATATATGAACTCCGACACTGCATTTGTGCCAGAAGCTCTGAGGAGGTTTTGCAGCTAATGTGACTTAAGTTTCTGCGAAAGAAACATTTTGAAAGTGTCTCTACACAAAGTGCATGGATTTGCAGGACTGAATTTGTTGATAAATCTTTCTGGGGAACCTACAGTAATTACATATTTCTCCACTGAGTGTTGCTAATGGACACAAAGCCTTTCTGTTAGTCCCTTTGTTGCCTTCCAGTCTCACTTCTTCAGAGAAGCATTGACAGAAGGGCAAACCCTCTTTCTTGTAATTGAATTTCTCCAGCCCACCTTAGAAATGGGATTTCAATGCCTCCTGTGCACTGTGCATGGGGTATGTGTTTCGTATGAGAACGATGGAAGATCTGGGGATTGTGGATCACTCTATTTAAGATTTAAATCATTTGAATTTTGTCTGGAACCTGTAGATCTGTCACCCAATGCTTTTATTATGGAATTGCTTTATGGCTGAAACAGCATTGGGATTTTGGTATGACAACCAGGACCTATGAACTCCTGATTTTCCCAGAGTTGTTTCTCTGTAACAAACATTGTAACAAGTCCTAACCTGACAAATATGCTGATTGGAATAACTGTTGTTGAGTAAACAGCTGGAAAAAATGCATATATTAATTTCAATAACATACTTAATTCCCACTGTAGTTTGTACATATTTCCAATATATTAGAAAATGTAGTAATTTTTTCCCTTATTCTTGAGAATCTTACAGATGAGTGGATAGTCAGATGTGTCCCTTGCAAAGAAATACAGGGGGGGATAAAAAGGTAAGGAATCTTTTTGGTGAACAGGATTATCTTGGAAGAATTGTAGCAAAGCAGTAAGAGAATTAAACTTAAAAGAAAGCATTTACCAGTGATGCTCTATGTGGTAATGTACTCCATGTAAGAAATTTCTAGTACAGTTTTGGTGACAGAAGAAACTGCAGGATTTGCCAAAGCATATGGATGTTAGCACTTGGTATCAGCATCATGTCAGCACAGGGTAGTTATCCATGATAACTCTGCACTTATACACTGACTTGACCAGTACTGTGCTCTTGCTCTTTGAAGAGAGGTAATCACAACTTCCATGTGCAGTGTGATCAGATTATGATGCTCCTGGGATAAATTCACTGAAGTAGCTGTGCAGTCTTTGCCCATTTCTTTCCTATTCCTTTACATCATGGAAATTGCATATTTACTTGTGGTCTTTTTCAGAATAGCTGCAGCAGGAGTTGGCTGACTACTTTATGGACACCTTATGTCATTGAGTATATTTTATTTGATCTTATAGCCTTGAAGGTTGAAATGCAACACAACTGCCATGATATTGAACTTCCTTTAGGTTAAAGCCAACTGCATACAGGCAGTATGGATAGCTAATAAAATGGAAAGAAATTTCCTAAAAGCCAGTCCAGGAATGTGGCAAAAGGTACAAGTGTCAAAACAATATATATCTGAGTAAACTGTGCTTATGCTTTTTCTCTGTGCTAGAGTTGAATATACTATCCTCTATCTAGCTTTAGTTTTTGAATCTAGTAAAACTCTTGCTTATGCTTTTTTTTTTTTCCCTTTCTTTTTTTTTCTCTTTTTTTTTTTTTTTCTTTTCCTCATAGTTGCTGATATTACTAGTAGAAATTTGGAAAAGTATATGATCCCAACGGGGAGTTAAAATCAGACTTTTGTGACTTCAAATGTGTGAATTTATACATGCTGGGGGATGAACAGATTGAGAGCAGCCCTGCCATTAATGCCTTGGGGATTGGTAGATGAGAGACTGGACATGAGCTGGCAATGTGCATCACACCCTTTCAGCCCTTTCTGGGAGGTCCCAGAGTCTTCTGTTTAGTTTTACTTTCTCCATCAGGGTTTTTTTTTTGTTTTTGTTTTTTTTAAATGTCTGTGATATTGGCTAGCTCCTGCCCTGTTGTTGCATTTCTTATCATGCATCTCTGCTGTGGTTTTGTCTGTATTCCTGCAGAAGTGAAAGGGCCCTTAAGTCAGAATTTGAGAGCTCTAGAAATCTTATATTTCCACTGAAGAAAGGTCTGTAGTAGAGTTTGCTGTGATGCAAATTAGATATTCAATGCTGATGTAACTGTTTGACAAGCAGCTTTCTCCATCATTCTGGAAAATTGCTCAGTTGTGCTTGCTGAATCACTGTTGGAATACATAGGAAAAGAGGAGAAAGAGAGTGATATATCAACCACAGATGTAGTGGGACTACTTACAGTCTTTTGCATACCATCTGCAATGTGTATATAAAACAGTAATCTCACTTCATGCTTGGTCACATGCTGCAAAGATTGGATTTCCTGCAGTTTCTCTAAAGTGTTTTGAAGAAAAGTGTTTTAGTGATGTGAAATTGGGAACTGGAATTCAGTAGAAATGCACACGAGAATAGCAGCTTCAGAAAACATAGCAGCATAGAAAGTTTGGTACACGTTGTTTTTTCCCATATTATATGTGGGGGGTTTAAAATTATTCTTAAGGATGAAAGGCATGGTTTTATAATTTCAGTTAGTAACATTTTATTTTTAACATACTATTTCCTCCAATAAAGCTTTTGATGTCTCAAGCAGTAAGAGTGCCACTGTTGGGTATGTGGTAACTTCATGAATGGCAGTTCCTCTCTCTGTATTCCTCTAACTCACTTGGTTTAGTTCTTGTTTTAATGAAGCACTTTGGCATGGGGCTAGGCTACTTTATGTATATGGGAGGTTTAGAGTTCTTGGCTTCCATCTCTCTAAACCTATAAGGCTTTCTATTAAATTGGAATCAAGTAGTGTAAGTTTGAGGAACGCTTTTTTTTTCCCTAGAAATATCTTTAAGGAAAGATGAATCAGAATTGAAGTTGGGGTTTGGGGTTTTTTTGTTGTTGGTTTGGGTTTTTTTCCCAGTTTTGTGTTGTTGGAAGGACTTCCATGTTTAATCTTAGGCTGCAAAATGTTGAGGCATCACAGAAAACCTTGAGAAACATTTCTAATGGCTTTGCTAAGAATATATGTGTTCCCTTGTGGACAAGGCCAGCAAATGGAATATTTTTCCTAAATTAGATATGCCAAACTGTAAAAATCAGCAAATATTTGCAGCAATGAGATCTGATAAGATCCCATAATAGGATTCCTTTACCTTTACAGGATAAAATCCCTTAACTATGTCTGCATCTCCATGAATATAAAAGACTAAAAGTCTTGCAAGCCTGAAAAATGCATTTTTAAAACATGGTTTATATTCCTGTTCTTTAAAAACAAAGCTAAAAAAAAGAAAAAAAAAAAACCAACAAAAAAAGCAAAAAGTATAGTTGCTAGAAATCTGCAAGTCTTCAGAGAACCTGAGATTTTCTGTGCAGTGCTGTGTTGAAGCCATACAGATCCCAGAATACATTAGCTTTAGTGAGTGCAATAACCACATGTCCTGCAAATTTAATGTTACTGTGTATCTTCAAGTGAATTAAACAAAGGGTAGCTGGTCAACACTGTAGCCAAGCAGTTGTAGTGAGCACAAAGCAGTTTAGCTAAGCAATCTCCAAAGGCAGAGTTAGCATTAATGTCAAATGATGTAACTTCATCTATATTAAGGAATTTTGGCAAGGTTCATTTGTTGCCATGATGAAAATATTGGAAGCTGCTCAGTCTTTGATGTGCTATAGTTCTTGCCAAGGCAACTGAATAGGTGAGAGAGTACCAGTTGTAAATTTTTTCTTCTGAAATTCTCCAGTTAAACCAAACTGAAATGAGCAAATATGGAAGCTGTTTGCATGGCACCAGTATTGAATATCTTTGGAACAGGTGTTCAGTTATATTTCATATATAACTGTGTGTCATCATTCATAACATGATTGGGCTGCTCCTTTTAAAAATAACTAAAAGTCTAATTTATAAAACATGGAACTGTCTTATAACAGGAGAATTCATGCAGAATGGAGTAAGCAGGCCCTTACTTGTACTTATACTTGGCCTCAACTTTCTGAGAAGTCAATTTGCCTTTACTTGGCATTTTACTTTGATCTCAGGAGTTCAAGATGAGTGCAGTTCCTCAATAATTTTCAAATCCATATTCCTCCTTTGGTGGACATTTATGCTTTGGTATCAAAATCCATCTCCGATGTCAATTCCATAGCTACTTTCTGAACTGTTACACAAGAGGAAATCAGAATGTTATCTTATGTGGCTTGTGTTTTAAATAGTGTTTTTCATCTTTGTGCCATCTTCTCTCACTTTCACAGGTTCACAGTATGGTTTCTGTGGCATCTTGAAGCTAGTGAATGAATTCCATATGCATGACAGGGAGGACAGAAATGCTTGTTGGTTGATAAAGGAAGCCAAAGAATAGTTGTATGATAATGAAGCTAACAGATCTTAGGGCATCTCCCAAACCCTCAGAATATAGAGGGTTATAGAGCAGTTTGAAAGGAATTTTCTTCTTGCCCCAAAACATCAAGTTGGACCAGTTTGAACAAATGCTAGATAGATTAGTTGGAGATTTATCAGTTTTTCTTGTGTAGTTGTAATTCTGGACTGGTTTATTATTTATGTATTTAGTTTAGGTTTGGGCAGAAAAAGGCAGGGTTCTTTTTGAGGGAAGGGTAGCAACTTGTAGTGATCTCCATAAAAGCTAGTTATAATGGTTTTCATGCAGCTGTTCCTGTGATGTACAACTTACACAGTTTCTTACTGTAAAAACTAAATCTCTGTTTATACCAGTAAGACCTCTCCAGACTAGCTGAAACACCGTGTAATCTGAAATTGCACCTGAGTAGACTGAAAGAACTGGTCATGGGTGATTGATGCTTATCTGTGAAGGCTTCTTTACTTTTCCCTTAAGCACCTTGGAGGGCTTCTGCAGGGCTATTTACGGTCTTTCATTGTATGCCCTTTCCCATCTTCCTGAATACTAGGCCTCCCAGCTCATAATTCTAAGAAGAAGCTTTATTTCACAGTAGAAAGGGGCCCCAATATGTGGCCTATTATATCCATATCAGCTTGCTTACCCTTTTCAAACAGCTATTGTGTTTTAATAGGGCCCTGCCTGGCAGGGGGAGTCCTTAATTCCTGCTATGTAAGAATGGTCAGCTTGAGTTACAGCAAACTGCAGGATGCTGCTCTGATCAAAAGGCCTCTGTTTTTAAAGATTCCCGCATCCCCACCCCTCCCTGTTTGCCTTTTTTTTTTTTTTTTTTTTAATCCTGGGCTAATAATTCAACACAGTATGGTCATTTCAGCTTGTGATGTGTAAGCCTTGAGGTGTTAAATTACTGACCTAGCATATGAAAAATTAAGGGAGAGGGACTCTAAAAAAGACTCTAAAGGCTTTCTGGGTAATAAAAAGCAAGCACAGCAACTCCTTTAATCCTTTCCTTCTCCAGAATCTGTAAACTGGTCTCAGAGGATTTGATTTGCTACAAAGCAACATAAGACAGCTTGTTCAGTACCTACCCTGATCTGTGTCACAGGTGCTGTGGTTCATTTCCTTCATCCCAGTACATGCGATAATCTCTGTACCACCTGTATTAAGTCTGACGTGAATACAGAGATTCCTAAACTATATTAAGAAGTCTGAACACACACAATTAAAATTTGTGTCAATCCTTTCCCCCTTTCCACACCCCTCAGCTGAAGTAAACTTGAGTGGGTGAGATAGAAAGGATCTCAAAAATTCCAGTCTCTGTGTTTGCAGTGTTATATCACCCAGTCTTGCCAAAATTTTGTAGTGTTAATGATTTCCTATCTGCCTGGTTGTTAAAAAAAACATCTATTTTCCCTTAAGCCAGTCATCAGGAAAAGCTTTCCTTCTTTTGTTTGTCAAAAGTTATCTTTATACTAATCCAATACAAAAAATCTGTATTGACACAAGTAATTTCTTACATGGTTATCCCTATTTACTGTCCTTTAGTTCACACAATGGAGCATTCTTGGAGCTCTGGGTTCCTTTCAGAGGGAGCTAAACTGGAAGATGTGTTCCTTCTGCAAATGAGCATTTGGTCAATGGGAGTAGATTAGAGCTAGTCCAGAGCGTGTGTCAAGAAAAAACGAATCCTGGAATGCCGATAATGTTGACATCAAATCCTCTGCACTGGTTTTCTCTACAGATGTTTCAGTCAGTCTAAACACAGCCTCCAATACCAACTTGCATGTGAGACTGCCTTGTATTTGCTTGAAACACTCAACTCTGTTTTAATGACTTAGACACTTGTGTAGCTGGCAAGAAAAGGCTGTGGAGCTGTGTGTGTGTGTATATGTAAATGGTTTATGCTCAAGAAGCCTTCAAAATTTTTTCTTCATCATGCTCTTGATAGAAAATGCAAGCAGTAATGCTGTCAATTAAGGAAAAATGATCATTATTCCTTGTTTTCCATTTGGTAGAGTAGGGGTCTTGTGAGCTTGTTCAGCTCATTGCATGGTAACCAAAGGTGGCACCTGCTAGGGGGGACAGCAGGGTCCTGGCAAACTCTTCCATCCTTCTCGAGGACTTGGGACTCTGCATTGTGCATATTTGGCTTTGCCTGAGTTCAGCAGGCAGAGGCTAACTGCTATAATGGGTTTCAATTGAGATGTTACCATAGCATCCTGGGACTTTTACAATCTATTTAGAAGTCCAAAGGTTTGAAAAGAGTGCTTGAAAGTTTCTGAACTCTGGCAGGTTGCCGAAGTGTAAATACACAAAAGACAAAGCCTTATGAAAGCTGCTCTGTTCAGAGAAGCAGCACCTGAGTGCTAGAATTTCCAGCACAGCCATTTTTGAGAGCTGGGGCTATTTTATCATGGTGTCCTCCTAAACCTTTTTTCTATCCCTCACGTGTATGTGCCATCCCACAAGCATAGCCTGGGTGTGCTGCAAGATGCAGCCCTCTCCTCTCAGCAAAGGAGACTGTTCTGGGGTTTAGCTGCTCTGGGACATGGGGAGGAAAGGAGTGAGAAAGCATCCTGAAGCCCCTACTGTAAGAATTTCTTTAGATATCCCCATTAAGTGAGAACCTTGCTTTATTCTTCTCAGGATTTTCTCACAAGTGAATGGAAAAAGCTGTTTTGTTAACAGAGTATTTAGTTGCCTAACAATTCTTGTGTGAAATATGAGTGCTCAGTAAACTGGTGTTAACTAATGAACATTCAGTTCAATTTGTAGTCTTGGTTTCAGCAAGACAAATAAAATCACATCATTAGTAACTGTTGTTACTCTTCTAATTTGCCTACTCTACTGGTAATGTAGAGGACTGAAACAATCATTAGATTTGCAATAGGAGGCTTGGAAACTAGCACAGTTGTTGAAAGCTTTCTTCTGGAAGGAATCTCTTGCAAGTGGCTGCACTTTAAATGCTTGAAAGGGGAAAAAAGAGACGTTAACCAGAGAAGTGAAAAATTATTTTCCTGCTTCTGGGTTCCCAAACCCATTTCTAAATGATTGAGGCAAAGTAATAACTTCTTGAGGTATCCTGGTTTTTTCCTAAATCTTCTTCAAATGTGCTGAAAAGCTCTGGCCACTTAACTTTGCTTAAAGTATGAGCTGTTCAGTGAGAGGAAGACAGATAGAGGGGAGACTGAGCAATCCTAAGGGAAGAATCTCAGCAAGTGTTGAGTTTGCTGAGAATGATTGAGCTTAATGGTTGTGTTTGTTCCTGTATTGTTGGTATCTTGCTTAAGCTGTTCCTTTGAGTGCAGCTTGTTTCATTTTTGTATTCAAAAGAAATTGGAGAAAACATCTGTTTGCATGTATATAAAAGTCAAGGTAAGGTGTTGGTCATATGCCCTACGTACTGCTGGAATACCTCTAACAATTTTGGGTTGTCATAATTTTTCTTTCTTCCAGAAATGTTTACCTGTAAGATTGCCACATTAATGGTAACTTCATCTCTGGGCAGCTGTTAAAAAAAAAGGTGGCCAAGTTATTTTGGTACTGCCCATCTACCCATGATATAGGAATTTCAACATATATAGTTTATTCAAAACACATAGTGTTGCTGTCCCTTGTAGTGATTGTGACCCTGTCTGAGAATATATTTATTATTGGGCTGCTTGCTGGATAGCTCCATTGTAGGATGACTCCTTTGAGCTGAACTTTTACTTCTTATAAAAAGGAATTTATAAAGTAGGGTGTCTGAAATGTAGCATCTTAACTGGGATAAAATTCTGACTCCCAGGCTTGCAATCTTGAGCTTTTGGGGGAAAATCCTTCCATTGTGTAGTTAAACAAAATCCTTTACTCAACTAGCTGGCGGCACTTGGCTGTCAGCACATCCAGGTGTGCTGATGTTCCCGTGTATCCACCCACTCTTTTAACTGAGTAAGTAACAAATGATATCATACCCTTATGCCTTGTAGGTTTAAAGCCATCCCATGCTGAAAATGCAAGTGACTAGAGTTTTTGCTTATTAGAAATAAGGAGTAATATAGTAGGGCTGTCTGCTGTGAAGTAATAGTATGTTAGCTTCATGTCTGGACCTTTCTCTTACAATTGAGCCAGGATCTGCTTCCAAAATTTGCATGTTCTGTAGAAGTTCTGAGCAGCATAATTTGGTGCATTTAATTGTAACATTGTGCTTTTACTTTCTTTCTCTTCCAAAATGTCTGCCTTATGTGTGTTATTTCTCTGAAAGCTGCCTTCTATTACACCAAATTCCTTCTTTTTCATCTGTACCCTTCTTTTCTCCATCAGTCTGTCAAATCATCAGTGAAACAGTGCAGATCAGAAATGAAAGAAGTCATACAGGCTGTGGTTTGGGATGAGAAGATCTGAAACTCCATTTCCAGCTTTGTCACAAGCATCTTGTGGGACTTTTTGCAAGTTATTTTACCTTACTCTGAACTTGTTCACTCTAAGGCAGTGAGCGACAGCACTTTGTAATGAATACTCTTTACTCACAATGATAGTCATGTAATTCTGACATATTTTGATCCAGCACATGATTTATTTATTTACTTTAATCTCTTTGGGACAATGGTTGTGCTTTACTTTGGATGAGTAAAGTTTCATAAATATGAAATACTCTATTTCACACAAGAAAGAATATTCCTGATTCCAGGGTTCAAGTGTCATGAGCGTTTCTTAATCATAAGGTGACTGCATTTTATTTAAGTTACATTTCCTTCTGGGAAGGTGGGCAGAACAGAACTGTGTTCTGTACTACCTTTCAACACATGACAACAGTTTCTGTTTGCTCACATGTGTTTGAGAACCAGGATATTAAAAATGAGAAATGGTGGTTTCTTTTGTAAAAATTGAATGGCTTCTCTCCACACACATCCACACCCACACCCACCCACACCCAGTTGTTTTACATGCCTTTTAAAATTTTGCTCAACTCTGTCTGGTATAATTCTCTTTCAAATGTGAGACCCTTTTCTGGACTATGAAAGATAAAGTGATTTAAAGTCTTTAAATATAAAGAGGTGATTTAAAATTGCAAACTGAGAGGGTTCATACCCTGACCACGGGATTTTGTCTGTTGTGGAGATGCTACCTATGGAGAGGATCTGCTGTGATGAAAGTAAACTTGTATCTTTTCATTAATTCTCTCCTATGAGGGAGAGTTAAGCTGCTGTCCCAAGTGAATGTTTTAATGATCTCTCTGGAGTGTTTCAAAGCTTTGTCCCGCTTGCATGATGCCGAGCGAAATGCACAAAATCTATCTTTGAGGCAACCCTGTCATTATACCTTTTGGTATATAATGTTTGTATTTGCATTTCTTTTGTTCTTGTATGTTGAGTTTTACCATGCCCAAAGGAGAACTGCTTGCACTTCAGAGAAACCTCTGTAAGACAAATGTTTGCTGTAATAAATTAGCCTAAAGTGCTTACAACTCATATTTTAGAAATTTATACTACAATACAAAAACATGAGTGTTGAATTGAAGATCCATCATAATGACCAGCTACTCTTTTCAAAATGCATTAGTGCAAATTGTTTGTGATGTGTCAATCAGCTTTTTTTGCAGTAAATTTTCTACATCCAATAGTCAGTTTTCAGTAACCTAGAAATGATATCTTGAGGCTTCTCTTAAAGAGGATTTTTTTTTGTGGCTTTAAAGAAAACTGTAATGAAAATAGCAGTGAAGTTCAAATGGTACTAAAAGAAAGGGCATCTTCTGGTCAAATAAACAACAGTTACTCTTGGAGAGCCATTTTCCAAGGGATTGTTTTCAAATAAGTGGGTCTTGAACACTCCTTGCTGGGATTCTTTAGGATGAATTTTACTTTCACAAACCTCTAATTCCTATAATTAAATTTCAATGTGTGGTTTTTGCAAATAGTCTTCTCTCTAGAGAACAGATGGGTATAAACTTTGGAGGTTTGGTTTCACAAAATGTAATGGCCAGTGGTTTTCTTTCTGCTGTTCTAGTTGTTCCCAGAACATTCATGTTGGTTCAGCTTTCTAACATTCTTGTTTTGACTTTATGTCCACAGTTTTAACAGCGTGCGGCAAGGAACACACATTTTGTTCCGTGAGTTCAGCTTTGTTCAAGCCACCCCTCATAACAGGGCATCTTTCCTTCGGACCTTCTGGAGGTGTTTCCGAACTGTGGGGAAAAATGGAGGCAAGTATTCCACCATCTGCTGCTCTCCTGTTACCTTGACATGAAAATTGTTAGCTAGGCTATTAATGCACTACAAATACTGACCCTTCACATTATGTTCTAATATTCTAACATTATTAATGGGGAGGCAACCCATTTCCCTGTGGTTAAAAATGGCTCCCAGAATGTAGCAGTGTAGAAGCACCTTGTTGCCAATGCTACATCTGTTACAGAACAGTGGGTCAGGCAACAGTAGATCAGAGGGAGGACATTGTGGGCCAGTGCATTGAGATGGATATGAAAAAAAATGTGTTGGAGGTTGGTGGCTGGGACCCAGAGAAGGGTCAAATATGGGGTGAGGAGCGTGAGGGAAGGGGGTGCTGAGATTCTCGGCCAGTTGGGCTCCTGAGTGCTTTCATCAGGGGCCTGTAGGAGGTTGGGTTCATAGTGGGCCGGTTAACACTGCCACCTGAGCTGCACCTGGATAGTCCTGCCAGAGCTCCTAAGTGATGCTGCAGAATCCTGATGGCTTTGGAAGAGGGACCACTGACAACTGTGTGACCTCTTCCCCAACCCTACCCACAAGGAAAAGTTCCAGTGCCAAAATAAATACTCAGCACTGTGCTATCATGTCTAGCTATTCTTATATTGCACTTGGTATATTAGGCATTACAGAGCTGGCCAGAGTTCAAAATAAACTCCTGTAACTACATGCAACTAAAATTGTTTTGTTTTTAATTTAGTATTTTAAGCAAATATACTGAAGGTTGCTGTACAAATGAATGTTGGTGGGGGTTTTTTTACTATAAGCCTCATTTTTTTCAGGCTATTCAGCTTCATTTCTTCTTGCAGGAAAGACTAGAACCATCTCTTAAATATAGATAAAACCTTGCCTTCTGGCTAAGCTTTGCAACACATCTGCTTTTGATGAACAGAGTTTGCCAGGCTGTGAATAAAGATTTTTTGACGTATGCCATCTAGATCTTTAGCAATTAAGCAATCATAGTTAAACATGACAAAATCTGTAGTATGCTACTGAAGTAACTATGCTGTCTGTAACACCTTCTTTCCAGTGAGAGGTACTTTTTGTTATAAATAATTTTCTTTAGTTCAGGGGTAATACTTTAAAGATTTCAGGTAAATTATATACTAATTTAACAGTATGCAATAAGGACATATCTGATTTGAGATCAGATCATAGTCAGGAAAAATAAGATGTAGACTCCTAGAACACATTTCTGTGGTGAAGTTAGAGATATTAGTGAAGAAGTCATCCACCAGAACTGAAGCTGTTAGTGATAAACCATATTGAAAAATGGAGAAGCTCTCTGATGCAAATTACCCACTGCACTACTTTCAGTTCAAGTTTTCATCAGGCTTCATTTATCCAGCACCAACCTCAGCCAGATAAAGGGCACCTGGATTTGTTGAAAAGAACAGAAAAGTTTTAGCTTTGTAATATCTCCTTTCTCTTTAATTTGCAGTAGTTTTATGTGAGTATGGAAAAGGCTATGGAAGAAAGTGTAATCACCAAGGTACTTTGAAGAGAAAGGGTAATAAGCACAGGAACAAAAGCTCAGGTGGATGTTGCTAAGCTCTGGTTGTGGCCTAAAAGGGGTTCAGTGTGTATTTTTCTAGCTTTGAAGTCCAGTAGCTTCACTTTTTAGTCTGAGTAAATATTACATGTTTAACTGTATATTAATACATCTATGTACATTTTCTTTTTGCACTAACTAGGGACAGAAATGCATCACTTTAGATAAATTATTGCCAATATTTTCATCCACTTAGTCCAATTTATCTGGTTTTCTAGCCATAATTATGGAATAGAACCTTAATATTTTTAATTTCAGTTTTATTTGCTATGGAATTTTTTTTTGTTATATCTAAAACATTCATGGACACTTAAGAATTAAACTCATTTACAGAGAAGCTGAACCTGTGCAATGTGGTGGGTGAAATATGGTCATTACCACACTCAGGTATAGATTAGACCTAGATTTTTTTTCTTGGCTGTGTTTGCATGGGAAATCTATGCTGGAGCAGACTCCTGGAAGGACCTGTGGACCTGTGGAGAGAGGAGGCCATGCTGGATTAACTTTGCTGGCAGGACTTGTGACTCCGTGGGGGGACACAAGCTGGTGCAGTGCATTCCTGAAGGACTGTACCCCATGGAAGGGACCTACTCTGAGCAGTTTGTGATGAGCTGCAGCTCTTGGGTATTATACTGCAGAAGTTTGTGGAGGAGTGTCTCCCATGGGTGGAATGCCATATTGGAGCTGAGGAAGAGAGCAAGGAGATAAAACACAGACAAGGTGTGACAAACTTCTTGGTCTCCCTGTGTCACTTGGGAGTGGGGAGGTGGTAAAGAAATCAGGAGTGAGGTTGAGCCCAGAAAGAAGGGAGGGCTGAGTGGAAGGTTTAAGATTTGGTTTTATTTCTTATTATCCTTCTCTGATTTCAGTGGTAATAAATTCAATTTCATTTCCCCAAGTCAAGTCTGTTTTGCCTGTGATAGTAACTGGTGAGTGATCTCTCCCTGTCCTACTCTTACCCCATGAGCATTTCATTATATTTTCTCTTAATTGTCAAGTTGAGGGGGGAGAGTGACAGAGGAGGGGGCACCTAGTGTCCAGCCAGGGTCAAACCACCACAAGAAGGTAGGTATGGAGTCCTGGTAAGAAATTCTGCTTATGGTTATATACCATGCCACAGAGCATGGGACAAACCATCTGCTGTTTCTGAAATGAGTGGCAATATAACTTAGTCAACATGGGAATATTGCTTTTGAGACCTGAACTAGAATTGCTGCATTTGTTGTCCTGTGTCAGGTGTATGGAGTGTTATTCATCAAATGGCTGCCTTATGTCAATGGAATTTCTGTGTGCAGAAAAGGATGAAAATATACCCTTTGTTTTCTACAGCACAATTCTGATCTGCCCCAGTTTTCTCTCTGGGTTTATTTCTGGGCAGGGATTGCTCCATTCTTTGTCATTGATTTATGTGTGTGAAGGCATCTTTTGTCTTCCTTTATGAGTAGTATTACATTCACTAACTTCCATGTCTTCTAGGATGTTCTTGGGTTTATTTATTCCTTTGTCATAAATGTGTTTACTGCTGTTTCTCGCTCTCTCATTTACTTTAAATTTCAGTCCAGATTTGAATTTCATGTTTTAGGAGTGAGTGGTGGCTTTTTCTTAATTTTATCCATCTTTGAAGGGTATCCCTGATAAATGAAATAAAAGCCAGCCCTATAAGGATATAAGTCCACCTAATAAATAACTTACATCAAGGCTTGTACCCTTGCTGGAGGGAAGCAAGGGAGAATATTAAAGATGTAGCAATTTCCAAGCTTATACAAACTCACAAAACCCCAAACAAACAAAAGCCCCATCTTTTTACTTCTGAGTGTGTAATTGGGATTTTAGAAAAGTAGACAAAATATCAAAAATAAGTTAATTGCTTAATCTGGCAGCTAGCTGTAATTCCTTGATGCAGGGAAATTTACTGCTTTGTCTGTCAGTCTTGACCATGCCTTGACTTGGAATGTGCCTTTCATTCACCATGCAGATGCATCTAGCCATGAGTTCTCAAATGGCCAATAATAGAGAAAACTGTCTGAACACAAGCAGTGCTTAAATGTAACAATCTGTGTTTGCAGAACCATGTATACAGTAATTGAAATGCATTAACATTACTGTTTCTCTTGGGAAATTGCTGTAGCTGTTACTTTTCTACTAAATTCCTTATCCTTTTGAATTGCTGAGAAATAGCTCTTCATGGAGAAATGTAGTAGATTTTATGTTATTTTTCTATGATGTTAGCTCTGTTACTTGATGAGTTCTGGTTACATTAACTTTTTTAAGTCCTTTTGTTTGGAGACTAGGTTTGTTTTTTCTTTTGTCCCTGTAGAGCAAGGGAAAATTACTAGCTTCAATAAATGTGATGGTAACACTTCAAAAAGTAAAGAAAACTGTTGTTTGGGGGGAGCTGTTTGTTTATTTTTTCTTAAGAGGATTTCTTTTTGGTGATGTGCTGGATTCATTTTACATTAATTTCCAGTGGTTTTGGAAGGCTTAGTAAGATGCAGAGTTCTATTTTCAAGTACACATAAGCATATCTGGGATTCCATGCATTGGGAATGTGATACCAGGAGTAGAAGGAAACAGATGAATGTGATCCATTGTCAAGAAACTGAGGTTTCTTGGTGAAAAGAAACTTCCCAGGATTTCTTATGGTAGAATCATAGAATATGCTGAGTTGGAAGGGACCCATCATGATCACTGAATCCTGGCCCTGCACAGGACAGGCCCTGTAATCACACCATGTGCCTGAGAGTGATTTTCAGATGCTTCTTGAACTCTGTCAGGCTGGTGCTGTTACCACTTTCCTGGGAACCTGTTTCAGTGCCCAACCATCCTCTGGGTGAAGAACCCTTTTCCTAATATCCAGCCTAAACCTTTCATGGCTCAGCTTCATTACTTCTTCATGTTTTCCTCGAGTCTTGTCCCTGATCACAAGAGAGAAGAGATCAGTGCCTGCCCCTCTACTTCCCCTTGTGAGGATGCTGAAGACCACAATGAGGTTTCTCCTCAGTGTCCTCTCCAGGCTGAACAGACCAAGTGACCTCAGCTGCTCCTCATACAGCTTTCCCTCCAAACCCTCCACCATCACTGTAGCCCTCCTTTGGACAATCTGTAATGGTTTCCTGTCTTTCTTATATTGTGGCACCCAAAACTGCACACAGGGCTCAAGGTAAGGCCACCCAGTGCACAGCAGAGCAGGACAATCCCCTCCCTTGCCTGGCTGCTGATGCTGTGCCTGATGCCCCCCAGGACACGCTCGGCCTTCCTGGCTGCCAGGGCACTGCTGACTATGATCCACTTTCTGTCAACCAGGACCCCCATGTCCCTTTCCTGTGGCACTGCTCTACAGCCTCTTGTTCCCCAGTCTGTCCACACATCCAGGGTTACCCCATCTCAGGTGCAGAATCTGGCACCTGTACTTGTTAAATTTCATATGGTTGGTGAATAACCGGACCTCTAATTTGTTGGTGTCTCTCTGCAGGGCCTTTCTGCCCTTGAGAAAGTTGATAGCTCTGCCCAGTTTAGTGTTATTGACAATCTTACTTAGTATTCTTTGAGTCCTACATCCAGGTCATTTATGAAGATGTTGAAAACTGGGCCTAAGATGGAGCCCTGCAGAACCCCACTAGTGAGATGTCCCCAGTCTGTTACCCCATTCACTATAACCCTTTGTGCCCTCCTTTTAACTTATACCAAGGATACACAACACTCAGAGAGGTAGTTAGAGGACAGCTAGTGTTTGTTGAAGCATAATGATCAGTTAGCAACAGATTTCTCCCAAAGGAAGGCAGAATGGCCAGAAGTCTTGTTTTCCCTCTGCTTGTGCTTAAATTGACCCCTTGGAATCTATCTGACCTGCTCTTTTGAATTGTCTGTTCCTCGGGACTCTTTAATTAAAACTGTGCTTTCTCAGTTTAAACGGCCCCTGCAGAGTTCTGCTGTGAAGCCTCATAAGGTCAACATATGCCTCTCCCAACCCCCATGGCTTTCATGTCTTCTTGGTTCTCTGTTTTTAATTACAAAGATTTTTCCTTAAATGCTTTCCAGCCAATTAGAGAAATTTTGCGCTGAGAAACTTGTTCCAGGCCTGATGTACTGAGAAGTGAACAGAAAGCTCAGTCAGAACCATTGGCACTTCTTTTCTAGAGCCTCAGCTTTCTTTGGTGCTTTTCAACAGCTTTTCTCTTTTTTCTTTCTTTGCACCACCCCCCCTCCCAATTTAGAACTGCTTTCAGCAAAAATAGCTGTTGTTTGATACCTTAGATAGAGCACTGAAATGTAAAACTGCTGCAGAAAGTGTTAGACTATATCGCCTGAGAATCCTTTTTGCAGACACTTGCCTCCCCTTCAGACAAAACATACTGTTACTCTTCATATTGAAATAAAATCTTATAAAATGACCATGTTTCTTTCACATTCATCACATGGTGTGATGGCTGCCTCTTTGCTTCTGCACACTTGCATTAGGAACTTGGAAGCCTATCTGTCTCCAGAGCTTGTGGAAAGGGAGGTTTACCGCAACCAAGCACACAAGCTATGTCATGAAATGGGAAGAGTGGTAAGCCTCTATGACTAGCGCTACTTGAGTTTGCCAGGAAGGCTAGATTCTTTACAAAAGTTAAAGAAATTTCTTATCTATATAATTCGTGTAACTTGGAGATGGAGAAGAGTATAAATGGACCATTGTTCTCCCAGATCAATTTTGAGAGATGCTATTTTAATGCATTTTTGCTGACAAGATTACTTTCCTGAGGTTACAAAATCCTTTCCTTTGCTAGTGTCATTCTAATGCTTCCACATAATATTCTTTATGTTAAATTACTCTGCCTTTTTTTACTCCCTCCCTTGTAAGCTTTTAGACTATCTCCATTTTTAACTTAGCCAAATTCTGCTGAGTGAGATGTTTAGAACAATATGGTGACAATCACAGTAAATATCAGAATCTTTTATCTTTTTTCTTTCCCTTTTTGTTATTAAAACCAAATCAGATTTTTATACCATGTTATTATAGGAAATCTTTTATGAATCAGTGAGGTCTCACAGCATGTCCTAAAGATAAGTAGGCTGTGAATTTTAGTGCAGTGTTTTCTGGGAATTCATTCTGCAGTGAAATAGCCTTGGCTGAAAGGTTTGAGCGCCAACCTTACCAGGTCACAGTTCCTTCGCACTACAGTTACAGCTGTATGATTTATCACTGTAGCTCTGCCTGGAAGCACTCATGACTCTGGAATATCAGGACAAAGGATTTCTGAAGCTGGGGAAAAATAAGTAGAGGATTACATTTTAGAGATGGTAAGATATATCTACAAGCTATTGTAAGTTAAAACATCTGCATTACATAGATCTCAAACGTGTTCCAGTAATCATTTGTAGTAGTGGGTCAGTGATGGAGTCCTCAACTAGTCTGTCCTTGAATTCAGTTCATGCCATTCTGTCAGGGCAGTTTGTGAAACCGAATGTAGTACACTGAAAATCCTCCTTTTCTAATCTGGTTTGGGGGTTATTTTTCACCCCAGTATTATATTTCCTTTTCAACTATCTCTGAACATACACCAGCTCTTCTTAATATTCAAATGATTTTTTCAATTCCATATTCCAGATGTATATCTCTCTAGATCTTTTTTTTTTTTAAACAAATAAAATTTTCTTTTTGTTTTCTAATGTTTTCTGGCTATTTTGTGTATTTTGACACTTCTTCACTGGTTGTATCATTGGCAAATTAATATGTTCTTTACTTTTTGTCCCAGTTGAGCGAAACATTTAAATAAGCAGTGATCATTGTTGCGTTCTGTTTAGCAATTATCCAAAATTCAACTGGTAATTATTATTACTATTTGCTTTGCAGTCTCCTGGCAAGATTCCCATTCCTATTCAAACCAACTGAAATGGATTTTTTTAATTAAGACTTTTTTAGGTTCCAATATAGTCTTGAAGAGTTAATATTACAAATTGTAGGGAAGTTCCCTGGAACAAAACTAGATCTAGATTGTTTGACTTGGCCTGGGATTCTGAATACTCCATGTTTCCTATATTAAATAAACTCAGTCTATCTCTTCTCTCACTTGTGACATATCTTGAAAGAGGATCTGCACACTTCATATGCATAGGCTTTCATCCAGTAGAATGTCTATAAAGCCTTAGCTTCATTAATTAGTATGTTTTATGATATTGCTGATCTATTCTTCAACAGCAGAGATGCTGAAAGGGAGAGAGGGGTAGAGAAAGTAGATGAAAAACTTGTTTTATTTCAATTCTTTATGCTGTAACTTTCTGCCAGGATGTTTTAAGAGAAGAGTCCCTGTGAAGCCCACATCTGCTTTCAGCCCAATGTTGGCTCTTAGTCTGCCCTGAGAGGTGAAAATGCCTAAACTGAGGAAAGCATTACCTTTATCCCTTCTCTGTGAACAGAACCCTAAACCATACTTCTGCCCATGCTGCTGGCTTCAAGTGTGTGTCTATGCTGTGTAATGCAATGTTTACAGAGACAACTAAGCTCAGGGTTTGTATTTCCATATGGTGCAATTCAGCACTATCTCAAGATACTAGCTTGGGACCCAGAAGTTGTAGAGCTGTATTGCTCTGACAGCAACCTGAGCCTAGGTGATCTGTCTCAGCAGATCAGCTGACATACAGGGACTGTTGCATGGTGTGTCTGCGCTCATTTCTGTGGAATAAACCCTGGCATCTCTGTGTTGAGCTGCTGTGAGCAGTGTAGATGCAATTTGAGGAAGAGGTCCGTGAAGGAATAATGTGTGTTCAGCATGAACAGAAGAGTAAGGACACACCTTTACACACATGCAGTTAAGTCTTTGATGTAGCCTTGGTACTAGGATCATTTTAAGTGAAGAGATAACTATCTTTTTGTCCAGGTGCACAAAAAAATCTCTGAACAAATAATTGTTATGTCTTTATCATCCCAGGTTGGTTCTTCTTCAGCTTTTCTTTCTCATGGTCTTGTTATTTATAGTTTCCATCACTACACATTTACTTCCTTGCTTTCCTAAATTAACCCATCTGATTTATATAGTGTGTTTCTGACTCTACAATATGTATCTCTCATTTGATTGAGCAGATGTCATAGTTTCAGTTTGAAACTGGGCAGAAAACATCAATTCTGTTTAGTATGTTTAGGTTTGCCAATTTCTAGATTTAGTTTGCCAATTGCTAGATTTCCTAGCCAATGCACCAATTAATGTGATAGGTTTGTTTTTTGCTGTGAGATAGGATTTAGGAGAGAAAAAGCAAAACAACATGTTTAAACTTGAAAGGGTATAAAGAAAATTTTATTAACAGAGTTAAAAAGAACATAATAAGAAAAATTAGAATAAAACCTTGAGAACACGTTTTTCCTCCCTCTATACAATATTCTTTTCTACTGACAACATAGAGACAAAAAAGTTTACTACCTCTGAAACAGTTTCTTCAGTTTACTAATGGAGAAGAGTTTTTCTTGCCATACTACGGAGACTTCTTTACAAGAAAATAGTTCTCTTGTGGTTTTAATGTCACAAAGCAAATTTGCCACCCGGGATATAAGAAGAAGTCTGTGTGCAGTGTGAAAGTCCTTGATATGTCTTACCGTTTTTCTTACAGCTGCTTTCATAGGCCATTTCAATTTATTGGCATGCTATTTTAAGGATGAACTGTTCTAGTATAGAGCTAAAGTTCTCTGTCCATCTCTGGGACTAGAGGTTTTCTACTACTATCTTTACGGAAAAGTTCCTTATTTCTTTATAAGTTCAAGTTTCTCACTAGATCCACAGCAACATCCATCTGCTTCAACTACTGGTGGCTCAGCTCACAACTGTACCAGAATGCTATATCCCCCCAATACATCTCTATGAGTTACAAGGAAAAAAAAAACAAAGTCAAATATATCTTTACTATAGCTTCACAGGATTTTAAGTCAAGCTTCAATTCTTTTCAATCCCTTCTATCTAGAATTAACTCTTTACTAACCTCAGAATCCTATGTTATTATCTCTATGTGTTTACCATTTTTCCTTTTCCTAATTTAGGAGAGAAATGGTGTTCATAAAGTCATTTGTTCTCAAGCTTTACCATTAATTGAAACAGTTCTGTAAAGTCTTGCAATGCCGAAAAGCTGATCTGGTCCAAGCTCTGCATTGGGAACATGGCTCACCGTGATTCTCTGCTGGCCACGTGGTCCCCACTGGCACCACGTGAGCCAGCCCAACTCTGCGGGAGTGATGAAAATCAGGAAAAAACCCAACTGTCACCGACGCTTTTATCCTTCTGTCCATTGTAAAGCTGGCTTAAAGCAGCTGAGCACACAAAGTTCATCACCAGCCATGCCGAGGTGTCCGTGTGAGATCTCTCCGGCCCCTCCGATCCCGGCCATGTGGCTGCTCCCGGCCTGCAATGGCTGCGGCCACACGGCTGCTCATGGCCCCTGGGCCACTCTCTCTTTAGCTGCCCCCAGTGCTAACACAGTCTCTGTCTGGCACAGTCTGGCAGGCTCTGCTAGGAAAGAGTTTGTCTCTGCTACCAAAGAGCCCCAGCCATCCACTGAGATAGGGCCCAGCGAGCTCCTCGGTGAGGGGTTTGGCAGCTCCTCAGTGAAGGTTTTGGCAGCTCCTCCGTGAGGGGGTTCGGCACTCTGCTCACCACCCCTCCAGAGACAGAAAAATCTTGGCCGAGTCCTGGAGGCCAGCCCGGACCCAGCCCACCACCACCAAGACCGGAAACAAAGAGAGCTATTCCTGGGGGTTTTTTTTGTCTTAAGATGTGTATTTACAAAAGGCATAACCACTCTTTTCATTGGTCTAATCAGGCATCAATATTACAAAATTGTCCAATTAGAGCCAACCCAGGACAACAGACCCGATCTGTATCTAGAAGTTTTTTTCTGTTTTTTCATTGGGAATTTGCACAACTACAATTTCTAGTCCCCTATTCTTCCACTTCATCTATTACACTCAAAAAAGCTTTACATTCAGTTATTTTGATAAAATAAGCTTTGGGAGTGCCATTTATTTCTTTTGGGGAACTGATTTCTCCCTGTATTGTTAAAAGGACTGACTGAACTTCTGTTTTTGTAACTATAGTACTTAACTCTTTCAGTAAGCCTTTTCTTGTTAGGCAAGATAATTCGATCCTAGAAACTTAAAACCTTTCAGGAAGTGCCTACCTTGCACTTTTTTTTTGAGGCTTTGGTTCCATTCAGTATGTCCGTGTTTGATTAAAATGTGATGTTGAATTAAGTACAGAAATCCTAGCATCCTTTTAAAGTTGCCTTACCTCGGTAAACATCTCTAAGTCTGGTTTAAATTGATATGATAGTGTATAAAGTTGTTCTATATGACGAAAAGGACTGTTGGCTTATACATTGTTATGCCTTTTTCAAGGATCCTAGATGAGTATCAGACGTGATCTGCATACATAATTACTACTTTGATATGCTACTACTACTCTGTGAAATGGGGATAAGGTATTACCATGGAAAACCTGTAATCTGCAAATGAGTTATGAAATGTAGTCAGTAATATTTATAAGTTAAACTTGATCTGTTTTGAATTTGTCACAGGACATTATTGTGGTAATGTACAGTCTGTAATACCTTCCTTCATAAGTTGATCTGAGAGTGCTTTGCATTTTGTGCTCTTACTGGGCATGAATCTCATAAGTTCTGTTGGATATTTCTTTATCTTGGATGAAGAGATACTTAAATATCCATCTCTTCTTGACCCCTTTTTCTCTTTAAAGCCATATCTCATAGGATTCTTCCAAGGAGATCTCTGAAAATCTGCTCTCTTGAAATCCAGGGCTGTGGTCCTTCTAATTGACACTAGAATTGACAGGTAGAAACATTTCTGAAACTTTTATAAAATGTTTTTTCAGGTGTAAAGAAAAAGACCTTAGAAATGTTTCAGGCATAGGAAAAGCTTACATAGACGTTCACACTTTCTTAGACTGTAATGTCTATTAGCCAAAACCCAAAAATCCAAAGGGTAAAAGCTTTGCCAATTCTAGTGCTTGCATAGATATTTTTCAAATCTAGTCTTCTCTGGGATATTCCTGCATTAAGTTCAGTCCTCCAAACAGCCAAAATTTACATCAGCTAATTTAATGAATTTGCACAGATTCTTCAGTAGTATTTGTAATGCAGTAACCTGATGTTTCTCAACAGAAGAAGCCTAGCATCAAGGGGGGCTGGAGAGTACATGGAGTATACAATAAACTTAACGGAAACTGAATATTTGAATATTTTTTTTTTTTTAATTTTTTTGTTTCCTGTTTGGAAATGCAAGTATGTGGGATTCCAAAGTGTTACTACTGTTCATTTTCAGAGAGGGTAGGGAGAGATGTCAGGAAAGGTAATATTGTCCAGAACAGAATGTTAACTCTTCCCCTTTAGTTCCTTTGTGTTGTAGGACAAACTCATTGTGGACTATATTCATCCCCTTCTCTAGTCAGCTCTTTACCTGCCCATTTTTTAATTATTTATCTCTGTTTTGATCATCTGTTTGTCAAATATTTGTTTCCTTCCAGCTATGGTATCTGCTTATCTTTTACTACTTTTCTCCCTACTCTTTCTGCTGGAGTTAAGGTATTGCATATTCAAAGAAGCACTCCTCTACTCTTCAGTCAAATTTCCTGTATATAATTCCCGGAATAACTTAAAAATTATCTGAAAAGTAGTCAAGCTGTCAGTGCTTTTAGCATGAAGCTGTCTCTGCATCACTATCTGATGTCAGAAGCCAAGCTTTTTCTTTGTTTCCTTTGTCTCATCTCCATTCCCCATGCTGCTATTAGGTATTTCTTCATTCTGCTGGCAGAAGCAGAAGGATAGGTGTACTTTGAAAAGTTACAATGCAAAGCAAATGGTAGTTAACATGATTAGGATAGTGAGCAATTAATATTGCAGCTTATTCCTAAAAGAATTTTAGATTCTCTGTCTACTTTGATTGGAAACTTCTCTTATCAGACCCTTGAAATGACTGAGCAAGTGTAATTGTCCTTAAGGGGCTAAGAAGTGTTTCATGGCTTTCTTCTGTGGTGCACAGGACCTCAAATGTGATGTCTTAATTTCAGAATGATGATTATTGATAACAGTTCTGTAGCTGCTCTCTAAGGATCTCCAGGTATTTTACAGACATTAAGGAATGAAGCTTCGCAAAATTCTTGATAATACTATTTACACTTCACAGTGTCAGAAAGTGAGACAGGGAAATTAAGTAATTAGCTGAAGTTAGCATAGTCAGAGTTTAAGATGTTTGGTCTTTTGATATATTATTTCCATTTTATATACTAAAGTGGTATTTTTTACAGATACAGGATTGTTTTACCATGAAACAAGTAGGAAAACACATATATGTTAATATGAAGCAACATTGTCTACAGAAATTGTTTGTAAGAATCTGTCATCATTTGTTCCTTTTTAAATGTTTTGAGAGTACTCATCTTACTCAGAATAGTAGATCACTGTGCAGAGCTGTGTGGGATGATGCAGGATGTATTTGTAGTTGTTTTCAAGTTTGATGTTGCAGCCCCCTTTGCTACATGCTTTTCTCAACAAAGTCTTTAGAGCACGATAGAAATCAGTTTGACATATGCCATCAAGTTCATCATCTGTTGTAGAACCACATGCTCAGTATTATTTTCCTGACTATTCTTTGCTCTTCAGGAGGGGGAAGGTTATTTCATGTGTGTGCAATACCAATGTGTACCTGTCTGAAAGTGCCTTGGCTCATAAGCAGTCTGGTGCTTAGCTGGTGACTGCATCACTTAGCCAATCTTGGTGTACAGAAGTTGCTGGCTTCTAAAGTGACATTGGCAAGACATTTTCCCATTTGAAGGACCTCAAAATAGAACCTACTTTATATGCTGAAGTTTATTCTTTATTCATCTTCCCTCATTGTAAATTCAGACTATTTCCCTTTTATACAGAGGTTGCAGTCTTTTGTTGTTTTTGCCTAGCTTCAAAGTACTAACTAGTAGAGTCTTGTTCAAGCACGTTGTTCTTCAAGGGACCACCTTATAAAATAGCAGACTGTTCTTTCCCCTTAGGTCCAGTCTACTAGGCAAGTTGCATACAATGTCTAGTGAAAGATTTCTTAAACACATCTGTTCTGTGAAGGGCTATCTTTCATTTCCTTTCATTTAAAGAGTAAAACAATGAAGCTTAGAACCTGATCTGGCTATGTCATGTCTTGCTATTTATGTGGAGAAACAGGCTTAAAAGCTGAACTCCGGGTCTCAAACCCAGCAAAGTGGGATTTTGGCATTTGGTGTAGCTAAAGCCAAAACTAAAGAATACCTGCTGGTGCTTGTCCCTTGTTGTAGGTTGTGTCCATCATGTCTTGTCCTGTGAGTATACAAGTTTAATGCCCAAATTTGAAATTTAATGCACTTCTTTGGTAGTAAGCAGAGAGTGTCTGATCCTTAGGGTAGTTTTGAATAGTTTAGATAGGCTTCTAGTCACTATCCTTCTGTTGTTTACACTAGGACTTTAGGTAGAGCAACCTTTTCATTGAGGCTCTAAGTTTGGAGCTTTAGGAGAAGCAATATAAAAATTACATTTCACTCTGAATTTCAAACATTTTCTGTTTTCTGGATCAGTACGTTATACCCTTAACAAGCTGTGTCTTTCTAATGATACTGTGCTAATTTATACTCACTATTCTGAGTTCATGAATACGTTTTGGAAAAGTTTTATTCCATGATTCTTTTTGTCTCATATAGATCTTCCCCAGCTTTTATATCTAGAGTATCCCCTAAGCAAAGCAAAGGGAAGTGAATACTATATTAAGTCTTACTAGACTAGAGGAGTTAAGAAACAAATCAATGGTCGCTGAAATTGAATTTGTAATCTCTTCAAGTATTTCCTTTGAATCCCAGCTAAGATACCTTGCAGAACTAATATTAAAGAAAAAAAAGCCTAGTAAAATGTTCTCTATCTGTTTCTTGGTAAGTGAACACTGCTAACTTTAGCAGATTGTAGTGGGTTGACCCTAACTGGGTGCCAGGTACTCACCAAGGCTGCTTTCTCACTTCGTATCCTTAGGTGGAGAATCAAGAGAAAAATATAACTAAAAGCTTGCAGGTCAAGATGAGGATGGGGGGAGATCACTCACCAGTTACTGTCACAGGCAAAACTGACACGACTTGTGGAAATTAATTGAATTTATTACCAATGAAATCAAGAGAAGGATAAAGAGAAAACCAGATCTTAAAAACACCTTCCAGCCAGCCCTCCCTTCCTCCTGGGCTCAACCTCACTCTGTATTTCTGTACCTCCAGAGCTACAGGAGTATTTCTGCTCTGGTGTCCAGAGCACCTCCTGCCCTTCCTTGTTAACTGATCTTTGCGTGAGACCTGTTTCTCTCACATAGTCTCACTTCTCTCTCCAGCTGCAGCTCTGCGGTTTGGGGATTTTTATTCCTTCTTAAATGTGTTATCTCAGCAGCACTATCACCATCACTGATGGGCTCAGCCTTGGCCAGTGATGGGTTGATTTTGGTTTGGACTGGCATTGGCTCTGTTACACCTGGGGGTGAAGCTTCTTAAAACTTCTCACACAAATCATCCCTGCATCTTCACCCATTATCAAAAGCTTGCCACATAAATCAAATACACAGATGAAGCAAATAAACAAGGTGACTAAGGGAAGCAGCTTTTGAAGAAGTAATACAACTACTGAAAACTTTGTTATTTCTTTTGTCTTTCTCTGTTAGAAGAATGTATCTTGAACATCCCTATACACACACAGAGCCTGGAGCTTTTTTTTACAAGGTCTCACACCGATTTAAAATAAAGTAAATTAGTTCTTGTGTACTCTAAGTATTATTTCTGATAATAGGCATACTTTGGGTGTACATAAAGGCGATTTCTTGTCAGATGGCTGATAGTCAATAGGGGTTTGAACTTCTTTTTTCTTGGTGCCAAGTAGAAGATGTCAGCATTTTCCTCTGTTCTCTGCTGTCCTTGTTGTACTTAGTTTGCTGGAGCAAATGTGGGATAAGCAAGGAAATTTAAACTGGCAACTTCTGAATCCTAATCCTGTTAATCCGTATCTTTGGAAAATCCCTTAATCTCACTGTACCTTAATTTTTCTATTTATAACCTGGAGTTACACCTGTTGGATTGAATTAAGTAATCTTTGGACATACAAGCATTGTCTGGACTGGTAAAACTAAGAGTATTTAGCTATCTGTATAGATCAAATTTGATGGAATCATGGTGTTAATGAACTCTCACTTTTTTGTTAGTGATAAACTTAATTTTAGACAGATGCATGTAAACTTGCAGCTTCTTTCCATTAAAATTATTCAACTCTTTTTTGAATACAGAAAAATGACTAAGTAAAACCTTATAAACATTTGAAATTTTAAAAGTGTAACATAAAAAAGCCTTTAATATCAGTCTTTCTTCTCTTGTTCCCCACCCCACCTCCTGCCTCCAGTTCAGATTCAGAGGGTTTTTTTCCTACGGGAATTTTCCTGCCTTTTAACAGTTCTTTGGATGATATTAAAATCAATTCTGGAGGAAGGGAGGAAAGAATTTATGATAGGTAGAACTGGATTTCAAGAGTAATATCTATTCATGTGAAAACTAACCAAACCTGCAGAGAGTAAATATGAAAGTGGCAGCTCTGTTTGTTGTGGTTTGGTTGCGCAGGATTGTCACACGCAATGTACATAATCATCTTCAAATCTTTCAGACCTGGAACAGTTTCAGAAGAATGTGAGGTGCACTATTCTTCTTAGCCCAATTGTTAACATTTGCTCCTTTGCCTTACTCTCTTTGTATTTGAGCATTTGCTAAATGATTAGTAAAAAATAGGTGTTGGTCAAATACATCTGATACTTAATTTGTGGATATTTGTATGTTTCTAATTGGTACAAACTGACATATAAAAAATATAAAAATTCAGATTAGGAAAGTTACCTTTTATTTTTGTGAGCATTTTTTGTAATGGAGACACAAGTAGAGAAGAATTTTATTTTTTACTCACTTATGACTACTCTGCAGAGCAGAGACCTCACTGTTATGTCAGTTCTAAACAATGACTAAGATATTTTTAGAAGAAGCTTAAGTAAGTGTTAAGTTGATCTAATATTTTAAGCAGCCTCAAAATGCTGGCTATTTTCTTGCTACTAAGTTAACTCACCTTAGAAAATTATTTATTTGTCTTTTAAGATCTTTTACAAGTACCATAGCAAAAGGAATTTACATAACTCCTAAAGTTACACAAAAGTATTCATTTTGAAATTGGAGCATGTTGGTAATTGACTGAAGATGAGCCTGAATCCTTAAGGAGTTAACTGTGTCATCAAACATATTCCTTACAAACTAGGAATGTGATTGCTCAAGTTATAGCCAGAAGTTATTCTAAAATCTTATTTTCAGGCTATAGTAGCTTTTTGAGGAAATACAAACAAAAATAAATAAAGAAATACAGGAACAAAAAAATTAAATAGATGGTACCCCTGCAGAAGAGATGATTTAAAGAAAATATCAAGAGAGTTTTCTTCAAAAACCTGCAGTTTTCAGTTATTGAGGAATCCAGAAGTGACTTTCTGCTCTTCAGGAACCTTGTTCAGATCGTTTTGAACTTAAAATGGTTTCAAGGTAAATGCAGATTTGACAGATACTATCCTTGAGCCTTAAAGAAAAAATACCATTTTATTTGTCTTCTTTGATGATTTTGAGGAGAAACAAAACCAAATAAGCAAAAGTGACCACACTGAGAAAGAATTATTAATGAAAACATCTCACAGACCACACCTTCAATTAAGCCTCTGAGACTGACTCCCATCTGCTGTAATTGGAAATGCAATGCAGAACTTCTTGGGACTTGAATGCAGTCAGAGCGGTAGGCTGCTAATTTTCCTTCACAAAAATTTGTTTTCCCTTTGCTAACTGGGGAATTCTTTACATATACTCAGTACAGTGTTCTTCTATCATTTGACTATTTATACTGAATTTTTTAAAGATTATTTTTAACTCAGATCACTTTCATAATTAGATTTCTCTGAAATCTCGACATTGGATTATCTCAGTGGGACGAGTTGGGAATCAATTGAGTGACTTTTCACAGAATTCAATTTCAGGTTTAAGCGAACTACTTCAAATTCTACTAGAGTTAATGTCTTTGAAGGTTGTTGCAGAATTTGTTCTCCCATTTCTGCATATGATTTTTTGCCAGTTAGATTAAGGTACAGGTGAGAACTTGAGCGGATATTATGTTCTGCAACTTTAGCCTGGTCTAGATGGTACCTCGACAAAATAGCCTTTGGTTATCTTCTACAGTTTTAGCACGTGACTTCCATGCCTGAGAACCAGAAGACATCTAGGGATCATATTGTGATTGTTCAATTACTTTGTGCATGCACACTGTTGCAGGCTTTAGATTCACTGAATAGACAAATTCTGTTAAAACTCCTACATGCAATCCCCTTGCTTCCAAGCAGCATCAAGTGATTTGGAAAGGGCCACAAGCACCATGACAGGAGCTTGCAACACAACAAAAGAAAGGCAAATTACTTCACTGGTTTTGAAAGGGTTTCTAAGTTCTAATCTATTTTAAGTTCTTGCTTGTTGAAAAGTTAAAATTCCACAATATTTTACCCGAGTCACACATGAGTTTGAAGAAGCTGCCCAGTAACTACACTGTCTGTATAGGCTTTGTCTAACATGGAAGTGAAGGTGTTGTAATAGAGATGTTTTTAGGGAGTGGGATGAAGCATGATGTACTGCCTTATTTGTTAATGCAGCCATTTTTATTAGAAATGCATAAGCAGATTAGGGCACAGGGGAGTACCTGTTCCCTGGCTACTGAGTGCCAGTGTATACTTTTTGTTGATGAAACAGCACAGAATCTGTGTTCAGACTATAGTAGCTTTTTGAGGAAATACAAGCAAGTTCAAATGTCTGAATAAATGGCAACTGGGTTTTCTCCATGTAAAATTGCAAGCATTCTTCTCATATCATACTATCCTCCTGTGCATTCCCTCTCATTTGCTTCAGTCCCTCCCTGAAAGCTTCTATTTTGAGAGCAGAGTCTGCCAAAGATGTATTGGCAAGAAATTCAAATTCTCCCTCTGAAGAGCTGCTGTCACTCATTAGCATTTGAGATGGGTGATTGTAAATAAACAACAAATTATTTTGAGTTCTGTGTAATATGAGTTCTAGTAATGTGTACAGGGCATGCAGCTGACTGGATAAGGTAGAGGCATCATTATTGTTTAGAAAGAAGTGATACCTTCACCCAGTTAAATATTTGGCACTTTATCCCAGAAGCCTTATTGTAACGAGAACAATTGATACTATCTGTATCTTAGCATTACCTCTAGTGTCCCTGTTTTTTTCAGTTGATCTTATCAGGTGAAAGAGAACTGGGAAAGTACATGTGTGTGTCCTGTAGAGTTGTCCAATATTTAGTTAAATGCTGTTGCCAGTAATGCATATTATGATCCCACACTGTATCTTTAATATAAATAAAGGAAACATACAGGACTCTATGTTCCACCCCACAGTGCAAATGGGATGCCCAGGAATACGGCAAGTTGAAACCTATTCTTTTAGAAATTGTACTTTCATTACCTTGGAAGCAATACAATTTTTCTTTCTTCACAACCATTTTTTTAAATGGCTTTAAAACCAAACCATCCTACTTCACGTGGCTATGAAACATTTATAGTTGGCTTATTCTACTTTGCACTGGTAAAAGGCTCAGCATTTAAGATATCCTAGTGATTCAGTTTCTTGTGGTAAGAGCTAGACAGGAAAAGGAGACCTATTCTGGTCATATGCCTAAGATAAATTGGCAACTGAAGGTGTTGTTTTCTCAGAACTGAATGCATCGAGACTTTACTAATGCCTTAATTAAATCTACAATACCATGTCAGCATAACCTGATCTAATTGCTGGCTAGTGAGGTACTGCCTTCTTGCATCCTTCTTATGGCAGCTCCAGCACTTGTTCCATCTTGTGCTGATCTGTCTTAGCATGCTAAACTGGCAGCAAACTATTCAGTACTTCTGCTGCTTGAGTTAGTTTTCTCCCAGCACAGCACATTGAAATGTGCCAGTGCAAGGTCACGGAGAGGTGGAGTGCAGAGTGTGGCACTCTGCACTCATGGCCGAACTCAAACTGCCAACAGTTCCCAAGTGCAAAAATCCTGGAGTTGACAAACCTGACCTTAAAATACAGATCATACTGCTTTGTATTGATATTTAGTCTAGTCTAATTAGGCAATGTACTGAATATATTAATATTTTGCTTTAAAACATCCTTTAGAGCGTAATAACTTGTTGAGTTTATAGCCAGAAAGTACCATTAGGCCATGAAGTTTGACCTGTATAGCACATCATTAAACTTCACTTAGTAACACCAGTATTGAGCCAAAACACTTTTGTCTGACTGAAAAATAATTTGCATATCTTCCAGAAGGGCATTCAGGTTTGATTAAGTCATGTGAGCCTGAAGGGGCCGATGGGCCCCTGGGAAAAATAGCAGGAGGAAACAGTCAGCTGCCGGTGCTGCCAGAGCAATTAGGCTGGCCTGCAGCCCGGTCCCCATGAAGTACTGAGTTTTCATGGGAAGGAGAGCTTCTGCAAAGTGCCTACTCTCTGACACCTTCCTCAGGAAGGCTGAGCCATGTGTAGTTGTTCTGCAGACATGCAGTAGGGTGGTCCTTGTGCACACTCTACACTGCTGATGCTGAGAGGACAGTTGCTTGTGAAAATGGAAGGGCCAAATGAGAAAGAAATTGTCCTGACAGGGGAGGAAGGTTGTTTATTGGTAATTTGTGTGTTTTGTTGGGAGTCAGAATTTACTAAGACTTACTTGATTTTGAACTGAAACATCTCTTTGGGGCCCTGTAAAATCAGATTCCCAAGCACACTACTACAATCTCAACTTGTGGCAGTCTTTAAGAGTGTGATTATCTTCACCTAATTTATTTTTTGAACTTTATGAAAATTATGGGGTTTTAAGTGTTTCAATCATTAAAAATCAAAGTCAATTCCTTATTCTTGTTTTTGACAAGCTAAGTGAATTATCACCTTGAGCCTCTCTCTGTGAGGCATGTTTTGTAAGCACATGATCATTCCTGCAGCGCTTTTTACTCCTTTTCAATTCAACCATCATTCCAAAGTTGTGGATATTTCAGATTGGTCAAGTACTGGTAACTGAGCCTCTCTACTTGACATTGCTGTGTTTACTTATCTCAGGACCATATTATTCTCCTAATTGCATTTTTCTGAGCATTTCTCATGACCACCTTTTTTACCTGTCTTTGTAGAAACTGTTTACCCTGAGCCCTCTGCATTCTTTGCTTCTAGACACGGTGTTTCACATATGAGGCTCTAAGCTACATGTGAGCCCACCATGCTCATGGGGTTTTTCCACATTCCTACTCACTCCTTTTAAATTTTTTGTTTCTTCAGTTTGTATATGGCTAACAAATGTTATACTTAATTCTTTTTCTCTTCTAGGCTATTAATTGAAAAACTGCTTTAAAATGTAGAACTGAGGAGGTCCTCTTAGGGATCCCGAGAGAAGTACATCTCCTAAGCAGTGATTCCTCATCCTTATTTAGGGATGCAACAGTTAATGTAGTTAGTTGTTGTTTTGACTAATTCAAAAATTTGAATCACAGCATTGTTCATATGAAGTGTAATAGCTCAGAAAACCTCTTTTTTGATGCTTTTGTACTCCTAGACTTGTGTTCCCCTTTGAAAAGATTGCTTACTTCACCAAGAAACTTTTCTTTGTGTTTCATAGCTATCAGTTACTTGCTGATAAAATGCAATTTTTCCTGTTTGAATATTTTATTTGGGAGTGCTACCAAAAGTGGCCATGGTACAGATGGCCAGGTTATCTCAACTGGTGGCAGTACTTTAAGTGTTATTTTGACCCCATCCTTGCTCACATCAGTACATTGTGTGCTCTTGTTGGGTAGGCACTGCACTCAGAGTAAGCCCAGTCTTAGAATTTTTAAGTGCTGAAGTGACTTCAAGTGCTGAAGGGACTTTTTTCTAGACCTGTAAAATTTCCCAGGTGTTCCAGGCTTTGAAAACCACTTCTCAGTAGTGCTGAGAGCTTGTCAGCCAACCCTCTTCAAAATTCTCACAGAAATTATGAACATCTGCTTTTAATTTTTTAATATGTTAAGTACCACTCCACTACTGACATCCTCACAAATTGTCATTGAAATGGAAAATGTTTTGGATTTTGCAGAAAAGGAAGGATGATATGCATCAGATTAAAAGAGCACACGTTTTTTTCTGAACACTACTTTATTTTCCCCCCCATGTAGTAAAATGTCAAGAGGACTATCATTACTGCAGTTTTCTCCTGAAATGCATATCATTATCTTTGTCTTTTTTTCCCTGATTTTTTTTTTTACCAGCTTCATTTTGTTTCTCTTCCCAGTTTTCTACAAATTCCTGGCTTCTCAGTATTATTCACTGTTGTGAGATACTTTTTTCTTTTTACATTGTATTATTTATTTTTTTACTGCTTAGGAATCTATGAAATATATTTATACTAATATTAGGTAAATTTTACTTGAATCTTTCACTTGAAAAATATCAGAAAGGTAGTTAAAATATTGTCAGTGCACTCTCTGAATTTCATTTTGGGTAGGCTGTGTGCCTTTTGGAAAGGAATATATCACAGAATATGCTGAGTTGGAAGGGACCCATAAGGATCATTGAGTCCAAATCCTGGCCCTGCACAGGGTCAGCCCCGAGAGTCACACCATGTGTCCAAATACCTCTTGAACTCTGTCAGGCTGGTGCTGGGACCATTTCCCTGGGAGCCTGTTCCTGTGCCCAGCCACCTTCTGGGTGAAGAACCTTTTCCTAATACCCAGTCTAAACCTCCCCTGATGAAACTTCAGGCCATTCTCATGGATTCTGCCTGTGGTCAGCACAGAGAAGAGATCAGTGCCTGCCCCTCCTCTTTCCCCTCACAAGGAAATGTGTGATATTTCATCCAAATAAAGTATAATACAAAAATATGTCAATAAAGATGTTTGGCAGCACTGTGACAATGAAATGTGTATGAAGTGTGCAAGAATGATAAATATTATGAGGAAGCTAGGAGAACGTCTGTAATAATAGTCATAATGTCATAATGCTTCAAAATAGCATTTGCATAATGAAGGAAGTGTTGATATAATTTATACAGACTTGAGGTAGTTTTCTGCACATTTCTGATTTTAGCATTTTTTTACATTTACAATGTTGTATTATTGTCATGTTTTTGTATGGCTTTTCCTTAAGTTTTTTTGAGATAAACAAGATCTTACATTACTGAAATAATTGATGAATACCAACAGCCTTCTTACTCCATGTACTACCATGGATTCCAGGTACTGAACAAATTCCAGTGGTTCTTCTTCGTTCATTTTGTAACTTGTGTGAAAAATTAGGTAACAGCTTGGACAAAGCCTTATTCTATTCTTTGCATGACTTCCAAAACATCTGAAGGAGTAAACAGGGAAAAGGTTCAGTTTTAGATACAGGAATTTGTAATATAAGATGAAAAATTCAGTGCTTAGGCAATGCTATAAGGTTTCTAAAAGGGTATTTTATATAAATTAATTTATCTCTGCTCATCCTTATTTTATTCTATTGAGGAAAGATAGATTTTTTTAAACTATGAAGATCCAAAAGCAGGTTTTTCAGTTTACTCAAGTTAGAGTGGTTTGCTGTAATGATGTTTGCCATTTATAAAGCTGAATAATAAGTCTTCTAAATGATAGAAGCTGACAGCAAGGGCAAAATAAGCCTTATGTTGGCATGTCAGTTCAACTGTGGGTGGATTTTCAGAATTTTGAACTCTTCAGCTATTAATAACCCACTCTCTGCAGAGAAATCTAATCTGGCAATTTCAAAATTAATTATCACACTTTCAACCGCCTGATAGTCATGAGTAACTCTTGAAAAAAAAATTCACCCAAACGAACAAACCCCAAAACTTCAAAAGAGTATGCACTCCCATTCCTAGGAAAGAAAATTGACTTGTCTGGAATACCTTAAGGCAAACATGGCACTTTTGAAGAAGATGCACCTTTCCAAGTCAAATACATAAACGCATAAGAGGGGGTAGAACTAGCTGCACTAATGACTTTTTTGCCCAGAGCAAGGGATGTTCCAGTGTTGTTTAATAAAGTGCAGTCTCTGATGCTACAAAACAGAGGCTCACACATCACTGCTGAGTGCTTAAGTGACTGGTTAAAGATTCATTTGTCCTTAATTAAGATGACCTTAAATTTCTTCGCATAGTGGCTACTGGAGGATATAATTGGAGGCACCTGACACTTATTCACTAACTTTAGTTCAAGATTGTACTCTTGTAAGAGATTCTTCAGCAGATAAATTCAGAATGATTTATCACTTTAATGCTCTAGCTTTAATAACCATAAGCTATTTCCTTAATGATTTAGAATTGTGTGATGCAGGAGGTAGTTAAGCTTACTCTCCAGGAGATTAATTTCCTGCTTTTGCACTGGCATTGACTTCTTCTGTTTTTTAACAGGAATATTATGGATTTCAGTCACGTTTTCTAATTGCAGGTACTGTCATTTATAAGGCATTGTCTGTCACTCTCTCCTGTGTGCTTTGGAGGTAGGACATTTTGTGGCTTGCATTCTGAGGAAGGTGATGCATTGCTTTCAGACACTGCAGAAGAGATTTTGCCTGGGACTCCTGTGGTGAGCTGTGCTGCAAGGTGGCTTGCAAGGAAACTGCTTCTCCCAAGGAAGACAATTGAGCCTGTGACCAGATAAGGACTGTTATGTTGGCACTGGCAAGAGAAGGAGTAGTCCTTGCCTTCCTCGTTACTCCTGATTTTCTTCCCTTTCTTTGTGGGGGTGCAGTTGGCAGTGTAGTGAAGACAGCACAGAGCTGATCCAAACAAGAAATAACCTGTAAAAAAGAAATTTCTTTTCAGTTTCATTAGTTCTTGTCCTGTTCATGATGAGGCTGTATAGGCAGCTGTGCTGGAATACTGGAGAGGATGGGAATGAAATGTAAGGAAGAATATGACTTGCCTTTGCAGTAGAATGCCCTGTATAAAGTCTATGTTTGTATTACTGCTTTTTTTTTACATCGAACTTTTTTCCTCAGGAAACAACTTATATATAACTTCGGATCTCTTGTTTACAATTGTAGCATAAGCTAGCAACAGCTTGTTGAATTTATCTTGTCTGGCTTTAACTGCATGTGGAAGAGCGGGAGCCAAAGCACAAAGATGACTTGTTTATTGGCTCACATAACATTTTACTGAAGACAGCCTGGTTGCAGGTATTTCTAGTGTTTTCCTGAGCTTTCCATATAAAAAGTATTATGGATGCTTAACTGACAGATATTAAATCCTCTATAGTATAGGTCCTGGCATTTTTTCAGTTTATTGTTCTTCTGTTCATCCCAAAGTTGTCAGAATATTTTTTTCTGTTTTTTTCCAAAAGTCTGCTGGTGCTACAGCCAATGAAGTAGCTTTACTCTTTTTCCTAACTCTCTGATGTACACTGTAATTTGCTATACATACAGAAAAGAGGTTGAACAAAACTATGCATGTTTTAATAAGACCCTAGATATAATGAAGTTGCTTTGACAAGCCACTTTAATATATCTCTGCCCTTCTCAAACTGTGAAAATGGCTCTAGGGGAACCAAGAATGTTTGCCAAAACTGCTTAGCCAAATGCCTAAACATATCCTCCAACCACACTCATAGTGCTTGATCACAGCAGACTCGGACTGAGTCAGACTGACAGTGTTTCTAGAATAATTCAGTTTCAGATCTTAAAATTAGTGGATGGATAATGAAAACACCTCTGCTGACTGCAAGTACATTAGAATAATAGAGCAAAACACAACACTGCAGACAGTCAGGAGACTAACATTAATCAAGGTGTTCACCTGTATTTTGTATTGAAGCTTCCAAAAACAAACAAAACCACTGAAAACATTATTCGGCTATTACCAGTGGTTCCTTAGTCTTGACAGTACTAGCTCAATTCAGAGCTGGTTAGCCTGAGGATTCTTTCTCTTATACTAAGTAGTGCTATCTCTAGCACTCATCTTCTGAGTGTATCCACTTGTATTAAAGTGCTTTCATGTGACAGTGCTTGACAGCCCTCCTTCAGAATTTGTTGTTCCCTGTGTTTTAACTGAGCAGTTTATATTAAAACCATTTCTGCTTCCCTTGCCTATTCTCTTCTTCCCCTCTTCTCTACCCTTCTTTTTCCTGAGTAACTGTAGGGTGAGAAAAGAAGCAGTTTTGCATTTCAGTACACTTAATGTAGCCAAGAGGTTTGTTCATTGCTGCTTTGTACTTTCAGGCAAACGAGAAAATTTAGATTAATAGGTTGTTTATTCTTTTGCGTGTTCCTCAAATCAAAGGCACTGGATTGCATTATTAAAGCAGTTTTGTGTGGCAGGCTTGGAACTGTCCTCACTGAGCTGTACATGAAGAAAAACGATTGCTTTTCATCCCCCACTCATTATGCAGATTGGCACAGAAACACTGTTAAATGTGGTATCATGTACTATCACTTAAAGACCTTCCTTCTGTACAGCTAATGTTTGGCTCTAATTTCACTGTCTTGGAACAGATATGGAAAACCCTAGAAATAGAAACACTTACATCCTTAAATTTAAAAAAATTAAATACTAACCAGTTTAATAAACAGAGGTTTTGTTCAGAAAACTAGTGACTGTTTTGCCGTGCTTTTGGATCTCTTCATTGAGGATTCATTTGTTTCTCATCTGTTCAGTTAGCAATAATGCTTAATTTAGGCTTTCAGCAATAATCTACCCAGGCAAATTAATGAAGAAAATCTTCAGCATTTTGAGACCAGACCCATAATGGAAGGATCTAGCTAGTGTTGGGTAGCTGACTTAAGTGCATGAGTCTGTCCTGTGGATGTTCTATACTGAACAGGCAGTAGTGTATCTCTGGGTCTCTGAGTACATTAGGTACTCTAATTCCTTTTTCATTCTGTGACAGCAGAGTCTCTCCTGACCCAAGGCCTTCTGCTTTCAAAGTCTAAAGTCTGGGTGACATAATTTAAGAGCAGAGGAAACCATTGTGCCTGTCTTAGGTAAATAGGAGAAAACACGTTTCTTTGCCTTGTTGTTCTACTTCAGCTCTAACTAATGTTCAGAGCAAGAAAGCACTACATTCATTGTCTTATGAAATGGCAAGACTTCTACTGTGTGCAACACACCACCATGGCCAGGTGCACAGTGGGAAATAAGCAGTGTCACAGTCACCAGACTGGCTGAACCTCTGACTTTTCCTGGTGTAATATCAGATGTTCTTCAGTGTCAGACCTGATGCAGGATGAAGTAATTATGATTTTTCTTATTGTCTGCTATGTTCCTGATTCTGCAGATCTTTTTCCTAAATTAGAACCCTCTAGTTGGTGTGACTGAAATGTATTTTCTCTCTGAGACACCAGTGCTATGTTCTCCAAGTCTCCCTAGAGGAAAGTGTTGAAAGCAAACATTATGTAGGCTTTTTTATAAGGTACACTGTCATCTTCCTCCTGAGGATCATGTAGAATTTCTCCAGAAACTTTCTTATTTCACTTCTCTATATTAGTTTGTATGTGTATCACAGATCACTGTGTTTTCCCTTTCAGGTAACCATTTTCTTTCTCCAAGGGATCTCTACCTTTCTGAGGAATTGAGAGTGCCAGTACTTTGTTTTTTAGGGGTTGGTTTGTTTGTTTTTAATATCTGTATGGAAAGGTAATGTGGCTTTTCTACCTGAAACATGCAAATGTACTAGTATCTTGTAACTGCTATACCAGATTTCTGGGGACTGTATCAATTTTGGTCTTTTATAGCTTTTCAATTCTCTAGATTGTTCATTCATGCCATGTTTTCTATTCCCATTAATGCTTGTAGGCCATGATAGCTAAATTCATAAAAGAATTACTGATCTCTGTTTATAATGTTACATATCAACTTTTAACCTGTTATAAAATGCCTAAACATCAATATGTTATTCTCCTGTATTCCTAGGCAGGGGAGAAAATGTGACTAGATCCCAAATATCCTATGTGCAGCTATGTGTTTCATCTGTGACAAGTATGACAATCACTGAGCTGAACATCATCACTTTGATGAGATCATAAATACTTTTTATCTTTCTGCTTAAACATTTTAGATACTATTTAATCTGCTTAAATATACTCCTTAATTTAATTTGTTTTCATTATAGCTTTTGGATATTTTTGAGTCAGATATGGCTGTTTGGTGACACATCATTATCATTAACCTTGTGTTGGTGACCAGTAGTATTCACACTTAGAAATACTAAATTACTGTAAAGAAGATGTTATATTATCTAGTCAAAACTCTTCTGTCACTATTCCTGTTTTGCATCTGAAGGCACATTACTGCAGCAACAAATTCGCTCCTGCATCTCACATATTCCTGCTATACAAGACATTTCTAGTAGTTGTATGGTTTTCTTTTTGTTTCCTTATAGGTATAATAGAAAGTATTTTTAGTGCTTCCTTTTAACATCTAGAATAGTTAACATCTAGAATAGTAACATTTTTACTCAGACATTGAAATTATAATCTAATCTGTCTAGCTCTGAAAGCTTTCAAATCCACACTGTTTTCATGGAAAAACTTTAGAGTGATACAGACAGCAGTTTAAAAAAAAGGAAATCAGAAGAAAAGCTAATTAAATTTCCAAATAATTCACTGATTTGTTATTTCAAACCTTAACTGCAAAGCAAGTAATGATCATCTTCCTTTTGCTGTGGCAGTGGCTGCAGAACTGTGTGTCCTTCATTCAGCAAAAGTCTGTTCTAGTCACAGCTGTGTATACAAAGCTGCAAGTGAAAATGAGATGTACACATAAAGGCACTCAGTCTATTTCCCTTTGTAGCAGTCATCTGTTTGTTCCTTACCAAACCCCAGAAAACATCCTCCTAAAAGGAAAACATGAAAGTAAATAGTGAGAAGATTTGTTTTTTCCCTTGATAAACATGTCATGCAAAGTGACTTTCCAAACATATCCCATTTAGTGGAGATTATTTAGAAACCTTGAACTTCATCATTGTTTGTTGCCCACAAGTATGAATCCTAAAGGCCACTATTCTTCCTGTTTCCAATTCTAGGATCAGTTAAGTCTTGTTTTGGCACATGGACCCATATTCTCCAGTCCAAAGAGTCACTTTCTGTATTTTTCTAATAACCGAGGAACTGTCTCTTGCATTTGTCTGCTGAATATCTCTGAGGATTCTTAGAGATGGGATGTTTTTTGCTTTCTTTTTGGATCCCCTGTGTGTTAATAATTTCATTTAATCTTGAATCTCTTAAGAGCTAGCACTACTAGTTTTGGAGCCCTTAGTACTGCATGTAGGCGGGGACTTGGCACAGGAAAGCCTGAAACAGATCCAGACAGAAGATAACTCATGTGAAAGACAACTGAAAGGATGGATGATACCTTTAAACGTGGCATGAAAGTGAGAGGAGTATGAATTAATACATTCATATAACATCCCATTTTTTACCGTCTACTTCACATAAAGTACTACTAAAATACAGCTACATCTGATGCAGTGAATTGAGATAGAGTTCTTTTGCCAGAAACACCAGGAAGCAATTTTTTTTCTCATCAGGGCAGTATTAAGAAATATTTATAATTGCAGGGAGCAAATAGGACCTCAGCTTTCAAGCTTTGCTTTGAAAGATGCAGCACATTTCCTTTGAGTCAAGAACACATGCTGAAATACATTACATTTAAGTACTTCTTACAGCTACATTGCCGTACGATTTGCGCCATCTGATTTTCAGACTTGCTCCATAAGTCTTAACATCGAATGGGAAGAAAAGGGCAAATATTGCAGGAAATAAAAGGAACATGTGTGTTCTAAGTCTTCAGTGGCTGGAGATGCTTAAAGAGCAGCTTTCATCTCACTCCTCCTCTGAGGGTTTACCATACTTGTATTTCCATGATGGTTTTTTTGCTGAACAGTCAGGATATTGTTGCATGGGAGATGAAAAAATATAAGTGAAACCACAAAGAGTACAGTTGTGTTAGAGCAATGTAGCTGAGCCTCAGCTGCTTGTAGAGGTTAATACAGTGTTACTGTGGATGGCCCATCTCACTGACTTGCTATTAATGGGTTAGTCAGCCGTAACTGTGGGTTTTTAGTACTCCTCCCATATTCTGTTCCAACTAAGGACAGTCCTACATCTTTTAGAGATGGTGTTTTGTTTCTCTTTTTTTTTTTTTTTTTTTTTTTTTTTTTTTGCTGTCTTCTCAGTAGCCTGCATCGCAGAAGCAACCCATCCAGGATTCTACAGAAAGCTGATCATGCTTCCTTTAGGGGAAATCACTTGCATATCATATCTAGTAAAAATCATTTGCTCACTATACTAAGTTTTCATCCCACAACTAATCAGTTAAGTGATACTCCTTTTTACTGCTCCTGCTATAAAGATCCTTACAAAGATCTTGAGGAGCCTGACCTCATTATGAGACTGAAAAAGATTACACAACTGAATTCTGTTTCCAGTTTCAACAAGCTAGGATTACAGTATGGATTCTTCTCTACACTTGTCTTCCAGTAGATGGCCTTTTATTCCCCTCTAGAAAGCACTGTGAAATAAGAGTGTCCTTTTCTCTTTCTGCAACAACTTGCTCTTTTGTCTAGTTTCTTACACTTCTCTGATTACCATAATATATGCATAGCATCAGTGTTAGGGCATAATGCTTGAATATTTAGGACATTTGCTTGAACTTTCTTCCAGCAAAATATTCTTAACTTGTGCTTCATGGTAGATGGTCCATGGAAGTTTATTTAGCTGTAAAACAGGTGGCATTTAAGTTAAACTTTGACAAAGATGCATGATGTCCATAAAAAACTTTCAAGATTAATGGAAAAGTTTAGAACTTTCTTAAAGAAACATTTTTTAAAAAAGAAGGCTTTGTTTCATTTTTTAGAAATTAATATCTATATTAAATTCGTATTAAATATGTTTTTCTCCATGTGAAATACAGAGAAAACTAACATTCTTTCTCTTTTCAATCTTAAAAAAAATGTATTTTTTTTGGACACACAGCTTACTAGAGTCTTGTAAGAGTTAAAATCACAGGACATTACAGAACCTTAGCGAAAAGCATACCCTTAAAAGGGGCAGTTGGATGCCTTGTTGTTTCAGGTTTCTCTTAGTGCATTCATTCTGTTCTGTATTCAGACCAGTTCAGTAGTGGTGGTCATTTACAATCATTAATCTAGTTCATTGATATTGTAATGGGCTCCAAGCATTCTCTGTGAAGCTTACATGCTCCACTGCATTTCCTTCTAAATAACTAATGATGACTTCTTCAGTCTTGTCATTAACCAGATTACCTTTCTCTAGCCAGTTGTCTTATAGATTTGCTTTGTTTGAGGTTCATTTCTTTTTAAGTGTTCTCACTCATAAAAGAAACTCAACATTGGTATGTTTAAGAGCATTTTACATGACTGAACAACATTGCCCAAGCATAGGTCCAGATCCCATATTTATTTTTATGAACAGACTTTAACTGTTGATTTGGATAGTCCTAAAAACAATGCCATTTACTTTCAGACTGGTTTTAGGCACTATAATTTGTGAACAAAAATTGAAGAAAGCTAGCCCACAGTCTGGGTACTTGGGATTATACTCCATAGCCTGCGTGTAAAGCTCTAGTAAATACACTGTGCAGTAAAGTCAAACAATGGCCAGGCCTGCTGGTGGTTTTCAGTTTTTGGAAGATGCATATTTATGTCAGGTAGTCGTATGGTTCTGGGAGAGCACAAGTGCACAGAGAAACATGTTCTAGATCCTCCTGGGTCACAACCAGCTTCCTGAATTTCAGCCACAGTGAGTTGACTGCTTTGTGTAATTGCATACTGGTGTCACTCTTGGTGGCATGTGGAACTCTCCATTCTTCACATGCCTGAACTTGTCTCCTTTATGGCTGGGCTCATGATGGATGTGTTTCAGAGAAGCAGTATCAGACTGCCCTGCTGTGATGACAGCTGTTGGTGAAGGTGCAATTAACTGTTCAAAACTTTGCAGTGGATTAGTTAAGAGTTGATGTGGAGCAGGGTCAGGAAGAGACACACAAGGCTATCCCTAGCCATGATATAAATTATGCTGAAATTATTTGTCTCTCTACCATTGGGTGCTTGTAGCAGTTGCACTGTTCTTTGAATGCTTCTTCCAAAGCAGTCACTAAAACAGGAAAGTCCAAAACATTCCTGTTTTATTCATTGTTCTGAGAAAATTGTTGACTGTTGCACAACATGCTTTTACATGCCACCTTGTGCCATATGAACACATATTTGTAAATACCTGATTCTACCAGAATTGGTTCACTGGAACCTTTCACTGATGTTTCCTGGAAAAGTTGTCCAGAAAGAAACTGAAAATCAAGGAAATCTTTGATCTTACATTGCTGCAGCAATCTGCAGCGTTTCCACAGTTCACTGTGTGTCTTCCTTATCCTCTAACTCCTTTTTGGTTTAGGTTAATGTCAAAGATTTATTCTGCTCCCTGACCCTGTGTGCATGACACAGATGAGCTGTCTGCCAGCTAACTGTATTTCTTGGGGCTCCCAAAGAAGAAAGGAAATAGCAAACATTAATTGAAGAGACTGGCCATATTGTCCCTAGTGCTAGTATATATATCTAAGGGAGGTTGTATGTAAGGTCCTGCACTGAATGAAATACAGCTGCATACCACCTGCCCATTTACTCTGCCCATCTCGTGATGTGTAGCCATGAATTCTTCAGTTGTTTTGAAGATCTTAAGCTTAATGACAACTTATTTTCTTGAGTAGAGGCTGATCCACATCTTGTCTAAAGATTACTGCTGCTGTTTGAGAGCTTGGGGAAATGATGATGGTCCCCTTCAGTGAAATGTTGCCAGCATTCCTGTACTTCACTGTTAAGAGTGCTGTGGGTCCTGTTTCAAGTGGTTGAGCAGTCTGCCCCCCAGATGGCCAGAACTTCAACAGGAATGTTTTCTCCTTATTGTTTACAAGACCAATTAGCTCTGGCATTGGATTGATTATTTTCTACACGAGTGATTGAAAACTTCTCAAAGTGAGGAAAAGTCAACCGTTGAACAAGATAAAAGCAGGCTAAATCACCTATAGTTGGGCAGTATCTGCTAGTTATGTCTTTAGTGACATTATAATGAAAGGAAAAATAATTTCATAGCAGACATGTACAAAAAATGTCAAATGTTATTGCATTTCAGTTATAAATTACTTTCACACTCAAATGGTACCTTAATTCTAGTTTTCTAGTTTATCTGTCTTACAAGCCATTTATCTCTTTTGTGTTGTTTTGGTCTGGGTTTGTTATGTGTCTGAAACATTGTGGTAGTCATATATTGTCATGCTGTAGTCCACAAAACCAGGCCTGTGTCCTTTAGAGAAAGCTAAATGTCCTTAAGAGATCATACTCAATGAGCTGAGCATATCTTTAGGATTATACATGCTTTGGAATATGCATGGATTTATCTTTGTAAATGTTAAAGAATGTTGCATGGAGAAAATTGGGTGTCCATTTAAGTCACCATCTGGTTCCTGTAGTCAACTATGTACTGGAAAATTTAAACCAGACTCTTTTGTTTGTCATCTTCTATCTTCTTTTCTGCTTCTGGAAATATTGCCAGAAGTTGTGGCTGCTTCTCCTTTCATATTGTTTGTTGTTCTTGCACTTTAGGAACTCTGAATTTGTTAAGCCCAAACTACATTCAAAGTCCCATTCTAGAATTAAAACAAGAAATTAAAGAGTTAACATTGTCTTTAGTGGTGTATTAGGTATAGTGTTTAGGTTCCTGAAGGGAAAAGATCAAACTTCAGTCATGTTTCAGACTTTCTGTGGATTCAGGAATATCACACTGCATTAGTTAAACTCTTCCAATATTGGAATGTTTTCTTTACAACCAAAAGAGCTGAAAACTTTCTCTATGTTTCTAATGAAAGTTTGAATTTTTCAGTTTGTGGATGTGCCATGTTAGCCACATAAGCACACCAAATGATAGCCTTCGACTGTACCTTTGGCACAGCTCATGGTGCCCTGAGTAACATTCACTCAAAGCTGAAGTAATGCCGCCACATGAAACATTTCATACTAAAGGGTAATTATGGGGCATTTGAAAGAGACTAGTGGATGATTAACATTTGTATAAACAGAAAGAATCTGGATTCTGGGGATAAAATTGGAGTGGTTCTGTATAAATTCATTTTCTGTTTTTGTTAATCTGGTGAGTGGTTTATTGATAAAATGGCTCAAGATCAAAGTGCAGGAAAATAATCACACCATCTAGAAGATTTAACTCTTTAAAAAACCTTTAGCTTGCTCCAAGTAGGTGCTGCAAGCTTTGCCCATAGTTCATATGAACTGTCTGGGCTACCTTCAGAACAAATGACTTAATTCTTCATATCAGCTGCAGCTGAATCTTTTCCTTTTTACCTGAATACTTCAAAACTAGCTTTCTGTTCAATCACAATGCTAATCTTCTCTCTTTGTTCTCTCTTGCAGCACTCCCCCAACAAATCTTTTTAGGTCAGCCTGCTTAGCTCTCCACTATATTCGTTCTGAGCCGGGCATAGGTTGTTTCAGGCAAATCTCACTAAATCTCTTTTATTCTTTATTTTTTTCACATCATAAACTAGCTCTCTTTATCTGTTGTCCACAGGAGTCACCTAAGTCTGCTTGCAGCCATGCACCTTTTGTAGAGTGCAAAACATCTTGTTTTGCTGCTGCTCACTTGCAGCAGCACCCTTCCCTTACGTCTGGCAGAATTTTGCTTATATTCTCACAGGTTAGGAGGGACAATCCAGGGTGCAAACAGTTGCTGAAGGTACCTTTTTATCTGAGCCAAACTGTGGTAATTCGATGCATTCTTCAGTTACCCTGTCTGCTTTTGCTGTCATGTCATGTCTGACACAAAGGCTTCCTGAAGGTGTCCTGGAATCCCATCTGGGATGACCTAAACAGTATCAGTGGAAAGAGTAGGTATGTGTGTAACCTGAATTCATCTGTCTGCTTGCATAGTAAGGATGCCAAAATTTCTGTCTTAAATGTATCTGATACCAGAGTGTTTGCAAACGGTCACAGCAGGCAGGGTGCAAGTACAGCAGGTAAAGCTGGACCTGCTTTTGATTAGGAGGATCACTAATCCTATGACATTGCCTTGCATACATCCTGGACTTTAAGGATAAAACATCTTAAGCAGGGAACTACTTAAGCCAATCTAACAGTTTTTCTCTGCTGAGGAGGGGTGAATCTGCTGTCCTTATCCACCTCCTTCCCTCTTCCTTGCACCTGGCTGTGCTCTTCCACAGCTTGCTTTGCATGAACTTTCATCACATATTTCTGAGATACAGTGCAATTCACTAGCCCAGGGAAAAAGCTGAATTTTCTTAGCAAGAGGCCTTGCTGAGTGCCAGAGCTGGGATAAGGGTTGATTCAGAACCATGTGGCCACCAGCCAGTGATGGTAAAAGAGAAAGAAGAGAGGGCCTGTCCCTTTTAGCAGGAGTAAAAGTTTAAGTTGGCTTAGGTGCAGGTTGAACTTCATCATCTGGAAGACAGAGTTAATGCATCCAGTTGTTAAAATAAGAAAATGCATGCTAGCAATTTATAAAATGTATAAAATGTAGAAATAATATATGCTAGTATATAATGAGATTGAGCCAGACCTTGGTACAAAGCAACAGTATTTAAAGCTATTTATGCCCAAGACTCCATGTAAAGAACAGGTTCTTATGTTGATCCATGATACAGATTTTACTATTATCCTCTTTAAGCTATTCACTAGAAAATCTTCCTTTAAAAAATTGTTTTTTTATCTAACCTGGCATCAATCTTTGGCCTTTAGAGCACTTTCTTATTGCTTAGAAGTAACAAGTGGATCTCTCTCAGTTTTCTTCTGATTTTCCTACACTCCTTAGACTATGATTTAATGATTGTAGAAGCTGTCTGTACACTTCAAGAGTAAAAGGAATCCTGCTGTACATGTCTTATATGAACATGCTCAGTCCTATCCATGGATTAATTTTCCTAGAATTCTTGGCTTTCTGATTATTATTAGCACTAGATGTATGGAAGAAATTAGGCCACAGGTATCCTGTGAACAAGGCATGTGCAGGGTTTAGCCTGTTAACCAGATGGTACTTGTGAAGTTGCAGTATTATCAATGCTCATGTTTATTTTCATGTTTTTGTAAAATTTATTAGTTCCTTTAGACAGCATGAGAACATGTAGACTTTTATTTCGAGGGGCTTTTGGGGTTTTTGATGTTTTCTCCAAGGTTGCAATCCTTCATGGATAGAGAGAGAATCCTAAATATGTGGCACTTACACCAGAAACATTAAAAAACTGCAGGCCAGCAAAGACTCTTCCAACATTAAAAAAAAAAAAAAAAAAATTAGGCTGTTCTCTGTTATATTTTCAGGAGACTGATTTATAGCTCTATGCCTTTATAACTCTTGAGTGACTTCATGACTGTGGTAGAAAAACAACCTGTGGAAATTGTGTGTCCTACCATAATTCAAAGGGGACAGCTACATTGCTTAGGGCTCCAGTCTGCTTGGATACTGGTTGTACATAAAAAATTATGGGAATAGGGAACTCTAATGTATATTCATCAAGGCAGTCCTTGTGTTTCTGGGAAACTAATAATGTGGCTTTTTGGGGCAGATTTCATACACCAGCTGCAGTAAATATTTTCCTACTGCTTTGGGCATTTTTATAGCTGTCACAATGTTGTGACAATGTTGTAGATAGCTACTTGTTCTGAAAGCAGCCTAGATACAGCAGCAATGCCTGCAATTCAGGCTAAGTCCTAAATATTTATTGGCTTCCTGGGTAGATTTTACAGCCTTCATTGAGCTCCAGGCTTCTATGTCTAGGCTGCTGTCACTATGAAAGATAACTGGTTTTAAGATAATTCAGGTATGTCTACACTTCATGCACAACACTGACAGCAGCATTAACACATCATTTAGTATTCTTGGAGTTTGCACCAATCCAGGTTGTGTGCCATCTGTTAGCCATGTACAAACCAGAAACAGCTTTAGTATGTACTTTAAAAGCCAGGGACGAACAAAGCAGCTGCCTCCATGTTTCTCATGGTAGGCCATTTTTATCCAGAAAATGGTACCTTCTAAGTCTGTACCACATGGACAAAATTCTTTCTCCACTATACATCTGAAACATGAGAAACAGTCTGCCTCAGGCACTAAAAGGCAATAAACTACTCACAGGACAATCCAATCTGTAGTGAAGGGTTAGGATTTTGCTAGTGGCATGGTCTCAGTAGCAGTACAAGCTAAGGAAGAACTTGAAGTCTAGTGGAGCAAAAATTATGCTGAATGGTCAAAATACTTCTGTTAAGATCCTTCTTAGTGAGCTGTTGTTTTAAAATGACTTTGGAATTTGTTATTAGTTCTTTTTGAGTAGAAGAGCTAAGTGTTGATTCAGGTGTAAATGAACATGATTAACATGGAGACCGCAATCTCCATCCTTAAGCATATGGATATGAGCAAGTTTGTTCCACTGCAAGGGCATGGTAGTGTGTGTATATCTCACTGCCCTGTGCTGTAGGGTCAGATTTAAACACTCCATGATTTGCTTCATTTGTTACTGGAACTTGAGATGCAGTAATTTGTGGTAGCAACCAAAGTAGCAGTTGTGGATTCCAGTTTTCACTCATTCTGACTGGTACCTTCTTTCTTTTCTTTCTTTCTTCATCTTGCAACATTGAACTCTATTTACTCAGCTGTGGCCTGGAGACAGGAAGGAGCAACGTGGTCATGCACCAAAACTGCCCTTGTTTATTCCAAGCAGCTCTTGGCAGACAATGTGGTACATGGGCAAATGTAATTTTCTGGATGGTCTTCACTGACCTTGCTGCAGGGGATAGGAAAACAGTGATCACAGCAAACTGAAGACACCTCCTAAGGTCTGTGGTGATCCCACTTCCTGTATAAAAGGTACCCAACTATAGTCTGAAAAATTGGTATGATTTGTTGGTTAGGCGCCTAGGGTGTTTGCAGGCTGAGTTGTGTTACAGCCTAAAAAAGTCTGCCTGTGTACTTCAGTCAATAATTTGCTGCCATTTCCCCAGGCATTAGAAACAAAGGGTTTCTTTAGAGCAGGAACTTCTGTGCACCACTTCAGCTTTATGGGCAGTTTCTAGTCTAAATGGACCATTTGCCCAAAGATTGAAACTGTAATTAATTCCACATTTATTGACAACAAACTTCATTCTCTAACATGCTGGTTTGGAAAGGATCTCTGCCACCCTCTCCCAAATTCTTTCTGAGTAGACTTCTGCTTTTATTCCATATTGTTTCATTGCTTTATGGTGGAGGAGTAAGGATGATGCTGTGATTTGGTAAGAAGAGAGAGAAGAAAAAGGCACCATAAATTATTATAACTATTGAACTATACTATTTCTGCAAAATGGGAGATCTCTGTTTTGGCCTCAAAACTACTGCTCTCTTAGGGCCCAGTTACCTTCTCAAGCTGCTCTTGTCTGTCAGTCAGACAGAGACAGAGAAAAAGTGCAACTGTCTTTGTAAACCTCATCCTTCAAAAAACCCAACCTCCTTCACCTTCAGGGAGAAAAGAGGAGACTAAAAAACAAAATTAATGAAAAGGGCCTTAGCTGAATAAAGCAGGCAGATTATCCTCCTAGAGCCTGTCTGTTCTGAATGCATGAAAGATGCTTTGTATACTGCTGGACACCACACTGTGAAAATCTAAAGGGGATCAAAGCAGAGGAACAGATATAACTTGGCTAAGTAGGGAAAAAAGTGGAGGGTAAAGTAAACAGATTTAGATAAATGTAGTTATCTGTTAAGTAGATTGAATAGATACAGTATGAAGAAAGGGTTATTATAATGGTCTGTTGACAAATGAGAGAAAAAAAATAACAAGCAAGAGGTGTAAGGATGCATAAATTGGAATTTTAATTTAAGCAAATAAAAAAAGGAAATTGAGTATTGCATAAAGCTTCCAACTGGTGTGATTCATTCAGACCAACATCTAGACTTTTTAGCAAAGACTAGAAATTTATTGCCCAGCATTATTCAAAGCTAGATTTAGAAATCCGTGAAGAGTAAGACATCCAATCCATCCTGTTCACTTATGAGAAAGTGTCTGTTTCAACAAGAGCTTTTAAGTGCTCAAGTTCTCCATTTTCATGTAACCTGCTTCCTGTGCTGGGCCTGTGGAAAATCACAGAATAGGTGACTGTCCACAGTGGGTCATTTGGTCCAACCTTCCTGCTCAAGCAAGGTCATCCTAGAGCACATGACACAGGATTGCATCTAGATGATTTTTGAGTATCTCCAGTGAGAGAGACTCCACAACCGTGTTAGACAGCCTAGTGCATGGTCACTCCCACAGTAAAGAAGTTCTTCCTCATATCTTTGTGGAAATTCCTGTGCATCTGTTTCCACCTGTTGCTTCTTGTCCTACTGCTTAGCACCATCACAAAGAGCCTGGCTTCATCCTCTTGGCACCCTCCCTTCAGATACTGATAGACATTGATGAGGTCCCCTCTCAGCTGTCTCTTCTCAACGTGAACAGGCCCAAGTCACTCAGCCTCTGCTTGTAAGAGAGATTCTCTATACCCTTAATAACCTTCATTACCCTCCACTGGACCTGCTCCAAGAACTCCCTTGTCTCTCTTGTCCTGAGGATCCCAGAACTGGACACAGTGCTCCTCATGTGTCCTCACCAGGGCTTAGTAGCAGGGCAGAATCACCTTCCTGGACCTGCTGGCAATGCTCTTCCTGTTGCACCCAGGATCCCTTTGGCCTTCTTGGCCATAGGGACACTGCTGGCTCAGGGACACCTTGTTGTCCATCAGGACACCCCAATCCTTCTCCACAGAGTTGCTTTTCAGCAGGTCAGCCCCAAGCCTGTTCTGGTGCCTGGGGTTGTTCTTTCCCAGGTGCAGGACTCTACACTTGCCTTTATTAAATTTCAGTTGGTTCCTCTCTGCCCATTCTTCAACCTATTGAGCTCTTTCTGAATGGCAGGTAGCCAAGAAGGCAAATGGCATCCTGGCCTGTATCAGCAATAGTGTGGCCAGCAGCACTAGGGCAGTGATTGTCCTCCTGTACTCAGCACTGGTGAGGCCACACCCTGAACTCTGCATCCAGTTTTGGGCCCCTCACAGCAAGAAAGACATTGAGGTGCTGGAGCAAGTCCAGAGAAGGGCAATGGAGCTGGTGAAGGCTCTGGAGAACATCTTGCGAGAAATGGCTGAGGGAGGTGGCATTGCTTAGCAGAAAAGGAGGCTCAGGGGAAACTTTTCTGCTCTCTACATTTACCTGAAAAGAGGTTGTAGAGAGATGGGGGTCAGTCTCTCCTCCCAAATAGCAAGGTTAGACAAAATGGCTTCCAGTTGCACCAGGGAAAGTTTAGATTGGATATTAGGAAAAATTCTTCAGTGAAAGTGTGGTCAAGCATTGGAATGTCCTCCCTTGCCAGGGAAGTGATGGAATCACCATCCTTGGAAGCGTTCAAAAAATATATAGATGTGATGCTTAGGGATGTGGTTCAGTGGTGGACCTGGCAGTGTTGGTTAATGGTTAGACCTTAATGGTTCTGTGATTCTAAGTTGTGGCTGTCATCTGAAACATGGTTAATTATTTTGGATGAGAGCCTAATGAAGATCAAGGTGTTTGTGACAGAAGAGCTTACACTCTGTACCTCAGTCCTACTGCCAGTGCCCTTGAGATCCCCTCCCTGATTACTGCTTGGCTGTACTTCCACCTCTGGCTCTTTCTTCCATACTTTGCATTCTTCTGAATATAGAAGTACTGCAAAATTGCTGCTGTTCAGCTAGTCTTCTTCTTAACTCCAGTCCACAGCCTTTTGGATTGTGAACATGCAATCATGTAGGGCTTTTTGACATTGGGATATTTCCATTCCCTTGGGATCTTATAAGCTTCCCTAAGAGTCACCTCTTTTAGATTCCTTCTGCTGAGCCACAGAGTTCCTACTTGTCCAGTCTTTCACAAAGCTGCTCTCTAAAACATGAATCATTTGATTGGTCTTCTTGTGTTTTTTGGATCTTTGTTCTGTGCTTCCTATAATACAGTGACCAGATTTGTACACATTATTCCAAAAGAGACCATCCAGCTGCCTTACTGAATGCCAAAGTAATAACGTCTGTGGTTTATACTCTGTAGCCTTCCATACACAACCCAAAAACCTTGTTTGCCTTTGTTACTGCTGCCAGATGTTCTGTGGATGATTTTCAAGTTTATTGTGGGGAATGTCACCATGCCAGTGAATTTCAGCAAATTTAAGCAACTTTGAAATGATTCCTTTTTTCACATGGTTATATTCAAGTCAAACCAAACTGTGTTCTCACTTGAAACTGTCCTATTTTGGTTACCCCTTATTCACACTGAATCACTACCTGTTACCAGTTTCTCTGCAGGAGCCTGTTCAATAGGATTTCCCGTTCATCAGGCCTCTTTCAGATGGTGCTGGAAACTCCATCTGAAGAGCCCAGTTCTGAAACAGTTAGGGAACAGTTATACTGTCATTAATACTCAGACTACTTGAATTGGGAGTAAAGGGAATATGAGGCTTTTTTCCTACAGAGGAAGCAAGGGGAAGGAACAGCCTATAAAAGAATTAAAATGTTCTCACCTCTCTTTTCCTGCAGATTTGCTGACAGCACAGGAATACCACTGCCTGCTGCAGTTGCTGTGCCCTGACTTCCCAATGGAACTCACTCAAAAAGCAGCAAGGTGGGTCCTCATTCTCTCCTTAAAGGCAGGATTAGTCCTACATGCATGGACTTAGGAACTAGATCTGTGGGTAAAGTTATGAACAGGGACCTTTTAAGATTTTGGGGACAAAAGACATCTTTTGAGGTTAAGAGCCGGGTGTTTCTCTAGCAATGTGAAAGAGTATATATTTAAGATATACAAAGACTAAAATATCAATGCCGAATGCTGCTGTTGGCCCTATGTTCAGAAGAGTTGCAGATAAAAGAATGTTAGCCAATATGTTTTTAACTGACATGAGTTTTAAACACTATTTCAAATACTGTTTACCATTCTAAAATGTGTTCCCCCTTGCCCCAGCTTCTATGGTTGATCACATTTAAACACGCTGATCTCTGAAGGATTGCCAGTGTTTTAAAGAAGAATGTTTGGTAAGAACATGGCAGATAATCTGTTTAAAATTTTATTTTAATCTAGACAAGGCAAAAAGCAGATAATTGGCTCAGGGCATTGATAATGTGATATGGAATATTTTACTGATTGTGCTTGCTGATTCCAGTCCAGCCCAGGCAGCTGATTATTAACTATCTGATATTGAAAATGTAATAAGGTACACACATCTGTTCAGTTGCTTGTCCTCCAGTGCCAGACTAAGAAAGAGTATATAGATGTATATAGCAGAGATATATCTGCTGCTTCCTTTCATGGAGGTACACAAGCACCAGTCCCATGTGCTGGTGTGTATTTCATAGGGCTCCAGCTGAACTGAGCAGGAATTTGTGTTGGTGCATGCAATGAAGGAGACTTCAACATATCTACACATGTTGTGATGTTTGTGTCAAGGAATTTAGTCCACAAGGCTGCTGTAAACTAGAGGCCCCATTCAGGGGCCTGCTGCACTGTTGTGCATGTGTCATAGAGACAGACAAGCTGGCTGTGGGAGCAGGTGTTGGAGAGACATGAGATCTCTGTCAGGGGCACCCAGGCTCAGGTGGGGATGACCTCACTCCTACTTTTGGCTGGCTAGAGATTTACTTGCACATTGCTAGCTCTGTAACAAGATAATCTATTTGAACAATTTTAATAAAATTTTTCGTATTTCTAAACCATTTTTCTCTTTGCTTACTATTGCTCACTCTTTTCCTTTTTCTGGTCTAACACTTCCCATTGTCCTCCTTGGTCTCTGCCTGTTAAAAGGGTGAGCTCTGCAGTCTTTCTTACAGCACCAGTTTACCTAGTCTTTGCAAAACATGAGTGTCACATGCAAACCTAGAGACATTGTTCCTTCTTCAGTCTACACACCCTTAATGGTTTTGCTGCTGATTTTCTTCAGAAAGGAATTAAACAAAGTAGCAGAGGGAAGGAGCCACAATATTCAGTGATACAGCCAGGACCTGCATTGGTGCTGCTGGGAAGAGGGCAATCATAGCTGTAGCCTCAGTGCTGCATGACTGAGATGATCTCACAGCACGATGCAGTCCACTCATGCAGGAGCTGTTGCTATGCTCTGATAACAAACAATAGCAACTAAGATTAGGATATGTCAGAACATAAGAATGGAGGCTACAACAATATAGGTTTTATTCACATGACATCAGAGAGCACTATTTTCCTGTTCCTGGTGCTACAGAAATGCAGAAGTCATATCCAAAAAATGAACCAGGACATCTGTGTCTGTGAAATTTCTTGGATTTTTTTGTTCAAATGGTTATAGCCATTAGCAGATTAAAGACTTTAATCTACAGAGATACTTTTCATCTTCAGAGACAACTTTTTGCTTTCTGAATCTTGAATTTGCAGGGCAGAAAATAAGGAATTTTTTCTGGTTTGATGCCATGATTTTAAGAGCTTTACCCGAGCACTGATTTTTCTATTGTAAGAGAAACAAGGAACTCACTGCCCACATTTGAGTAGTGACAGCGAAGTAGTTCACAGCTCCTATGCTGTTTTATTTGGTGTGCGAGCTCATGTTGCACTGATCAGTACTAATGGAACTGAGGCTTGCAATTCAGTACCCCTGTTGTTAAAAGATTGCCCAAGAGTGTAGACTGTTTTGTATGTTTTGCTTATTTTTGCCTCCATGTCTCAGTAAATAAACCAAGTCTCTGAAAGCTCATTTGAGCCAGTCTGGCTTTAAGACATATTGTCTCAGTTAAGCTCTAATGGTAGCAGAAAATGGTAAAAGTCCTTTCAACTTGCCTGGTCTAGAGTTTGTCCTGGGAACATCCTGTCTAGTCTGGATTTCTGAGATTTTAACCACAATCAGGAGACCATAAAGTTTCCCCACTGGCACAACAGTACGGCTTTCCTGCCAGCCAAACCCACTTGAACCCTGAAAGACCACTATACCCTCTACCAGAATGCCTCAAGTGTAGGCATTTTTCTTCAGTCTTTTCCAAAGTTCCTCCTTGATTTTATTATTCACTGAGTGCCAACTACTAACTTTTTAAATACACCTGTGGCCTCAGGGTTTAAAGTCTAATTTGGACAAGAAAAAAAAAATCCCTTGAAATATGAGATACCTGACAAACTCTTTTGAGTTGCAGTTCAGGCTTTCAGATTTTGTCCTCAATTTGGTCCTGCTGTCTAGTTTACAGTCCATAGCTAGGTTTTTTCCCTTGCCAGATATTTCAAGGAAGCTGTGCAGATACGTTGCACATGATGCACTCTCAGCTTCCTTGAGTGCTTGACTGTGGGGAAATTGCCAGCTGCAGTCAATCTCCTCATAAATGATTGTATTGGATTTAAAGACTTCTCAACATTTCCGGCGTGCAAACCCCTGGGCCAAGTGGAGTCAGTAACCCAGCACCAGAGTGCACCTGCTTCTATTTAGATGCTCCTCTGTCACATATGTGCTGTACAGGCTTCCTTAGAGGCTCCTTTCTGTGTTTAACAGCAAAAACTGTCCAGCAAATTCTCATACTTCTGCATAGTTCCTCATGCTCTCTTCTAAGTAAGAGGCTGGAACTTGGGGCTGCATTGACCAGAGTTTTAGATTTAACAAGTGAAATGAGTTTCTTGTTATGAAGGTAATGTAATATTGTCTCTCTGCATAACAAATACTTAAACCCACTCTCCACTGTTGTTTTCCTGCATCTTTGAGAAGAAAGCTTCAGTGCTTTGAGGGTATCTGGGAGACAGACCATCATTTCAAAGGAGGGAGTGTAGCTCATCAGTGATGTGGCCAATTGCATTTCCAGTACTTAAATAGTGGTTGGAAATGCCAGTGGCTGAGCATTTCCAATGAGAGATGAAGATGCTCTGCCTGCCAGCTTCAAAGCCATTTCCTTGATGTGGCCACTGACAATCTCAGTAACATGCTTATTAGTGAGAATTAAGAACTGAAGCTACTGCTTCTTTAGACAGGAGGAGAGGAGGCTTCTTGAATGTAATAAATAAATCAGAAGCACTTTGACATCTTCAAAGGGTTTTGTTTTAAATACTGGCTTTTCTCCTGGGGACCCTCTTAGCCCCAGTCTTTCTTCTTTGAGATAATTAATTCAAGCTGCTCTACATGTTTGATTTTGCCACAGAGAACAGAACTGGTCTGAGTGGCAGGGAAGTCTTGCAAGATCCTATGTTCTTCTAGGTCAGCCTCCCACACAGCTCCCTGGAGTCTTTTACATGATACAGAACAGTGTTTCCCCAGCAATGTGTTTAGGCAATTGATGCTGCAGGAGTTGGTGCACAGATTGCATCTGGCCCTGTGTTCAGAAGGGTCCTACAGGATGACCCCTACTTTGGCTGTAATGAACTGACAATCCTCATATGGCACAGTATGCCAGATGCTGACTGGACAGGTTCAGTAGACCTACATGAAGTTGAAAAGAAATACCAACTGCCTTTCTTTAGCATTGCCTGAATACTCTGGGTTTTTTCCCATCAAAGTGGGGTGTTTTCTTCTGTTTTACAGTCTAAGCTCCCATTGATTAGATGAGTTTGATTTTCCCCACTTCAGAGACTGACCTTTTTATCCTTAGGTAGTGGTGGCAGTGACAAGAGCATTGTTTTTGTTTTCATTTTCATTTTTGCCCTGAAATCCACAGGGTTTTTTTTTCCTGAAAGGAAGAGTTGAACTTTGTTATCACTTGTATTTCATCTTTATGGCCTGTGGTTGGTATTTTCCATATTCAAGAAATATGCTTCAAAATAGGGATGCATGTAGCTCCCTACATACACCTACAACTTAGCAGGGATGAAGGAGACAGTCTCTAGCCCAAGAAGTCTTCAGTTGCCATGAAATTTGACTTGATAGTCAAGCAATAGACCTAATATGAAAAGAGACCGATTCTTTTATCAGGAAGGGAGGATAGGATGTTCACAGAGTGCAGTTGGAAAGCTGATTGTTGGTGCAACACTATTTCCTCTGTAGTCGAGCAGAGTTTGCATATAGATGGTGAATTGCAACTGTTGTGACCTTTATGCATCTGAAAAATGTCCCAGTTTGAGCATGAGTCTTGTTCTGCTTGCACCAGTTTACTACTTGTGTAACTGTCCTGTCTGTAGTCACATTTAGTCAGAAGCTGGACTTTGATGACCCTTGTGGATCCCTTCCAACTCAGGATATTCTACAATTCTATATAACCACGTGAACCAGTCTTGCAGTTTTGTAACAGTGTTTGTTCCACCATGTCCACCAGGATTTGAATGTCACACTGCTCTGTTCACACCGTAGCTGAAGTGTGTGATAGACAGTCAGGATCTTCTCCTCGCTCCAGGTTCTTAAGTTGCCTTCATTTGATATTAGGGCATCCATATCCACGCAGCAATGGGTGTTCCATTTCTCTCTCCTAAATTCCTGTACTGGGCCACTAGCAGTCCAGTTGTACATAGTTCCTTGGCTGCATTTTCTCAAGGTCTGGGGTTCCTGGTTAGAGACTTCAGAGTTTTTCTAGACGCTAAACTGTTTCTCTCATCTTATCATAGGATTGTGCTGATGGATGATGCAATGGATTGCCTGATGTCTTTTTCTGATTTCCTCTTTGCTTTCCAGATCCAGTTCTACTACTCAGGTAAATGCCTGGAAGCTGTTGACTTCTCCCACTTGTAGCATTACAACTTTACAACTTCCCAACCTTTGCACTTTCTTGAAACTTGAAAGGTTATGTTTTTTTCACACAAAATATATAGCTAATGGACTCTACTGATGAAAAGCATCATAGATGTCAAGAGATTAGGAGACTTAATGAGGAGATTCCAAATTGTTGTGAATAACGACATACCCACAACTGCTATGTCTGATGCATTTATTTATCTTGGCCTTGAGACATAAATTTCCAGCTTTATCTAGACTGTGGTAACAGCCAACAATTAGCTTTTACTAGGAACATTTTTTTTACTAGGAACATCCTTTTTTTAAGGAAATTATTCAATCCTGCTGGAGACAGGATAGGAAAAGCCCACCAGTTGGTGCCTTTAAAGGAAAAGCAACTGGACAAATCAATATAATTTTTCCCCTTAAAATTTGGTCAACTATGAGCTGGTTTCAGCTCAGAGAGTTTCTCAACTGGGTATAATTCCCATGGGTTTAGGAACCCTCAGTGGACTCCACTCCCAAGAACTTGTCCAGCCTCCCCTTGAAATCACATAAAATCATAACCTCCACACCTTTTGGTGAAGAATTGCACAGGTTTTACACTTGTCCTGAGAAGAACCACCTTTCTTGTTTGATTTGAGACCCCCTAGTTGGAAAGCAAAGGAAAAGATATTCCATATGAACAGTCTTCATCTTGTTGGTCATTTATTGTATTCTCTATCTCTTCTTCAGTTTGAGTTTTAACTAAATGGGATACTTCTAAAATTCTTGGCAGGAAAAGTACAAATCAAATAATATTGCTTTGTGTGTGTGTATTTTCTCATGCTCACCCACACAAATACATCTGTAAAATCCCCAGGTATTTTTAAACTTCAGGGGACAAGGTGGAGAAACTTGGATGAGCGTTCAGGTACTTGTCCTGTATGGGAAGACTGCTTTAAAATACATTGTCCTGTGGCCCTAGCCCCTCTAAATTGTGATTGAGGAACATTCAGGACAAAAATAGGGAAGCATTAGATATGCTCCCAAGCACTATCTAGTGTGCCACTTTCTCATCTCCTGGCACTCAGAAACTTTCTAACAAAAGGCTCATGGATTTCTGTCCACTCACACTGAAATGGCTCCCTCTGATGGACATAGCTCACAGTTGGCCTCGACCAGGCAAAAAGGACCAGGTTTGGATACTCAGAAACACTGTTCAGAAGCTGCTGTGAGCATAGTCTGTGGTCAGAGAGTAAACTTGGGTGGCCTTCTGATCTGATCCAACCTTTGAGTTCCCATCTTTCTAGCAGTTAGGAGTCTGCTGCTAGAAAAATACTACAAAAATCTCTTTTTCTCAATACTTCTTTGTATATAGTTCCCTTGTCACTGTGCATATCACTACTTTATGTATGACAATGCATTGTTAAAAAACAGTTCAAAATGGTGGTTTTGAATTGGGTAGAACCAGGCTTGTAATGCCCTAAGTCAGGGACAGAAAATGTGTTTGGAAAAGTTTTCTCTGATATAACAAATAATTCCATGGACCTGCAGAACCTCAGCACAGCCTCAGGGCCTGCTGACATCCTGACTTTCCTCTCCACCTACCTCACACACACAGCACTGCACTTCCATTCACTCGGAACTTAAATGCCACTGGAGTCCTGGCAAGCTCATTCTTGTGTACACACACACAAAGATCCCATCCCTGTCCTGTTCACCCAGGCACAGTGCACACACGCAGCCTGTCATACACTCTCCCACCAACCCACACACATGCAAACCACTCCAAATGGAATCTAGATTTGTAAACTGCTGACCACATCCATAAACAAACTTGTTTAAAATTAGACTCCTGCAGTAAACAGTGGGTAGTATGAGGAGCCTGGGGAGAGGCTTTCTGCCAACTCTAGCCCTGACCTGCCCTGGCCCTTCTTCTAGATCCTGTGTTATATTTACTTTGGAGCAGCATGGAGGCAAGCTGGGATACATTCTGGAGCCCTGACTAACATGCTCCCTTTCCTCCTGTTGCAGTTCAGTATAGTTTGCTCCCAACTTGGATCAGTTCGTAATCAGTGGCAAGAGGTGAAGAAGGAAAACATTTTTGACTTCACAAACTAGTTTTGTGTTTGACATTAACTGTCACGCTTCACTGTTTTATCAGTATGCTAGCTAGCCTTTGTTCCCTTGAGATGAATATTCTCAACAGAGTGAGTGACCTCTCATAATCATTGTAATAGGAAGAAGACAGCAACTTCTATGGAAATGGCTGTATGGAAATGCATAATATCTGTTCTGAACATGCAGGATGCTGTAGAGTTGTGCTTCTTTCCAGTTAGTGCTATGTACAACACAGAACAACAGTTAAGACACAGTCTAGTAGGTCAGGAGGATGCTTTGCTGTTCACAGCCCTGAGTTTTAAATTGTTTTCTGTTCTTTTAGAGTTCCTGGAAAGTGTGGCTGCCATTTATCAAGACCTGCTGGCTGGTAAGAATCCAAATACTGTGATTGTGCCAACATCATCCTCTGGGCAACATCGGCAGCGCCAGCCCCCAAATGACTGCAACCCACTCGAAGGAGTAGAGGCATCTCTCTTCTACCAGTGTCTGGAGTCCTTGTGTGACAGATCAAAATACAGGTACGAATGGAGTCTAAAATACAAACTTGAAGTCTCTGTCTCTGGGGACCCTTTGTAAGGTAGGAGCTGTGAAGAAAGAGAAGACTTTGAACAAGCTGATAATCCCACATGGCTCTCACTGAAGAAGTACAAAGGGAAACATCATATCTGAACAGCTTTAATCGAATGAGAGAAACAATTTCATGGACCAAAGAAACATGGGGTTTGAACTAATTTCTTTAAGTAATAGATAGATTTGGGTCTCTGCTCTCCATCTCACTTCTGCATTGACACTTTCATCAAGGAGAGATCCATCATGAGTTAGCTAGAAGGGACAAACAATTGCTGTTGCATTCTTGGGAGTTGAAAGAGCCCACTGGGTGGATGGAATATGAAGCCTAAGTACCTAGGTAAGTTCACACTGTCAGTCTGTACCCAAGTCTCTGTTGGAGCTGGTCTCCAGCTACAGATCCCAGGCACAAGACTAGCTTTAGTTCAGCAGAGGATGGAACAACACTAGACCTTATTGTATGGCTTTGACAGATACTTTCATCATTCAGTGAGAATATGTCCTCCTAGAAGGTCAGGGTCTAGAAACAAAAAATAGCTCAGAACCATAACTCATAACAAGGTCTACCTGACTTCTACTTTAGGTTTCCAAATCCAGATTTGTGATCCACAAAATTACTGCTGAACTGCTGTCCAGTGCTACAGATATCTAAGCATGGAGTTGATGGGTTGTTTTGTTCCTTTAAACAACAAAAGCTCTACATTCCCTCTATGTCCTGAGAACTTCAGATAGGAAGAGTACTGTGGGCCCATCTGGTACGTCAGGCTTTGCACAGCGCTATGAGGGGAGCCATTCCCAGCCTTTCATGCAGTAGCTCAATACTCAGTCAGGCTTTGATAACCACTTCTGCCTGAGGGATCACCAGTCCACCTCCACATCTCCCTACATACCCCTACCCTAAGGGGTATCACTACACCATTGACTGACTGTTCAACACTTTATGAGGCAGTTGATTTTGCATTAAATCCTTGAAGGAGTATTGGTCAAGAGCAAGAATCACCATGAAGATAACTGCTTAGAACTCAGGACCAGGGGTTAAGGTGAGTGTAGAAGAAGGGGATATGCTAATTTAGTCCTCACCTAAATAGTGTTCTCTGACATATTTAGGCTATCATTGGAGAAGCTTTCTTGCCCCTTGGATGACTATCACTGATAATACTGTGATAACAGCATCGCTGAAATTGTTCAAAAATGCGTAGATGTGGCAGTTAGGGACATAGTTTAGTGGTGAACACAGTGGTGCTCCATTAACCACTGGACTCAGTGGTCTTAGTCTTTTCCAAACATAACACTTCTAAGAAAGTTTATTGACTTCTAAAAGAAAGTATTTCCCAGAGGATTTTTGAAAAAACATGCTAAGAGTTGGGATGTGTAAGCCTCTGAGGGAATCTAGGCTTTTCTCACTGTCCTTGGAATGAAGACAGGTAAGACTGCTCCTAGGGATATCCCCCAGCTCAAAGATCTCGCTTAGCAAATGGAAGCAGATCCAGTGCTCAATAAGCAAGCTGGTGACTGTTCATTTTAAACTGAGTCAGGGCAGCCTGACAGTATTAGAACAGGTAAGAGTTTATTTCTCAATATTGAGCTGGGTCTTAAAAAAAAAAATTATAATTTAGAAGACAAGATGATCTCCGTCTCTCTTTTCTCTTTTGTCTTTCTAGCTGCCCACCTTCTGCTCTTGTGAAGGAAATGCTGAGTAGTGTGCAGAGAATGACCTTCTATGGATTCCTTATGGCTCTTGCAAAGGATCAGGGTATCAATCGAGCCCTAGGTAAGATTTCTCTAAATGATACAGCTCTAGATTTTCATCTGTATTTCTGTGGAATTTCCTTTGTAGTTATAACCCACATTTTACACTGTCAGGAAGAGAGTGAGGGGAAGTTTTTCATCTTTTTATTGATGGATTAACTTTAAAAACAAAACACTGTGCCATATTGTCTGCCTGAAGCTGTGGAGCTTCCTCAAGGATTACTGAATTGAGGTGCCATCCTATGTTTTAGCCCTTTGTGCTCCCACAGGTTTTAAATCGCTGCTCTCATCTACAAGAAAAGAAGGCACACCTAATGGAAAACCTCTGCTGTCTCCTTGGCTCAAAGACTAAAAGCCCAGTCTTTCCCAGCTTTCCCCCATCTTCCCTCAAGGCAGTGTGATCTTGCTAGTAGCTATCTATGGCCTCCTGAAAATCTGGTTGTAAAACACAAGCTGCTACAACAATCTGCACCACACTGCTGTGGGAACCACAGGGATTTCCAACCAGCATCTCACTGCTTGTTTCTATGTTGTGCTGGTTTGGAGCAAGGAAACAGTTTTACATTGGCAAAGGACAGTATGTAATCCATCCATAATTCACTCATAGTTTCATATTTCCCCCATATGCCTTGCTTGTGCTCTTCCTCCTCCTACAGAGAGAAACAGAAATGGCTTTTCTGTTTGACAAGACTGTATCCAGGATATAAATTTAAATGGCAGGAGCAGGGAGGGAGGGATGCAGGGGGATGGTGTTCCCAAACACTCATCTTCCCTCATCTCCACCTAATAAATCCCCTGGCCATTAAGGGTAGATGGATGTCTCTGTCTGTGGGTAAGTAACATCTTCCTCTACTTCTGGGCCTGAGTATCTGCCAGTCCCTAATTGCAAAGAAAAAACTCAGTGAAAAAGTGTACCTTGCCTGAGGGCTGCTTCCTTTTCACAGGTGTGTGTCATAGTAGAGTAAAAGTGTGTCTTCCCTGGCTGAGCCCCTTCTTACAGCAAACTATTTAAGCTGCTAATGCTCCTCTAGGGCAGGGCAGATTATATATCAAAGGTGCATGAATACAGCCCTGCAATCCCCTCTGAAAACAGGCTTAGAAAGCAGTGTATTCACTGAGAGGAAGGTGATGCCTGGATGGCAGCAAGCAAAATCTTTTTTTCCTTTGCCGTATGAAATCCACTTCTAGTCAAGCATAAATAAAACAGATGAAAAGGAAAAAAAAAAAAAAAATCCTGCCCACAGCCTCCATTGTGCCATCTACAAAGTGAGTGGGTTTTCGTTTCCATTAATGTAGGCCCGTCCTCTGGCCCTCTGCCAGCCTCCTGCTGAGGCCTCTCTCAGAGGAGGGGCAGCAACCACAAGTCTGACAGGTGCTAGCGTTTTTGGCAAGGAAAGGAGGATTCTTTTCCCTGTGTCTTTTAATCTCTCCTGAAGGGTGATTTCAATAGTCTTTGGTCTGCAAGGGATCACAAGCTCCCCAAAGCCCTTCAGTGAGAGCAGTTTCAGGCAAAGGAGGTTTTGGTCTCACAAAGCCAGGAACAGGAATAGGGATTAAAGCAGCTTGATCAGGCTGGGACAGTGCTGCTGAGTTTGCCAGGCAGACTGGAATCTGCAGTGTATCTCCAATGTCAGTGTTGATTTGTGAATTCTTTGAGTGCCATTTATCAACTCTCCCAAGTAAATCTTGTGCCCTAGAGCCTTCACTGCACTCTCCAACTACAGAAACAAGTTAAGCTTTACTTGCTTATTCTTTTAATTGAGCCCACAAAAAGAAGCAGACTGGCGCACTTCTGTGTATCTCCTGACACTGTTTTGCAATGCCAGACTTTCCTGCTCATTTACAGGAGGAGTAGACCAGAACCCAAATAAATGGGTGAATCAGTTCTGGTTTAAACTTACTTTAGTTTTCAGGCACTCGTTGCTACATTTTTGATGACTGCTGCCAGCCTGCCTTTGTGGGACAGGTGGCTCTCCAGCCTCTCCTGCAAGAGCAAGGTAACACGGCCAGCAAACAGATTTGCATTCCCCTCAAGAAATACAAAACCCCTTCCCAAAGGTATTGAGTGCAGCACCCAAGTCTCCTA
>CM031861.1:24007916-24118953 GCA_018697195.1 Certhia americana | reverse complement strand
ATCTGCTACAAGGTGGAGTTTGTTAAAGAATTAGGAAGGAGGGCTTTCCTAAGAGCCCCATCTTCCTTTCTGGCTCTGCTGGGATCTGCTAAGATCCCAGTGTTTTCAGAGAAGAACAAGGATTATCAATCAGCTGTTCCAGTCTGAACTATACCATGTCCTTCAACTGGAGTAGGGTTTCTAATGTGAAAAGGAGCATGTTGAAGTATAAAGAGGTAAAGAGGTATAAAGAAGTATAAAGAGGTATAAAGAAAAGCGTTCTCTGTCTTGCAGGCCAGATTTTGGATGCTGCTATGGCTTGAACGCTTTTCTTGAAGAATGAATGGCCTAACTCTGCTGATACATTTATTGGTTGGTTTTTCCCCCCAGGGGCTCTGCCAGATAAAGGAGACTTGTTTCTGGACCCTGCCATGGATCAGGAAATTGAGAAATTGTAAGTGGAATTGCCTAAACTAGGAGGTAAAGCAACAGATTAAAGGTAGCATGCCAAAGAAGAGTATAATAAAGTACTGTCCTATTCTTCTACTACAAAACAATAGAGGAGCTAGAAGAGCAGCCTGAACAGGAAGGGCTTCTTTCTTTGTGGTGCCTCAGTGCAATTGAACAAAATCCTTACAAAAGTCTTCAGGAACAGAGGGGAAGAAGGATCTAGAGGAAACAACAGTCTCTAATGAACAGGGAAATTTTGATTAGATGTTGAAAAGTAGGAGTGTTGGAAGGGATGAGATCAACCCAGAATATATGTTTAAATAGGAGAAGATTCACACAGTGAATCTGGGAGGTACCAGTGCAATGCATTCCCCCTCTGTGCCATGAACATCTTTCCATCCCTATGCCAGTTGAAGTCCTTCTCCCACATTCACTCCAAGAGTGCTGTAGTAGAAGTTTTCACAACATGCTGCCTAGCATTTGTCTTTTCTCTTTCAGGGTAGCTCAAGTTTCAGGGCTTTCTGTCTCTGGTCCTGCCAGCTCCAGTGCAGACACAGTAAATATGCCTGTTCGTAACTCACCCAGAATTAACTCACCTTGGAAACCTCTACACCATCGTCGAAAAATGGATGCTGAGAGTGAAGGCTCCAATGAGGAGACAGACTCCTCTGAAAACTGAAGGTTGTGAGGGTGGGCACCATTCCCATCTTGGGTTTCTCCAGAACCCACTGGAGGAACAGCACCTCCACCCAGAGCATCTGTTTTAACAGTGGGTTCTGTCTACATCAGAAGTGTATTTGTGGCTGTGCTGATCCCCAGGGCTGGGTTCACCCATCCTTTCCCAGGAACAACTTGCCTTTTTCTTAGCTCCAAATCCGTGCAGGAATAGCGCAGCTGCAGAAGCCATTTACAGCTACAGTTATGCTTCCCTCTGCTGGCAGGCAACACAAGCCAGCAGCTGCTAGCTCTGCCACCGCTTGCAACCAGCCAGGTATGCTCTCACTGCAGCGCTCCCTCCCAGTTCCACAGTTCAGTAGTTGTGGGAGCACTTGTATAGGCCACTTGCCAGTGTTTTGTTGTGTAGCCCTGTTCAGATTTGGCCCAGGTAACTGAGTGGTTAAATCGCCAGCAGCAGCTCTGCACTTGTGCGCCATTATTATACCCAGTAAAGCTGTATCTGCATATGATCAAAGGTGAGGAAATTCCTGAAGTTCCTAAAAAAGGGCAGCTTAGATACTGCCATGCAACCTGTCTCTGCTTTCTCCTCCATGTGTCCACGATTTGCCAAAGCAAATACAGCAAATAAGCTAGATTGCAGTAAGTACTGCAAGGTGCTGTCTGGCTCCACTGCTGTCCTGAGTGCAATTTTGAGAGGTCTCCTCATCCCTCCAACAGCATATTAGTCATTTGGAAAAGTGAATTTCAGAGGATTTGGAAGAAAGATATAGGGTTGTTAAATTCCTTGGCCACAGGTGGCATGGCTTGCAAGCATATAGAGCACCTACTGGGGCTGGGTGGGCAGAAGCACTAAGGGAAAAGGAAGCAGTCCTTAAATGAGATCAAGCTGGGGGCTTTTTGTAAATACTGGTATTGTTGGAGCAGCAGCGTAGCCCTTAAAACTATAAAAATAAGTAGCATTACACTGCATTAATCGCAACCAACTCAGCAGTCTAAACCTCCAGACCCAAATGCTTTGTCTAGCTCAGCTCTTGTGCCCCAGCTTGCATAGACTATTTATTTCTTGGGGAACTTCAGTTCCTCGTGCTTCTTTGGGAGACTCCTTGCTCCTCCTGGTCAAAGTGCTGCAACACAGGCCACTAGGAGCTGGTAACCTAAATGTTGTAGCAGGGTGCCAGCAGGGTTATTTATTTATTGTAAGTTAAATTATTTATGATCTGTACATTCTCTCCCAGCTCGCTGAGTGGCTGTGACAGCCTGGCAATAAAGCACGCTGTGTCAGGCTTTTGCTGCGTCTGGCTCTTCCAGTCTTCTGGGCTGCCCCGGCCCCTCCTCAGGGGAAGTGGTATCTGGTGGGTAGGACCAGTGCAGGGCTCCGGCCATCTTCCAGAGCCCCAGGAACCCCCACCTCCGCACCAGCCCCACCTCTGAGTGCCTGGACCACCACCACACCCTGCAGCCCCGGCCTGCTGTGGGTACTGTGACATTGACACAACTGCGTCAGAGCAGAGACAAGGAATAGGACCACCTGACCCTTACCCTCCTCATGCCTCACCAAGGTGAAACATCAGCACAGAGCAGCTGAGTAACCCTTCCCCTCCCGCCCACAGCTGCTGCAGCCCCTCAGCTGAACAGGAGACGTGAAGCCCGTGCAAGCCTCGTCCCAGTCCTAGACAGAAGGCTCCAGAACAAACAGCCACAGCCTCTCTTTTGCTAATGGTGTGTAACTAGCCCTTTCCCACCCCTCTTCTTACTACCTAGTCCTCAACACCACAGTCCAAGGAAGAGAAAAGCACTCTTGTTAAAACCAGAGACCAAGCTGAACAGGACTAAAATGACAGTCCCTGCTGCTGCACCTCATGGTTAAGTCAGAGGCTCAGTACACCTTGATTTGATCCAAAGCTGGGCAACAAAATAAACCAGGGATCCAGTAAATTTCTTTACTTCTTTACCTGGGCCTTTTTTGCTGATGATGTAATTAGAAGCTAAAAAAATAATCTTTGATTTGTTTTTTTTTCCTCCTGCATTCATATATGCTGGTTTAGAAGACCGTAAAAAGGACTAGATCATGGTAAAAGGTAAACCCTGCAAATACAGAGGACTCCACAGCACCATGGATTGGGAGCAGTGATCAGAAGTGATCAGAACAAAAAACAGTCATGTCACATGATGTTCAGAAAAATAGCATTCCCCTTTTCTCTGTCACTTGGTGAGCTAAGGTATGGGCCAAAGAAGGACAGGAGCATTGATGAGGGCAGCCCAGGAGTTCCTGTCATATCTTTCACAACTATGAGGTTAACCTTGTAAGAAGGCCTGTCTCCACTGGCTAGTAGATAGCAGTGGGTATGAGGGCACATTGAATTTTAATAGAGTGGAATCCAGAGATATTCAGAAAGCATCCTGGGCACAGCCATGTCCTGACCCCCTCTGCTTACCTTTTCCCCTCCCCACCCAACCCAGACAAATAAGACAATCCTGCAGAGTTTACTCCAGGCAAAGGTGGCATCAGTGTCTCTTGCTGGCTTCCCTTTGCAGTCCCTGGGTCATCAATATGAACCATAACGATCCTAAGGAGAAAACAGACAGAGACACCTTGCTACACCACCTTTGTACAAAATCCAGAGACAGGTAAGAAATTGGGGGGTTTGGTATTTTAATGCAGTGTGAGGTTATCTAGACAGGACACTGTACATAGGGAGAACGTAAAATGACCTTGACTTTTAAAATTCTGCCTGGAATTTGTGGAGAAAGGTGTATCTGACATAACAAGGTGTCCTGTCCAGCAGGAGGGTAAGGCTGGCCAAGCAGAGTTCACTGTCCACCTGCAATTGCTCAGCTAATTGTTCTGCAGTCGACAGCTATAAGACAGATGTCTAAATATGACTTTCCACATAATTTGAGATGATAGTGGTAATTCCAATGGAAACCACTGGGTGAAAGTCCCTGAACATGACAACAGCCTTTTTGAAGGTGCCATAATGTAAACTCACCTGAAGGGAGTTCATCACCCCATTGGCCAGGACAGCCATCTTGCCAGCAACTGACTTCACTCCTTGCTTGAATTGTGCAATATCAGCTGCAGGCAGGACATTTCCAATAGACACACCACCTACAAGAAGCAGGAAGAATTAGCCCAGAGTTCCTCAGCTCCAGAAAGCACCCTGAGCCCCTCCATCCTCTGCCAAAGTCACCCCCCTTCCTCAACCCACTGAGAGCTAACACACCTGAGTGCACATTGTCAGCCTCTCCAAAAAGGTCTGCAGAGCTGATGGCACTGCTGCCTGAGAGCTGCTGCAGTCGGGATCTGGCTTCATACTGCAGCAGAAAACAAAACAAAAAGGTTATATAGGAAGGAAACAAAGTAGAACTTGAGCAAACAGGAGGAGGTAAAGCCAGAGGTGTACCAGTGTAAGCACTGCAGAATTCATCTACCTCAGCATCTGCCTCCCGCCCGAAAAACATATCTGAAGAGATAGCTTTAGCTCCTGCAAACTTCTGCCGAGCTTCATTGGATTCCACCATGGATGGCCTGTTCTCAATCTCCCGCCTACTGGTGGGTCTGAGGAAACAAGAGGAGACAGCTCAGATTAAACTCACCAACACAGTAAAGAATGAGATTTCTGTCTCAGACCTCATCTAATCAAAGGAAAACAAGTCATCCTTTAGTGTTAGTAACACTGGGGCTCTCCTCTCCCCACCTCAGGACAGTAAGCACACAATGACCACAGAGGCTGCATAAACTTAGACATGACAGGCAAAGAAGACCCTTTCACTTGAGGCCCTTTTCCCTGGACTTGTCTGTGCCTGTACAAGTCATTTTCTGCAGCACAAGGCTCCTGCTATGTAACACAGCAGCAAGCACTTTACCTCTCTGAAACTGGTCGAATGCTGGAAATGGTAACCTCTGGTTCCTCCTCTTTGTCCATACCCCATGAAGAGTCTGTTTCCCATCGTGAGCCAAATGCATCTTCGAATGAGAAGGGATTGTACTTGTACCTAGGTACCAAAAATAGGCAATTTACACCAGCCATGAAATTCAGCAATAAGCAAAGACTATACTGAAGGTCTGTCTTACTTGGGGGGTCCAGATGTGAAGCTTCCACCATCTTCAAACAAGTCCAATTGGGAGCGGGAAGATTTTGCTACCAGTGGCGTCTCCTGCTCAATTACTTGCATCTCAGACATCACCGAGTGTGAAACCGAACTAGCAAAACAAACAGGCAGAGTCAGGGCTGATGGGTCTGACAGCATCCACTCCCTACAACCAGTACTGCCTCGAAACTGAATCTGGCCTTCACAGGCAGGGCAAGTGACACAAGTTTTGAGGGAGAGTTGTGGGATGTCAGCCTCCTTCACCACTTATCTATGCTCCTTCAGAAGTCTTGAGCTACCTTCTTAAAGGAAGGACTCTGCAGGGGGACACCTGTCAAGCAGCAGGGCTCTACTGCTAGACACTGACAGGCCACATATATCTGTGGAAAAGCTCAAGTGAGAACCAGAACCTTTGAACAGAGTCCCTCCTTATTCCTTCTGGGGCCCAAAGCATTTTCAGTCAGAGCCCAGCATATGAGCACTTTAACTCATCTCCTTATCTATTACAAGAGCAAACAACTGCCTTCAAGAAACTTTTCCAGAGCAGGGTACTTCCAAGACACCTGTCTGTCCTATGCCATCCACAGCCAAGTACCTTCTGGACACCAATCCCATGCCCAGCCTCTCTGCTTGTTCTCGTTTCTTCCCTTCAAGGTTCTGGAGTTTCTTCTCTTCCTTCTTCCGATCAAGCTGCAGCTCCTGATAAGCCAGGCGCATTGAGGTGACTCTAAGGGAGAGAGCCATGGTGGGTGCCAGCTCATTACCCTCCCTCACTGCCCGTGTTGTAGAGGAACAAGTGGTTAAGTAATCCCCGACCACCCTTCAAAACAGCCACTTTCACAACAGCTCTGCCAAAAATCCTTGCACAGAAGCTATTGCTTTTCTTACCATCTCCTCCACTGGGATTCAACTTTTCTTTGGCTAACCATGATTTCTTTACTGTAAGCATCACTATGTCTATCTTCTCCCCACCCCTGCACCCAGAATGATCCATCCAGTTCAGCCTTTGGCTTTTTCAGTTCTGTCCAAAGGTGAACAGAAATATGCAATACAGAAGTATCTGCTCCCTACACTCTTCCAGGAATGCTAGTTTGAATAAAATCCAGCAGTATAAATTGTGTCCTGCTGCAAAGGCCATACTGGCATATAGCTACTGCTCTTCCTCTCATGCCATATGTTCTGTAGTCACATTTGGTGATCCTAGGGTGAACAACATTAACCTCACACTAGTTCTGCCTTAGGTATGCAAGGTACTCCTCCCAAACAGGACACTTACATTGACTCCTCAGCTTGTTTCCTGGACTCTGCTGCCTGCTGCTCCCTCAGCTGTTCTGCCACCTGGGCTTGCCGCTCAATCTCACTGAAGCTCTGGCTGCTGACTTTCTGGGCTCCAAGACCTTTTTTTGCACCCAGCTTGAAAAACAAAAACAAAATCCAGTGAATTCTTCATCCTAGACTGTTCACTGTAGAAGAAAACCTGAATCCTACTTCTTGCTGCACCAATGAGGCCTTCAGTCTCCCTGTGTAGACACAGCCTACAGACCCGAAAGGGCTTTCAACACAGTATGGAAGAACACTCAAGAGTGAACCCACCAGGGGCAAACACTTAGATATCAATCACATATGCTTCAGACCACAACCAGTAATAATCTGAAATATAATTTTTTTTTTTTGCAGTAATATACAGGCTGCTTAAGGTCTCCTTTCCCCAAAACAGTCTCTACAGCTTTGTCACACAACTTTGTTAAGCAGAAAGCAAGGACCAAGGAAAGGACAGCAGAAATGCAAGACATGCTTTACCTCCCCTCCATGAAAGAGCTCAGACATACCCCTTTCTTGGCAGCTCCTGGCTTCTTCTTTCCAATGAGGGAGGATTTAAGTTCTGCAAAAGGAGGGAAGCAGCAAATAAGCAGAAGGGAATTAATTTAAAAGGCCAAAATTAGACAGCAACCCACATGAACATCCACCACAGTCCAGCTGCAGTAGCGTTCAGGGCACACCATGCAGCTTCACATCAGAAGCCTGGGTGATTTCACCCAGGCAAGAAAGATGCATGTAGAAGCTCCACAGTTGCAGGCTAGTGGCCTAAAGAAGCATATCCATTTCTGAAGCAACTTATAACTGAATTAAGAACTGTAAATAAATGTTTTATGCAGTAGGTATCAGGGTAGTTAGAGAAAGACTAGGTTTATCCCATACACAAATTCAAGAAAATGCAGCTTCAGAGGCATGTGAAGGTCAGAGCCTCACCAATGCTTTAGGGATAAAGCAGCAAGAACCCTAAAGTTGTGTTTACAAGAACATACAAAAAAAAATGGACCTAAAGTGCAGCAAGCTGTAAAAGCAACAGGTTCCCCAACACCTCGCACTTGTCACTCTTGAGGCATGCCACACTTGTAAAACCAGACAAGAGCCAGCCAAGCAGCACATGTCTGGGGAAAAGTGGAAGAACAAAGCAGAGAGGGACTGCCCAAAACATTTTGCAGCTTCTTATAGGTAAGTCCAAAATCTTTTATTTCCCTTGTTGGGCTTTTTTGTGTGTGTGTGTGTGTCTCCTGACTTTCTACAGCCACATCACTTTTGTTAGCCCATAAATTATTCTTGACACATTTTCTTTTGTCTTTTCTAGTCTTACGGTAAGTCCTTTTAAATAAGGGGATTCAAAACATTCACACTATCTGAAACTGTTTTCCACTCGTTGTTCCTAACACTTGATTCAAGGTTGTTTATGTTTGGGGGTTTTTCTTTCAGGAAACATTTAACAGAAACGTCAATAAGGTCTCTTTACAGATATGATGTATCTGGTTTAGATCTCAATACAATAATATAAGCTTTGTCTTGTTCTCTCCCTCTAAGCACTGGAAGCTAAAGTTAGAACTGAAGGCAGAATCTCAGGAGGGGCAAGCAGAGTTGTCACAAGCAGCCAACATAGGCCAGCTGTTAGCCAGTTACCTCCAGCAGGAGCAGCCCCTTGTGTTGATAGATACATGGACATGTCTGAGGAAGAGACGTAAAACACGGGGAATGAACAGACACTTGAGGACACAGGCCCTCCACCCAGAATGAACCCACTGTGGGCTAGCAGCATGCTCTCAATAAGGAAAGAAGCTCCAGCTAGATGTTCTGCATGCAGCCAGGACAGTAATGGCAGAGGAAAATCAGATAAAAATCCCCATTATTCTGAAAGCTAAAAATTCATTTGCCTCCAAAAGTTCTGTGGGGAAACAAACCAAAAAAGCAGCCATGTGGCCTTGATCACCCAAGTTCTAGATATGCAAGTGCCAAGTTTTGTCCAAAGCTCAAACCAGGCGTCCAAGGTTAATGCCCTAAACCAGGACACTGGGAAAACATGCTTTTGGGAAAACAACAGTTTTGAACTCAATTATCCAAACAAGGGGGAAACCTCCAGAAAACTGTGAGACTTTTTTGGGGCTTCAGAAAACATCCTAAGTACTGGCTCAACAGGAATCTAGGTAAGATTGCTTAGACATTCTGGAAACTAGCTCATTGCTTCCAGCTTCACTGAGCTTACTACTGAGTCGTGGGTATAAAACCGAGACTGATCTGAGAGTGAAGAGTCTTACCTAGAGAAGCTTTAGGAGATGTGCTCAACAAGTCAATAGATGGACCTTGGCTGGGATCTGTGGACACAAAACCAAAAGAGAACATTCAGCAGATTGATTCTCAACCCTTTTCTTTCCAGTATGTTCACAGTTCCACTACATCTGTCCTAGCTCCTCTGCCCTCACAAATAAATCCAATTACAGCTTGAAATATGCAACTTCCCAAGCAAAACAACTTTACTTTTCCACAGAGCAAATAATTCCTTCTGCAGTGTTCTTAACACAGTAAAAGAAAGCAAACACTCTGCAGAGAAATATTCAAAGCTGTTTCAAATTACAGCTATGCTCCCAAGTTCTGGGTTTCCTTGTCCTTCACCCTAGAAAGTTTTCTGTCCTATGTAATTTTCAGACCCCCCAAATTCAGGGGGTCGAGAAGAGTGTTTAGACAAATAATTAAGTCTGAAAGCAGGGAAATGCAGCAGCTACTGCCCAAAAAAGTTTTGTGTGCATTTCAGGGAAAGTGAAGAACTGAGCCCAAACAAAGCAGTAATTTTAGAAGTCTCCACTAATTAAACTAAACATCCTAAGAGTGTATAGAACTTCCACTCCTTCAGGCCTGAACCAAAGAGTAAGTTCAGCCCTTTCAACAGTGGTACAGAACTGTATTCTCCTGGAAATGAAGGCAGCTGCTTGGAAAAATTATTCAGTAAAGAACTCACTTGAAACTTCACTGCCATCTGATGACTTTGCTGCTTTTTCCATCTCTGGAGAAGGCTGTGCAGGATTCTGGCTGGCATCTGCTACATCCCAGGTACTGGAAGACTGTAAGGAGATACTCTTTCCAGTTATTTGCAGAAGATCAATGAACCAAACAATCATGAATTTACCAGAGATTTAGTGACCTGTATTCAATTTTAGGCCAAAGGAAACTTATTTCAAACTTCAGACTATGCCTTCCTTGAACATAACATATGGACAAGTCCACATTCCCTTAGCAAGGACAAAAATTTAAAAAAACAAAAGGAAGCTAAGCTGAATGTAAGGCCAGAAGGAACGACAGAATCATTTGACAAGCTGAGGACTTCCCAGGTTAAAGGAAATTAGTTTAAATCTGAGAGAAAGTGTGATTGAGTTTTCCTGGAAAATATTATTCTCCACTTCCACTGTCTCTATTTGCCATACAGTCAATTCTTACGTTACCTGAGAAAGTCTGCCTAGTGTGGCGCAGTTGCCCAAATCCACTTTACCAGGGTCTGTGCACTGAAAAGTTTCCTTTAAACCAGAAGTTCAAAGTAATAGCTAGTTCTTGCTTTAACTATACAAAGAAACTAAGCATTAACACAGCACACAAAGCATTTTCCAGGACATAGCTGGTACCTTTGAATACTTCTTGAAGCTAAAGATGGTCTCAAAAAACAAAGGACATGGATATTACAGGGACTGTTCAGATCTGCGACGATGTCCCAGGCAGATGACTGAATCTGACTTTCTCCACGTTACTATTGATTAATTATACAATTTAGAGTCCTTCCAAGCTAAGTGGGACTGCTTCTGGCTGAACAGCTGGCTATTGGAGAGCTATTAAGGCTGCCTGCTTTAGGCAGTTCTTCTCACCTGTGTGTGCTCCATGAAGAAATCCGCATCACTCTTGTCAGGGGAGTGCCCGGGGGCTCCACTCAGTCCGTCTATAAGCAACTAAAGAGAGGAGGGGTAAAACAGAATGTATCCTACAAGACTTAGCATCCAGCACTACCCACCTAGCACTCCAGAGCTCTCAGACTTACATCAGTGCCATACTTGGCCATGGCAGCACTTGCCAGCTGCCGGATCTTCTCCCTGTACATCTGGGCAGCTCGACTGTTATATTTAGCATTGGCATCTGTGGTGGTACAGCCGTGCTGGCGGAAGAAAGCAGTCTGAAAAAAAAAATAGAGGAATGTTCAGTCTCCTGACTGCTAGATCATACTCAAGCAAGCACTAGACAAACTCTACAGAAAAATAAAACTTCCCAGAGACAGAGGATGACAAACTGAGAACACAGCATGAACCAACCATTCAATGATCAGCTTTCCACAAGAAGTCTCACTCCAAGGGCCTATGGAAATCATCCATCTTCTCTACAGAGGGATGATTCTGAGTCACAATGCTGAGCATGAGATTTCAAACTGATCAGTGTTATTAACTCCTATCATTTAAGAAGGCTATGCCGCTCATTTAAATGAAGTGCAAAAAAATAAGAGATCTGCACACCAGACAACAACACATGCAGAGATGACAATCTGACTTCCAAGCACTCTTGACAAATGCCCCCCTCCATTACACATTTCAGATGAGACTGGTACCAAGAAAGCCACACAAACGAAAAGGGACAAGAAATAGAGGATGTGGATTAGCAAGAGGGAAAGCAAGCAAAATGACTACAGAGGCTCCTCACCGCATTGGCATTACTGCCCACTTGCATACACCTCAGCTGGAACCAGTTCCAGTTAGAATCCAACTCTGTGGACCTGTGTGAGAACCAATTATTTCTATTAATATAAAGACCAGGCAAACCAAATGCAAAACCAAGCTCTGGTCTAAAATGGTCAGATATCCCACTATTCCAAAGTGTAGAAGGCAAGGTAGAAAGAACATCTTGGGAATTTCTTTGCCCCTGTAAAAAATTAATTTCCATTTTTAACGTGAAGAAAAAGATCAACTTTTATCTAAATTTCGAGGATCTCTCCTTTGCACTGTTTGTTTAGAGGGCAGAGCTTGAGCTAGGAAAGCACTCCCAAGAACTTTCATGTTGTGGTGAGATCACATGTAGAACGAGAGACTCATATTCAGCCCGTCCCACAGGTTAGGCCAAAACACGTGACAAAGCAACTAAGAATACATCCAAGTAAAGCTAGGGGACACAGTGTCTCATACCAGTTACTCAACTTCTCTCCTAACAAGTAAGGGTGACAGCTCTGTTAACTTAAAATGCTAATTTCGACAAGTACCGAAAACAAGAACTAGGCTAAAAAGCCAACACCATCTTCTCCTTTAGGCTGATATAAAAAATATTACACAATATTCCTCTTTTTGCCTTGCTCAGCATTACAAAAAAGTACATAAAACACACTGCTGCCTTACTGGCAAGATTCACACACCACGCTCTCATCTCTGCTCCTACAATGCCAAATCCAGACAGCGTTTCTGCAAGGTTAGGGAAAGCTACATATCGACGTTCCACCTGAGGTGCTTTGGAAACTCCATTTTGGAAACGCTGAGTGACCCAGAACCTCCAGTGAGCAAGCCACGTAAAAGCGGAGGTGATCGCTCTGTGATAAGGCTTCTCTGGCAGTCCCTGCGTGCAGGATGGCTGCTGCAGGCCTGCCGGCGGTCCCGCGGGCCGCGCTCCCCACGCACCTGATGAAGCTGAGGTGCACTCCCAGGGACCTGTGCACGCCGGAGCAGTCGATGCACAGGAACACCCCGTAGGTGATACTGGCCCAGCTCGGGTTCTTGGCGCCGCAGTCGAAGCACGACTAAAGCGAAGGCAGAGGGACAACCAGGTTGAAGCCACGGGTCTGCCGCTCCGCCACCCCTTGCCACAGCTCAGCTCTCCCCAGGCTCTCCCCAAGGGCCCCTGCCCGGCCGCCCCGACAGCCACCGCAGCGCGGCCCGGAGCACACCGGGGCCCGGTGGAAGCGCAGGCCGCGGCCGCAGGGCAACAGCCCGGCACGGACAGTCCGGCGCACCCCGGCCGCTCCCCGCTACCTTGTTGGCCGGCGCTGCCCGAAGCCGCTTGAAGAGGGTCTGGATCTCCGTCTTGCTCGGCTCCGCCGCCATGATCTCTCCTTCCCAGACACCCCCGCGGGGACGGCAGCCGGCCAGGCCCAATCGGCGCCGCGGCCGCGGTACAGCCGCGCTGGGCCGGCCCCCCGGCCGCGTCCGTGCGGCGGAACGGCCAGGAGACAGCCAGATCCCTCTTTCCCTCGGGCCCGGGGTGTGCCACAGCGCTAGCTCCGGATCACCCCGGCCGCTGCGCCGGCTGCCGGCCCCACGCTTCGCGGGGGTCACGGCATCGCCTTACGCACATAGGAGGTTGCAGGCGCCGTGATCCCCGAGGGCTCGCAGCAGCCCCACAGCTTCCCCTCGGCGCTGTGCGGGAGCCCTGCTGGCTGTGCCCCGCCTTGGGGGCCGCTGCGGGAGCGGACCGAGAGAAGGGCGCTTTAGACTGGCAGTGGGGCAGCGCCTGCTGGGTCATCGACCACCGAGAAAAGAGCTCACTGCAGCGTTTACAGGCATCACCTGCTCCACCGGGCCTGGCACACTGGCACAAACGAGCGGTGATTTGGAAATGATTCACAGAACCACAGAATGTCCTGAGTTGGAAGGCACCCACATAGATCATCGAGTCCAACTCCCGGCCCTGCGCAGGATATCCCCGAGTCACACTGTGTGCCCGAGAGCATTGTCCTAACACTTCTTGAGCTCTGTCAAGCTTGTGCTGTGACCGCTTCCCTGGGGAGCCTGTTCAGTGCCCGAACATCCTCTGCGTGATGAACTCTTTTCTAATATCAAGTCTAAATCTCTCCTGACACAGCTCTAGGCCATTGCCTCGAGTCCTGACACTGGTCATTAAAGAGAAGAGATCAGAGCGTGCCCCTATGCTTCCCCTTGTGAGGATATTGAAGACCATGATGAGAGATGAGGTCCTATCAGTTTCCTCCAGGCTGAAAAACTGAGTGACTTCATTCAAACCTGGTATGGCTTCCCTTTCAGACTCTTCTTCATTTTCGTAGTCCAAATTTAATCAGGGACACCTCTCAAGAAGCTATTACCTGGCTATGCAGTAATCAAGGTAGGGAAGTTGTTACTTCAGAGCAAAAATTATGTCATGGCCCTTAACTGCTGTATTACCTGCCTAGAAGCAGTAGGGTATTGGCTAGAAATATGTTATAATGCAAGAAAAATAGGAAAAAGATATGGTTGTGCTGTGAACTAAAAGACAATGGCATATAGTCTATTTCACTCTCTAAAAAAATAAAAAAAAAAAAAAAAAAAGTGACCGAAGAGTAATGAGGTTCAGGAGGACGAGAACAACAACAAACAAAAGTTAATCAGTAGCATGGTACTACAGAGATGGAATGCATTGGGATTCCTTACCTCTGAAAAGAGGTTGCTCTGCAGCACCAACTTGTCACTAAAAGAAACTCTTAAATGTACTAATATCTGGACAACATAACTTTCAGTTTAAATTTCTTCACTCATTTACACATTATCCACAGATGTTGAGGTAGACAATAGAATTCCTTGCAACAGGAACCTAGGACCCATGGTCTTAGGAAGATACACTAAGTATTGGGACATAGAAGTGCAGTCAGGAGCAACAGAGTTGTTGAAGGGAAAAAAAAGCCCTGCAGAAAAACCCTTGCAGGTTTAGCAGGGTCTTGTCTTCTGGGAATCAGCAAAGCTCTAATTGTATGGTCACAGTGAGACCTGATATGGTAGGCACATGCAGTAAGATGAGAGGCTTCTGGCTGACACATCTGATTGAAGCTGCTCTGAGATAGTTCCTGAGCTGGGCAGTGAAGACTGATCTAGCCTGACAGAACTCATTCTTGGCAGTAGTCCCATCTTAAGCAGTCCCTGGTTTCTGGTGCTCTTTTTCTACTATCTTATGGTGCCTATATGCCATTTCTGGGATTACACACACATGTGCTGGGGAAGCAATGCAGGTAAAAGTAACTGATAGCATTTTCCTCACAGCTATTTTTAAACAAGTTGAGTTCCCTGATGCCATTCATGGTGCAGCTGTCCTGGCAGTCATACCAGGAGAGCTGATGTCAGGGTGCAGTAAGGGCTGGCTGCACACTAGGTCAAAGAGAGCTGTGAGGGGCTGTTCCTGAGGCCAGCAGCCAGGGCCCTCATCAGGCATGGCCCATTCCCACAGTACCTGACCACAGAGCCCAGCAGGCCTGGCATAGTTTGGATTTGACCAAGAATTGAGATGGCTGGACAAGCTCATGGTGATGAGGTTGCTTGCAGTCAAACTGGGTCAGGATCAGGCCCAGTGGTTGCCAGGTGTGTCTGTGGTGATAAGGCAAGGCAAGCCTGAGGTTAGGCTGATAAACCAGCCTACAGGTTAAGATCAACCAAGCATAGCTACTACTACTACTCCTCTAATGTAGCTCAGACAGAGCCTGGAAACTCTGGGCTGAGCTTAAATGCAAACACACCCTCCCCAAACCCCTTGGGCAGGGGCTTTGGGTAGAGCTGCAGGTAAGGCTGCTGTGGGTAATGAAGGCCTGTTAGTGCATTCAGGGCCCTGACAGGTGAAGCTACAGAAGAGCAGGAGACAGAGTCTCTGGTGCTGGGTTGTGTAAGCTGCATCTTGTGTAGAGGAGGGAGTTCAATGAGGGTGCATTGGGAGTGTTTGTGTTCCTGGTGCCATGAGCTGCCTCAGCATGAGTTGCTTGTTCCTGCCCTGTCATCATCGGTTGTGTGGTGCTGCTCCCCTCCTCTGCTTGTTTCTTTCTTTTGTTTGGGAATGGGATGGGCATCAGTCAGCAGGCAGTGAGCAATTGTATTGAGCATACTTGTTTTTCTTGGGGTTAATTCCCTTTTTCCTATTATTATTATTATTATATTTTACTTTAGTTATTAAACTGTTCTTATCTCCACCCAGGAATTTTACCTTTTTCCAATTCCCTTCCCCATCCCAGTGGGTGGTGTAGGTGGAGCGAGCTGTGTGATGCTTGGAAGCATGGTTAAATCATGGCAGAGAGAAATGGCACGTGCTCATGAGGAGCCAAAGCAGCCTCAGAGGCCAGTAGGTCAGTGTCACACTTTGTCTCTGCTGGTCTGTGCTAGGAGACATGGGGAGATACAGTGCAAGCTCCTCTCCTCCACGAAGGAAGCACGGTTTCTGTTCATTGTGTTGTGTCCTTGGAATGCTTGCTACGGCGGGGTTACTTTAGCTTCTCTACCTCAGCAGGGTCTCTTGCAGGCCTTCAAAACGCATGCTGGTTGCTCCAGATCCTGGCAAGGCTGCTGATCCTGTCCATCAGTTTTGCATAAAAGCAGCAGGGAGAGCATGCTGCTGGTCTGAGAAATAATCAGTTTCTTTTTGTGGCTTTTGTCAGTACAGGAAAGACCTCCTGCTGCTGACTGTTCTCTGTGAATGAGTGCTGTCGCTGCACTGTTCTTGCTATTTCCTGCATCTGTTTCTTTTGCATCTCATGTGCTTTAGTGCTGAATTTCTGAGCACCAAGCTGGCAGCCTGCTCTTTGGCTCTCAGCTTCCCCATCCATCTACATCCCACCTGACATCTACCTCTTTCCTCCTGATTGCTGTGACACCAGACCCTGATGTACCCTTCTAATCAGAGATCACCTTGCTGTTACCAACCTCTGCCAATAGTTAGTTCCCAGCATTATCCAAGAGAGCAAAGGAAAGCAAAGGATGATGACCAGGCATGATCTTGGAGTCTGCCATACCACCAGGGACACATTTTCAACACAGAAGTCTGGTTATCTGAGGGCATGTGAGGTTACTGTGAAAGAGCTGGAGAGATTCAGGAGGGAAGTGCTGTTATAGGGATAAAACATACCCTGTGCTTTCAGGCCTGAGCCAAAGGTAAGAGAAAGTGCTTCTCTGTGTCTGTCCAAAAGCAGGGTGGTAGAGGGAAAAAGTGACCTTGCTCTTTTCTTACTGCCCAGCAAAGAACATGGGTGATAGAACTATGCAGGAGAGAGATGAGGTGGCTCATTCCTTCCCTCCTATTCAGACCCATTGGCCTCTCACACTTTTGCTGAATGAGAAGTTTTTGGAAAGGGGCTGGCAAATTCCATAAGCTACCCAAAAACTAAGAGGGAGATATAGTTTCCCATGGATCACAACGTTGAATGGTGGGGTATGAGAAATCTACAATGATGCCTTGGGCAAGGAAGCAAATATTTTAATTTTTTTCCTCCTCTCTTAGTAAACAGTTTACAGAAACTAACTAATCCACATGATTTCCCTTGGGGATAGCCAGTAACTCTGGGAGAAAGCTCTGCTCAGTATTTCAGGGCAGCCTGGCTATTATCAGTAGTGGAAGGAGCAAACACAGCCATGAATGGAGGACAAAAATCGAGTAGAAAACATTCTCCTTCTCATTACAAGAAGGGACAGGTTATCAGCAGGTATGCTCCTTCCCAGCTGAAAGACAGTGTGTAAGAAGATGCTCCTAATTGTCTGTGGTTTCAGGGATCATATGGAAAACTTTTCCTTGGGTTAGGTTAGGTTTCTGTCAACTCAGCAAACTGCCCTGCCATGTATTCACTTGGATTGATGCAAGGGAAGCAGCTGGTTGAGGGTTGTGGCCCACCAGGCTGCCAGTGTGCTGGACTGAGTGTCATTAGTAGCTGTCTCCCTAGGAAAAAAGTATAGTACCAAGGCAGGCAGTCATGTCATTCACTGGCTCCATGCAATGCTTCCAGCAAGATCTAAGATAAGGAGCTAATACAGTATGTGTAGAGTGAATAAAATTTACAACTTACACAATTTTATGGCAGTCTTGCAAATGTTGTGGTTTGGAGAAAAGCCAGCAAAGGTTGAAGGACACATAATTTAAGGAACACAACAGGCACTGGTGAAACAAATGTCCATAGAATTATGGATTCAGCATTCTTTTGGAAGTGTGTGGCACCTGTGGGGAAGCCCTGAGGAGAATTTGAGAGAAAGGGCAACTGTGGTCACAGCTGGGGGCAGTGACTGTTTTAGTGTCAGCCTCCTGCTGGACACAGGAACAATAGACTCAGGAAGGAGGTAGTGAAGTCAAAGGTGGAGAGTGGAGCACCTGGAAGGAGACTTCCAGCTGCTTGGACAGAAAGGAAATGCAGGGAGGAAGGGACCACAGGATGTATAACTAGAAGGACCCAGTGAAATTGCTGAAACGGAAGAGGAGAGCTTATGGACCCCCACACTAAGGGGGAAGTGCTGAGCACCACTACACTGCCTGTTGAGGTGCCTCAAGCTGCAGCTGTAATTGCCTTCAGCTGAGAGACTGACAAACCAGAAACCTCTGCAAGCAGGGTTACTGAACTATGAAAAACAGGAGGAGATGACCAGAAAATGGATGTGCTGAAAGCAGCTGAGCTGATTTGGCTTGAAATTTAGTTTGGAAAAGTTTCGCTGGAGCCATGTTGCTTAGTCGAGATGTTCTAAAGATAACTAGCCAGTTTCTTTCAGTTACAGAACCTACTCCACTGTCCCCTTCCCCTCCCTTTCAGCAAGGATTTGTTCATCATCTCATATTAATCCTCTCTGATCTGCTAAGAACCTAGGTAGCTTGGTAAAGTCTCACTCCCTAGCAGCCCAGAGTTTTTCAGCTCCTTGTAGTCTGGACCTGGACAGTGGTTCATCTCATGGCTGCAAATTTTTTCTCTTTCTCCTTTTTTGGTTTTGGGTTGGTTTGGTGCAAGATTCCTCTGAAGACACTTTGCCTTGTATCATGCTGCCTTACTATTCTTGTTTATTTTGAACAATCTTTGCTGCCAGCCTGCAGGGGGTATTTTCCAGCCACAGTTCCATGGGTCAAGATGGGGTTTGTGGCACTGGCTTTGTCCCACATTCAGCCCCATGATCTGTCAGCAGCTGGTCTCAGTACAGTTACCCTAGAAATTATCACTTACAGGTCTAAGGGGAGTGTTCAAGCCCATTTTGGCTGCAACACCAGCTTTCTTCACAAACAGAAGGAATTTTTGCAATCTGCTGTCCCTAAGCACAATGCCAACAGTTTCACAAATGCAACCAAGGCAGCTCCAGTTCATGCAGAGCTCGCTCTGCAGTCAGGGGAGCCTGTGGGAGACAACAGAGCTGAGCTCCACAGCCTCACAGCTCCGGCCTTGGGCTGGACCTGCAAACAGGGCAGGAGCAGAGGCAGTACAGGACAGTTTTTCACAGCACTGATGGGTCTCTGTGCAGGATTGCCACACACTTGCACCTGCCTCCATGCTTAGTGCCAAGCAAAACAGCCACAAGGACACAGGAGAGAGATGGGAAGTGGGATGGAAAGTAAACTGAAGCAGCAATGGCCCCAAGCTCTAGGCAGGGCTGTGGGAGTGCCAGCCAGAGCTGGAGGCTAACCACAGCTCAGCTGCCATCCCACAGCACAGCTAGCCTGTGGGCTCTGTGACCCAGATTTTGCCTACAGGGCAAAACCATTACTGGGTTAGGCAAGCTCAGCTGCTGCTTTGGGGAAATGGGTGAGATCCGTCACAGAGAATCTTTAACTTCCTTCTTCTAGAAAATTCATCAACAGGAAATCCAAGTTTTGCATGATAGTTCCAAAATTCTTTTCCAGGAAGATGCCAGAACCAAATGAATTATGTGATAACCACAGGTGTATGGGCTTTCCACAAGGAATGGCTTTATTAAAAAATAAAATATGACTAGATAATTATTCAGTGTTGCCCATCAGGCACAGAGATGCATTTGGTTTTTTTTACAAAAACCATGGGGAAAGAACAGGCTTCACTGGCCTTCTGGAATTCAGGCACAGCAATTAGTTTATGTGTACATGTCTCTGCTCACACACAAAATTTTGGTATGGCATGCAAGTTTCAACTAGAACCTTTGTGGTTAACAAAACCTCAGTTGCTTATGTGGAAAACCAACTATCCTTGCAGAGCTATTACTTTAATATAAGATCATTAGATGTGGGTTGGTTTGGTGTTTTTCCCCTCCCCTCCAGCTGGATCTTTACTACACAGGCTCTTTTACTGGGTTTGGATAGCCAGGAATAAGTGCCATGCCTGTTTGTGAGGTACAGTCCAGCCAAGCAATTTTTCATTCTCAGTGTGTTGTCTGCTGTCCGTGACTTCAGCTTGTGGCAGGAATTTCTGATGTGCAAACATTCCTTAGGGAACTTGTTCACGTAAGATGCAATATGTCACTATTTCTGGAAATCTTCAAGCAGACCACTATAATCAGGTGGTCATGTTTTCCTAGGACAAACAAGTCTGTTCAGACTCTGTCCTGTGGAATTTCAGGTTATTTGTACTGTAATCAGAGGTCCTGGCTGCTGGATATTTCTGTCCTTCAGCAGGTTATAGCCACACCTAGCCCTATCCCTAATTACAGCCTGACTAGAATGCAGAAGAGGAGCTAAAGTCAATTTTCCATGTCATCCTCTGTAGCTCCCTTCTACCATTTTTTGACCTTACATGAAAGTCTAGCATTAGTGTTTGAAACATGCAGGTTAATCAGGGAAACTCCAGTATTGTTTATAGGACATCTCAGATCATTTTAGTGCTGTTTTAGTCTCAGAAGCCTGGCAGGCATGGCTTTCTTCATTCACCTATGCTAGGACAAAGGAGCAACAAATCACTCCATTGTGGGTCAGCAAGTGGAACACTTGCAATTACAGCACAACACTAATGATACTTTTACCTAGGACACGGTACTGAAAGCAGACTGGATCTTTAAATAAATCCAAGTGTTTATATATCAACACCACTAATCACATGGCATAAGCTTAGAGGCATCTTCAGATACTGAACCTAGAATACTAATTAAATTCATAGCTAAATCCAGGCATTTTTAATGTCTGCTGCTTAGATATTTAATTGCCTTTTGGAAATACTTTCTTTTTTATTGAGAAATAACATAAGAGACTCGGAGCAAAATTCTTTAGACTTATTGCTTTGGTTTGCAACCCTCTTCCCCATTCATGAAGTACAGTGCTAGGGCTATTTCAAACAAAACTTTTCAACTGTAAATTTCTGTGGTCTCACAAAAGCACTAAACAGCATTAGTCTCCCAATCTCTTTGTCCATGGCAGATTACATTTCAAGGCATTCAGTATGCTGTAAAAGGTTAATTTCTATTGTCAGCCAAGTAATGAGATGTTTGTGATATTTAAATCTTCATAAATTATCAGTGTTTGAATATGTCCATCCCCTCCTCTGTTTCAGTCTTCATTTTGGCTTACTAGCTGCTGTTAACACAGTATTGGCTATTTAATCCTGATGTTCACTTCAGACTTTCTTACGTGTAGCACCCTTTTTCCAAACAGCTCTGAAGAAGTTCACCCCAAGTGGCTGGTGGAGGCTCAACTGAGTTTTGTGAGTCTGACTTAGCCCGGTCACTCACACTTACTAGGCCAGAAAAAGAATATCACTATAGAAGGTAACTACAACCTCAAAATGCATTTTGGCAGCAGTTTCAAGCAGATGTACTAAGTAAACAATTTTTAAGTAACTGCTTGTTTGCCTTTGTTTCTTCAACAGTGGGAGCTTTTCCAGTTTTATTTCCCTCCAGCTCTTGGGCTTATCAGTCCTTATGCAGAGAACTAGGATCAGGATGTCAGGTCCTCCCAGCAGCCTCACAGGCTTTCAAAGGCAGAAGGACAGGTGAGATAAAGATGTTTGATACATCCTCCCTGCTGAATGGCACTTAAGAACTGGGAATAAGTGCACTTACAGCAATTCAGGACAAAAAGGAGAGTTACCCCTCTATGGGTAATTTGTGCCAGCCAGCAGGCAGCTTCCACAGTGCAACCCTCATCACAGTGCAGAGGTCTTTGGCAAAGCAGGGAGTGCACTTCTAGCCCTGTGTAAGTCAAAAAGATATTGAAAGGAAAAAAAGAGTGTCTCTGCTGTGCACTAAGTGCTTTTGAAGAGAGGTGTAGCCAAAATAATCTAGATGCATTAGAAACCCAACATAAACAAGTGAATTTAGGAATTTGAAACAGAACAGCACTTGGTATGTTACTGTCATTTTGTTAAAACCAGCCTTCAGCATGTGTCAAAGTCCATTTTAGCTTAGAGAGCACTCAGTCAACTCCAACTTGCAGCACAACAGGTCTGTTCACAACTCATTAGCCTGAACAGCCACACCATGCAAGACAGAAGCTTCTTTCTCCTGTGCCTCAGCTGTCATTCATTCCTGGGGTTATCCTAATAAATATGAGGCCAGTGAAAAGGGATGTTCAGGTTGAAACTGTATCACTTATACCAGCTGTCTTACCAGAGAAGCCAATAAGCTTGCAGGTAAGGGATACTTATAAAAGACACAGGAGAATAAAGAGATTTCTGCCAAGTCAGCTTGATGGAGCTAAAAAGGGGAAACAATAGTAGAAGTTCCCTATTACCCTGCATATCCAAAAATTCCTTGAAAAGGAAGCCTGGAAGCAGAGCAGACCTCAACACCCTATGGATACACATGTACTGAAGTCAAGGAAGGACACTTTCTCTCTTTTACAGTGCTCCAGGAAAACATCTCCTTTAACTGAGTGCAAGTCAAAAGGATCTGTTTCTTTCTGCACTCCTACACTACTGTAGTGCTCAGAAAAGTCTTTATTCATCCTTCTTTATTTTTTAGAAAATCCCTACAGATCTAGATGTTTAAAATGAAGCATTAGTTACATGGAATATGTGCCTTTAAAGTCCAAAAGCTGCAGGATATACTGCAAAGGTGTGTTGGGGCCAGGAGTGACCCAGTGACTTCTGCAGGAGATGCTGGTATGGCTGTGAAGCACTGTCAAGGCAGCAGCAATCATGATCCAACCTTCTCAACGTAATTAGCAGGATAGAGTCCAACTTGACCAGTGAGAAGTCGACCCTTGCACCAGCCCTGCTCATCTTCCTCACTAATCTTCATTAGTTCTTCACCTAAAAGTAAGAACAGTCATTAGGAGGCAGCCTTGAGAAAGGTAGTATGGCATTTTTACCCACCTAAGATGATTTGATAAAAAACAAGACTATTTGTCTCAATCATCACACTCTTCTCCCTTTATCAACACCCTTATTATAATTCCATTTAATCAAAGCCAGAATCACTGATCTGTTCAGTATTTATACTCAGTACTATCACCTTGGCCAAGGAACTTAAACAGACCTTTGCTGCTTCTATTCAGCATCAGAAATCTTTTATGCCCTGAAGTTCTGCCTGCTTTTCTCTCCCTTAGGAACAGGCTTACAAGCCAGAGTGATCAGACAGATCTGAGACATTTTTTTCTTAGTGGCTCCTCTGATAGACAAGTGGGAAGGAAATACAAGAAGCTGCTAAGACCCAAAATGCCTGTTCCATGATGGAGTGTCTGGTTTGGCCAGTAAGGCATGAAATCAACTGATCTCTCAGAATATGACCAGGAAAGACTTTTAACGTTTCCGTATTGGGAAGGGGCAGAAAGATCCCCTCCTCCACCAGTGGAAGGTCTTACTTCTGCCAGAGAGGGAGGCTTGACTGCATCAATAGGCACATCCCACACTGGCAGAGTCTCAGAAAGTCACTGCTGTTAAGCTGAAGCCTTACTGGTATGTGTTGCTCAAAGCAAATTAAAAAAGGAGATGACTACAGCTAAGAAGTCGTACCCCATTTCATCTGCTGAGGGGAAAGAAAGAATGAAGTCAAGTTCTAGAACACCCATATTGCAGGATATTTTAAAGCAACAAGTTAGTTTTAGGAAGTTTACTAGTATGGTAACACTGCAGCACAGATACTGGCCTCAGGCACAAGCCCCTGTTACTGAGGGACTTCAGTGACATTCAGTGGGTGTGTTTTGGAGAGGTACAGCACAGAGATACCATGTAAAACTCAAACCAAGCAAGGTCAGAGACACTCCCATGATCACAATGTCCACTTGAAGATGAGAGGAGGGCACATGCAAACTTGAATTTAACTAAAGGAAGAAAAGGGTACAGGTCTGTTTGCTCCAGGGCTCAGTCCTCTGCTGTAAGCCAGGATCTCCATTCACGAGATACCCATTTTGAGCGACAGTTTGCATATCTGTTTTTTGCAAGCTGACCTCTGCCTTCAATAGTACACGTCAGACAGGTGAGCTTCTCCCAAAATATCTATCTTCACATCATTTGAAAAGACAATCCAGGATACCCATGTAATTTTTATATCAATGGTGCAAGGGAGAAGCATTTAATAAAGGTTCAAGACACAATTCAGAATAAATGCGCTAAGAAGAGGCAGGGGTCTGCTCTCCCTGCACTCTGACCAAGTCAGTCTCTTTCCATGTGGCCTCACTACCTTCTGGTCTAGAAAAAGTTGGATTTCCCACTGTGTCATCCACCTCAAAGGAGCTGGCAGTGGTCAGACCAAGGGAAGAATAAATATCCATTTTCAAGTGGACATCCAATTCTTACAGAGCATTTCAATCATTCAGTGAGCCCAAGTGAGGACAGTGAAAGGTTAGTAAGAGATTAGTGCTTCTGTACCTGCTTTAAAGCTCAGCTCATCAGCCTCCTGTCCTGTGTAATCATAGAGTGCTCGTACCCGTACACCTGGTACCTTTAGGTCTTCTTCATGCCCATTGGCATCCAGGCACTTCTTGGGAGTGTCCTCATCTGACCACTCCGAAATGTCTTCCTTTCCCCCGCTGTGTGGAAGGCAAGAGGGGACAAGATGGTTGTTAGGAGACTGATCTTTCACCCACCTGCTCCTGAATCATGCACCACCCTGACTCCCCCTGAGACTGCTCTCCTATAGGACAGGGTGCAAGAGGCCCAAAAGTCAAGCGAGGGCAAACAGGGAAGAGATACTAGACTTTGTTGAAAGCACCCCAGCATTAGAACCCTGAGGGCTAGGAGGATAACTCACTCTCAAAGTATTTTCACACACACACACACACACACACACACACATACACACTCTCCATGATCTCCTCTTATTCTAGCAGACCCTCTCACACAAAGAAGGCCAGTCCTAACTGGAGAGCACAGCTGCATCCAGAGTTATTCCAGCCAAGAATAAGACAAAGAGGAAAAGCTATGTTTTACATCCTGAAGAGATGTCTGGAATTATGTTTTCAAGTCAGGGACAAGAGCAGAGGGAAGGAGCAGCAGAGGACAGACACCTGGAACCCAAAAAACCCTGCAGAGGCTATGTTCCATACTAACTTCACATGGGTTGGTGCCTTCAGGGTGTCATAGAAGAGGCTGTTCTGCTCCTCTTGATAGGAAAACCTGTGGATTGGCAAATAGGGCCCCTGAATCCAACTGACTGAAATACAGTAGTGGCCTTGAAAAATCTCTATATCCCCATTCTTCTCTGCTCAGTTGACTTTGGCCAGAGTCTACCTTTTAAAGCAGGACAGCTACTGGAACAGTAGGATATGTCTGTTCTGCCTCTCTGTATTCTCCAGGCTTGCTTCCAGGCAAGGGAAACAGCTTTACCCAAACTTGTCAGGTACTACTCAGCACCATACCAGGGAAAAACAGTAAGAAATTGTTTCCTTCATTTAGGAAGCCACACAACCCCCAAGTCTTCTCACCCTGTCTGGGAGGAAGAACAGGGGAAATGCATGCCAGAATCAGCACTAGTCAGACTGGGCAAAAATCTTGTCACTAGAGGGATTTTTACCAGGAAAGCATTTTGTGAGGCAGAATGTGCTAGACAAAAAAACCTGAAAAACCCTAAAAACCCAACAAAACAAAAACACAACCAAACAGCTACCCTAAACTGCATTTTCTACATGGCCTTTTCTATAGTGCCACAGGTAAGGCCATGGGCAAGAGAAGGAAATTAAGGAAGAGATTATTCCTATCAATCCAATTCATTCATGACTCTTGGCAGGACTGTACTTTTCCTAACCTGACAGACCCCAGATTTCAGCCTTTACCTTGTCTGCAGAGGGGTCTGTGAGACAACACCATCTCGTGTCGGCAAAATGCTGGTCAGTGTGACATCATCAGCCATCTTGCCACTCTTCTCCTTCTTGGTGATTTGCCTCTGTGTTTCGAGGGACCATTCCTGTCCAGGGAAAACCAGTAATACCATCAAGCCACTCAGACAGAAAAGCTCTGTGCACCTTTTCTGCCCAATATAGAACAACAGAAGACCAGGTTGTACTTCAGTAGCAGCTGAACTGGTCAGCTCAATAGCCTCGCTAGTATAGCAGGCTCATTTCTGTTGAACCCCAAGGTGCAACAAGAGAGGCTGTGAGAAAATCATCACAGAAGGCTGTCTCACAGCCTTGAGCACCACATCCTGTTCTTTGACCTTGCAGCTGGATGGCTGGAGTATAGCTTGGCAGCCTGTGTGTGCCACTTTGGGCAGCAAACAGCTTGCAACATAATTTCAGAGGAGCCCAACATCCTGAGCCTGCTGAGCTCAGACAGGCACGTTTCCAACACGAGACTAGTAATCGCCAATTTCAGATAAGCAGCTAATTGTTTGGAAATAGCATTGACACACTCTAGAATGCTACCCCACCTCAAACTGAGGCCAATTCATGGTCATGCCTGGCCCGTGAGTGTTGCGCCACCACTTCAGGTCCTCCTGGTTGTCTGCAGCCATGATGACTTGGTGGAGATCCCGGTACAATGCATGAAAGCTACAACCAGAACAGACAGAACCACCAGCAATCAAATCTCTCGGCAGTTTCCCAAAAGCCAAGTAGGAAGGAAGAGATTCACCTCATGCACAATTACGTAGCATACTCAATCCCACAGGATTAAGGATGCTAGAGCAGCGTCTATTCAGCCCTAGGAAAACTCAGCCTCCCTTACTGGAGAGTCAGCCTGGCAAACAGGACAGTCTTGTTTGGTGTGGCAGTGCCTAACAAGTGCCAGCTCTCAGCACAACTCATTAAGTGAGCACTGAAATAACTCGGTGCATTCTTGCACCCGGGCAGGGAGGTGGCTCAGATTTGTTGTCTCTGCCATAAAAGGGGCACAGAAGATTTTTGGCTGTGCCTGTTACCCCTGTGTAACCTCTACTTAGGGCAACTTGTGGGCATACAGGCACTACTTCACAAAAGGTCTCTCTACTAAGCGCAAAATGGGTGGAATAACCATCAATACTAGAAGGGAACAGAGGTACGTTCCTTAGCCTGGGATTACATATAGGAACACAGAGGCATTTCATAGGATAGAAATACACACACAGAACAGTACTAGACAGTAGTGAAAAAGGAAGGGGTCAAAGGCAGAAAACCTCTGGGGAGCCTGGCACTGCCTAAAATCATAGACCCCAGCACTGATCACTCTGAAGAGACCAAATGCCAGTTCTAATATACACTTGAAAGGAGAAGGAACAAGATCTGGCTGATGCAAGCAAGCAGGTTCCACAGACACGAGAACTGGCACCCCTCACCAGAGCCTAAGCACTCCAGGCTGGCAGAATCCCTCTCTGCATCAGGGCCAGTACCTTTCACTGGTGGAGAGGTTGAGATGCTGGTGCAGATTCAGAAGCATCTCCTTAAAGAAGCACAATCGCTTGCGTTCTGCCTCCTGACAGCCCTCAAACACTTGCTCCATGTCCTCCATGTAGCGGGGATTGTAGCGGTTCAGTTCTTCCAGCATCTTCTCATACTGATCCTTACACTGTAGGAGGAGCACAGCAAGGGTGAGATGTGTTGCCCTGATGGCAAACAAATAACAACCCTCCCTACTCTGGCTTGGGACTGACAAGTTTTTTTCCCCCTGCACAGCTGAACAAATACACCAAAGAAATAAGAAGAAATCCCAGAGCTGATGTCCCAGTCCACTGCTCTCCTAATATTCTTGCAAGTGTGCTGTTCTTCCTTACTACTCTCTTCCATACAGGACCTTTCACACTTTCCCTCTTGTGGACAGACAAATCAGCTATTTTTGTTAGCCAAGTCTACAGGTTCCACCCCCTGCACCAAATCCCCTACACTTTTTTTCCTTTTCTATTTTAAATTTATTTATACATTAGGAACTTGCCAAACTCCAAAGACCGAGACCTTAGTTACTGAACTCCCAATCTAGCTCACTAAAACCTCACATCTTCTTACAGACTTCAGCTGAGACATTTCACTGAGGGACATTATCATCAGTGCTTTTTCCTTGAAGGAAGTATCCTTGTGACCCCCGTCCATACAACACACACACACCTTCTCAGCCTCCTGAGTGCACTTCTCTACACGCTCCTGCAACTTGCGCATCTGCTCCTGTGAGACAGATGAGTCTGCCTTGGCATGGTTCTCTCTTGTATGGGCTGTTTTCTCCTCCTTCCGGGCTGCATGATAGTTTTTCTTAGAAGTCTCCACCTGTAGGAAAAGGGATGCAGAAAAAGCCATAAGCCTGCCCACACTGATCCTCCAATACGCAGAGGAGGCATGTTAACATTTGTCTGCAGCAATTGAACAGGAGTGCCAGTTCAGCATTTAGTAAACAATGCTCCAGTGGGAACTGGTACCTTCAATGATCTGTTTTTCAGTGCTCACCTGCTGTGCAGGAATACAGAACCTGTTACCAAAGTCTTCCCATATGGGAAGGAATTTATAAAACTACAAGAACATGAGACCCTCGAGATACACATCCCTCTCTGGAATACTCTGCTAACCTAGTTTGTTTGCCCAGTGGCTCTTGAAATCAGGCAGCCAGCTCAACTACTCTTATCTCTCTTTCCCCATTCACGCTTTGCTTACATCTTTCATCTTCTTCACCCAGGGTTTCTGGGCCTTTCGGAACCCATCCTCTGCATCCTTTGTTTCCTTGAAGCCTCCAATCATCTGCTTGTGGTAGGCCTCCTTCTGCCAGGCCTTGATCTTATCTGAATCTTCACCAGCCAGGTGGTTCCGGACAGCCAAGTGAATTTCACTCAGTTTGTCTGCAGCTGTCAGGAAGGCATGCCAGGCCTTTTCCAGAGTACCATACTGTGGACCTGCAGGAACAAGCACCAGAGGGGGTCTTATACCTACTGCCCACAGAGGGGACTGCAGATTGTTTTCCTCCTACATACATTTACCAGTATGGAGTCACTTCCCTAACTCTGCCCCATCAAACAAGTCAGCACTGACTGGTCTCCACAGTCCCACCAGGCAGCCTCTAGACTAGCTGTTAGAGGTGGATGAGATGGACATTGCTTTGGGCAGCATCAACTGTCCCAGATGATGCTGCTAGGAGAAGGTTTCTGTACAAAATCCTTTTCCCAAATCTGGCCTCAGCTTCAAAACACACTGCAACATTAATTCATGACTGATGCTAGGCTTCTGCTCCACAGGTCCTTTGGGACATCTGTCCCATTGTTTACTGTTACTTTGTGAGACACTATCAGTTTGAGCACACTGCCGCTAAACCACTAGAGTAGACAGTTAAGTCATCCTTAAAAGAGGGGTATCTCCAGTTTCATTTAAAAACATGGACTGCCCAAGGACTTGCCAAGCTAAGCACATAGATTTTTTTTTTTAATGGCCAAGCACATGGCAAGAGAACACCTCTCCAAGTGAATCAGAGGACTGACTACAAGAACAGGGAAACACATAAAAAAGACACCAAGAAAGTCAACCCCTTCTTGGGGTGACTTTCCTTTCCCATCCCTCAAGGAAACAGTCACCTCAGTAAGAGACAGCACTCAAAGATGGGACTGCAATGATTGCCAACTTTACCTCTCTCCACATTGGTCCTCCACTTACGGGACCACTCTGTTAGCTGCTGGGCATAGTTCTTCTCTATCTTGGCTCGCTCCTGGAAGCAGGAGATAAGGTCATTGCAGAGCCGGTACCCATCATCCACACGTTTCACTGTCCGCTTGTAGTTTCCAGCCTGAAATGTCACACAACATTATCATTTATACCTTACTGACTTTCACATTCCTTCAGTGCCAACAACAGCAGGTCCATCACTGCATGGGGAGGGAACACGGGCCCTTCTGAAGCCAGCATCTGGGCTCAGACTATCTCTTTGGCAGTCTCAGGCAGACAAAACACTGGAGGGAAGAAGCTGAGATGCTTGCTTTCTCTCACAGCTCAGATCAACGTCAGCTCAACAAGGAACTCTCATTCCACAGTGTCTATGGAAGAAAGAGTCACTACTCCCTGCAGTAACACACAACATGGTACTGAACCTTCCCACAGCTCCTCCCTTCCACTCCTTAAGGGCAACATGTCATCCACAGACCTGGAACTCAACCCCCTAATTCCACCAGTGGGTGGTAAGATGACACTCCTACCTCCCTCACACTCCAATTATCCTTCCTTACCTCCCAGAAACTGCCCCCAGGAGCCTCCCCGCCAGCATCATCTTCTGATGACATCACCCTCTTTTTCTTGCAGCAGAGAATGTTTGCAGATTTCAGTTAACCTGAGAAGAGAGAAAAGTGATTTCAAACATAGCACTGGCTGAGCCTTTGCAGACAGCATAGTTCTCTGTGACTCTGGGGGCTGGAGGAGCCCAACTTGCTGCCCTGCAGTCAAGTACTGTCATCAGTGCCCCTCCAGCTGTAGATGGCAAGGTCCAGAAGAGATGCCCAGGGCTGAACTGGCTTTCTCTCTCCCTGCAGACAAGAGAACTCCTTGGCAGCCTGTAGCACAATGGGAAGGGACGTTGCAGAAGACAACCTTGCCAAACCTTGGCTGTGCAGATATCAGAGATGCTCACGAATCCAACCAAGTCTTCAAGAAGGTAACAGAAATAGAGGTAGCTAAAGCTATTTAAAATCTGCCTTGAAAGATTTTAAATAAGTCTTGTGTCAATGGAGATGACTCCAGCTTCCCAGTATGACTCAGGATTACAGGATTACAACAACTGACTGGGGAAAACAAGGCTGAGCAGTCAGCAGGCAGGCATGTCTTGAATGGGGAGGAGCCCTATAAGCTGCCCACCAGCTGAGCTGAGCTTGAGCACAAGTACAGAAACATGCTGGGGCATACCCAGCCAAAGGGCAGCACAGCACACATGCCTGTTACCCAGCAGCACTCCTTCCCTAGAAACATCCCTGCACAGCTGCTCTTTTCACTACACTTACTGCATTAGGCTCAAAATCTAGGCTGGAAGGTAAAATATTCATCTCATTCTCTGCTCTCAGAACTTTTGCCCATTCCTCTGTGCTAGCCTGCACTGCCAGTTTGTTCCTGATATGGTACAATACTATGAATTCCTTGAGGAGAGGTTCAGGGTTGTTCTTGTGCAAGAATGAGACAAGGAGTAACAGGACCCAAGCCCAGTCACTTGCTGACAAACCCAGTTCTTTCCAGACAAGCCCAGGTTAATGCAGCATGTATGGCCTTTGCTGCCACTTCTCCTCTTGCACATTCCTAGTTATAAAAAGCTTCCCTCACACCCCAGAGAGGTATCTGCTCATTCTGCCAGCCCACAGAGCACACAGCAGAGAAGTTCAGGTCAAGAGTCCACATCTCCCACCTCATGCAAATCTTTCTTGGTGGCATGAGCTGCACAATGAAGTGCCCCAACCCAGACTTCATGAATTTCTGACATTTGGCTATGTTTGCCCAGTGTCATCCCATGGAGTGTGTCAGAAGTATATTAATGCTGTTCCTCTGGCCTTCTTCAGAAGGCTGGAAATGCTGTATTCCAGTCACTGAAGCAAGTTGTTAAATGAGACATGATGTTAAGGTATATGAACCTTGAAAAATTAATTCCTCCACCATCCCACCAGCTGTCCCTGTCCTCCCTCCCCACCATTTGTCATCTGACTGCAAAGCAATCTTACAGCCTCCAGGGCATGCAACTGTACTCCTGGCCCCAGTAACTACATACCTGAAAGCGAGATGCCACAGGGGAGCAGTGGGAAGCCAGCAAGTGTGTCCCAAGCTCTTCAGACTCTGAAAGAAGACTGGAGGAGACACAGATGGACACAGTCAGACACTCCTTTGCAGGGATGATGCCTGTTCTGATGCACTGCAGTGCTACGGGTGTCCCTTTTCTACCAGCTACTTAGGAGGGGCACCCTCTGATATAGCAGCTGCAGCCACTGTGCCTCCCGAGATGCCATGTTCCAGCACGTAGGAGAGATGCCAAATCCTTGTGTCACAAGATCTAGCCCCAGAGAGAGTTAAAATAGAAACACTGGGGTGGCTGACAGCACTGTGCAGGAAAGGTAGCATCACAACAGCTGAGCACAGGGAACAGCTTGGGCCAGAAAGGTCTAAAATAAGCACAGACCCCAGGCACCCCACATGTGGCCTGGTCCCCCCTCACTGGACAGTGTCCAGTTTAGCAAACCCCACCACCTCCATCCCCTGCTCCATATACTTTTACACACAGCTACCTTTGGGAAGAAGAGGGAAGGACACTCACATACCTTGTCCAGTCTCTTAACTAAAAATGAAGAATATTTATACACAAGTCAAAGAACTTGATAACTCTATAAAGAAAAAAGCCACCAAAACTCACCAGAGTGCAGATTCTGTTCTACTGTCCCTTTAGCAGGAGAACACCTAGCACTGCCCTGGTGGGATGTGGCCCTCTAGCAGGAGAGCTTTTTTGCCCCTTGCTTCTGTAAGCTCTTCCCGTCACATTCTCAGAAATACTTTATTTTGCTATATGGTACAGGTAACTGTCATCAGCTTTCCACAAAGCAAAGAGAAGTAAAAGGTCTGCAGGGGCTAAGAGAAGCAAGAGCAGAATAAGGCATTTCTGTTTATCTCATATTTACATCCCTGGGGATTTACCCCAATGTAAAAAGTTTATTTATTAAAAAAACCCTAACCAGTCAAAACCAACAAAAAACCTCAACTACAGACAAGCAAAAAAAAACCGCCTTCTCAGTCACCAGTATGCACTCAGCTGAGGCTAGAAGGTTAGCACAGCTGAGAGTAGAAACTACAAAACCTGTAAGTGGGATTTTTAGCCAGATAAGACCATTTTTGAGAAGAAATGAAAGAAGGTAAGGAAAGAGAAGGAAGGAAAGAAAAGCAGACTGGGTTATTGCAAACTAATGACTTTTGGTCAGGAAAGGGAGGGCAAGAGGTTGAGGGGGAAGAGTTGTGACTCTGAGTGGTCCAGGTCACTGGATAAAAGATTAAAGCTCATCAAAAACCTTGTAAGGCTTTCTAGTAGTCCCCAATAAAACCAGACTAAACATTCCTGAATTAAATTGCTATGATTAAAAAAAAACTTCATGAAGTTATGTAAAAGTGTACTTAAAACCCATCCTTTCTTTCTTTCTTCTATGAAGACAGATCAATTATATACAACACATGAATGCTGTATCACTTTCCCCACACTACTCCCCCATCCCCACTTTATCAGGAAGCAATGAATCACAAACATGCCTTTCTGGTTTCTAATTCAGGCTGACTACACGGTACTAGAATTTGGGGGATAAATGTGGAAAGCTGTTGTATGGCAGTATATGCTTGTTCATTTGAGGGACAGTCAGGCTAAACAAACATCCCAAAACCTGAATCCGTTCTTTCTGCAGTTTCCATGTTAGAATTTGAGTCACATCTGCTTGATTTCTCAGAGTTACCACCTCAACCAGATTTACTATCACTAAGAGGCTCTGAAATAGTAGCTGTCCTGAATCATACTAAGGTTTATCATGGCCTCATAGCCTTTCTACACAGCAGCCAAAAGGAGATACCTTCCCTCGCCTTGACAACAGAGCAAGCATACATGATGCCTCCCTGCATGCTCTCCAAGCCTCTAACCACTTGCTGACAGAAACTTCCCTGAGCTGGATGTGCCACCTATGAATGAGCGCTCAACAGATTTCTCTTCCATTAATTTCTTCAACCTGCTTTTGAACTTGTATGGTTTTTCAGCATCTGTAATATCATGTGGCAAAGTATGCCACAGCTTAAGGCTTTACTGTAGTCATCAGCACAGTAGCTGGGGGGAAAATACAATGAAGTGGTATAATATTTCTACAGGCTAATCTCCATGGCCTGAGTAGCAGTCAGTTGAGTACGTATTTCCATAGCAGTTGTATAGCCTTTATAAAAATCCAGAAAAATCCAGCTTGGTAGAAGCAGAAAGGTCAAAGAAGAACCCTTTCCTGCTGGGCTTTTTCTGGACTTTACATACTTCATGAGCCCATGTCAGTCAGTAGATCAAATTGGATCTGCATGCAGACATAGGGAGGGTACTTAGTACTGGACAGAGGGGCTGAAAAGAACAGCTGCTGCTGTCACCCTGAGTGAGTCCCAGAAGAGCAAGTAGATTGCCAGTCCACCCCTTCATGCCTATCTATTCCTGAAATACCACGTGGTGTGAGCCACTGAAGGTTTGAGACCAGGGAAAACCCAAGTTTGACGGGAAAAGTAAATATATGTGCCAAAGCCTGGAGGTCATTTTACAGCAAAGTAAAGATGACAGGGATACCTTGTGTACAGCCTGATTTAGCAAGAGCCACCAAATGATTCAGGAGGGCTGGCAGAGCCTGTGTAGTATAAGCAATGCAGCTGGAGTTATACTGGGTCAGCTAGAGTTTTATGTGGGCCAGTACCACCATACAAGACTCCTCCTGATGCCACTGCCACCTCCGCTAAGAGGAGACTGTCTAGCAAATCATATTTGCAGGGCAAAGGAATGTTTATCCCCTACCTTTCAACCTTTCTTTATCAGCTGTCACAGTTAAGAGCTACTTAAGACCTCACTGCAAGTCCTGCTAGACCAGGTCTCTAAAGAAGAGGGAAAGAGTGACTACATTGCTATTCATTTCACACTTCCAGAGGATAACGGATAAAGGCAGCACAAACACCACTACATCAGCTAACCAGCAAAATCAGGCAAACTGAACCATGCTAATGACAGCTACAACTATTTCTGCTTGCTGTGTTAGAAAAGATATTTCCCTTCACACCCCCCCCCCCCCCCCCCACATACCTTCTTCTCACTTAGGAGCCAACATAATTTATTAGGCCACACCTGCTATCAAATCCCTATTAAGTTATCAAAAAATGCTTCTTGTCCTTTAGCTGCAGAAAGGTGGAATGGCTCATGACTGTCTCACTGGTACTAAGCTCCACTCAAGAAAATACCAGAGCGCTCTTTGTGGTAGAGCTTTTTCTACCTTTAAGCCATGTTGTTATTCTCACTTGTGATCCAGTCAGGGACATATCTTAGACCACAGATCCCTACCCTCAGACCAAGGTGTCAGGCTAAAACCTTCCCTTTCAAAACCATGTGAAACCCATTATGCATTGTAGGGTGTGTCTTGTTGCTTCATGCTTTCACAGCGTCTGTGGAACAGGGTCCCGATCCACAAAGAAAATGAATAGATCCAAAAGTAATAATAGCTTCTCATTGAAAGCTTTCCCTCAGGCAGGTAAACCACAGAAATTCTCTTCCATCTACACTACATTCCAATACTTCCAGCCTCCAGATGCCCAAGGCACCACTTCTATGCATTGCTTGACTGCCTCTTGAGAATCCTTGTGAGCAACTGTTTTCCTAAGTTCCCCAAGATCAAGCCTCTGAACTCTACAAAGGCTCAAAGGGCTACAGCCCTGCAGGAATTAATCCACAGAAACAAAGCTCCTGTAGTGCACCAGACAGGGTCTTCCGCCCAACTCCTCTTCCCTTTTCCAACTATAACAGCAAATGCTGGATGCAGACATGTAGGAACAAACTGAGTTACATTTATCTAGTAACTGAGGCTTTGGTGGAGACATTTTTATTGCGGATCAATTTCTATATAGGTGCAAAAGCAAAACTAAGCTAAAACTTTTAATCAGTAACAGGTTGCTACTAAGTAATTTCCACCTCAAGACAACTACCACTAGAAGGCAGGAATTTGATACTTTCTGCAACCAATTTGTTTGAGTCCCTGGTCATTTTTCTGTACAGCACACAGCTGTCAAGGTATTCTTTTCCCTCCAAAAGCACTGGCACTCTGGTATAGGTTGCAGATAAACATTTCAATCTGAACAATCCAAATATACAAAAATATGGCAGCCCCCCCTTCCCTTACATGAAGGGAATGACAAGCACAAAATCCTTTTTTTAACTTGTCAGAATTGAAACTAGAGAGCTGAAGCCAGGAGGTTCCACCTCACACCAGCAGCATAACAAACTTGATTGCTGTTGGTACAGCAGAACTAGGAAGGTCCCCAACAGAGAGAATGAAATGGGGCATGGGACAGGGTGTCCTTTCCAGACTCAGTATCTCTGGAATTGCACATCCAGTAGCTCTGAACCAGTGGATGATGCCCAGTAATGTGCTATCTACTGCCATTATATAGGAGGTCAGGTATTTACAGGCATACTCACCTTTCTGTAGAGGGGACAGTTCTTGTCTACTGCTAGAAAGGATGCCAAGTAACATGAATATCCTCCAAAATTTCTCTTAGAGGTATTTATCTTATTGCAGTGTCACGCCCTGAGCAGTCACCTGACTGGGAAAGGGACTAAGCCAGTATTTCCCAGCCTCTCCTTAAGGACTGAAGCCTGCCAGGGCTGTCTAATACAGTTTCAAGCAAGATTTCAGCTCATCTCTCCAGCTAGGGAAAGGTCAGAGAGACACCAGGCAGAACAGTAACTACACACAGAGGTCACTTCAGCTCTGTGCAAGCCTGTAGCACAAGCCCATGATTCCCTAGAGATCATGTGGCTGTCCACTAGCAAAATTCTCCATGATTATACCAAAGCACTAAAACACAGACAAGATCCTGTTCCACTTGAAGGACTGACCCCCTGAGTCCAGACCACAGCTTGTTTAGCTTAGTCTTCACATGCAGACCAAGCTAATGTACCAATGACAGACATTCCCCATCTGCCACCCCAAGCTGTTTTCAAAGTATTCATGCAGAACTCAATCCTTTCTACATTTATTAGCAATTCCCTGTCAGCAGCCAAGGCTACAGGACAGGCTTCTACTAATGCATTGCTGCTGATCTAGGGGTTAAGATTCCTGGCTGACACAGCTTTACCAGGCAGAAACTGTTTTACCAAGAAAAGGAAAAAAAATGTGCTTTCATTTCCAATATGACGTAGAGAATATTTAATATTACAGGAACACAGATCTATTCTGGTTAACATGACAGTATGAGACAATGTTAATGAAGGAATGTAGTGGGCTATCAAGGTACATGCTACCTTTTTTCCCAGTTGTTCTTTGTATTAAAAAAAATTAAATTATAATCTCAAATACAGAGCTGAAAGAGGGAAGAAGTCAGCGCTGAAGCACTGTGTACCACTAAAACAGGGCAATGTTAATTTTTATTCAAAATGGTTGCTGGAATAAATTAAACGTGTATGTTGTGTCTATGTGTTTAGCAGCTGCAGCTGACAGCTTAGTAAGAAACCATACATACAAGTTAACAGAACAGCACTACCTTAGCTGCTTTCTTAGGTCTCTGAACAGCATCACTCCTGTTTCACTCCTTAGTAACAGCATGCCCACTTTCCTGCTCTTACAATCCCTGTCTTACCACTGTCTCAGGGCAAGGTTTTAACCCAGGCAGATATTGAGAACCTATAATCGCTACTGTCCCACTCCCTGGCCTCTTCACTTGTTTGCTTCTATGCTGGATATTTCCCAGGGTACTTCCCATCCTGCTGCATCAGTATCTGCAAGCAAACACCAAGCTTGCCAGAAAACACATGCACTTCCCTTTTTATCAGATGAGACCCCAAACAACTGAAAGTTTTCTTCCTAAATCACTGTTAAACAGGTATTTAAAGCTCTAGTCAAAGCTAGTATATCTCTCCTCAGCAGTCTCAATCCACCCTGAATGCAAACATTTTCCAGGATTTAATCTACATCTTACCTAGTAATGTTTCTTTCTGCATTTATTGACTGGTAAGATCAATAGTCCATCCTGTAACACAGGAGCCTGGAACTTGGTAAGTTATTGTCGTAGCAGGTTGGAACAGTCCCATCTCCAACTAGGCCTGGAGTACAAAGTTTGGTTTGTTTGGATCTTTACGTGAACAGCACTGACCCAAACAGAATAAAATGTCCTGGACTGATCATCTAACCCTGAGTAAAGAAGGCAGGAGTAATGGGAAGTGGTGATCAGGAATGTTTCCTGTGGTTGTGGATGGGGAGTGGGTAGGGGGGGCAAACTCCAATAAGTTCCTGCCATGAATATTCAGTGATTGAATCACTTCTCAATGCTAAGAGCAGGGATCAAGTTTACATGAATGCATTAGGAAGTCCTAAGGAAGTACACTGCAATCAATGCAATCAAACAACCTCTGTGGGAGCCACAAGCCAGTTAGCCCCATTCTAACACTGAGCTTCTGGTGGTTTCTTGCTTCACTAGACTGCACAGCAGTCAGAAGTCTCCAGCCTTCTCCCACTTGGAAGCCACAGTGAGTTTTTAACTCATCTGCAGTTCTGCAATTTCTTTCCACTTGGAAAGGGCTTCCTTTACCAATAGTTGTGTTTTCCACTGGCTACTTTTTGAGGAAGGGGAATGGGAGATAAGAGCTGGCAAAACACTTGTCCTTCAGACCAAGTGTGTGACAATCATGGCAAATTATTTCAAAGTACTGCATTTCTTTATCTCTGGTTGCATCAAATAGATTTCTGGGTTTACACGGTAAAAACTGATTTCCTAAAACTGTGTATTATGTGAATGCTTTCCTTCCAAATACTCCTATGATGGAGACAAAAACATGAAAGATCATCCTCAAGGCATATCTGAAGTTCATCCAGTTCCCTGCAGAGTTTTGAGTCCCAAACAATCAGCAGAAGGGAGTACAACCAACTCCTTGAATTGAGAGCTGAATAAGGTAAGACTGAGTGCTAGGGCATCTCTTACAGTCAAGAAGAATGAGGTTAAAGCATCACACCCCTTACTTCTGTTCCAGGTGTGACCAGTTCCTCACTTTGACAGCAAGGCTCTTTTTTTCACCTTTTGTTACCAGAGCTGGGATTCCTCTGCAAGAAAATCTAAAGAGCATAAAAACAACTGCAACTTAAGGCAGATTTCAATACCATATGAACTGGAAGGACTGTAGAGTAGCCTTTATGGAGCCATTTTGCATAATCTTTTAGGGGACTAGACATATGAAAATAAAGCATCATTTGCTTTGTGGACTGGAGGGAACTTACATTCCCTTTGTAGCATCTTCTGGTTGAAGAAGAGTTTGGCCAATCAGCCACTTCAGAGGTACTCCACTCCTAAACATATTCATACACCTTTCCAACAGATTTCCCAGAGATACACACAGGTAACAAGTTTGAAGTAGGAAAGCCGCCATTAGGAAATGGCCTGCACTGTGGACATTCATACTTCATTGAATCATAGAATGGTTTGGGTTGGAAGGGACCACAAAGATCATCTAGTCATGCCCATCTCCATGGGCTTGGATGCCACACATTAGACCAGGTTGTTCAAAACCCCATCCAACCTGGCCTTGAACACTACCAGGGATGGGGCATCCACAACTTCCCTGGACATCCTGTTCTAGCAACCCTTTGAGTAAAGAATTTCTTCGTAACATCTAATCTACATATCTTCTCTAGTTTAAAAGCATTCCCTCTTGTCTGATCACCACCTACCCATGTAAAAAGTTGTTCTCCCTCTTTTTTACAAGTTCCTTTTAAGTACTGAAAGGCTGAAATTCTTCTACTGAAAGGCCATGAATACTTCACACATTCTTCTTAAAGTTCATTGCTCTGCAAGTCATGGAGCTACTTTTATCTACTTTCATAGTATCTGCACAGAACCCGCTCCTTAGTATCAGTAGTGCCTCTTAAAACAAATTTTTGGATCTCAGGCTGAAAAACAGGACTATTAACACTTCATATACCAAATGTTATTCAAAATACTTAGGAGAGTACAGGCAAATGGGGCAGTCAGCCCAAAATGCACACGTGACAGGATAGATTTTATTGTTCAGCATCACTGGAATGTCATTTGCTTCTCGGTACACTGTCCAGAGGAATGATTTCAGTTTCTGGTCCTCAGGATTCAACCTGACACACAAGGAAAGAACACTGGAAGGCTTTCTAAAAAAACCCCACAAGCACAACAAAGCAATCCAGTGGGCCTTATTTCCCTGCAATGCTTCCTGAAGCAGCTCAAAACCCTAGTTGTTTGCTTGCATTGGAGTAGAAGCCTGCTGAAGTCAACAGCAAGCTTTCCCATGGGTTACCACAGCTCACCAGTCCTCATACAAGGCAGAGCTGACTGAAAACATCAAGAAGCAGAAGTAAATACCTGTAATCATTCAAGAAGGGAAATATGCTACATCTTCTCCCAATCCTCCATGAAAGCTTCTTGTCCTTTTCAGAAAAGGCACCAGCAAGGCCACTTCAGAGCTTCCACAGCAGTACCGCAGCTGGTGCAGCTCAGCACCCTCAGGAGTGGGAGAGGTTTGGCTCAGCAGCAGGGGTACTGTACTGAGGGATGGCATGAAGTTATTACCAATAGAAAATCACCTGTAGGTGACTGAAAGGACTCTCACTGAGAGCCCAAGAGGCAAGTACCATATCTTCATGCAAACAGGAGAGACACAGCTTAGGCAAGCTCACAGGGACAGGACTGAGGAGGCTGAAGACTTTCTAGCACTGTTACTTATGGGTTGCCTGCAGCAATTCTAACTCCTCTAGCCTGTTTCCAACTTCGTTGCAATAAACAGAGTCCTACCAGTCACCTATTAAAAGAGCATAAAATACCACACAAACCTAATGCCTCTGGATCCAGGCCCCTGGTACCATGGAGATCTCTCACATGCCTTTTCAACAAACTACAGTGCCCAGTGACAATCACTAGATTTAACACACAAATTCCAACTATGGAAGGTCTGAAAGGCTCATTCCCATCATCCCATTCACAGCAAGGAGAAACCAGTGAAGGCTCAAATGTGATTAGGATGCCAGTCACATTTACTGCCTTATAGCAGTGCCCAGCTTCAGCCCACATTTCAGCATGAAGGAACTTGAGACTAACAGTACCAGTCACAGAAACAAAGCTGGGTGAGTACAGCAGAGGATGCACCCAGGTTCTTTGCACTGACATTTTCCTTTGTGCTGGAAAAACTTGTGCCCAAACAGCCTGAGTGCATTTTGATGTTAAATTACAATGATCACCTATTGGAGTTAATGACACCACTACAATCACCGTGTTGCAAAGTAGCAGCAAAAAGCTACTACTTGAACAGCTTCCTAACTGCTCCAGGGATGCCAAGTTGTTTTGTAATTCTCCAAAGAGCAAAATCCTAAATTCTTCGTGAAAACTTCCACATACAGTAGTCACTGTTTTCTGACCCATCCACTAAGGTCTTAGACTAAAATATTAAGGCTTTTTTTTAATCTATCTGTCACAGTTGCCTCTCACAGAGTACCCTCAACACCCATCACACTAAGTACTGATAAACAGCTTGCCTGATCACAAAGTCTGTTTTAAAATGATAAGAGCTCCTTAAAGGGCTTAAACAGCTCTCCTTTTGTTCAGGCATTTCCCCATGAACTCTCAAGAACAGCCCAAATTCACAGATCACTGATCAGCTGATAGGAAAAATAGAGGCAGTTTATTAATGCTCTCTGATCAAGAGTATAGCTTTTTCCAGTCAGGCTAGAAGCAGATACATTTAGCTTTTGAGGTCCCCAGTTCAATCCCTGGACGCCAGCCATGACACAGACCAAATGGTTCAAACAACAACTGAATAATCTCCAGCCCCTGAGATGGCCAGAATAAAGAATATACAGTGTTGGCCATGCTTGCTGATATCATGAGTTCTGACAGAAGCTCACATCACCCCATTGTGATGATGAAGACATTTCTTACAGTTTTGCATCTCCTAAGAAGTCCCATTATAGTATCATTTATCTTGTACATATATATATATATGCATGCATGTGTGTAAATATATATTAATTCTCTGATACATACTTATTTTCTTTTTGTTGGAAATTCATGATTATCTGGGGAAAGCCCAGAAGATTCAGGCTAGGTCTTGTATAATCCACAAAAACCTAAAATAACTAAAAGCAGCAGTCATTATCCTGTGAAGAAATTAATTTGGGTCCATAAAATTTTCAGTCTTATGACTTGGTCACACACACAGTCTGCCAGTGACCCGCAGCATTTTGGCATAGTCCAGTCACACACAAGCCTATTCGCTTGCTGACATTTGATAATAGAATTCCAGGTGGGCAGTTGTTCTCAGCCCTATACAGAGATGACACATTGAAGTTACTACTTTTTATAACTGGAGAAGACAGTCTTCACTTCAACAAGTGCAAGCAAGCCAGAGAAGCTCAAACACACAGGTCAGAAAAAAACCCAAAAAACCAACCCAAACAAACAAACAAACAAAAAAAACCAACAAAGCAATACAATAGACCAGGCACAGAATAGGGAAGGCAGCAGGCAGCTGATCAAGCTCACACATTCATTCTGTTCCAAGCTGCAACTCAAAGGACAATCTAGTAAATATTTTCGGGAACTTCTAGAGAAATACCATAAATTACACAAAACACTATCAAAGCAGATTCTATCTCACATATAGCACATAGTGGACTTCAGGGAAAGGTGAATCCTTGCATGAAAGAATGTGCTCAATTATGCAACTCATGGGGAGAAGCTCCACTTTGACTCCACCCAGAGACCAGCTCACACCTGGAGCAAACAGTATCTGGACCCTGTCATTTTAGCCCACACACTGCAGTGGTGCATTCTGCTCTCATTCTGTCCTGAGAATGACTTTGAGTCACCTACTGTAAGGCTTAGTGACACTTCAGTTCCAGGGTGGAGTGGGAGGCTCTGCTTGGGTTCTGTACTACAATCAATTACCATCATATCAGAAATTCCTTTGTGCAAATTAGACCAACGGTTGATTTGAAGGGGAGAGAGTTCATTTCCAGTTTCAGGAAGTAGGGAGCTCCAGTTCTAATGAAGAGGGTCAAAGAGTGAACAGAAAGGCTGGACTACTTCCTAGGGCCAGGAACAAGTGTCTGGCAGTGGTCAGCTAACCTCACCTGCCCCACCAAGCCCTCAGCCTTCTTGCATGCCTGAAGAACTGAAGCAAGCAAAGAACACATAGTTGGCACAGAAAGTGGTGGAACAGGTTAATGCGTTTGGGCCACGCTACCCTTCACTTATCAATAGCTTTGCAGAAATCATGGAACCCTCCTCCCGTGCCCAGTGACAAATCAGACTGTCTTCTCAAGCACTGGATATTCAGGCCCACTAATACCCTCCCTGTTTATCAGCTTTCTCCTGCCCTAGGCTGGAGAGGACACAGTAACCCCAGCAGCCTATCAGGGACCCGGTGACACGGCCGCAGGCAGCACCCCTGGTGCCTGCCCCTCGCCCTTCCCTCCCTGCTGTCGGCAGCCAAAAGAGAGTAAGAGGACGACAGAACTGTCCCATCTGCCGAACCTCTCCATCCAACTGCCCGAAATCCGACTCACAGACCGGCAACACGAACGCCCGGGACAAGGGACTGCAGCCCCGCGAACACGGGCCCCGGCGCGGCCCCTTTCCCCAGGGCGTCCTGGGAAGCCGCTTTATCCCCACTCTCCACAGCGCTGCCAGCGCCCGCGGCTCCGGTTTCGGAGTGGGAAGCAACTCAGCGCGGATCCAGCACAAAGAGGCCCCTGTCCCCGCGGCGGAGCGGAGGCGCGGGCTCCGGCGGGAGGGAGGGAGGGAGGGAGGGGGAGCATCGGCAGCCCCCAGTGACGGGGCGTCGGCAGCGGGCCGGCCCCGGGAGGCCGGCGGCGGGGCACCCGGCGAAGCTTAGGGACATAAAGGCAGCGAAGCTCCGGCGAGAGCTTCTCCAGCCCCTCGCGAACAACCCACGGGTACCGCAGCCCCGCCGCCCTTCCCAGCCCCGCAAGCCACCGCTCCCGTACCTACCGGGGGTCTCTGCTGCGCGTCCAGACGAACCGCGCCGAGCCGCCTCCCAGTCCCCTCCTGCCCACAGCCAGCGCCCAGCCGGGTACCGCCTCCCCCACCCGCCCCCTTTCCATGAGGAAACTTTTCCCTCACAGTTGCCAGCGCGTCCGGAGACACGCTGCCCGCCGCGGGAAGGCGGCGCCACGACCAGGATGGGCTCTGCCGCCAGGACCCGCGGCACCCCACGGGGCACAGGTCCGAAAGGCGCCGAGCCCAGGGGAGCAGAGCCCGCAGCGGTGATCCCGCCGCTTACCTCGCAGGCGGCGCAGCGCGGCGGGCAGCGGCCACCTGGGGGAGGCGCGGGTTGAGCCCTCCCCCTATTTCATCCACGGTACTCGGGGGTCCCGCCCCGCCTCCAGCAGCTCCCACGGGGCGGGCCCGGGCTCGGAGTGCTCCGATGGCAGCGGCGGGGCAGCTTCGGCGGCGGCTCCCGCCTCCCCGCCCCCGCCGCCCGGCCCTTGATCCAATTAACGGGAGCGGGCTCTGCCCAGGCAGGTGGGGTCAGGGGAGGGTGCCGGGAGGGTAGCGCCAGCTCCCGTCTTCGTTCCCCCACACCTCCACACTGAAGAGGGTCTGGAGCCGTGGAGTGAGGAGGGGGCTGAAGGAAGTCTGCCTGGCCGGGATCCCCCTCGTGGCAGCGGCGGGAGGGAGGCAGCCCTGGGAGGAACTGTCCGCTCGGCCCAGCCCTGAGTTCGGCTCCTGTCCGTGAGTTCGTTCAGCTGTGTGCTGTACCGGCCAGCTGACCTGCAGGGCCCGGAGCCGCCGGGGTGTGTTGGAGCAGGAGGTTCCCCGAAACCGGCTCCCACCCAAGTGAAGTGCTGTGGTCTCGCTTGGGAGAGTGGCATGGGTCACTCTCCCTGGCCTTAGAGGGTGGCATCACCTTAGTTCGCCTTGGCATCTGTCTTTCTCTTTCAGCGCTATCCTGCTAACTCTTTTCAGTCACTCTTCCATTCCTCTGAAAACGTCCATCTGAGTAATTCAGACCTCGTCTTTAAGCCATCGGAGCCTTTCAGATGACACCAGCTGTTTTCTAAATGCCAGGGAATTTGCCTGCCAGCGTTTCCTTTTGTAACGCCAGCCCCCCCGAGCGCAACTTCCCCTGGGGCAGGGCTTGTACAAGGAGCACTAGAAGACCTTACTGGCCTGCCTCCTGATTTCTTCCAAATGACTTGAGACACAATTCCAAGGACCAGCTGTGGGTTTGCAGTGATGTTTATTCAATTGGTGGAAAAAGGAAAGATAGAAAGCCTTGCGGAAGGAAGAGAGGAAAGAGCATGCCATAAATCATTCACTTCTCTGGAGCAGTATTTGGGTGTTTTGCCTTTCTTTACAGGTGCCCTAGATTTCATAAGAGCCAGAAAAATAACTGAGCTGATGCCCTTCACATACAGTCAAATGCTGTGTTAGAAAGCTGACATTAGAAACCATTCAACTTAATTTCTTCTGAGACCAATCCTCTGTTCGCTTTTACCAACACAGGGTCCCTGGAAGGTGGACACCCATGACAGGTCATTGCCATCATGGTGATGAGTATGCTTTTAAAAAGTAAGGAAAGATGCTTACCTTGTTCTCGAAGTTAAAAACAGTTGAGATTATGAGTAATAACTTAAGTCTTTTACTAAAACAAAACTGAACTCTGGCATAGATACTCCCTAATTCAATTAAGTCTGAGGTTTTGATTTCCATTATCAAATTAATGTACATTAATGAAGGTCAGAAAAGGTAAACATCTATAATCCTAGTCCATATCCAGTGTTTGCCGTGTGTTATGTTTTCATGCTGATTTCTATATCGATATCCCATGTGCATCTAAGATAGAGTGTCTAAGACAGATGCTGTCCATGTGGGACCTGGCCACCACCAATACTGATTTCAAGGCGAGAGTACTAAAATAGTATGGCTGTTGCAATCCTGTCCTCCAAGGCTGGAATAGCTTGGGGAAGGCAGGGTGCTCAGGTAAATGAGGTCATAATGATAGTGATCTTTTTGTTCATTTTCCTGGTATGAAAAGCTTAGCAATGGTCATGAGACAGAAGGAGGTCAGATGGCATGATATTTAGTCCTTCATCTCTAGGATTTTGTAATTTGTTTTACTTTTTTTCATGGAATATAGGCTTGTTTTCATATGCATGGCAAACTCCAGTTGCTCTAATGACATACGCATCAGTAGTGAGATTAAAGTAGACAAAAATATTCATGCTTTGGACAAAAATCCTGGCAACAAGGAGGCAGAACACCTAATGGTATTACTAATACCATGAAGCTGATCTTAGTTACAATATAGCTTTACTGGACCCAGTGACAAGACAACTTGATTTTGTGGGAGAGAACCATAACTGAGGCAGAGCCTCAACATAATTGTACGTCCAAGAAAAGGCATCATAAAAATAAGCCTTAATATCCTGCCCATGCAGAATTCCTCTGACTTTTTTGCATACTGCAGTTTGAAGAGTGTGAGACTGTAAATACATAAAAGAATATTTTCTCAAATTAGTCTTTCTCTTGCTTGCTTAGAGTACCATCCAGATACTGAGCTGTGGGACATCAGGCCAGTGGCATTTTTATTGTGTGTGAATTGTGTACTGTCTGCTGTACTTGCTCTTAGTGGATAATAATTACAAAAATATCTGGCGATCCTCTAAAGAGAAATCAAACTTGGTGTTAGTCATTGACACAAACACTATTTATCATGTGGCCTCATCTTGAGTACTGTGTGTAGTTCTGGGACTCAAAATTTAAGAATGATTTTGAAGTCCTTGTCTGTGTCCAGAGTGTGGCTTGTCTAGGTTGGAGAAAAGCAGGCTAAGGGGTGACCTCATGGCTCCCTACAGCTTCCTGAGGAGGGGAAGTGGAGAGGGAGCTGCTGATCTTTTCTTCTGGAATCCAGTGATAGGATGCATGAGAGTGGTTTGAAGCTGCATCAGGGGAGGCTTAGACTGGACATTCATAAGCCTTTCCTCACAGAGAGAGTAGTCAAACACCGGAACAATCTTCCTAGAGAGGTGGCCAATGCCCCAAGCTATCTAATTTTAAGAGGCATTTGGACAATGTCCTTCATACCAGACTTCAACTTGGCCAGCCCTGAACTGGTCAGGCAATTGGACGAGATGCTCATTGTAGGTCCTTTCCATAGGAAATTGCCTTTTCTACTCTTTTCTATTCAATTTCATTTCTAAAAAATGCTAACTATTATAGCTCCAAGATGCAAGTGTGTAGGTTACACTGTTTTTTGCTAATGGGTGCAGTTCTAAGACAAATGCTGTGTATTACAAAGGTGCCTGATGAGACTTTTAAGACTTTCTAATTGGGTCGATGTATATGTCCAAAACCAGATTATGTTAGTGATTATCGTTTTTGTGTATGGCATTCTGGTACATCAACTAATAGAACTTTGTTACTGTTCATGGAAAAATCATAAAGACTGAGTATTTATTGTTTTTCTGGGGAGTTTTTCTGTGCATTTTCTAGTACGGGAGAAAATCCACAGGTAACTGAGTTATAGTGCAAAGAACAGTAGCACCCAAAACCATACAGAAGGCATGGGTATGTGCAGCTATTTTAGAACCTGTGTCCATAGCCACCTGTGTGGATGACTGTACTTTAATTACTCAGCACAGTAACTGGTCGGCCTGAAGCAGGGGACCTTACTGCTCCAGAGATGGGGGACAAGGTTCCACACGCAACATGGCCGGCAGATAGCAGCCACCTTTGCAGGTGCGGGGGGGAAGTGCGGGTACCTCCCTCTCTTGGCTCAGCTCTTCCTTCCCCATTCTTGTCAGCTTCCTCATGAAGGTTCTGGTGCTCTCTGAGCTGCTCTCGACGAGACTGTTAACAGCTTTTGAGGTGCCTTTTGTTGTTGATGGTGTTGAAGTTGTATTCCAGTATCAGGTGCGTTTTCTTGTGGAAATGGTGTTTTAATTTTTTAATTTTTTTTTTTCTGACTGCCGTATTTGGGGCCCTTACCAGACAGCTTTAAGAGGACAATTTGGTGCTCTAAAAACTAATGAGGGGTGTATGATTCTGTGTGCTGCACTAAATGAACAACAGGAGATAAAGACGGATCGCGCGTTTCAGGCCAGCGTGGCCCGAGGAGCCGGAGATGCTGCTCATGCTGACGGCCGGGGAGGCCGGCAGGGGTAAGGGCGGCGGAGGCGGGCACCTCCAAGCACCCCGTGCCCTCCCCGGCCTCCCCCCGTCGATGCCGCTGCCCCTCTACGGTGCAGGGTGTCGGGGGCCGCCACGGCCGGCGAACTTAGTGCCGCTCCGGGGGGCCGGGCCGAAGGCGCTGCCCCCCGTTCCCGCCCCGGTTATGAAACCGCGGGGGAGGAGCCAGTGCCGGCCGCCGGCCGCGGCGGCGCCGGGAGAGCCGAGGCCGCGGGAGCGCAGGTGAGAGCGGGGCGGTCTGTCCGCCCGGGCCGCGCGGGCGCCGGGGGCTGCGGGGCGGCCGCCAACAAGGCCCGGAGGCACCGGGAGAGGGGCGCTGCCCGCCCAGCAGCATAAATATGTTAAATATAGTAGGGACAGATAGCCGTGACGGCCATTCAGGAATTCTGAATAAGCTCAACGCGAGCACAGGCTCAGCCTAGGGATGCTCTGCGGGAAGGAACTGCGGCTGCGGACGGCGTTTGGGGCTCGGCCCACTGGCTGCAGAGAAGGCCGTGGGAGGCCCAGGCTTTTCCTCAGGGGCCTGGTGGCGTTGTGGCCGGCATAACACGGGACACGAGTGGCTGAATCCCAACACCGTCAGAAGAGCAGTCCCGGTGTGGTTGTCAGGCGGTGCAGGAGCCCAATCTAAATACCAGGTGGTGGTTGTGAGGAAGAATGGCCATTATGCAGGAATAAACTTCTGAGCCCATTTGTTGCAAGGCCAGACAGCCTTGGCCATCGTCATAAAAACTCTGACCTTTCACTTAGCTGAATCTAAAGAGCTCAGTGTGAGCTACTAGAGAAACAGTTGGGGTATTATGTGGTTTCACAGTTGTACTTTATGCAGACCTGTGGGTTTTAGGCTTAAAAGTCTGGTAGAGGCACATCTGTCAAAACATATTCTAGTGCTTTAAGTTACGTTAATTTTCATACGTGAACGAAGAAGATTTTATTGAACCTGTTCCTCTCTTTGGTAAAGAACAACAAAAAGCTAGTGTCACCCCAAAGAAAGAGGATACAAGTCTAATCACTACCTTCAGACTAACTGGGACATGTTCGATTCCAGTTTTCCTCTGTCTTCTGGTTAGAAGTGTATGACAGTTTAACCTTCCATACTTGCTTTGCTTTCAGTGGTCAGACAGAATGGCTCCAGTGAACCAGCAAAAGGACAAGAAGCGTGAGAGGGCATGTCAGCAGTGGCCAGAAGAGGCAAAAGCAGCTGGGAAGAGGAAACGGGACTATGGAGAAAGAGGGAATGAGAAACAAGAAAAGAAATTGTTTGTGAGAAAAACATCTAAACCTTCAGGGAAAATCGGTAACATTTACTCAGATAGTTACTCTTTTTTCCTACCAGATTTACTGCAAATGACAGGCATTGACTAGTTGAAGAGGGAGAATGCCAAGAAGCATGTTCAGACATGAGTGTTCAGATGGGGTTAGATGTTGAAGTAATAGGCAGACTTGTATTGGGGTAGTGCGTCCTCCAAGTTTTTGTGTAGTGAGTGTGTGTACATGCATGAATGTTTTAAGTTTTGAGACTCCGTACCCCTTGGTGAAAGCCTAAAGCACTGAAGATGCTGTTATAGCCCATTTGAGGGTGGTTAAGTTTTGTAGAATTCCTATATTACCAGATCTCTGCTTTAGTGTAGGACAGACCAGTCTTGGTAATACATCCTTACTCTCATGCAATTCTGAATGCACTTGTTAGTTTTAAGGTTGGTGTCCTACAGCATCCACTGTGAACTGGTATTTTCACCCCATTCTTTCCCTGTTTTCACTTTTGCTACAGTATGTACGAATACTTTCTATCTCTGTTCAGATTAGAATGGACAGAATTTTCTCTTAATTAATTCTCCTTATGTGCATTTTTCTCCTGTAATGTCTAACTTAGGTAAAAAAAAAAAAAACTTAAAGATTTTTTTATGTAATGTGGAGTTATGATTAATTTCTAATATACTGTGAAGTTTAATGCTTTGCATTATTGAGGAAGTTGTCTAGACTTTACCTACAGCAACTTCATAGAATCAGTTAGGTTCAAAAAGACATTTAATATCACAGAATCCAATTGTTAACCCAGCACTGCCAAATCCACCACTAAACCTGTCCTTAAGTGCCACATCTACGCATCTTTTAAATATCATTAGGAATGGGGACTCATCCACTTCCCTGGGCAGCCTGTTCCAATGCTTGACAACTCTTTCAGTCAAGAAATTTTTCATGATAGCCAACCTAAATCTCTTCTGGTGCAACTAGAGACCCTTTCCTCCTTCCTTGTTACGTGGGAGAAGAGGCCAGCTCCCCTCTCCCTAAAGCCTCCTTTCAGGTGGTTGTAGAGAACAATATGTTCTGTCCTCAGGTCCTCAGCCTCCTTTTCTCAGATAATACCTTTAATTCCGTCAGTGGTTTAGGAAATCACTAGGGTTACTGCCTTTTGTGGAGATACTATGTGCTTTCTGTACAATTTTGGCTTAAGGATCTAGAAATTACTGAAGTGTCTTTTAAAAGTCAGAGATACAGGGGTTTTATGATTTTGCACACTTCCATTGTGTGGTCCGTCCAAACCTGGAGGAGTTAGCAGGGTGAATAGTGACAGTGCCTTTTCAAACAGGCAAAATGCTCTGTTTGAAAAGAATTCTGTCTCTAATTGTAGATAGTTCAAATATCTTTTGTAGTTAATGTAGCTACATGATTTTATTGTAACTTTATGACCTGATTTTTGTATTTGGTAAGCATCTGCCATTACTGTAAAATACTTCAGAAAAATGAGGCTAATTATAATTTTCCCTTAACCCTTTCTTAAAAAGATGAAGATCTTTGTATTTGAGCTTTTCCATTCTGTGTTCTACTTTCTGGAATTTTTTTTTTCTCCTGATCCATATAGGACAGTTTCTATTTCTCACAATTAAACCACCTTTTTAGAGGCTTTCTTTCAGCTGATTCTAAAAAGGCCTGAAGCTTTGTTTCTTAATAAATTATCCTTCATTGTAAAATGGAATCTGAAAAAAAATCTCAATTTACGTCACCTCTGAAAAAGGAACTGTGGAAACCAATTCTTCAGTTAAAAAAAAGAAATTAGAATAGAAATACTTTTCTACCTATTTCAACAGGTGTGACAAGTGTTCTCACTATGTTGACATGCAGACAAAGAAGTGTGCTTTTCTCCATTGCATTAAAGAAAGATTTAATTTAGGTTCTAATCATATAGGATGATCCATGTGTTTTCAGTCTCTGGTTATTTTTTTTAAATAAGTGTCATTAAATGAAAATAGCATTTGTGTTTCTTAAGAATTTCATTTGACATTTAGATCCCCCGGGGTGTTACAGACTATTGGTGTGGGGGTGATTAGATCACAGGCATGGGACTGAACAGATCTAGTTTTTATGTAAAGGTCCCTGAAGACAAAAATTTGGAACATGAACAAAATGTAGAAACAAGCTGTGCTCTCAGCAAAAATCAGTCTGAACAGAAAGGTTTTCAGGCAGTGAGGTGTCAGCAAGTCTATTATCAAATACAAAACTCTCAGTGCTGTAAGCAGACCGTATGGACTACAGCGTGAACAGACAGAAAGTTCTGTTTCACAGCAGACGTTTCAGGAACTGTGTGGGGGTTCATGTTGCCATACTTGGGAAATTTTCAGGTGTTCCTGCTGATCACACGTGACTTTTCTTTTGCTGTATGCAGGGGCTTATCACCTCCCATGGCATATTTCCAAGTTGCTTGGAAGTTGCTTGGGGCTTTGGACAGCAGCATTGTGTTTTGGGTATGAAACATTAAAATTGTGTGCTGTCCAAGAGGTGCACTACCCACCTGTGGCATTGCTTTAGTCCTTGCTTGTTGTCTTTGATAAGTCTTTGGGAAACAGAAGGAAAGTTTAATGAGAGGAAGCATACAGAAAGCTCTGCTGGGCTAACAGGATGCACTGGACTCCATAATTGCAGAAGCTGTCGCATCTTAGATGTATCAGAATTTTTTAGAGGCTTTTCTCTTGTGACTGAAGCTTTTCATGGATGTAGCAGCAAATGCATATGTCTTCCTATATTGTTTAGTGAATGAGCATGACAGGTGTTGCTAATCAGTAAGTTTTACTCTTTTCCTCACTGGCAGGTTGCAGTGGAAGTGGATTTGTGATGAGAAACAAGAGAGTCCTTTCCTCTCAGCTGGAGCGGCGATGCAGCATTGTTCATTATGTCTACCAGAAAATGCTGGGAGGCTCCATTCAGGCACAGCTCAGGCAGGTGAGGAGTGTCTCTGTCAGGACCTGTTGGACATCTCAGCTCCCTACATAAAAAGATTTTCAACACAAGCAGAGGAATTTTAAGGGGCCTAAAAAGTTGCCCGCATATGCAGTTTGTGTCTCCAAGTCTGGTGCACCCTTATGTTTCTTAACCCTGTAAAATATAAGAGCTGAGATGGCCTTCCCTTTTGGTCGACCCATTCCTGACAGTTTTTATCCTCTATTAAATCTGTACTTCCTTGAATCGTATTTAAACTTGCCCACTTTCCCAGTTGAGTTAATGCACAGGGGTACTTTTGCATGCTGATCTGACTGTTTTGTGATACTGTTCTTGTATGCGCTCTACTTTGCCAATCTTGTCAAGTGTTGATTTTTTCCTCTTCACAGACATAAGCCATCAAGCTCATAATGTTTTACTGTTTCACAGAGCCGAACACCTTTCATTTGAAAATTAATTCTTTCTGTAACATCCATAGGTGGGAAGCACCTGGGCGAGCTTTGTTGTTAAGAATCTGTGTGAACATACTAACATTAATGACAATTAGAGATTGTTAGTATTCCTCGTTCAGAGAATCTCAGGGATGCTTGCAAAAGTCATAATTCTCTTTACCTTTTTAACAGAGATTGGAACTGGCTTTTCTGCGTTCTCTTTCCTCATACTGCCTCTTTCGAAGAGCAAGTCCCTTTGACAGGAGAGTGACATGTCTGGAATGGCACCCAACACACCCCAGTACGCTAGCTGTTGGTTCCAAAGGTGGAGACATCATCCTTTGGGACTGTGAAGTACTTGCTAAAACTTGCTTTATAAGAGGGGTAAGCCTTTGAATGTGAGGAATGGGTGGAAGGGAAAACTGGAGTACTAAGAAATACTGCAGATGAAAACTGAGGTTTGTTGTGAGAAGCATGGACGGGTGTCAGGCTTTAGAGTAGCCAGTTATGGGTAGGACTGAGATGCAACAGCACGTCTGTTCCTAAGTCCCAGACTGTTTTGTCACTGGGAAGAACTGAGGCTTGAAATAAGTTTATAATGAAGCAGCACTTGGTGTGTGCTCAGAGGAAAAATAATGCAGCAGCTGGCAAAACAGTTATCTTTAAGGGATGCCAGAAGTAAGTTGTCAGAGACGGTCTATCTAGGTATCGACTTTTTATTGTGGCAGATGAAGAAACATCTTTGGAGAGAAACAAGGTGCCTTTATCTCAAGTGAGAAACTAAGGTAGAACAAATGGTTTGTACATCTGGCATACCCCCTCATTGCTGTATTCAGCCATTTCCATTCCAACAGGGGCTCAGAGACTTTATCACCTTTCAAAGTTAAGATACACATTGAGAGGTCTGTCCTCCAGAAATTCCAGAGTGACCTCTTTCTGTAAATAGTGTGGTGCCAGACAGCGAGAGACTACCTTGCCTGGGGACTGAAGGAATTGCAGATTTGTCCTGCAGGAGGGCAGCTCCTGGCTTAGACAGCCATCGTGTGGGAGACAGGGTTGTCTTTCCTGCTTAGAGGACTGTGGTGTGTTTCACTGTTACTGTTAAAGACATAGCAGTGCCTGCAGACTTACAGAACACACTTTTCTCCTTCCCCAAAACTCAGTGGATTTTTCTTTTGTTCATCCCCTTCCTTGTAGATGGGAGCTGGAGGGGCCATCACAGCAATGAAGTTTAACCCTTTTAACCCTAGTCAGCTGTACACTGCGTCAGTTGCCGGCACTACCACCCTGCAGGATTTTAATGGCCATACTGTCCGGGTCTTCACCAGCACCGAGGACTGGGAGTAAGAATACAGTAATGCTTTGGGCCCCTGTGTCCTGCTGGCAGAAGCACTACAGAGAGAGAGAGATGTTTGTCTCTTATATGTGAGAGCTGGGCTTCCTCTTCCTCATATACATGTCCTTTTTCCTCTGAGTTTCAGGGAGGCTCATTCTTTTTATTTTTCCTTGAAATGGGATAGTGGGTAGGAAAGAGCTTTTCACTAATGGGGAGGGACTCTTTGATGCTGCTTACTTCCTGTTGTACATCAGTGAGTTGGGGTCCTGTGGATTTCCTTATCTGTTCTTAACACATCACAAAGCTCTGTGCCCTGGGGACCTTCTGACCTCTTCACCTGCTAGCAGTGCTGCTTGTTGTCAGATGGTTTTTACAGGACAATTCCTAGTTCTCTCCATGCTTCTGCACAAATGCCACTGACTTCAAGCAGTACCTGCCATTAGGGTCATGCCAGTTCATCCCACTGAGCTTCTGGTGCTTCTCTAAAATACCAAAATTAAGACTCTGGGTTCCATTAGTAGTGATTGAAGAGAGGAGATGAATTGCTAGAAGCAGCTCTCAGAATTATCTCCTCTAGACTTGTTTTTTCTGTGGACTCATGAGGAAGCCTGAGCTCTTCAATTAGTTACTTGAGTTCTGTGCTTGAAGGTAAGTGAGAGAATTTAGTTAGCTTTCACTTTACTTTCTCCCATCTAATTCTGAATACAGCTTTCATGGTTACATTTTAATTTGGCTTTTCACCTGCAACCTTGTAATAGGGCAGAAAGTGAACCCAAGTCATGCTGAGATGACTGGTGGGTTGAGCAAGGAGAGATAAACTGGGTCCTGGGACATGAGGATCTTGTATTCCAGTGGGATGCCTGTCACAACAATGATGGCTGGATTTCATAGGGCATGCCATCCTCCTTCTACTGCTGTAAAGAGAGACAGACTATGGGCAGGCCCTTTTTCATCTTCATTGGCCTCTTGAAACCTAGTATTTATGGGGAGACTTTACTAAATAGTTGTTCTGTGAGCAGCAGCTGGAGTGCACTTGAGTACCTAAGAGTTTGGGGACTCCCAGCTAGCTCTTTTTTCTGTCTTTGGGTAGGGTTTCTACTTTTCCTCAGTAGACAGGCTGGGGGAAAACAACATCACAACAGTAACAACACAACATAACATAGAACATAAGATTCCTGTGCCATGGAGTTAGCAGTAAGATTTGCACTTGGCTTTTCCTGCTTGTTGGTACCTTGAGAAAGACCAGATACAGCACTGGAAGCAGCCTGTAGAGAGCTAGTCAATGTAGTCGCTGTGAGAAAAGCTGGGTGCTGGTCTATCATGAGATTTCATGGGGTTTATGCATGGTATGGTGCTGGTGTTGCTTGTGATCTCCTAAGCATGGTCTGAGCCACGTGGTTCACTGCAGATTAGTCCTATCTCCATAACAGAAGTAGCAATCCTTGCTGCTAATGAGGTTTGAAGGCTCAGAATGTATGTGTTCAGATTTGAAACAGGTTAGAAAAAAAAAAGAATTCTGTATGTGCTCTGCCAGAAAGCAGTGCTTGTACTTCGAGAAATTGACAGTGTGTAACAGGAAGTGACTGTTGAATTAAGATTTTCACTCTAACCTTGATGTCTCTTGGCTTTGTGTGTATTTCAGAAAGGGCCAGGAGATTCTCTTGGAGACATCAAGTTCAGTCCTTTTGAGGCAGAGAAGCTTTATGTGGCATCAGGTGATGGCACCCTAAGTCTGCAGGATCTTGAGGGCAGAGCGGTGCAGGTGATCTCTCGTGCCCTGGACTGTGGCCATGAGCATCATAACGTTTGGTGAGAAGAGGGCACTGCAAGGTTAATTCTCTGTTCCTTGGGGTTGATGCTGTGTTGCTTCTTTATCTCTGCCAGTGTTAGGAGACTCTTGGTATGAATTGGTCCCGTGGGGGAACTTGGAGATAGGGTCCTGGTTGCTAGGCAGCCACAGGGCACTTAGGCTTTTACATTAGCAGAGAGTGCTGCCCACGTCTCCCCATGTTACTTTCTGGTGATGCCATCTCCTGTCTTGCAGATACTGACAGCTTTTCTTAGGTGAGAAGAGCAGGATAACTTCCTTCTCGTCATTGTTGTCAGTAGTCTGTTTTGTCAGCAGTAGCTCAGGTAGCATAAGGAAAACCACAAAGCATTCCTGCACAACCTGAGTTTCAGTTTATTGAGTTTACCCGGTGGCCCTTTTGCAGACTTCAGGCTCACCATGTTAATTTTCATTGCCTTGAATTTTTAGAATAATTTATCTTGCAAGTGAAGTTTTTGCAACAAATTCCCAAAGGACCCCAGCTTTATTCTCACTGCCCTTCTCCCAGAAGAGCTGGCATTAAGACCTCTGTCTTTATCAGATAAATTTCTATTCAGTGTTGATTCCTGGAGCATGAAGTTGAGACAGTTTGACGTGCAACTTTTCTTTGGACAGAAGTCCAAAGCTTCTGTCTTTAGTGCTGCTTCAGTGTTTTGTGGAGAATGCAATTTTAAAGCTGTGTCTCCACATTTATTGAAGTCCCAAGGATGTTCTGATCTTTCCCAAGGTATTTTCATGTGCAGGCACCAAGTAGTTCTTCAGCCTCAATTATGTTCCACTGTTGCAATGTGTTACACTCCATCTAATAAGCACTTCAAAATGACTTTGAAGTTGTTTCACTTTCAGTCACCAACAGAAAGCATTGCTGATAAGCTGTCCTTCCTGATACTCAGGCCCACACCACCAGGCAGATTTCAGTTACATGCTGTTGTAGTCTCCCTTGTCAGGGACAAGATATGAATGAGAATTCCTGTTGCCTTCACTTTTATTTAGGAACAGCACTGATTTGTGTCTTTCTCTCTAGTTGCTGGTACTGCAGTGTGGATGTTTCTGCAAGCTGCCGTGCAGTGGTGACAGGTGATAATGTGGGCAATGTGGTCCTGCTCAGCACTTCTGGTGAAGAGGTTTGTATGGCTCCATGCAGCATCTCCCCTACAGGAATCTTCATGGCTCATGTGTTTTCTACTCTACAGGGACCCTGGAAAGAGGAGCAAGTAACTTTTAGCCCAGGCGATGAGTTCGCTCATTGTCTGGGTAGTGAGAAATCCTCCACTTCTGCCACCTAGTAGACATTTTACATTGTTGAATGTAATGGTAATAATTTCTAAATAAGGAATTATATTACCTGTCATGTGCTACCCCTTCCTTAAGAGTATTTGCTAATAGCCAGAGTAATTATAGGGTAACCTGAAGATGTGAGCACCCTCTGCCAGCGACCTTCACACTTCCAGAAACTTAGTGCCCTAATGGGACTCATTTAGGAAGTACTGCTTTGCTGTACACCTTTCCATGACCTGGGGGTATAAGGCACGGAGCAGTAATGCATTGAATATTGGGATGGAAATTGCACTCCTGCCATTGGACACGAGAGGGCAGGCAGAGGCAGACTCTGAGTCTGGAGTAGTAGCGAAAGAGGAGAGAATAGTTGGACTGGGCCCTGCTTCAAGTGCATGCTGTATTGTCACACTGGCACTGCCCTCTCTCCTGCATGTGAGGGTAATATCTGTAAAAGTTTGCCACCCAGTGAGCTTAGCCAGAGGCAGCTGTGTAAAGTAGTGGGCAGAGTCAGGAGTGCTCTAAGTCACTTGTCCTTATTCAACATTGGTTGCTGACTTTTTTTTTTTTTCCTCCTGGAAGAACGTGACAGTCTTTTCTGCAGTTGGAAGGCATCCCTTACGCTAGGGAGGATAGGCCAGCTTCAGCCTTTGGATTAGAGATAACTCCTGGCTTTCTATAGATATTTATTCATGGCTGCTTTGTGTTTATTTGTTGTTGTTAATTATTTGTCCTACCCTCATGTTTCTGGAAATCAATTATATCTCCTCTCACCTTTTTTACTTAAAGCAAGATTTTTTGGTTTTCCACACAAAGCAGTTCCTTCCTTCTCGTGTTTTGGCACAAGATTTTCTCTACATGTTCCAGTTGTTTAAATCTTTCTGCAAGTGAAAGACTGGCACTGCTTAATGTCTTCCAGATGTGATCTTACTTTTTACAGTGGCACTAATGTTTCTCTCCATGAAGACCTGGGGTTATTTTCTTTTCTCATGGCTGTAATAAATTGGCAGATCAGAGTTTTTCTAGAATGAAATAGTTATTTCCCAAGGTCATTCTTTTCCTTTATTGTTTCCAGTGAATACACTCTTGGGGTATTTAAGAAGTTTTGTTACTCTGTTTATGTGAGACCTATTTACTTGGCACTATAGATTATAATTTAATTTCTTTAATCCAGATCTTGATTATTTTTTTCTATGTGATTTTCTGTTTGCTGCAGATCTGGAAGCTGAAATTGCACAAGAAGAAAGTGACTAATGTAGAGTTTAATTCCCGATGTGAGTGGATGTTTGCCACAGCATCTGTGGATCAGACCGTCAAAATTTGGGACCTCAGAAACATCAAAAACAAAACAAACTTTCTTCATCTGCTTCCACATGAGAAACCTGTCAATGCAGGTGAGTTAAGGATTTCATTACGTAGATGTCTGCAGAGCCACTTGTCTCAGCTGTTATTGTGGTGACATGTTAGGTTTTGCTCAGATTCCAAGTTGCATGGTAATTAAAGCAAGGTAACTGTTGGGAATGTGTGGCCAGAGGCAGGGAGGTGGCATGGGCAGCTGCAGCACATTCTTAAGACTTGCCATACAAACTGAGACACTATACCTTAGAAGTGAGTTTGCAAGCAGCAGCGGATGAGATTAAAAAACCGAATTTATTGGGGCAATCCCTTTGACAAGAACAGAGAATGGAACTCAAACCTCTGTTTCTTGGGTGCAACTTTACCAGTTGATGGAAGTCCAAACTGAAGGTGCCCATCTCATTATTCCACTGCCTTTTCATTTGAATGAGCAAGTTCCTTTCTTTGCAGTGTTTCGTCCTGTGATTCTGAAATGAGAAAAAATTTTCTTCTTAGGTAACCCAACATGTTACATGGTTACAAAACTTTTTGTAAGAGTTTTGAGTTTGCTTGAGACAGGTAGTCTGTCTTGTCAAAGTCTTATCTGTTGGGACACACAGCCATATTCACATCCCAATTAAAGAAATGGTGGATTTTCAATTAGCAAAAGGTGACACCTATGTTTCTTGTCAGTCACAGCATCGTGATCTTTAGTTTGCCTTATTGTCCTACTTTCCTAGCTTACTTCAGTCCAACACATGGTGCCAAGCTTCTGAGCACAGACCAGCACAATGAAATCAGGGTTTACTCATCTTCAGACTGGACCAAGCCACAGCATCTGATTCCACATCCACATAGGCAATTTCAGCACCTCACACCTATTAAGGTGAGTTAATTCTAAGAGAAGCATCATGCATGGTGCTAGCAGCTGTGTGCAAATCAGAAATGGTCTGGTCAAGATACTGCACTGGTGGGTGTAGTACACTGCTGCAACTCCCAGTGGTGCACTGTTCCTCAAGCTGTGGGTGGGATTATATATCAGTTGTCTGGGTTGTGTGAGTGCTGAGCTCTGACCCTTTCTCTCAGCTCTCCATGGCTCTGTTTTCTATCAGGCAACGTGGCATCCTCGCTATGACCTCATTGTCGTAGGTCGCTACCCAGACCCCAAATTCCCCGGCTACACGCTGAACGAGCTGCGAACTGTGGATGTGTTTGACGGAAACACTGGCGAGATGGTTTGTCAGATCTACGATCCAAATGCTTCTGGGATCATCTCGGTGAGTTGAGTGCTGCAGCTGAAAGGGCTGTCAATAACACTGCTCTCTCTCTCTGGGAACGAGGCATGGCTTAGGGACTAGAACCATATCCAGTTTACTTGTGACGGACTCATGCTGTCATGGGATATCGCTACCAGCTAAACCTGCTGACTCAAGCAGGGCTAGTCCATAGTCCTTTGTGGGGTTTTTGTGGTACTCTTAGGGTTTTTCCAGATGGTTTGTTGCTGTTATATAAGCTGTGGTGCTCTTATGACTGTTACATAAGCAGTGATGCTCTTACAGACTCTGTGTTTTCATTTTCAGCTCAATAAATTTAACCCTATGGGAGACACACTGGCTTCTGGCATGGGTAGGTAAACAGAACGTGGGGCACTAAACGTGTGGCTTCTAGTCCCCGAAAATGTCTGGCTTGCTATTCCAGATTAAAGCAAGTTGTGAGATGTTTGCCAAATCTTGCTAGTAGGCCTTTACAACTTCCTATGTCTGTTACAGTGATCAAGACCTTCCTTTCAGCCCCTTCTTACACCTTTGCACTTGGGAAACATTTTCCTAGTCATCTCCTGTGAAACATCAAGTCTGGAGTGGGAAGCCTCCCAGCAGCCGGGAGCCACTGCCACCTGCTGTTCATGAAGCAGTAAAAGAAAACAATGGAGGGGAGAAAGCCCTTTCCTGCTAGGCTGTACCATTTCCCTTTATCTCATTTCCTAGGCCGCAGAGCCAAGTTTAGTCAGTTTTTCGCAGTGATTAAGTTAGCTGGCTATAAACTTAGGTTTTATGAGACTAGGAATTACTTATATTTCTTAGTTAGATCAGATTTCTATGGCTGTATGGACACAGCATCTGCAATAACTATTTTTGCATCCTCTATACATTGGAAATATCTTAGAAAAAGTCTTTTGAATTTCTGGCATTTAAGTGACATAGCCTAAGGAATTATGATTGATGTAGAGTTTCTGATATACAGCATTTAATTTTTTTTAGGCTTTAATATTCTGATCTGGAACCAGGAAGAGATGGCAGCCAAGAAGCATGAACATCTTTTGAAAGCCATGACAGACACAGAGATTGAACCATGAGAGAACAGTGAATTGGAAGCTGGAGTTCATCCAGACATGAAGGGCAGAGGCAGGCAAACCCTGGCAGAAGCACACTCAAAAGTTAAGTTAATGTGTGGGGAGCTGGAGGAGATGAAACCAAAAAGCAGTGATTCTAAACCCCAGGGAAAGAGGTGAAAACAGATGGATCTAGAAAACTGATTTAGTATTTTGATCCTTTCTGAATCCCAGGGTACAAACTCAGTTGTTGGCAATGGGCAGTATAAGCCATGCAGGGAATTAGGCTTTGTCCTTCCTGGATCTGATGTTGCTTCCCTGATCCTTTTTGCCTCCCTTTCTAGAAAGTTGTGTCAGTACTTGGTTCCTCCAAGTGGAGGTACTACTCGTTTTCTGAGGCACTAGGAAAATTTCAAAGATGTTCCCAGATCTTGCTGAAGTTAGTGCTTTCAGCCTACTGTATCTGTTTGTCATCGCTTGTCAGAGGTTCCCATTTCCTGTAGTCTGCAGTAGAGCACCTCATGACAGGGTCCCCAGCCTGTTCTAGTCCAACCAAGTTGAGAAACCATTTGCTAACAGGATTGACATCCTGAAAAAGTAGAATGTTCATGGGGGTGAAGTCAGGGATAGCTTCCTAGGAAGCACCAAGCTCTCCCATATGCAAGCTTGGAAAATGTGTTTGTTAAAACATCAGGCATAGCCTGTTCTCTGCTTGCAGCTGTTTAACTGGACCACAAAGAATAGGATGCCAGAGGTCTCTATCATTGATTGCAAGGACAGTATGGAGCTGGGCACCTACTGATTCTGTAGTTTCTATTTTCAGAGTTCTAGGCTGTTTCTTGCCAATGATTAGGTAATTTTTTTCACCCATGCCTATGTGCTTCAGAATGTTTGGTAAGAGTGTTATAAAACAGAAATGAGGGATTTTTTTCCAAATACCCCTGCTCAGAGCCAAATCTCAAGATGGTTGTTAACAGTTAAGTTTTGGGTTTTCTAGTTTGTTTACAAGGCTGACTGGGGCCTTGCTGCTGTCCCAGAGGTTGATGGGATGGGATGGGCTCCAGGCCTGTGCAGTTTCTCCACATTCATGTTTATAGTTTTGCAATATTAATATCAATAAAATTTTGTACTAAACTAAAATCCTTTAATAGAGTGGCTGCTTTGAGGACACTGCCAAACTGCTTCTGTAGGGGAGAAGTTTGAGACCTTTCTACAGGAGGGCTATGAGATGTACAACCATGGTAGAAGTACCATTCATAGTACTGGGTCTGCAGCAGACCCCTCCAAGTTGCACAGGATGCATCAGCTGTATCTATGCATAGCTGCTACAGTCAAAGCCAGTTTATGACAAATCTCCCTGTGTTGTGTGTGGGATTGTGAAACAGGGAATTCCTTTAGGGGGGCTATGCTGCAGTAAATTCTGCCTGCTTTCCAACACTGAGCACACTGGTGATAACCCTGTGAACTCCTAGAGAAGAAGAGGAGTAGAGTTCAGTGCGAAATTGATTTTAATAATGAAATGTATTGGAACAAGTACAGAAAGTCATTCACAGTCAAAATGTCTAAATCATCATAGAAACATTTTCTCTGTGTGTGCAAAATTTGGAGCCTTTAAAAATAACAGGTCTGGTCCTCTTAAATGCACTTTCTATCACTTCTTTCTTGTGCCTGTTTTCACAGGCAGTAGCTTTTTCTTTATGACTGCCTTGCTGCGCAGGAGACCTAGTTTGTATCTTCAGAGGACAAAAAGGTGAGGAAGATGCTGAGAACAGCAAGCTGCTTCTGCTGATTTAGGGTTCCCATGCTGGCAGATGCTGATTACGATGTGGAGAAAAGTCCCCACGGTACTCCTTAGGGGGAACAAAAGTAAATGTTTGTAACCTAAGAACTGGCTTGTGCATCCAAGAGGGGAAGGGAACTGCACCAGAAAGGGAAGTGAAAGTAGGAAATGAATGTGCAGTATCACCATGTGAAGAGCCTGTGCTTCTGGTGCCTGCTGCAGTCTCTCATTTTCTGCCAAAAAACTACAGGGCAGGTGGTGAGCACTTGGTGTGAATGTCTCTGCAGCAGCTGCAGTCCACAGAGAGGCCTGGCTGGAGAAAGAGCCACACTTCGGACAAAATGCCCAAGTGTGACAAATAAAGGAATCCACAGCCACCTATCAGCTCTGATCCTTAATGTCTGTTTGTTGTCCATCCAGTAGGGAAGATAGGAAGAAAAACTATAGAACTTGGCATTTGATGTAGTCTTAGGTAAACAGCTCGACTACATCTCTTAATTACAGCATAAAAATATTCTGCTAGTAAAGCATGTTCCTTGGGCTGAAATCTGGAGTACTGGATACTCCCTTTAATAGGTCCTTGAAGTTCAGATGTGGGAAGTAAAATTGAAACTTGGGATCTTTAGACAGAAGCCAAGTTTCTTATCTAGGGGGACTTTTCTTTCTAGAGCCAACACTGCACAAGATATTGAGTGTGGGATTGCTTCTGTCACAGGAATTGCTTTCTCTCATGAAGCTCTTAGAGCTTCTTTGAGTTCTACTCTGATTCTACTCTGAGCCAAATTGTGGGACTGATTGAAAACTGCTGGGTTTTCAGTCTTGTCCTGATTTCAACACAGTCCTCTCTTGACCCACAATGTGAAGAGGGGAAAACACTCAGTTGCCAGCAGCAACTACTTTACAGCAACTTCAAGAACCACTTTATATATCTCCCATCATCTGCAGCAGTTCCCTCTGCATGGACAGTAGATGAGTCTTGCTGCTTTGTTGGTGAGCTGCACCCTCAGCTCAAGTCCATCCTTTCCACCATCAGCAGCCCTATGGTATGAGGGAAAAGCATTCAAAGCAGATTGAGCCTGAGGAGAAATGCAACTGGATGTGGCAGCTGCTGGAGGCCCAAGCTTCTCTGACACAGTCATGGTGAGTGGTAATGTTTACAGTCACTTGAAAGGAGGGAAACTTGAAACTGGCCATGTTGGGAATCCCAGACTGGAAAAGCTGTATGAGGACTGAGGCACCACACAGTACATTGGCTTCGAAGTTAAGGTATCATTTCCTTAGAGTAGCTCAGTTCTTTTTCTCAGTTCTTTCTAAAGGATATCACTTTAGAAAGCATCCAGAAATCAAGTCCAGGTTTGTTCTGGGAAGCAAAGGCCAAAACAGAAGAATGCTGAGTAACTGAAGGTGCCCAAAGGTCAGGGGTAACACAGCTCCCTCCTACTGCCTGGGAAGGAGTTGAAGCAACTGTCAGGCCTGCTCTTCTCCTTCATTGGAAACGTGCCTGTAGCCAGAGGGCTGAGACTGTATGCGAAAGAGTACAGTCAAGAGGAGAATAATAAGGAGAAGGAGAATGGATCCACACACAGCCAAACCCACAAAGAGTTCTGTAAGGGAGAAAATAAGTGGTCAGCATGGTATCATCCAGACTTTCCCCTTCTATCACACTCTGGTCAAGCCTGGGCTCACCTGTGTCATGCAAGCTGCTTGATACCTTGCATTCTTGCTCCCAGTCCTGGGGAATAACAGGATCTGTGAGTTCCAAGAATCTTTGCAATGGGCATTTATGCGGACAGCCAGGAATTGTCAGTGGGAAGGGTTCCTTCCCACTCTCATTCCGATAAAACATCTCCACAGAGAAGTTACTGAAAATGAAACACAGCAAGATAGTTTTTCTTTTCTCTAGTTGAAGTCATCCCTTCCCAAAAACTCAGTGTGCAGACCCTTTCCTTTATTCTGGTGATACGTTCTCCTCATGAGAGTCTGCCATTAGGAGCAAGATTGCATTCCCCAAGAGTGGAGCCTAGCCTAAGTATCTAACCCTCGAGGTGAAATCACAGCAGATGTCTTTACTGCAGCCCTCACCCATCATCCTCTTGGTACAGTTCAAATAAATGACATGAGGCGTATGGTGCTTGGATCTTGTTGTAGACATCTAGAGCCATCTGCAGTGCCACAAGTGTGGTATCATGCTGAGAAAGAGGGAAAAAAACCAAATCAGTCACCCTTAGGGATGTGGCAGGGCAGCTCAGACCGTACCAGTAATGGATAAGGCAGTGCTGAGGGGAACGTCACCTTTGTAACTTCCATCTGGAAAATGGGAGAGGAACTGTACTGCTAGAACAGTGGTCTGTGATGGTGCCAGAGAAGGGGAGGAAGTGAAATAGCCATATATATCTTCTGCACTGTTTTTTGAGAATTAACCTCTAGAGAGCAATTTGGAAGAGATGCTTGACTTTCCAGGCAGCGGGCTGCTGGAAAGGGGAAACAACTGTATTCACACTTCTGAAACATCACATTTGAGTAGCATCAACTGATCTAGCAAATAAATAGAGCAGTGAGTCCCCAAAGTCTGCCAGTCTCGTTCATGAGCCTGAACTAACAGGAACAAGGACATATTGGGAATTTTCCTCAGGGATCCCAGAGGAATGATGCCTGATACTGCATCTCCCACCCAGTCAGAGGCAAGGATGCATGTCCTGATCACTGCATGGGCTGTAGGAAAGCTAGAAAGGGTTAAAACTATCACCAAGCCAGCCCCAGCTATAACTTACTGCTGAATAGGCAAGTAGTTTTAGGTTCTGATGGGCAGAAACATTTGCTGCTTTGGTTAGATTTTTCCTTATGTGATCCAGCAGGACCCCTGAGGAAAGAGAACAGCTGGTAAGAGGCAAAAGCCAGACAGAGCAGCACAAGGTTCCCTCCCTGGTGCACTCACCTCCTTGCAGACGAGCTTTTTCTATCCGATTGTGGATCCCAAACAGAAATTCAAAACCAAAGTCTTTTAGTTCCTTCAGTTGAGTCATGACATCTGGAGTCACCCATCCAGGCAATTCCATTTTGTGTGCTTGCTAGAAAGAGAGACAGAATATTCATGTGGAGGTAGCATAGGCTGCAGATTAAACAGAGAAGGGGAGGGTGTCTGGAGACCTGCCCAAAATGCTTTACTACACTATTTTAAATATGCAATATGCCCCTTTCCTACTTGTGCTTCTGACCTCACATTGCTATGCTGCATACAAAGACTATATGTGGGTTTTGATGTTGTTTCAGAAAATAGAAACTAGAAGAATAAAGATTGCAACCTAGGAGCTACATTTCTGTGAAAGTACAGCTGGAATGCAAGGTTATGTTGTAATTGATACAATAATCTTAGGGCATTAATTTTACATGTGGCCGATTCTGTCGTGCAGATGGCATGCAGTCAAAGAAAAAAACCAGATAAGCAAGTGAACACAAACTCAGGGTTTCTGGTGTACCTGCAGCAGTTTCCCTGGAGGCTCTGAGGGCCACTGAAAGACACTGGACGAAGTTAGCAAGTGCTCTGTGTACATAACAGTGGGATGCACCACTGATAAAGCCCAGTACTCAAACCCAGGAGCCCAAGAACTGGGAGCCAAGAGAAGAGCTTGTTTCACAGCCAACCCATTACATGAAAGGATTAGTTATAATGGCAGACAAACAGCAGTTGTGGTTTCCCAGCATTACTGAGAACAATTTTCTTTGCCGCATCGCATTAGATTTCCGGAAGTTGAGGCTGAATATCCTTAAGGGCCCGTTCTCCTGAGCAGTTCAGAGAAATTCCATCAGCAGCTTAGATATTTGGTTACCTGTTCATTAATTTACAAAGAGAATAGCCAGTAAGCTCAGCTATTTCTTAGACTTTTTATTATCTTCATCCAGATAGAATGACTCTACTGGCTCAGGTGAGAAAAACAATTCTCTTCAGGACACTTTTTGCATAACTTACTAAGAAGGTAGAAGACCAAAAGAGCTAAGAGACCAATCAGCCTGGGGATACAGTTCTGAGTGAGAAATACTCTTTCCTTAACAACATTCTGGTTTTGCTTTGGGACTGTGGGCTGTCCTCCAAGTTCTTGGGGATTATAGCGGTTGTCAGCTGGCCTTCCACTCTCAATCTGCAAACTCATTAAGCAACTCCTGAAAACCAAGACTGAAATTCTTCATCTCTCTGACCAAAGGATATTTTGTTACCAATAGAAGTTGATTCACTGTGATTGTTACAAGACAGGAAATCAGGTTTGTGATACAAAGGGCAAATTCACACAGACCATGCTGCTCTGGACTGGAATATCCTCAGCTTGCAGCAACCCAAGTTGCTGCTTAACATAGCGAAGTGCAATTCCCTGCTGATTTATCTTTTACACCCCCAAAATAGTGCACACCACTGTATACCACTGCCAGTGAGAGAAGCAGTCTTGTTCATCCATAGAATTAGTGTGACACAGTGTCAAAATGCTTTGGTTTACTGTGTCCATAATTCAATAAGTCACTAGTTCGACATGAAAGATGTCCTTAATTTAATTCATCAGGCTGTACAGTTATACACCGACAAACCTGTCATGTAAATAGTGTGTAACAATTTTAAGTCTTCTGGATATGTGACCTTTAGTTTAGCATTAGCACAGCTAACTCAATTACTGATTTTGTTTAAGTCTTCATGAGATGTGCTTTCAACAGAAATCAACTCAAATATAGAGTTTGGTGCCCCCATCCCAAATGGTAAAGGGTAACATCTGTCTCTAGTCTTTCTCTGACAAAGGACCTTAAAATAGGTCAAAAACAGACATAAATGAACCCCATTTAACTTAGGATAGCATTATTTTCTTTTAGATATGGCATTAACAGAAGCACAGACAGAAAAGTGATTGATTTAAAGTAACAGAGATAACACCAGGAATAGTCCTAATTAAGGTCCCAACTTAAATCATAAAGTTAATGTTGCTTCAGTTTGCAGAGATCTCATTTCTATCCTATTGGACTTAGGCTTGTCCACAGAGATATAAAGTTTTCAGATTGCAGTCATTTTCTAGTGATTTTCAAGAGATACTTATGCAGGTGGGACTTTTTCTGACTCTGACATGATACATCGTAATAACTACAGAGTTACTGGATGCAAAAATAGGTAATTCTTGGCACATACCTATAGCGAGTAGGAACTGTTATTTATTCTGAAATTAGAAGATTACTTCTAATTGTAGGGTGAAAAGTTGTTTAATGGGATTTTGTAAAATAATTTCCACCAAATCCAGTGAATCCTAAAGACCAGATTCCAGTGGGTGTAAAATGATGGCCAGACTTACTTCACAGAACAGTGTGTCATACACACTCCATATACTCTCGAGAGAGATATCCCGGATGCCAGTCTCCTTTGCAACCATCTGCAGGAATTGCTGTAGATTGGAGAAAAGAGAAAGGTCTTCAATTTTCTCATACTGTATTATTAATTATGCACCGGTATCCCTTCCCTTTTGTCAGAGCTCTGATTATATGGAGGTGATAACTACAAGCCTGGAACCACCATTTATCTCATGCAAACAAATCACTTACCCAATTCTCTTTGGTCTTATTTATGTATTCTGCTGAGTGCCGTGTTTCAGTCTGTAGCTGTTCATACCGTGGACAGGGGGTCAAAGGGAACTTCAGCAGCTGGGCAGAGACAAGAGCAGCCAGGTCACCAAGGATGCTGGAGTACAGAATTTGCAGTAAACATGCACAACTGTAATGGAACCCTGACTGCATCTATAAACAGTCTCACGTACTGCCTGCTGACATACTCTAGACCATGTGTGGTCTGCTCGGGTGTTGCACCTGACATGTTGAGTGAACCCAGCCCCTGAATTTTCTCATCTTTTTCTGAAAATAGGAACACATCTGCAAGATAGGGTCCCAGGAGAAGTTAAAGAGAATCTGAATCAAGACTGTAGCAAATATTTTCAGACACTACACTACTTGAGTAGTCAATATATGTCTTTCAGGTGAACTTACCCTTTCGTCAGACTCAGGCACTGTGTGCACAGGGATAGGCTGCCAGGAGATGTTAGGGTTGAACATCTCTTGTCCTCCTGGAGGATAGAGACCTGCCAGATTGGCCTCTGCACTCATCAGCGTCCGATCACAGTCCGTGCTGCGGATGAAGATCTGCCGGGACAGGGACAGTGCACCATTACTAACGCTCCTGCAAGTGGTGATGCTCAGGCACAGGATGATGCATTTGCCCAGGAACACTGCCAAACACCCTGCAGCTGCTCACAGAGAGCAGGGAAACAGGAGCCAAAGGGATCAAGCCTGCTGATGTTGGCCTGGACAAAACTGTAAGGACACACACAAAGACAATCTGCTGTCTAATACTGGAGCTGTCCGGTCTGGATCAGTGGGATACCCAGGTGCACTGTGCAGAGGTTAGAGACAGAAAAGAGTCACAGTCTGAAGAAGAGTCAGAGAAGAGGAAAACAAAAAAGCAGAAAAATAAGGGCACAGATAGGAAATGGGCTGTATTTGCAGAGCAAGATTGAGGCAAACTCCTGCATTCTGTTGTCAGTTCTAGGAATGACTGACGGTGCTCAGGAAAAGAAATGGCTTCTTCAAGGCTCAGTTTTTCCATCTGAAGAACAAAGACAAGAGTGATCCGACTAACAGGAGAGTGAATAAAACCAGGGAGGGATGGGATTTTATCTGATGATAGTGGGCTCTTGGGATTAATGGGCCAAGACTTGACCATTCTAGAGCTCAGAAGAGAGAGCTCTGAGCCGGAAAAAAGGAGAAATGAGAAAAATACAGCGATGTTCAGAAGTTCAAAATGGAAAAACTTTAGTATTCTGGTATCTGTGTACTGCAAAACAGTTAAGGGGAAACTGGAGAGAAATCAGTGATAAAACAAGAGGACCAAGAGGAAATCATAAAGGAATGTCCCAGGAAACAGCATGCTTAATCTGAAACAACAAGTAAAAGCTTGAAGAATGAAATAACATGTAAAGATAGGGATTTTTTTAAGATGTTAGGAGAGAAATGTAAAATATATATACTCTGTATAATCTCTCTCATTTGAAGTGTATCTCAGAAACTTTACAGTCACAAGAAAAAAAACCCCAAAAGGTCTTTTCTCTGACATCATTGTCAGCCCACTTTTACCTCTTAACTGTGGCTTGAAAAAACTGACCCTGTACTCATTAGACTGGTTTGCTTTTATCCTTGGTAAGCTCTGAAGAAATAAAAAGGAAATATTTTAAAAGATAAGGACCTAATTCTAGAAGTATCATAAAACCCCCAAGCAATTAAGCCCTGAGTGTACATGCTTTCTTCAGCACCTTTTGCCAGGCTCCAGCTTGTCGCTGAGTCAAGTGACAGACGGTCATATGGTGTCACCCAGAGGGAACACTTCTTACAAGGGAGGTTGCTCAACTTGAGCAAGGGTTCAGGCTTGGTTAGCAGAACAGCTTTTGTTTGCACATGTCTTGGTTTGTTTTTCTTTCTCAAGCAAGAGAAGGAAAACAGTTTCAACTCACAGGTGCTGTATAACAGTGAGGTATGTTTGGAAAGGAACTACTGAGCATAGTTAAAGGATCTGTGTTTGAGCCAATGCTGGAAGCCTTGTTGATGAAGTAAATGTCAAAGAAGGAATGTAATCTGAACTGTGACAAGCTGGGTTCTTACTGGAAAGCCCTAGAAGGGGAGAAACAAGGAAGTGTATGGGGATTCTTTGTTTGCCCAATCTGTTCAATCAGCTTAATTGAGCTCAGATAAAATAACTGAAGTAGTGTAGAGTCTGTAGTGGGACAAGGGGCCTTGTTTGCCTGCTGTCCATCTGAACCAGCCTCTCATCTGATCACCTGTTCTTGTTTCAATTGATTCAATACCAGTTGATTATTAGCAGGGGTACTTTGGAGGATTTTTGATTTCCTTACTTTTCTTTATCTTTTATAATTTCCCCTGTGCTTTGTACACAGTTCCACAAGAGCTCTGTGACTTTTTTCAAAAGACACCTACCAGTTTCTCAAGAACTATTATAAAGTGTGACAACATCTTAATGAGAGAGAGGGGAATGAATGGCTTTGGGCGACTGAAGCTGCCAATACTTTACAGGTGAAAGGAAATTAGAGGGTCATTGCTGGCCAGTAACTACTACTTATGTTTACAGGCTCTGGTGAGATTGTACCTCAGGTGCACTGGGGAAGGCAGGGCCAACATGGGCTGCATTCTTGTGAGCTATTGTAACAGGAAAAAAAATAAATCTCACAAGCTCGAGGAAGAAACAAATACCAGCTACAACACACATTGCTGTTTAGCTCCCTGGACTTCAGAGTAGACGGCTCGGACAGCCTCACAACTCTGGTTGGATTTGCCTTCGCACCCGCTGCGAGGGCAGCGCAGAGACGGGGCCGATCCGTGCCCCGCGGCCAGACTCAGCACAGAGCCTGCGCTTGGGTCCTTCTTCTTCTTCCTGCAGTAGGAACGGGCTAAGGAACGAAAACACTCCGAGACGAGTCCCGGCGCCGGCGTTTCCCTCCCCAAGGGAGCCACCCGCAGCCCTGGCCCCCGCGGCGGCCCGGGCCCAGCGTGGGGCGGCAGAGATTGCAGCTCGGTGAGCCGGGGGCTGGCACTGACCTCCTGCCGCCGGTACGTGTCGCTGAGGAAGTCGCGGTAGCGCCGCCGCAGGGCCTGGCCCAGCTCCCACTGCTGCCGCATCCCCACCTGCAACGGCACCGGGCGTCACCGGCGGTCCGGACCCTGCCGCGGACCCCGCCGCCCGCCCCGCCTCGCTCCGCTCGCACCTGCGTGAGCTGCCCGAATCCCTGTGGCCAGGCGCTCTCCTGGTACGGGTCCCGCGGGAAGGCCTTGATGGGCGAGCGGTCTCCGTGCCGGTACACCTGCGGGCGGCACGGCGTCACCCCGGCCCGGCTCGGTCCGGCTATCCCGGCCCGGCCTGGCTCCCCCCGAGTCCCACCGTCCCCCTCACCAGCGTCACGAAGCGGAGGCTGCGGGCGCAGGCAGGCAGCGGCTGCAGGCACAGCGCCAGGAGCAGTAGGACGGCACTGCTCCGCCCGCCCGCCATGGCGCCCGCACACCGCCCGGAACCGAGCGCCGCCGGCCGCGGGCCCGCGCGGACGCAGTTTGGCAGCGCACAGCCCCGGCCGCGCTGCGGGCGCTGTGCCCGCCCCCGAGGAGGAGGGTCCCGGCGGCGGGACAGCCCCGCTCAGCCCCGCTCAGCCCCCGCGGCGGGCCTGCCGGGCCGGCGGCGCTGACATTCGCTGTCAGCCCGGCGGAGGCGCTCGGTAGGAGCGGGGCGGGAGTGAGGGCGCTGAGCTATCTCCCTCTCCGCAGCTTCGCTGTAGGACACGAGGTTTGGCAGTGTTGTGACGCTGTCCGTGTGCTCCTGGATAAACCTGTGGGCAGTAGGGAAGGCGGCCTGGCATGCACAGCTCGGCAGCCGCGGGTCGCTAATCGTCGCATCCCTCGGGTCAGCCTGAGGATACCCCTGTGGAATGGGAAGCTGTTGCTGCTCTTGGCAAAGAGGCTGCCCAGCGCTGGCGGGTTTTGCCCAGTTTTGGTTGTTCTTTGCGAAACTTGGTCGAATTAGACGAGTGTGAGGCGAAACCCAGATTCTGTACATCTGCTGGATCGTTGGGCGAGGATCTCGTAGGTGCCATGTAGAGGGAAAATCATAGGCAGTTTAACGAATTTAGTGCTACTTATCTCCACGCAGAAGTGCATAGAGGGACGCGAATGAGGTTCTCAGCTTTCCCTTTTTTTAGGAAAAGAAGGAAACATGGCTCTCGGGTTTGCAAAGAAGTCTTGGAGTCAGAAAGCACAGTGGCTCACAACCCAGCTCTTTTGTACCTGTTTATTTACTTAAAACTTTCCGTAGCGTGCAGCGTTAGGAAGTCGTGTGTAAGGTCTTATTAAGAGTGCCAAATTGTGAAGCTGAGGTTATTTCAGGGCAGGGTTGGTGCAATATACGAGGCTCAGCTGGACGGAATAACGCGTTTAATTTGCTCATGCTCGAATGCTTAGTGAACTTAAACGAAATTCTATTTTTCTCTAGGACAGCACGAAGCCGCGATATTTATTTCCTTTGTTTACCGATACCGCACCACTGGGCAGGTTCTTGGTGAGTGCTGGAAGGAAAAGGTTCTCTGCGGATGGGGAACGCGCGCTGTTCCTGCGGCACCTGCTTTGGGATTGTCGTGTTGTTGCTGCTGGATTTGCTCCGCCGCTGCGGGCTGAGCCGAGGGCGGGCCGGCAGAGGCTCGGTGGGGCTCCGGGCTCGGGTGACTCCCGGGCGGTGGGACCACACGGGGGCCCGGAGCCTTCGCGTCCCGCAGGACCCGCGGGGGCGGAGCGGGGCGGGCGGCGCCTGCACGTGACCCGGGCCCGCGTGACATCACGGTAGCTCCGCCGCGGCGCCGGGAAGAGCGCCGGGAACAACGCCGGCAAGAGCGCCGGGAGCAGCAGCCCGCGCCGGGCCGCCCCTCCCGCCGCGGATCGGTGCACCTCCGCCACGGGGGCGGCGGCCGGTTCCGCGCAAATCGCCCGGGAGCCCACGCGGACCGCCGCCTGGTTAACTTTCGGCCTGGCTTGGCTGCCGTGGGGGCGGTGGCGCCTCATTCTCGCCGCCCGCGGTGTTGGCGGACTCACGCCGGGGATCGGGGGACGCCTGTTCCGCACCGCGGCCTGCGCCGCCCGACGCCGCAGCGTCCCTGACCGACAGCCTGGCGGCGCAGCGACGCCCGCCCGCGTCGTGCCTGCCGGGCCGGGACAGGGCTTCCGGGCGGCGCGTGCGAAGGTGTGACAGGAAGAGGGGACGGCGGCCGGTCCGTCCCGCTTGAGGGCGCTGTCGGGGCCTGGAGGGGTGCGGGCCGGGTTGGCGGCATCCCCCGATGGGGCCCGGCCGGACGGGAGGGAAGGGGTCAACTCTGCGGACTCGGGTCCGGAGACCCAGCGCGGCCGTGATGGCGCCGGTGTCTGCCGGAGGGCTGACTGCGCGGTAGCGATGTCGGAGGGACCGTACCCTTTGCTAAGGGGATCAGAGTTGTTGGGGAGCGCGTGTGTCGTTTCTCGGGCTGGGCGTGCATGTCTGAAGATTGGTGGGGTTCTGTATGACGGTCTCCGGAGTGGTGCGTAAGGAGCTGTTTACATTGCTTTTGTGGTGAACTTTGTTAGCTTTCCTCTATAGCTAAATACTTGAAGTTTCATCGTGTCATTAACCTGTTGCATCCTGTCAACCCAGGTCGGAGTTTTCTAGGACAGAAACTGCTCTGGTACGGCTGTCAATTGCATGGTGTTGTTAAAAAGGAACTTCGCTTATATAGTGTGGTTAATTTAATTGTAGCATTTCACTGTCTGCTATGTGTGAATAAGGTCCACAGATCTGTTCAAGACAGCGATTTCGTTTATGGGGGGAAGCAAACCTTTAGATGCAGGTGAAAGGAGGAAAATGCTCTATTCCTGAAATTTCTTCCCTCCTTTTCTTTTTCCTAACGGCAGACATGCTGGGCCATTCCATGCAAGGATTTTTGAGGGATTAGTCTCCAATACTGAGTAATGTTTTATGACTAACAGTTTGGATACACTGTTGTGTCAGACAGTTTATGGTATGAACTCGCAAGGGGGGGTCTAGGTTTGTCTGATAGGGATAGAGTACGTTGGATCTGCTTCTTATTCCAAGGCTACATGGAGTTAGTTGATCTGCTGTCCTGGGGTCAGAGAGAAGTGTTTAACTGGAATGACAAAAGAAAACAGAAAAACCTGGGTTTTATGTTCACTGTACCTGAGTGGGGGCTTGAATTTTTAATTAAGCACGGAATCAAGACATAACCCCTTGCTGAATGGTCTAATCATGGAGAAACATTATGTCTTTTAATTATCGGGAAAAAAAAAAGTAGTTTGAAAACTTCAGCCAGTGCTGACGAGCCTACCTTTCTTCTCATTTGGCCTGTGAAGACCCGCCCACCGCCCCCCCCCACCCCATTCCCCACCCCCAAGAACAAGAGGGCAGGGACGTAGTACAAGTGTTTGTTTTTTTTTTGTGCCAGGACCAGGTGGGAGTTTGGCTTTGCTTACTTTCTTTGCCGCACCAACTGTGGCAGTTCACACAGAAGGATCTGCTGCTGCAAGGCTATGTTTGACGGGGCCAGGAGGACTGGGTGGCTTTTCTGGTTGGGACCACTTTTTGAAAATTCTCAATGCAAGTGATACTCCTTCTCATTACATCGAAGGTGCCCATGCATCCTTTTTCCTTCAGGCCGGCCCAGGCTTTGCAGAGAGGAAAAGATGGTGGTATGAAAATATATAACAACGTTCTCCCACCCCCCAAATTAAAAGGTGGAGGAAATAAACCTAAACCAGCCTGAGGTAAGAGGACAGTAAATGGCTTATCACAGAGCCACATTTGTTTTCTTTGGCAGTTATGTGCTGCCGGAGCGAAAACTGCCACTACTGTGTGTTGTCAGGGATGCAGAGAGACGTACCACAGCAGGGTCTATAATATTATAGGATATATATAATATATATATACGATAACTGTCTGATCGTACCAAAAAAAATAGGACAGGAAACTTTATCACAGAATTAGTGTGTCATGGCAGTGTTGACTCGGGTGTTGCTCGGGTTTTGCTTGCTGTTGCCAGGTACTGCTGCTGCAGCTCCGTGCCTGTCAGCATGTTTCCCTTACCAGAGGGCCTGTGCTAGGAGGGGCAGTGGGGAGGCCTATGCAGGAACAGGCGTGCAGCCCCGTACAAATACAGAGAGCGAGTTTGCGCATCTGTACCTGTCTCACACTGAACAAGGTTCAAGTTTCAGGTGTCCCTGTGGGTTTTAAGTGCCATGTTTGATTGATAGATTTTTTTTTCCTTCTCGCTTGAATTAGTCCTTTCGACTGCAGCTTGTTCTGAGGAAACAGAGATGTTGGGTTGTAATATTTTGCTGTTGATTGATGTTAGATCAAACTGGTGCATGGTTCTCATGTCCCTAGAAGTATGTTCTTGTACTCTAGAGCAGGGACATGAGTGTAGGTTGTCAAAACTGACCCGTTTTCAAATATATTCTCAGTTTTGAATTTAAAAATTTTTAACTGTGCTGTTTTTCAGAAGTTGTGACACATCTGCCTAAGGAAAGAGCTATTAGACTATAATGTGCTTTGTCTTGTATGCATTGAAGGATGACACTGCTTTATGATTGGAAGCAGCTGATGGTGAAAGTTCAAAGTTGGATGTGTGGGTCTTTGCATGTTGAATAGGAAGGTTATCAGTGAGTTTGTCACTCTCACTTCTTGTCCAATTCACCCCACCCAAGTAATGAGATCAAACACCCTGACGCCTTGGGGGAAGAAAAGTCATCTTCCGAAACCTGTCATCAAGATGTTCATGCACCGTGGTGGGTGGGGGGAGTTTGAACCTACTCGATTTTGTAGGGTCCATTGGAAAAAAGTTTGTGATTCTATAACAAAGATACCTTGTTTAATGGGGTTGAGGATGTTAGACGTACCTGCTGTAGGATGTGTTAATTGTTTCCTGACGGTCCATAATAACTCGGAATAGGTTAGGTTACCATTCACTTGGGGCTGGAAAAAGGTCTCGTGAAGGAAACTTCATATTAGGAGGGAAGTCAGGGTCGAAAGTCTGTCCTCCTTGATGAGGTACAGGTACTGCATTAAGGGATATAACAGAGCTTTGAACTTGGTCATTAGATTCATACTTTGGCTTATATACAAACGCCAGTGTTTGATTAGCATTTTCATTGTAGTTACTCAGGTTTAATGAGAATGTATAATATTGTTAAATAAAAGAGGCTGTCAGTGTCGGTTCTGACCTTTAAAAAAATATCAGTTAGGAAATGGCATACAATGGCTTCCTTTAGCATTCCGGCTGTCAATTTTGGTCTGTGACTCTGCTTGTGACCAAAAACTCTTTTTTCCATAATTTGGAAAACAGACAATTCCTTTTCTTGTGTTCCCACTGAAAGGAGAGACACTCCTAAAGTAGTGTAGCTTGTCTTTTTTATAGGGAGATCTCAAACCCAGATTTCCGTTGAAGCCGGAATTACTTGCTTTCTGGCTTAGTGACCAAAAAAAGAAAATGTGATTTAAACATAATTTTGGTTTTTGTAATAGTCTAAATCACTTTAAGAGCTTGACAGTGTATACTTCAAAATCCCCCTCTCATGTCCCCCTTGCCCCCCCCCCCCCCCCACCCCCCCCCCACCCCCCCCCACCCCTCCCCACCCCACACACCCCACCCCACCCCCCACCCTCGAGGAACAAAAGGTTATAAGGGTAGTGCACAGAGACCGAGAGCAGAGCATTGCACGACCTAGCCAAGTAGGTTTTAAGGAGTGGACGAGAAAACAAAGTGTTTATTAGTGGGAATTGGATGGAGAAGATAATGAGGGAGAAAATGTTAGAGAATGAGACAGTATAATTCTGGATTTTGAAACAGACCCCAAATAGTGCCTGCAAGGATTAAGTAGGGAGAACGCATCGTCCCCTGTAGGATATGAGAATTGAAAGCAATTTTAAAAGCCATGTGCAGAGTCAGGTTAATTGCTCGTACGCATAGAAACCTCTCTGAGATGTAAATAAGCTGTTAGGTGAGGTATCACAGGACTGATTTATGATTGCTAAAGCACAGGACTGACAATCGGAGAGTATGGCTTGTCTTTTGGCATCATGAGGGCTTTTAGTTTGTTTTAAGATTTAAAAAATAGTGGCAAATATGCTCATTAAAATGTCGGAAGCCTCAATTAGGACATGGAAGTCATTCATCCCTCAAGGGACGTGGTTTCAACCCACGGTTCGTTTTTCTTTTTGTTATAGGGCAGTATTGGCCCAACTGGTCCACTGCAAGCCCATCGAGGCAAACACAAGGTACTGGTTTAATCAAAGGCCTCCCACTTGCTGTAGAAATCATGATTAAAGTTAGGGAGTTTAAGAATTTAATTTACAAGTTTGTGTTACCATTGATAATTTCTTAAAAGGCCAGCTTCAGTTATACTCAGGTTAGGCTCATCTTATTACGGGTCTTGCCAAATACAGGGAAATACAGTGGATTGCATACATGTGTTTATGGTCTTATATCACAGTAAATTTTTTACATTACAAAAAAATGTTGTTCAGTTGTACTTACTGGTCCGTTGAAATTTCTCCTCACTGAATTGTACCAAAACTGCATTTGAATTAAAAAGGTCAAACAAATATTCACTTTTTTAATTCATGCTATTTTTGCTGCCCGACCGCGCGGCTCGGCTAGACTAAGAAAATCGCGAAGCGAGATAGGAGACGCGCTTAAGAGGTAGAGGTGTGTACGAGAGCTAATGGAGGGATAACTACAAGCTAGAACCACAATTGTCTCATGCAACAACACTTACCCAATTCTCTTTGGTTTATTTATGTATTCTCCCCCCCCACGCTGAGTGGCCCCGTGGTTTCAGGTCTCTGTAGCTGTTATCAGTGGACAGGGGGTCAAAGGGAACTCTTCAGGAAGTGGGCAGAGACAAGAGAGCCAGGTCACCAAGGGATGCTGGAGTTACAGAATTTGAGTAAAACATGCCACAACTTAATGGAAACCCTGACTCAATCTTATAAAACAGCTCTCAAATATGCCCTGCTGACATTATCTAGACCATGTTGTGGTACGCTCGGGTGTTGCCACTGCCAGTGAGTGAACCAGCCCCTGAATTTTCTCATCTTTTTTGAAAATAGGGACCACGTCCTGGCAAGATAGGGTCCCAGAGAATTAAAGAGAATCTGAATCAAGACTAGAATATTTTCAGACACTACACTAATTGAGTAGTAATAGATGTCTTTCAGATGAACTTACCTTTCGCTTCAGACTCAGGCACTGGTTGCACAGGGATAGGCGCCAGGAGATGTTAGGGTGAACATCTCTTGTCCTCCTGGGGATAGAGACAGGCCAGATTTTGGCCCTCATGCACTCATGCCCGCGTACTATCACAGTCCGTGCTGCGGATGTAAGATCTGCGGGATACAGGGACCAGTGCACCATTACTAACGTCTCCTGCAGTGGTTGATGCTCAGGCACAGGAATGATGCATTGCCCAGACCACTGCCAAAACCCTGCAGCTGCTACAGAGAGCAGGAAAAGGAGCCAAAGGGGACGGACCAAGCCTGCTGTGTGGCCGGACAAACTGTAGGACACACACAAAGACAATGCTGTCTATTACTGGAGCTGTAGGGTCTGATCAGTGGGAATACCAGGTGCACTGTGCAGAGGTTAGAGACAGAAAAGAGTCACAGTCTGAGAAGCGTCAGAGAAGAGGAAGACAAAAAGCAGAAAAATTAGGGCACAGATAGGAAATGGGCTGCTATTTGAGAGCAAGATGAGGCAAACTCCTTGCATTCTGTTGCAGTTCTAGGAATGACTGACACGGTGCTCAGGAAAAGAAATGCTCTGCAAGGCTAAGTTTTTCATCTGAAGAACACAAGACAAGAGTGATCCGGACTACAGGGAGCGGAATAAAACCAGGAGGGAGTGGGATTTTAATCTGATGATAGTGGGCTCTTGGGAGTAATGGGCCAAGAACTTACCATTCTAGAGCTCAGAAGAGAGGCTATGAGCCGAGAAAAAAGAAGAAATGCGAAGAAAAATACAGGAATGTCAGAAAGTCAAAATGGAAAAACTTAGTATTGGTATCTGTGCTACTCCAAAAAAGTTAAGGGGAAACGGGGAGAGAAATCAGTGATTCAAAAACAAGAGACCAAGGGAAATCATCAAGAATGTCCAGGAAACAGCATGCTTAATCTGAAACAACAGTAAAAGCTGAAGAATGAAAAAATGTAAAGATAGGGGATTTTTTTAAGTGTTAGGAGAGAAATGTAAAATCTATATACTCTGTATCATCTCTCTCATTTGCCAGTGTATCTCAGGGGGAACTTTACAGTCACAAGAAAAAAAAAAAACCCCCAAAGGTCTTTACTTGACACATGTCAGCCCACTTGACCTCCTAACTGTGGCTTGAAAAAATGACCCTGTGGTACCTCATTAGACTGGTGCTTTATCATTGGTAAGCTCTGAAGACCATAAAAAGGAAATATTTTAACAAGATAAGGATCCTATTCTAGAAGTATCATAAAAACCCCCAAGAATAAGCCTGAGTGGACATGCCTTTTTCAGCACTTTTGCCAGGCGTCCAGCTTGTCGTGAGTCAAGTGACAGGACGAGTCATATGGTGTCACCCAGAGGGAACACTTCTTACGAGGAGGTTGCTCAAACTTGAGCAAGGTCAGCTTGGTTAGCAGAACAGATTTTGTTTGCACACTGTTCTTGTTTGTTTTGCTTTCTCAGCAAGAGAAGGAAACAGTTTCAACTAAGGCTGCTTATAACAGGAGGTATGTTGGAAGGAAAAATTGAGCATAGTAAGGATCTGGTTTTTGAGCCAATGCGGAAGCCTGTTGATGAAGTAAATGTTAAAGAGGAAGTAATCTGAACGTGACAAGCTGGGTTCTTACTGGAAAGGCCCTAGAAGGGAGAAGAGAGAAACAAGGAAGTGTATGGGGATGTCTGTTGGTTGCACATCTGTTCCAATCAGCTAATGCCTCAGATAAAAATTAAACTGAAGTAGTGTAGAGTCTGTAGCTGGGACAGGGGCCCTTGTTTGTCTGCTGTCCATCTGAACCAGCCTCCATATGACTCACCTGTTCTTGTTTCAATTGATTCAATTACAGTTGATTATTAGCAGGGGTACTTGGAGGATTTTGATTTCCTACTTTCTTTATCTTTATAATTTCCCCGTGCTTTGTACACAGTTTCCCCCGAGCTCGGTGACGTTTTTCAAAAGAACCACTACCAGGTTTCTCAAGAACTATTATAAAGTTGACAACATCTTAATGAGAGAGAGGGGAATGATGGCTTTGGGCGCTGAGAAGAAGCTGCCAATACCTACAGGTTGAAAGGAAATTAGAGGGACTCATTGTCTGGCCAGAACTACGACTTATGGTACAGGCTCTGTGTGAGATTGTGACCTCAGGTGCACTGGGGAAGGCAGGGTCCAACATGGGCTGCATTTTGTGAGAGTATCGTAAAGGAACAAAAATCAAATCTAACAACTAGAGCGAAGAAACAAATACCATCGACAAACACACATCTGTTTAGCTCCCGGGACTTCAAGAGTAGACGGCTCGGACAGTCTCAAATCTGGTTGTTGATTTGACTCGCACCCGCTGGCGAGGGCAGCGCAGAGACAGGGGCCGATCCGTGCCCCGCGGCCAGACTCAGCACAGAGCTGCAGCTGGGTCCTGCTTCTTTTCCTGCAGTAGGAAACGGGCTAAGAACGACAACACTCCGAGACGAGTCCGGCCGACCAGGAGTTTCACTCCCCAAGGGAGCCACCGCAGCCCTGGCCACCGCGGCGGCCCCGGGCCCACGTGGGCGGCAGAGAGTGCAGCTCGTGAGCGGGGGCTGGCACTGGACCTCCTGCCGCCGGTACGGTCCGGAGGAAGTCGCACAGGTCGCGCCGCCGCAGGGCCTGGCCCAGCTACCACTGCGTGCCGCATCACCACTGCAACGGCAACCGGGCGTCACACGGCGGTCCGGACCCTGCCGCGGGACCCCGCGCCGCCCGCCTCGATCGCTCGCACTGCGTGAGCTGCCCGAAATCCGGTGGCAGGCGCCTCTGGGATACGGGTCCGCGGGAAGGCCTGATGGGCGAGTCGGTCTCCGTGCGGTACTACCTGCGGGCAGGCACGGTCTCACCCGGACGGCTCGGTCCGGGCTATCCCGGCCCGCTGCTCCCCCGAGTCCAACCGTCACCCTCACCAGCGCACGAAGCGGAGCGCGGGGCGAGGGCGCAGGCATGGCAGCGGCTGCACGGCACGAGCAGGAGCAGTAGGGAACGGCATATGCTCCGCCCGCCCACGCCATGGCGCAGCACACCGCCCGGAACCGAGCGCGGGCCCGCGAGGCACCGCGCGAGCAGTTGGCAGCGCCAGCCCCGGCGCGCTGGGCGCTGTGCCCGCCACCGAGGGAGGAGGGTCCCGGCGCGGGACAGCACCGCCTCAGCCCGCGAAGCCCCCGAGGAGGGCTGCCGGGCTGGCACGGCGCTCACATTCGTTGTCAGCCGGCGGCAGGCGCTCGGTAGGAGCGGGGCGGGATTGACGGTGAGGGCGACTGAGCTATCGCCCTCTCCGCTAGTTCGCATGTAGGACACGAGGGGCTTGGCAGGTTGTGACGCTGTCCGTGTGCTCCTGGGTAAACTTGTGGGCAGTAGGGAAGGCGGCTGGCCATGCACAGAGCAGCCGCGGGTCGCACTCGTCGCATCCCTCGGGTTCAGCTGAGGATACCCCTGTGGAAATGCGGAGCTGTTGCTGCTCTTGGGCAGAGAGGCTGCCCAGCGCTGCGCGGGTTTCTTGCCAGTTTTGGTGTTCTTTGCGAAACTTGTCGAATTAAAGAGTGCTGAGACGAACCCAGATTCTGTGCATCTGCTGGGATCGTTGGGCAGAGGATCTAGTAGGTGCCATGTAGAGGGAAAATCATAGCCAGTTTAACGACTTAGTGCTACTTATCTCCACGCAGAAGTTGCATAGGGGAAGCGATGAGGTTCTCAGCTTTCCCTTTTTTTAGGGAAAAGAAGGAAACATGGCGCTCGGGTTTGCAAAGAAGTCTGGAGTCATTAAAGCACAGTGGCTCACAACCCGCTCGTTTGTACTTGGTTATTTACTATAAACGTTTCCGTAGGGGCGCGTTAGGAAGTCGTGTGTAAGGTATTAATAAGAGTGCCAAATTGTGAAGCTGAGGTATTTCAGCAGGGTTGGGCAATCTAAGAGGCCTCAGAGGACGGAATAACGCGTTTAATTTGCTCAATGCCTCGAAGGCTTAGGTGAACTTAAACGAAATTCTATTTTTCTCTAGGACAGCACCGAGCGCGATATTTATTTCCTTTGTTTACCGCTTGACGCCCAACACTGAGCGGGTCTTGGTGAGTGCTGAAGGAAAAGGTTCTCTGCGGAGGGGAACGCGCGCTGTTCCGCGGAACCGCTTTGGGATTGTCGATGTTGTTGCTGCGGATTGCTCGCCGCCTGCGGGTGAGCCGAGGGCGGGGCCCGGCAAGAGGCTCGGGGGGCTCGGGCTGGGTGACTCCGGGCGGTGGGGACCACACGCGGGGCCGGAGCCTTCGCGTCCCGCAGCGAAAAGGGGGGCGGAGCGGGGGGGCGGCGCCTGCACGTGACCCGGGCCCAGCGTGACATTCACGGTAGCTCACGCCGCGGGCGCCGGGGGAAGCGCGACGGGACCCGGCAAGAGCGCCGGGAGCAGCGCCGCGCCGGGCCGCCACTCCCGCCCGAGGCTCGGGAATGCGCCACGGGGGGCGGCGGTCCCGCGCATCCTCGCGGTAGCCGCGGCCCGCGCCGGTAACTTTTCGCCTGGCTTGGCTGCAGGGGCGGTGGCGCCTCTCTTCTCGCCGCCAGCGGGGCAGTGACTCACGCCGGGGAAGGGGAGCGCGTGTCCCGCCCACGCGGCCTGCGCCGGCCCGAGCGCGCAGCGTTCCTGACCCGCAGCCGGCGGCGCAGCGCCGCCCGCCCGCGTCGTGCTGCCGGCCGGGCCGGGCCGGGCGGCGCTGGAAGGTGCTGGAAGGAAGAGGGACGGCGGCGGTCCGTCCCGCTGAGGCGCTCGGGGCCTGGCGGGGTGCGGGCCGGGTTGGCGGCATCCCCCGAGTGGGGCCCGGCGGACGGGAGGGAAGGGGTCACTCTCTCGGCCTGGGTCCGGAGCCCAGCGCCGGCCGTGATGGCGCGGTGTCTGCCGGCGGGGACTGCGCGGTCGCGCTGTCGGAGACAGTCCCTTTGCTAAGGGGATCAGAGTTGTTTGGGGAGCGGTGTCAGTTTCTCGTGGCTGTTGCTGTGCATCTGAAGAGTCTGGGTTTCTGTCTGCTGTCTCCGGAGGTGCTGTCAGGAGATGTTTACTTGCTTTGTGGTAATTTGTTAGCTTTCCTCTCTGCTCAACTTGAAGTTCTCTGTGTCATTCACCTGTTGCATCCTGTCAACCCAGGTCGCGAGTTTTCTAGGACAGAAACTTGTCTGTACGGCTGTCAATTTGCATGGTGTTGTTAAAAGGTAACTTCGCTTATATCGGTGGTTAATCTTCATTGTGCCATTTCACTGCTGCTTATGGTGCTAAGGTCCACAGATCTGTCAAGACAGGATTTCGTTATGGGCTGGAAGCAAACCTTTGATCGCAGGTGAAAGAGAAATGCTCTATCTCCTGAAACTTCTTCCCTTCTTTTCTTTTTCCTAAAGGGACAGCTGGGCCCTTCCCTGCAAGGCTTTTTTGAGGGAGTCTCCAATACTGAGTCATGTTTCTGACTAACAGTTTGGATCACTGTGTGTCAGACAGTTTCTGGTTATGACTGCAGGTTATGTTTGTCTGTAGGGAAGAGTCCTCTTGGATCTGCTTCTTATTCCAAGGTACATGGAGTTGATCTGCTGTTCCTGGGTGTCAGAGAGAAGGCTATACCTGGACAGGCAAAAGAAAACAGAAAACCTGGGTTTTATTTTCTTTACTGAGTGGTAGGCTTGAATTTTTAATTAAGTCAGAATCAAGACATAACCCCCTTGCTGAGGTAGAGAAACATTCCTTGTATTTTAATTAGGGAAACGAAAACTTTGAAAACTTCAGCCAGTTGCTGCTGAGCTCTACCTTTCTATCATTTGGCCTGTGGAAAGAGGGCATGGGACGTAGTACACGTTGTGCCAGGACCAGGTGGAGTTTGGCTTTGCTACTTTGCCGCACCACCTGTGGCGTGTTCACCAGAAGATACTGCTGCTGCAAGGCTAGTGAGGGCAGACTGACTGTGTGGCTTTCTGGTGTGACCCCTTTTTGAAATCTATCACATGCAGTGATACTTCCTTCTCATACATGAAGGTGCCCATGCATCCTTTTTCCTTCAGGCAGGCCAGCTTTTGCAGGAGAAAAGATGGTGAAAATATATAACAACTTTCTCCCAGACCCCCAAAATAAAAGGTGGAGGAAATAAACCTAAACCAGCCTGAGGGAGGACAGTAAATGGATCATCACAGAGCCACATGGGAGTTCTGTAGCTGCCGGAGAAAACTTGCAACTACTTGTGTTGTGAAGGGATGCAGAGAGAAGTACCACAGCAGGGACTATATATATATATATATATATATATAAATTGTCTGATCTAAAAAAAATAGGGACAGGAAACTTTATCACAGAATTAGTGTGTCCTGGCAGTGTGCCTGGGGTTGCCGTTGCTTGCTGTTTCCAGTTACTGCTGCTGCAGCTCCCTGTGCCTTGTCAGCATGTTTCCCTTACCAGCTGGCTGTGCAGGGGGGCAGGGGGAGGCTATGCAGGACAGGCGTGCAGCCGTACAAATACAGAGCAGGAGTTTGCTGCCTTGTACCTGTCTCACACTTGAACAAGTCAAGTTTCCAGTGTGTTTAAGTGCATTTGATTGCTATGATTTTCTTTTCCTTTCTCTTGAATTAGTCCTTTCGACTGCATGCTTGTTCTGAGGTAAACAGGAGGGTTAATATTTTGCTGTTGTTGAATGTTAGATCAACTGGTGATGGTCTCATGTCCTAGAAGTATGTCTCTTGTAATTAGATCAGGGCCATGATTGTATGGTTGTCAAAACTGACAGTTTTCAAAATTTCAAGTTTTGAATTTAAAAATTTTTAACTGTTGCTGTTTTTCAGAAGTTGTGATCACATCTGCCTAAGGAAGAGTATAGAATATAATGTGCTTTGTCTTGGATGCATTGAAGGATGACCCTGCTTTCTGCTCTGGAAGCAGCTGCTGTGAAAGTTTCACATTGTTGCAGATGTGTGGGTCTTTGCATGTTGAATAGGAAGGCTTATCAGATAGTTTGTCACTCTCCCTCTTTTCCCTCCCCCACCAAGTAATGAGATTCACACACCTGACAGCCTTGGGGAAAAGTCAGTCTTCCAGAACTGTCATAGATGTTCCTGCCCGTGGTGGTGGGGGGGTTGAACCTACTCGATTTTTTAGGTCCATTGGAAACCAGTTTGTGATTCTATACAAAGATACCTTGTTTCATTGGGGGAGGATGTTCTGCTTACCTGCTGTAGGATGTGTTAACTTGTTTTCCTGACGGCATAATAACTCAGGAAGGCCGAGTTACATTCCCTTGGCTGTGGAAACTGTCTCAGTGTGAAGGAACTTCATCTTAGGAGGGAATTCAGGGGAGTGCTTCCTCCTGATAGGTACAGGTCTGCATTAAGGCTATAAACAGGTTGAACTTGGTCATTAGATCATACTTTTGCTGGTATACAAACGCCGTGTTTGACTTAGCATTTTCATTGTAGTTACTTCAGGTTTAAGAGAATGTATAATATTGTTAAATGAAAAGAGGCTGTCCATGTTCTGTCTGACCTTAAAAATATATCAGTTAGGAATGGTACAATGGCTTCCTTTAGCATTCCTGTGTCAATTTTGTTCTGTGACTTCCTGCTTGTGACCAAATACTTTTTTTTTCCATATTTGGAACACAGACAAATTCCTTTCTTGTGTTCCCACTGAAAGGGAGACACTCCTAAAGCTAGTGTAGCTTGTACTTTTATATATGGAGATCTCAAACCCAGATTTCCTGTGAAGCAGAATTACTTGCTTTCTGGAGTGACAAAAAGAAAATGTGATTTACATAATTTTGGTGTAATAGTCTAAATCACTTTAAGAGCTTGACAGTGTATACTTCAACAATCTTGTTTGGAGAGGACAAAGGTTAACTAAGGTAGTGCACAGAGGAGAGCAGAGCATTGCAGACCTAGCCAGTAGGTTTAAGGAGGAGAAAAAATAAGTGTTTATTTAGTGGGAAATTGGTGGAGAAATGAGGAGAAAATGTTAGAGAATGAGAAGTCTAATTCTTGTTTTGAACAGACCCCAACTAGTGCCTGCAAGGATTAAGTAGGAGAACTATGTTGTAGGATATGAGAATTGAAGCAATTTAAAAGCCATGTTGCAGAGTCAGGTTATATTGTGTACGCATAGAAACCTCTCTGAGATGTAAATAAGATGTTAGGTGAGTATCAGACTGATTGCTAAAGCACATGACTGACAAGAGAGTAGGTGTCTCCTGGCATATGAGGCTTTCTAGTTTGTTTTAAGATTTAAAAAATATTGGCAAATATGCTCATAAAATGTCTTGAAGCCAATAGGACATGGAAGTCATATCCTCCCTCCAGGGAGTGGGGCAGTATTGGCCCACTGGTCCTACTGCAGCCATGAGGCAAACAAGGTCACTTGGTTTAAATCAAGGCCTCCCACTTGCTGATAGAAATCATGATTAAAGTTAGTGATTTAAATAATTAATTTAAAGTTTGTTTTACATTTGATAATTTCTTAAAAGGCAGCTTCAGTGTAATCAGGTAGGCTCATCTATTACTGCTTCTTGCCAAACAGGACAATACAGTGTATCTGCATACATGTGTTTATGGTCTTATATCACAGTAAATGTTTACATTACAAAATGGTCAGTTGTAATTACTGGGTGAATTTCTTTCCTCATGACTTGTACAAAACTGCATTTGAATAAAAAGGTCAAATCAAATATTCACTTTTTTATAATCATGCTATAATTACATAAATCATGTGCTAGAGATACATAAGAGAAAATATGCATGCTGGAATGAGCTTTAAATAACTGATTCTATCAGGGTAGTGTTATCTGTATTTAGCAGAATGAACTGGTTGGTTTTGGTAGTTGTCTCTTTCCAGATCTTAGAAGGAGCATAACTCATCATTCCTTGTCTTGTTTTCATTTGGAGATTGTAAGAAAGAGATATCTCCCACCCATTTTATGCTGCCTTCACCAGCTTTGAGTGAGCTGAACTAATTTAAAAAGTGAATTGAAGAAACTAATCTTTCTGCCTTTTTAAGAAAGAATTGTTTTCTACTGAATCCACAGACTTAGTGACTTTCTTGAGTTTAGGAATTAGACTTTTTAAACATTCTCCAGTAGCTGTGTCCTGCTTGAATAGGGCCTGGGTGTGTTTGTTTAAATGGTTGTTTTAGACTCCATCATACATTGCCATTAACTTAGAAAATAAATTAACAAGTGTAATCTTCAAAACTGTGTGTAAAACCCATTTAAAGTAAAATGTTTGGAATTTAAGTGGTCTGATCTAGAGTTCTTATGAAATGGGGGTGAACAGGTAGGCTTCTGTAACAGCTCCGTAGCATCTCTTGGTTGCCATAGACATATATGCAGAAATGTGCCAGCCCCCCAAGGACTCCACATGCCTTCCCAGAGATTTTTGCTGGAGGATTTGACAGTCAGAGATGCACACATAATGGCTTTTTGCACGTCTACTGGCAGAAGCCCACAAGCAGCTTTGTGTGGGCACATGAACTTGCAGTGGAACAGCCTTTGGGACTTGCTGTGGTGGTGCATGCCTTGACATGCAGGCACACATGCACACTCAGAGTCCTGTGGGCTGCCCTCAGCAGCGTGCGTTGGCTTGCATGAGAAGTGCCACCTAGGCAGCACGGCTCAGCTCAGCCAGCTGCACGCTCCAAGAGTAGGAGGGGAAGCTGTCACCTCCAACAACAACTTTGTAATTCCAGTCTTTTGACTGACTGCTTCCCACCTTTGGCCATTGTGTGCAGGAAAGGAATGATATGCTGATATCATTCAAGAAAGTGAAAGAGCTAGGAAGAAGTTCAAAAGATGGCTTTTGTGTTTACAGCTGGTGAGATGGACATTGTCAGGCATCTGCATGTCTGGACAGGAAGCCAGGTAAGGTTATGATTTAAGGTCCATATAGCATGTGGACAGGCAAGGTTGCACTAAAGCATCTTTAAGGAAGGTGTCAGAACCCCTTCCTTAGCAAAGGAAGAGGGAACTTCTGTTGTGAGGAGTATTTTAAAATGAAAAATAAAAATTTAAAATGAAGGATATAAAATAACTCTAGATCATACAATGTAGCCTCTATTATCAGTGTGTGTCTGAAAAGTGGGAGGTAACTTTCTGGCCTGTAGTGGACTGAAGAAAAATTTCCTTGGTCTGCAGAAAGCATTCAAGCTGCTGTTTGTTCTTGTAGAAATTGAACAGGAGTGGGGAAAGGAGAAACCTTTCCCTGAAGAGATTATGAATTTTATCCTTTCTTCAAAGTTGTACTTTGAGGGAATTTTCTAAAGTCCTGCTTTTAAGCCACAGACTGGGGGTGAAGGCTGAAGAAAAAAACAAGAAGAGATTGCCAACATTGTTCTCCTTTGTTTCATTATCATCTTCCACTGCTACTCCCTGATACTTGGTCTGGGTGGTGCCTTTAGCAGTGTCCCAGAATCAGTGGGCCATCCACACCCTTCTTCCTTGACACAAGGATCAAAATAAGAAACGGAGCCACTTGTTGGCTTAGTCCCATTGCCTACTCCCACATACTTGTGCATGTGCTGCATTTTGCAGTTTTGATCTTGGATTTGCACTTATTTCTGAGAAGTCAAGGTTATAGGAGTGCTCTAATAGGATAGTGTTTGCTTGCTGGCTTCGTGCAGACCCTGCTGGAGCATCAGTCTTTGCAAGATCTCAAATCTGGCTTCTCATTTGTCTGTGGGTAGTGTGTGATGGTTCCCTTCTTGTGGCAGGGTTGTGCCAGAGTTAGAATAGACTGCACTCCTTGCAGCAGGATGCTTGTGACAAACTCACGTAGTCTGATGGTTATGTTCTTTTGCATTTTTCTGTTAGAGCCTTTGTGCAGATTTTCAGTCTGTTCTGAGCTGTTATTGGGGCAATAGGAAAACATTGGTCTGTCAGGACCTCAGGTCACTTTGTACCTTGGTAGTGCACTTTCTGCATGGATGAGGGTGAGGCCTCCTGGGCGCTTGGACACAGCCTGTGAGGAGAGTGGGTGGCTCTGTTTTCCCATCTGGTGGGTGTGCTGTGAGTGCAGCCATTTCACTGGCTGTGGTTTGAGCGGTGGATTCTGTCCGGCTCTGGACTGTTTTCGAGCTGAGTATTTGTGGTGATGTCAGGCAGTGTGAGAAGGGAACATGACTTGGCAGGAGAAAGTCTGCAGAAAGTTCAGCTCCACGTTTGGCCAAGAGCCTCAAAGGGAATGAGATCGACACACACATTCTGCTACACAGCCTGTCACACGCCCTCTCACATGTGCCCTTCCTGTCACACAGATCTCTTTCTCATTTTCAGACCTTTAACCCTTCCCTCCTAGCTTCAGCTTGGTGGGTTTATAAAACTCAGAGAAGTCCTCCTTATTTTGGTGATACTGTGCTTTGTAAGGGTTCAGTTGCAATGACCCCCAAAGCAGAAATAGCCCATACAGGCCAGAATCCAGAAGAGTAGTCAAAAGCAGGGCAAGTTTACTTTGCAACAAAGCTCTTAATAGTCCTTTATTCTGACCTACACCCCTCTGCCAGTCTTCACTGTGTTTCTTGGCAGCTCTTCTGATCTCCTTTATTGCTTTGCTGCAGTCTTCTGGCTGATCTGTGTTTGGATATGTACATCTGCAACCCTGCCTCTCTCCTCTTACTCTTCTAAGAGAAGTATTAGCAAAACGTGACAAAATAGCTCCCTGATGATGCTTGAATGGGGAATAGACTACCACTCGAGCTTACTCTGAAGCAGTTTAAAACTCTTTTACAGTATCCCTCTGATGTGTTCTTTATGTTGGTATTTCTGTAATACTGTAATTCCTTCTTGACCTCTGTGCTACATCTAGTGATGATCCTTCTATGAATGGGAATTGGTGCTTTTCCCCTACTGCCCTGAAGGGAATCTTAATGAGTTTCCTGCCTGTTTTGCAATCCAGTACTGTATTTCTGGTTTGCCTGTGTGCGGTAGTATTTGTTTTGATTGATGCTTTTGGGTGGAATGGCAATTGGATACAAAGTGTTATATAGAGACATAATTAAGAGGCTGTTTCTCAGAAACAGTCTTGTATCAGTTATGGTGATGTACAGCATGCTGGTGGAAGTATTCCTGGGGTGGGAGGAAAGAGGGAAGTCAGAAAAATGAACAAACAATTTTACTGTAAGCACCCCTCGCCTTCTGCTCTTTCCTCTTTAGCCTCTCTTCTTCATGTCCTCTAATTTCATAGCTGGTAGAGGATGGAGAAGACCAGTTTGAAAGAGAAGGTGGTCTGAACAAAGGATAGGAGTTAAAGGCTTTTAAGGTCTCTTTTTGTTTCTCTTTTTGGCTTTGCTGTGATATATCCTATGGCTTTCTGTGTCTTTTGTCGTGTTGTTTGCCTGATAGAATGGTGCAGCTGCTGCTTTTCTGCTTTTATCTGTTTTAGTAGCTCCATGCTTTGAGTGGGCTGTGCCATGTTCCTGCTAAGAGGAGTCAACAGCAGTTTGAGGGTCTGTGTTGAAGAGATACACTGAGACAGCCTGGAGAGCTGAGGAGATTTCCCTTTTGTGATTCTAGCTGATAAAGGTGCTTGGCTAGAATAGACATGGATCATGAAATATTGTTCTCTTACTTCATAGTTAAGATGAAATCATTTTTTAAGGAAACAATCAGGTAAAAAACAAACCCAGTATGTTATGGGATTATTTATCACTACCATTTTCTATCTGCAGAAAAAAGGCCTGCACTGCTCTTTTCTAGACATAATCTTATTGGTCTTCTTATTCCTTATGGACTAGGCTTAGCCCTTTTCCCTGCCCTACCAGGATGTTATTTTGGGTATTCATTGTTTAAATTTTTTTTTAAAGTTCTGATATCTTGCTTCAGATTGGAAATAGCATTGGGGTGACTTCTCAAATCTGCTGTGAGTCTTCATGTTTCCCTGAAGCAGGGCTATAACAACTTTGGGGTTATAAAGGAGGAATGTAGGATCCATGGTGGAATTTCTGTTCTGTAGTATGGTGTTCCCAAGAAAGTCCACAATTACTGAAGAGAGAGGCTTCTCTAATTCTCCCCACTCCCTTTGAACTTCTATGCAAGCCCCATTTAAAAAAAGCTAGCTTTTTAGACTTAGTTGGTTATTGTCATTTCCTCTGATCTTGGTGACACTATTACTTCTTGTCTCTTTTAAACTCTTCTCTCTGGGAAGATAAAGGAAGCTCTGGGTTATAAAACTGTTGCTTCAAAGAATGCCTGACTGTTATGTTTTGCAAAGCTATGTGTAATTGTGCAGAACAAGATATTGATGGCTGAGTAAATATAGAGAAGGCATCCAGAAAGGAACTGAGTCTGTGGTTCCTGTTTTCCATGATGTCATGCAGTGGCATTTATAAAGAAACTGAGGTAGTGGGGTCAGATTGCATTTTTGGCCTTCAAGTAGGATGGGATGAGCTGTTGCTGCATGAAGGGTGTGTAAGAGCTGGTCATCAGCAGGGTTAATGAGTAGCAGACACCTCAACTTTAATTTTCCAAACTGAAGGGGGATTTTGCTAGCAGATTAATTTATAGTAGAAAGTTTTGTTGGTTGCTTGAACACTTTTTACATGTGGTTTAATTTTTTTTTTTTGGTTGGTGTTGTGTGTATCTGGTGCTGTGGTTAGAAATATGAAGGAATTATACTATTAGCTAATACAGGGACCCTAGATATTAAAACAGACATGTAAACCAAAATCACCTTTGCACAGATACATGTGCTAGGGAAAAAAAGACTTACTGCTAGGATCGCTAAATTTTTTTGGAGAAACTGAGTGCTGCTGGCAAAAGAATGTTGTTTCCAATTTAACATGAGTTTCCATAGGGAAAAATTGCTATTACAGTTGATGCTGACACATTCTATGGACAAGGACCCAGGCTGGATTCCCTCCCTTCTGCTTCTCAAGAAGTGGCACAGCGCTGCCGTTTGTTTTTCTGCTAGCAGGAGAGGGCAGCTGCTCTGAGCGGTGCATCCTCCTGGGAGGAGCACAGATGGGATTTTTCCTGTAGGAAGCCCCTATCAAAGACTCAGTCATGCTTCCTGCCATCTGAAGGTCAGCACCGATAGTGGTGTTGAGCTGTCAGTGAGCTGGAGTCCTGGCCAGACACAGGGGATTATTGCAGTTCAGCTACAAACAGCAAGTTCTGATCATGTTCATCCCTGTGAATGCTGGTGAAATTGGTGTCCCTCTAAAGTGACTCTGCTCTGTCTCTTCCCTGTGTTGGGACACTGGTTACACAGCTCACCTGGCCAGACAGAGCTGAGGAGGGATGACTTGTCATTTTACAGGATGGCTTGAAGGGGAGGGGAAGACAGAGGGATGCTGCTACTGTCACATCTTCCTTGCTGTAAGCCAGTGCATGGCCTGGTTTTGGCCATTCCTGAGGTGGCTAAATGCTAGATGAGCCAGTAGCTTGAAAGCTGAGGTGACAGTAGAAAGCCTAGAAGGGCCTAGAGATTTTTGTATCCAGGTCAGGGCTATGTTGTTTTCCAGAGTTCAAAGGAACTTGTGTCAATGGCCTTTTAAAGGAATTTCATGGCAGCAAGGTGGCTACATAACTCCTGATATCACTTGTTATTCATTTCCAGTTCATTAACCAGGGAAAAGTCTTATCTTCTTACCATAATCCCTTCTTCCCTCTCCATTTCCCTCCCCTCTCTCTCTTCTCTTCTCTCTTCTCCCTCTTCCCCTATCCACTTGTCTGCCTCTTTCTGTCTCCTGTTGTCAGAGGGACTAATACTTCCTTGCAAACAGGAAGAGAGGCGAGAGCAGCCCTGTGTGCAGTGTGAATGAACTCAAATAACCTCATCTCCTTTCTCCTCTGCTCAGTTGCAGAACCAAGGACATCTGGCAGTTGGGAGAGAGGGAGGGAAGAAAAATAAAGGCACAGCCTATTTCAGGCTTTTACCCACCCTGAAAGTAGTCACATGTACGGTCTCTTCCTCTTGCTCCTTGTGTTGACATGGTTCCCTTTGATCAGGCAGAAGCCAAGAGTTGAAGGGAAGGGCAAACCCAAAACCTCAGCCTTTGCCAGGCAAGGTATAATGAGAGGCGGGTGAGAGAGCAGGGAGCACCTGCTGCTGGACAAAGCATGTGAGCAGGAGAGCTGACTTGCAAAACGGTTGCTGTTGGGGGTGAGTTTTGCAGAGCCTGTAGTTTCCTGAGTGGGACTGGAGTCGGCGCATTCTGTCGTCATCTGATTTGAAATTTGGTAAGCCATATTTCCAAAATGAGAGAGTCCACAGGTTCTGCAGGAAAGAAACAAATCTTGTACTCTGCAGATCATAGAAAAGGAGCAGGTTTGGTTATTTGGACTTTTTATATGGAGCAAAGCAGAAGTATTTTGGGCTTATTCTGCCCTGTTTTATTGCATTGTGTTTGGTCATAGAGTTGTGCCTTAAGATTCTAATTCACTTTGCTAACCCATTTGTTCACTTTTTTCTGTCCTACATTCCTTCTTGCCTGATGTAGGGTGAAACTGGCTTGGAACTCCTGTTGCTACCATTGTTTGTTTATAATAGGCACTTTTCACCCACAGAATAGCTATGTCATATTAAGTTCAGATTCATAAATGTCCATAGAACTCTTTGCATTTTGGTTGTAAATATAAGGTCTAATTCTAGAAGGAAAGTTATGGAGTCTTCCAGTCTCCCAGAGCTCAGCTTTATGGTGTTTTTCTGTAATAGCCAGACTTTTCCCTTCCCAGTGTTCTTTTAGACGTACTGTCTTTCAGATCACCTTTCAGGAAACTATTGTTATACCTTTCTTCTCTTCCCAGGACTCTTTCAACCAAGCGACATTTGTTTATTTTAATCTTTTCAGTTCTTAGTCACTTCTGCTGTTCTCTGAACTTCGTGGTGCAGTGGTTTCTGTGCCTGACCTGGGTAGGAGACAGCGTGCCTTGTGTTGAGACCAAACAAAACCCAGTGAGACCTGGATGCTGCAGTGAGCCCACTTCAAAAGGAGGGACAAATGCCTTGGCAGAGGTCATGCCAGCAATCAGCAAAGTTATGGGTAATAAAGGAGTTGGTCAGCAGCAGGAGTAAAACCCAAAGTAAGGCGGGGGACAGGGGGAAGGAGGCAGGCTCTGGAACTGAGCTAGGGAGGGAGAGGTAGAAGTTAAGACCCTTAACTTGAGGGCAAGAGACTGGAATGTATCTGCACAGCTGGGAGTGACTTGTAGGAGTCTTCTGCATAATTGTCAATGGTGGCAGCAACTTAAAAGGCTCACAGAGCAGTGCTACAATCTTGGACAGCTGCTCATGGTCAGCATGATGGACAGCAAATGAAAGCAATCAGGAGGCTGTAGCTTTTCTTTATCAGCTTGGACTGATGGTTGCTCACAAACTCTTTCCAGTATGTGGTTGCCTTTAAGCTTCTGGGAGATCCAAATGGATAATGAGATTTCAAACTGTGTCCCTGCAGCTCTCTGAGAGAGGAATTTACAGCAGGGGCACTGAGCTAGTTTCCTGAGAGTTGCAGAACTCTCAGTTTTTTCCATTCTTTGTAAACATTACTGTTCAAAAACATTCTTTATGGTGTACTGTTGCACTGCTTTTCACATTCTGCATTTTCATGATTTGTCTCTTCCATTGTCAATCTGAGGTTATTATTTTTCCGCAAGTTTGACAGTTTTTTACATGTAATGTTAACTTCATTTTCAAAGCAGCAGATTAATTTTCAATCTTGAAAGGTACAAGGTGTCTTTTTCAACTTTTTATTAATTGAAACCGAATTGAAATTGAGTGTCTTATGTATACTTTCGCCTCACTCATAGACCTTCTGTTTCAGCATTTCTTGAGAAATGTGACGATGTAGAGGGAAGAAAATAAAAAGAGCCAACATGAGCTGGGAATAATCTTTGTTTCTTTGAACCAGCTACAAGGTAGTACCAAGATCCTAGGGAAGATTTGTGAAAATACTCTGGCTGCTGCATTAGACACAGTATAGGAAAAGCTTTAGGTCACAAAACATAGTTACTCTGTATGAAAGGGTTGGAACAGTGGTGCCTCTCAAGGGGCTTAGTTCTCCTCTGCTGCTGTAGAGTCCTGTGAAATCTCAGTCTAACTGGTGGGGTTTTTTTGTTGGCCATTTAGATCTGCAGCCAGCATTTGATACCCAAGGTGGCATTATCACTGTGTGAGTTGTGCATTTGGGTTTCAGCAGAGGTCATTATGTACTGCTGTGGGCCCAGCTTTCAGAGAAAAATGCCAGCAGCCAATGTGAATCTATCTTGCATGTCAGAGCACACTTAGAAGCCAAAATGCCAAGTTATATCCCTGCTTTAGTTAGCCCTGAAAGATAGCCCTTCCTGTCAGATGTCACCACCAGCCATGCAGAGAGGTGTGGTCCTGTTGACACACTGTGAGCACAGTCATGTTAGCATATGTATACAAACATGAGGTCTCTTCTGCTGATGCTGACACGCTTCAGAGTGCCTGCTTGTGATTCATTACAGAACTGAAACATAGCTATATATATGTTTGCCTTGGCAGAAACTGTAGGATATTGTAATTTACAGGGCCAGGACTGTGATGAGTAAATCCTGTTTTGAAGGATCACAGAGACTTGAACAAACTTCCTAAAAAGCTACTCTTTCCTATGAGCATCCATTATTTGGAGGTAAAGGGCTTGTTGTACTGTTCCTCTGATTATTCATGTGTTACACAGTACAGTTTCTTCAGGGATGTGCTTGTGTCTGGTCTGGTCCCTGATCCTTAAACCCCTCACAGAAAGTGCCAAAGTAAGAATACCGGGGAGACGACAGCCCTCCTTAGCAGAAGTGGCACAGTACCTGTATTTGGCTCATTTGGTTTCTGTATATTCTGTATAGAAATTTTCTATTTCTATATATTCTATTATATAGATTCTGTATATCTGATTCCATGCTATCTCCTTTACTTGTCCTCAATGAACGTGGGAAAATAGTTTGGTATATTCTGTAGCTTAGTCTGTTGATGACGGGTCAGATCCAAGTCTTCCAGAAGAATGTGTAAGTGCTTCAGCTGGCTTAGAAGATGACTCAGCTGAGGGAATTGTTGCTGGAGGAACTGATGAATGTTTCTGGCATTTAGCATGAGATGCAAGAGCCAGGGCTGCCATCTTTAGTCTCTGAAAAAGTTGGTATTTTGTTGTAAGAGTGCCGACCTGGAGACCATCAGTATCTGAGTTTTTCTGTTTTCTCAGAAAAGAAGGGGAGATGGAAGAGAGAGAATAGGGTGAAGCTGATGGTGACATGTTTCAGAAATGTTTCAATATTTGAGACATGGGTGGCAAGGGCTGGCAGAAATTTGTTTCCCTTAGCCTTTCATCTCTACATATATCCTCACTGGAATGTCTGCTCATCAGGTTACTCTCTTGAAGATGCTTCGTTTGAGAGAAGTGATTGCTTCATCTTTTGTCACATGGCCAGTCCTGGTTTCTAAAACTGAAGGAGTTGAGACAGACAGCAGGAGGCAGCACAGCAGACTGTGTCAAGAAGACAGTGTTCTCTCTTGTAGTTATGGCTTGTGTCACCTTTCTGCATTTTTGGTTGATGTGATGGTGCAAACTGGAAGGTGTGAATCTCTAATAATATGACTGTTAGTGCAAAACTTGGCAAGATTTTGTCATGTGAAAACAATACTCATGAATTTATGTGAAACCTAATACTCAGGCCTTGTCATACAGCCTCTCACTTGTGTGCATGTGAAGAAAATGCTCAGTAGGCTTCTTTACCTAGCACTAGAGTGCTGCTGTTTGTGGGTAAGTTAGTTTTCCACAGCCTGCAGCTGTTATTGCACCTACAAAAGAAAAAAATACTCTGTCTTTGGAGCAGAGAAGACAAGTAACCTTTTCTGTCTGGCCCATTCTCTTTTGGGAAGGTTGGAGGTTGGTGCATGAAGCAGGAACACATTGGGTAGTTCTACAGTAGAGACAGTGGTTTCTCTGGTGCCTTGTCCTGGATGTGCACAAGTATTTATATTCTATTCCCCCTTGGTAGCTTGCAGTCTCTTAGACACTCCCCTTTGGGCTCAGATGTCTTGCTGACAGCAAGTTTCGCTCTTGCAATGTCAGTCGTTGTGCAGATCACACAGTTTTGAAATTCCATCAGATTGTACCCTCCTCTTTTGTTTCCTGGAATAAGTTTCAGTTGTGGCTGGGTTGCACTAAGAATGGGTTCCTGAACTGAAGGCCTGGCCCTGAGCACTGTCACTCAGTCCCTCAGATGGGTGATCAAATCCTTCCTTTGAAAAATTGCTGCAGTGGTGCTGCTGGTGATTCATTCTGCATTGTAATTAATCTTTGAGTGAGTCTTTTGCGTGGTTTAAAGGAATGTGGAGATGCAGAGGCTTACTCTTAGCTTTCTTGTTTCATGCCCAAACATGTCCCGAGACAGCTGTGTCAGCATTGGTGAGGAGCTTGCATAGGACTAGGAATGCCAGTTGGATTTGGATTTACTACAGTAAAGTTCCCATCTCCATCTGATGCTCTATGCTGCTTCCACAGGGTTTTCAGATTCTGCAAGATTTCCTGGGAAGACATTCTTTTAAAAAAAGTTGATTGTGTTAGCCACATTGCTCATTTGAGGACTGTGAGTTTTTTCGAGTTGGTTGCAAATCACTTCGGTTAGGTTGTACTCTCCCATAGTAAGACTTCGTTCTGTCTGTAGGTTTAAGTTTCATATTTGCTGGCACTGCTTTTATCCTAGATAGTCTGTTTCTCAGGGAAGGGAGCTCTGAATTCCTGATGCATTCTGAGGCTGTGTTTACAAATGTCACGTGAATTAATGTGCCCTATGGGTTTTAACACCTGCATCCACAGTGTAATTGGAGATGACAGGAGCTCAGCAGGCCTGACAGTGTGACTTGCTTTTATACTTGATGCCTGTTTCAGAGTTCTGTGAGGGGGTTCGTTTGTGGAAGCATTGATTTCATCTTTATTTTTGACATTCTGAGAAAAGTTGTGTGATCTGGTCCAAATATCCAGGAGGAAAGAAGGGACCTGGGACAGTGGTTCTCTGCCTCTTCGTCGTCAGCACTACAGTGTGTGAGGCATGCTCCTGTATCTGGGCTGCTTCAGAGCTTTCTGTCACCTCTTGTCTTTCAGGGACTGATAGGCTTCCAGTCCTGAACTCAATCACTCAAACTGGTACAGGCCTTTCACGTAGTTGCTTTTTAAATCAGTTAATCTCTTTAGCTTGCATTGGTAAATCGCTGAGTTAAGATCAACTGACGTTCAATCAGCTTAAGGGTGTTTACATTAGCAATTTGCATCAGTTTCACTGAATCTGTGCAGTCAAACGAATAGGGTCCTTTTCTGTGCAGTTGGGCTTTTTGGAAAAAGTGGTTGGATTTGCTTTCCAGTTTTAGCTTCTGTAGTGGAGTCAGGGCTGTATAATGAAGATGCTTTCCAGTATGGTTTCTAGGTTCCAAAAAAGGGTGTCCTCACAACGTTGGTGGTGAATTCATTTCTTGAGAATGGCATCATGGCCATTTCCCATAGGGAGGATTCTTACCATAGGTAAGGGGAGGATTTGCCATCCATATCTTTGATGCATCATCAACCTTTGTCACAGTCTTTGGCTACTGATAGTAAGAGGGAAATTTGATGTTTTGTAGTCTGATAAATAATTGTATAAAAAAATCTCTTTTCCAATTTTTTATATGCTCTGCAATACACGCACCAAAATTCAGGGCAGCTGGCAGCACTGAGCTGTTTGTTACTGGAAACTTTAACAAAGGCCCCTGGTTATAATGCCAGGAATTTCCCTTTTGCACACTTGGAGAGATCAGGGATGAAGTGCACTGGTAGTGTTAGCAGTAATGTAGACTTGTCTTGCTTTGATAAATCTGTTGGCAATGAAAGAATAGTTTTGCACCTGAATACGCTAGTCTTGTACCTTTTACCACAGTTTGTTAAAATACTGTGTTTCGAGAGTATAAACTTGATAAAACAAAGCTAATTACGGAAACAAAATCTTGACGCTTGCTTGTGATACAGGTTGTAATAGATTTTGGAAGTTAATAGTCCCCGTAGTTGAACTCTTGCCTCTTTTGCATCTGTTTGTTTTTTCCACAGGTACTTCCTGACTTTCAGTAGGAGAGAGAAACTAAGGACTTTGAAGATAGATGCCTGTGGCCCTTTGCTTGGCAGAAACAATGCTGCAGCGATGAGATTATAGCAAGCCCTTCCTGTGTGGCCTCCATGGGTCCCACTCAACTCAGCACACAGGATCATGGGAAGAGGGTGGCAAGTGTATTTGAAATGGAGGAGGAAGGGCTTCCGCTCTTCCCTGGCTCAGAGAACCCCCCTGAGCATGCAGGTATGCAAAAATTCGCACTATATCCATGCAAGATAAAGGCTATGCATTCTTCCAGCTGCAAACAGAATTGATACTTGGCAAAATTTTAGGACAAGTTCTACTGTGCTTGAGGCACTCAGAGATGATGTCTAAGAATAGAGTCAGTTATAGATAGCTGTTTTAGGAGTGGGGAGCCCTCTTCTTGAAGAGGAAATGATGGCTTCAGGAATCCAAAGGCTCACAGAACTTGTGATATGTACTGCTTGTCTGCTTATTGCAGCTAACTCCACAAACTGCTGTCTTCTGTCTTAACAGTTTCCCCAAATGCTCAGTTACAGGGATTGTCTGCTCAGTCTGGTTTTTGTAGGATCACAGTTTCAGCACTGGCTTTCTGTCACTATTGAATTGAGAAAGCATTTTTCCTTATTCTTGTGCATATGTATGGCAGAGAATAGAAGTGAGAGAACTGGAGGAGAGTTCTGAAGAAATTTACTTTCTGCACAGTCTTCGATTTCAGCTCAACTTTTTTGTAGGTCTTTCTCACATTGGTAGCTTAACTGTAATTAGAAAGTGCAGAAGAACACTTGGCCTGCGCATGTTTTGTCTCTTTCACTCTGGAGGGGAAGTTTTGGAGGGGAACAAGTGTGAAGCTATATTTGTTTATATAGTTGAGGTGAAACCTTGTGGATTATGTCAGTAAGTTCGTTGCAGACTTTCTTATCCAGAAGGGATGTGTGTGAAAAGGGAGACTTGATCTTTTCATCCCTGCTCTTGGGAGATAGTGGGTTTGAGTGAGGATGTTTGTTGTCAGGAATGGTTGTCTGTCTGCTGCTAACACCACACTTCCTTCATGTCTGTGGGTTTTCTTTTCTTCTGTTTTTTTTTTTTTTTTTTTCCCTCGCTACTGTTCATATCAGTAGAAAATCCCCCCTTGAAGCGGAAGAAGGGCCCAGCCCCTAAGATGCTGGGAAATGAAGTGTGCAGCGTGTGCGGGGACAAGGCCTCCGGCTTCCACTACAACGTGCTGAGCTGCGAAGGCTGCAAGGGCTTCTTCCGCCGCAGCGTCATCAAGGGCGCGCAGTACGTCTGCAAGAACGGCGGCAAGTGCGAGATGGACATGTACATGCGCCGCAAGTGCCAGGAGTGCCGGCTGCGCAAGTGCCAGGAGGCCGGCATGCGGGAGCAGTGTGAGTGCAGGCACCGGGCCCTGGTGTTGGACGGGACAGGAGGGCTCTGGGACTGGCTGTAAGGCAGGGGGGAACGTGGAAGTGTGCAGGCTGGATGTTGGAATGTGCGTGGGAAGTCACTGAGAGCTCAGCAAGGATCACGTGGGGAGGTGAGGCTGTTAGTGGAACGCAGTTGGTGTGCTGAGAACCCCAGCCCTGCTTTGTTCCTTGTAGGAACTCGTGGAATATACCAGCAGAGGAAAGACTCACGTGTTCATCAGGGTGCTGTAAAGTGTGTCAGTAACATCAGGCTTGTGACCAGGACAGTAAGATTGGTCACCATGCTTCTTGAACAACAGGCACTTTTCTTTGCTTCCTACTGTGAGCTTGCAAAAGAGGTCAAGGGCAGTGCTGCACAGTACTGCAGCTGTGTTTGTGCATGAGCTGATCTCATTGCTCCCTTTAGTGATCTCTGCTATTTTTCTCATGCGAGCCATAAGGCTGCTGTTTCTGAATATTCACCAGTATTTCTGCTTGCATATCAGGATCAGCCCTCCTTGGCTAAGGTATCCAGATTTCATCTGAATATTCACCAGTATTTCTGCTTGCATATCAGGATCAGCCCTCCTTGGCTAAGGTATCCAGATTTCATCCCTTTGCTTGTCATGACTGGCTGACTGAATGCTCAATTAACGTTAGATCTGCGTGAAATTTTCTTTTCTGATATCCAGCACCCAGAATGGCAAGGAACAGTGGGTGTTTAAGAAACATCTTATAATGTAGTTTTGCAAAAATTAAATCCCAGTGAGCTAGGAGACATGCCATTCAGTTTTTCAGCATGAAACACAGCACATCAGTATCTTTGTCTCACTGGTTGGTATCAGTTTTACATGTGCTGTCTTTATCCCATTGCCCTATTCCAAAGAGCTACAAAACAGATGTATATGAAAAACAATGCAGTAAGACACCTTGTTCACTTTGCTTCTCTTTTATTGCAGGTAGATACAGAGAGCCTCAGTATGTTTCTGCATTTAGTCATTGTTTTGTGTTGAAGACAGCTCAGGAAAATTAGGTCAAAAGGAATCTTGGTGTTATTATCAGGAACTTGGCAATTCTTGTCGACACAGTAATCCCCACTGCAAATTTGCCTTGTTAGTTTTGACAGAAACTGAGGGCTTTTTCCTCCAGCTGTTTCATTTGGAAGGTCATTATAGAACTTCCCCCCTAGTAATTGCTGGAAACATTCTTCTGATTCCCAGACTGAAGTTATTCATGGCCAGTTTATTGTTCTTAAGCCAGTGTGAACCATGAGGTTAAATAATTCCTTCCTGACAAACCAAGTAAGTTAGATTGCTTTGAATTTAGCATGGTGTAGGAGCTTGCACATAGGCAGTTTTCAAGATTCATTAATAGCCAAGTAACATGTTACCAGATAAAAATTTTTTTGTGCATCCAAGTCCTAAGATGAGGGACTGTAATCACTTGGATCAATTACTTCCCTCCTTAAACTGACCCTGTAAGGAGCATTCTGTTATTTTACAGATCCCCCTTATTTTGGTAATTGAATTGAATGCTTTTGCTGTTGGAATTTTAATTTTGTGCATGGTGCATGTACCTGTGCACACATCCTTCCTGTTGGAAGTCAGGGATAAAGGTTACTCTCAGCTTGACTGTGTTATGTTCTTTGTCTATCCTTCCAATCCCAAGAATGCTGTCTTACAGTAGCTCTCCAGTTCTTGTCTTTGCTTAACATGATTCTGTTAAGGAGTGCAGTTGTATACTTGTTCAGTTTTAGGGCCTGCTTTTCTGTGTAGCAACTATAGAATCATAGAGTCATCAAGGTTGGAAGAGATCTTTTAAGATCATCAAGCCCAAATGTCTACCCAGCAGTACCACTGTAACCCTTAATCACTGAACCATATCACCGAGTGCAGATCCAGATACCCTTTAAACACCTTCAGGGATGGTGACTCCATCACCTTCCAGGGCAACTTGTTTCAATGTCCTAACAAGGAAATTTTTTTTTTAATGACTAATCTGAATCTCCCCTGTCTCAGGTTAAGGCCATTTCTTGTCCTCTCATTGTGGGCATGGCAGGAGACTAACCCCCACCTCATTATAACCTCCATTGTTTTCTATGTCATCTGTGCATAAAAAAAAAATGGCCAAAGAATCTTTGAGCACTTTTAAACTCTTGTTTGTGAAGTCAAGCTTGGTTTATTTATCTTTGTTCCTGAAAATACAGAGGGTATTTTTTCCCAATCAGTTCCACTTCTGCTTCCCTTCCCTCCAGAGTGTCAATCACAGCACACAGCCTGGGGCTGTCAGCAGCCTTGCTGAAGGTGCCCTCAGTCCCACTGACCATGTCACTGACAAAGGTGTTAAACAGTGCAAATACCAACCCTGGAGGAATGCCACTCATCACTGGTCTCCACCTGGACATTGAACCATGGGCCACAACTCTTTGAGTGTGACCATGCAACCAATCTTTTATCTCCAAATGATCTGTCTGTCAAATCCATGCTATTCAAATTTAGATACAGGGATGCATTGCTCCTGAGCTTGGAGGAGGTGATCCTTGAATATTAACCAGCTTTCTTGGGCCCCTCTTCCCTCCAGCAGTTTATCTGATAGTACTCTACTGAGCAGATTCCTGAAGAGGCCGGAGTCTGCTCTCCTGAAGTCCAGGCCATCGAACTTTCTGTGCACCCTCTCTCTGTGATGCAAATATGAGCACAGCCCTGCAGGTGTGTGCATATCTCTAACTCCTCTTATTTGTTCCCTGTGCTATGTGCATAGATGCATTTAAGTTGGGCTCCTGATGAACCTGACTTACTGCATGGATTGGCAGAAATTCCATTGTGCTGCTCTTCAGGTGCTCTCCTGCTGACCTGCAGGCTGACCTCTCCAGGCTCTGGGCATCTCTTGCTGGCCCTAGCATCAAACTGGATTGAGAGAGGAGGGATGGATTGAGGTTCCTCTCCCTAGGCAGCTTTAGTTTAAATCCCTCTTCACTGCCTGGCAGACCTATGAGAAAAGATGTGCTTCCTTTTCTCTGACAGAGGGACCCCATCAGCCGTCAGTAGAGCAGATGCCTCTGAGTTTTTCTGTTCCTTACACTGTTACATCCAAATAACGTCTCCCCTTTGACTTAACAACTGAAGGAGACTTGTAACCCTATTCCTGAAGGACCTGCAGTTGGTCCTTAGTAATTTATGCAAGGTTACTCTTCCATTATTCATCTTGGGGTATGTTACTGCTCTAGAGTTTTCTGCAGATGGCCTGTGTAGCAAATTATCCTTTCACTCTCAAACTCCACCCAGGACTGAGTCTGACCTTTGGAGAGGGTGAAATGACACAAGCTGTTAAATTAACAATATTGAAAAAAGACATAACAGTAGGATAGCATAAAATACAGTGGATACACCATGGCATATGAAGGGAGCATCTGTTGTAACATGACATTTTAGGGAATTGTTCTATGGGGAAAGTCACTGTTGTTTTTCTGAGATCCACAGGGCATTATGAGGGGAGCCCTTCTGCCTTTTGTGAACACTTTATATGGTAGTATGATTAGAAGAAAGGCAATGGAACAACTTAAAGTAGGGAACAGAGGGAGAAACAAATAATTATCATTGTCAGCTGTGTTATGTATGCTCTGCTATGCCCAGTAGAGGCAGCTGTGATCTCTGCCTCACCATGCACAGCACTCTACCCTGTGTTTAGTGTGGTTTCCATTGTGTTGCTATGATTGATCATGAGCTGTTCCTGCTTTAGATGTTCTGTCTGAAGAACAGATCCGACTGAAGAAACTGAAGAAGCAGGAAGACGATCAGGCTCGGACAGTTGTGGTGCGTCCAAACCCTCCAAATCCACCAAGCCCTTCCCACAAACTGACGCCGGAACAGCTGAGCATGATAAAAAAGCTCGTGGCTGCTCAGCAGCAGTGCAACCAGCGCTCCTTCACAGACAGGCTCAAAGTCACGGTAAAAACTCTACCAGTGTACTCAAGAAAAAGTGAAGTTTGGGGAGTTGCATTTTAGGTAAAATACTTGGGAGAACAGGGTTACTTTAGGCATTACATTTGTGGGCTAAAGCTCTGTAAAGAATAGCAATGGATGATGTTCTGAAGTTGTCATTTTCTTTCCTTATTCTTTTCATCTTATCTTTCATCTTTGCCTCCATCTTTCACAAATATATTTTGTCTCTGCCCATTCCTACAGCCATGGCCCCAGATTCCTGATCCAAATAACCGTGAAGCAAGGCAGCAGCGTTTTGCTCACTTCACAGAACTTGCAATTATCTCTGTGCAAGAGATTGTGGACTTTGCCAAGCAATTACCTGGCTTCCTGGAACTCACCAGGGAAGATCAGATCGCTTTACTGAAGACATCTACCATAGAGGTGAGAGTTTGAATCCACCCCAGTACACAGTAGCAGAGATGAAAGAATTTGGAGTTACCCACCTAGAGAACTAGTTCCATCCCTTTTCTGAGGATGGCAGACTGGAGGACCTCAGTTGTGGGACCATTACTGCAGTGTGCAGTTATATTGGCAAGATGCTTGGTTATATACTGCAGTGCCTGGTTGTACAGGAAGGGAATGAGGCAAGTGCTTTGGTAGTGGTAAGTAGGAATTTTCTGTTTCCCAGAAGCAGACACCACAAAGGATGGCAACAGACTTTATCGTGGAATTTTTAAGCACTGTGAGAGAAACTGGAGTGGTTTTGTTTGTTTTTTTTTTTTTTTTAAATCAAAGATGCTTCAACAGTCAGCAAATTATTGTAAAATTTCTTCCTGCTTTCAAAATGAGTATATCTTATTTCTGTCTTCAGGTGATGTTGTTGGAGACATCTCGGCGATACAATCCAGAGATTGAGAGCATCACCTTTCTTAAGGACCTGAGCTATAATCGGGATGACTTCGCCAAAGCAGGTGGTGCATTAGACAGGTGTTTCTTCCTCTCCAGTGTCTTGTGTTCTTACATGTTTTCCTTTTTAATGTGGGCAGCTGGAGGCAGTTTGTGGTAAGGTTTAGAACAGGACCAAACCAATAGCTGCACAAACCATTTTTTTTTGCTTTTAGTGTATGTTACCAACTCCGTTCATGTCTTTTTCTAGGTGTCAATTTGCTTGGAAAAATCTGGACTCCTAAAGCATGAAAATATTGCTGCAAGCGTCTGCCTAGGGCTAGCAGTTGGTGTGAAATTCATTGTTTGTAGAGATGTGACGTGGTGGTGGAGCTGTATCAGATCATACCAATCCAAACCACAGTCTTCTCTCCTTTGCAAGTGTATCACTTGCTAATCTGGATGGACTCTTGATGTGATGACATTTCAGTTGATATGAAGTCTGTACTGTGTACTGAGGATCCCCAAAGACTGCTTTAGACATTTTATCATCCTGTATGGTACCCTGTGGTGTTGTGATCTCTGAAGTATATTTTCCCAGGAGTGTCCTAATTTCAGATGAAGTAACAAGAAAGGGTGTATCTTCAACATTTCTAAAAACAAGACTTTAGCTGTGCTTCAGCTGATTTTTTTAATTTTATTCTTTGAGTAGCTATTTAACCATTTATACTTGAGATGACTTTTATATACAACTTTTTTTTTATGACACTTTTCCTGGTAGCCTTTTCTTCAGGTTATTAGAAGGGCAAAAAGCAGGGAGCTAGAAATATTCCCTCCATTTTGTTCCTCCTTCTCTGATGCAGTTGTAATGCTGGAAATTAGAAACTTGGATGCTATTTTGTAGTAAAAGCCTAGAGTTTTCAGTATGATTACATAGCACAAAGAGACCTGATTTGCCAGTGGTCTCTGTTATGGCAATAAATATCAGTGCATTTCTGTCTGACTGTATTTATCAAATGCGGTGATGGGAAGCCTAGGTCAGGCTCTGCCTCAGGTCTCCCAGTTCTTTGAGCTGAAGGAAATGGCATAGTTCAGAGTTCTTGGAACCGCATGGTCTCAGCTCATACATACTTCAGATGAATCTGAAGTGTGGAATTAAAGCTTTCTTTGAAAGCATGAAGGCTACTGGATGTGAAGGAGGTGATGCTGTGAGAGTGGACAGTATAAATGTTGCGCTTGTGACCTTCTGATGTTTTGATGGAGACTTATCTGATAGCTGATGTTATCTTCCTTTAGCTGTTGCCCAGTAATGTGCTGTGGGGCATTTAAGGCTTTAGGAAAACCCATAAACAGTGTCATTTTACAGTTAGAACCTGACTCCTCAGCCACTGTTGTTGCTCACCAGTAGTGGACATAAAGTGGATGTATTCATAAGATCATAATGTAAGGGTTTTTCCCTGCCTGTCTGTCCTCCCCACTCCCTGGTGTATAGCAGTGGATTTCTGGCAGCCTTTTCCATGAAAGAGAGCAGGAGAGAGGGGAGACAATTGTTACTGCCTCACCTTGTTCTCTTCTGTTTGTTGCAGGTCTGCAGTTTGAGTTCATTAACCCCATCTTTGAGTTCTCAAAGGGAATGAATGAGCTACAGCTTAATGATGCTGAATATGCACTTTTAATTGCCATCAACATTTTCTCTGCAGGTAAAAAACCAGGAAAATCTGAAGAGCTGCAGCAGTGAGTCAGAGGGCAAAGGAAGTAGAGTGAAGAGATGTTACATTCAGGAAAGGAGTAATAGAGCATGTATAGAGTCTAGTGATAAAGAGAGCATATTAGTCATTATATTCTGAATTTTCTAGTGCCACTTCCAGAGGAAATGGAATTCCTCACTGCTGGAAAAGTGTGCAGAAAAACCAGCCAGTATTGATCTTCCTCATTTAGAAATTGCTATTTTATTACCCCCTTAATGTCCTTGGCACCTCTCTGGTGTGATGCAGGTCCCACAGCATGAGTGACATCTAGTGGGCAAGCCAACATACTCTGGGCAAGAGGCAGTATCGCTCTGGGCCAGGACAGGGCTTTGCCAAGAACCCACCTCTACTCATCTGTCTTGTGACCTGATTAATGACTGTTTTTCTTTGTTCCTGTTTTCTGTCTGGCTCAACTACTGCAGAGACTTTGCCATTAGCTCTCAAATAGGCAGCTTTGCATTTTTTCTGGGACAGGAACATGAGACCAAACAGCACTGTGTAAATGTGGTTGGTCTCTCTAACCTCCTAGCTCGATAGGAGTTGGTTTGGACTCCCCATGTGCAGTAGACATCACTGAGAAAGAAGAGAACTGACACAGCTGCTGCAGTGTCATGGCTATATCTCCCACCTGTGCTGGGTGAATGTGAGATGAAGTTTTGGGAAAACACCATAGGAGGAAGTGGGGTTAGAGAGAGATGATAAATCCAGTGAAGCCGCCTGTGGCAACCTGCTTATGTCTAACCTGCTTACTTCTAACCTGCTTTTTGGCAGACCGACCGAATGTGCAGGACCAGTCCCTGGTGGAGAGGCTGCAGCACACCTATGTGGAAGCGCTTCATTCTTATATTTGCATCAACAGACCAAATGTAAGTGCCTGACCAGAACATGTCCAGTGATGATGCAAGCAGATTTTGTTTATACTGGCAGAGTTACTGCAGTACCATCTGTAAGAGGTCTCTTGCTGCCTGTGCTGTCACGCTTGTTCCTTCTGGGCTCTTTGATAGCAGCTGTAAATGCAGGGTTTGTGAGCTGTGACAATCTGCTGTCCTGTATCATGTTCCATAGTTTAGCCAGCATGGAAAGTCTGGACTTTTGGGACATGATGTACTACTTGTGTTCTTTCACATTGCATCCTCTTGGCGAATGCTAGGTCTAGAGGAAGTAAGGACTGTGATTACAGTATATCATCAGTTGTGATAATTTTTTTTTAAACAAAGTTTTAGGTGAATTTACTAACAGCTGTCTATTTGCCCCTGCAGGACCGCTTGATGTTTCCACGGATGTTAATGAAGCTGGTCAGTCTTCGGACGCTGAGCAGTGTCCACTCCGAACAGGTGTTTGCCCTTCGGCTGCAGGACAAGAAACTCCCGCCCCTGCTCTCAGAAATCTGGGATGTGCATGAGTGACTGCATGCTCCCAGGCCGCTGACATGCTGACATAATGCCATCTCCCAGCCTTTGCTAACGAGAAGCCAGCCTCCCCTCTCCAAAGCACTGAACCCTGGACTGGGCATGCAGGGAGTGATGAGCCTGGGGTTTCAGTGTTGTCATGAGACTATGCAGGAGGCAGCTGGGATAGATCAGATGGAGGGGTTGGTTTCAATGTAGTGCCCGTACCCCAAGGAATAACCTGAAACATTCGAATACGGTAGACATGAAGACCTTTCCCCCTGCCCCTCAACTACTATTTCTTCAGTCTTTCTCTTCTCTAAGCATATGCTGAGAGTTTGCCCATTGATCCTCTTCTCGCTGATTATGAAAACGAATTTGCAGGAACTTGCCAAAAGCTCTCTGTTGAGAGTAACCCAGCTCAAAAGGCTTCTGCAGGGTCCCCAGTTTACCTGGATCTGAGGAGCTCAGGGAAGTCAGTGTGGATGTTCTAGGGGTTTCACTGGGTTTCCTATAAATAAAATCTCTTGAATGTGCTGCCCTTTAAAATGATTCCAAGAGAAGTAGCTTTTATTTCTTTATTATGAGACTTCATCTCTAGAGCTGCCCTTTATTCTGGCCCTCCTTTGGAAAAAGGATTCCTGTAACGTGTAGTGCCCTTTGTCTAACAAGGAGGTCCTCTGGGTAGGGAACATTGTGCATCAAAAAGATGTCAGGCATAAAGTAGTGGATTTTTTTAATGTAATGCATCACGGTTTTATCTCATGGAGGTTCTCAGCTCAATTTACTTTTGGTTTGCTAACAGCTGGACAACTTTAGTTCAAAACAAATCAGGGCATAGATTTTATCTTTAGGAGTGGAATAGAAGAAAGATAGGTGGGTAGGCCTGGTACCTAGGTAAGATACCAGGTGTGGTGGAAGGATCTCAAAAACTTCCAAGAATCTGGAGCATGTGGTATGTGTTCCAAGGTGGGTGTGAAGACGTATTGACCAAGGCGAGAGGACACACTGCATTTAGTGAAGTATGTGGGCATTGCATAATCTGTGGGCTGTACAACTCTCAGATCACGGGCTGCAGGAATACTGGGTGTAATGAGATCCACTTGCATCGTCTTCCTTTTGCCAAAGTCTTTCCAAGGTACTTGCTCAAGATTTCAGTGATGATCATGGGATATAGAGGTCCCTCCTGTATGAGGAGTGCCAACTGCTTCAGAAGGACACTTGGGTCTTGTATCCTTTCTTCAATTTGGGCATTGCAAGATCCACACTGGATTTATGGCCGAAGTTTTAAGTATCCACATCCATAAGTATTCTAGGATTTACAGCAATATTTTGTCTGACAGAAAATAAATATACTGTTAAAAACCATGTTCCTTATTTTCCAAGAAAAAAAATCTTATGGCTGATCTCAGAGATGTAATCTTAAGTATTCTGGTAGCTTGGTCTCATGAGTCTTCTCTGTCATAGAGGGTCTATGTTTGCTTGCCCGGTGAGCATCCCAAGAGCATAGGTTCACATGGCTCGGGGTTTTTTTTGTCTGTCTGTTTTTTGGTTTGTTTGTTGTTTTTTTGGCTGTGTATCTGAGCGCTATGCCCGTGGTGAGGGTATCGTGTCCATTTTGCACTTGAGGTTGGTCCCCTGCCACTGGCCTTCACTCTGCACCTTTGTAAAGCACTTGTAACAATCTGTAAAATAATCTGTTGTTTTTTATAACTCATTGCAATTGCAAAAATTCTTGTTTAAATCTGTATTTTTAACTAATCTGTTTGAGAAATGTTAATGTTTATATAAAAGAATAAAGCCTAATACAGGATTTTAGTATTCTCTGATATGCTGTCATGAGACTGGAGGAGGGTGGAATAAGTTCTTGCTGTAACAAGCTCAAAGCTGATAAGAAATGATGAGTATATATGTTGGGGAGAAGCAAGAAGTAGTGAGAAAGAAACAGCAGTGCAACCCCAGGCTCTTTTCTTTGGCCTTTAGTATGAGATTTGTAGCTTGGTACGTGCCTTGCCAGAGCTGGCACATAGGTGAAATGGATTAAATGTGCATCACGAAGACAATGCATTATGCATACACACCTCACCTCGAGGTGTACATTTCAGAATGTAACCCTTTTATTGTGCGTACTCTACTCCATTTTCTGCATTTTGTGGCTCACCAAAATTGAAAGAGCAGTCCAGTGTGCCCTGCCTGTCACGTGGATTTCAGTGAGACCTTACCTGACCCTTGATTTGCCTATGAATACATCAGATCTGAGCAGCATGACACCAGGAATAGTTGAACAGGTGCATTGCCTCAAAGGGAGCGGAAGGTTGGGGAAAGCAGAGAACTGTCCAGCATTAGCTGCTTCCTAAGTGCTTGATGATCACCTGCCCCACAGGGAAAGGAAAGCAATGGTCAGTTCATTCTACACCACACGCTCTTCTGTTGAAGGCTCTACATTACTCTGGACTATAAAATTTAAATTGGAATCTACTGCACCAGAGGAAGAAGGAATAGGAGCAGGATTATAGGAGACTGGAGTGAGGTATGAGAGGGGGAGTAATGAGCAGAGCTCAAGAGCTCATCAATGCTGGGTGGATTAGAGCGTGGCTGGACCCTGCTGTCAACAGAAGAGCTGCAGCTTAACTTCCAGCTTTATGTTTTTTGGGCTGCATCTCCTTAATTTGAAGAGAGAAACTGCATGTGAATTTGAAGGACTCTCAACCTGCCCCGCTCCATGCTCCTCTGCCCCGCTCCATGCTCCTCTGCCCCGCTCCATGCTCCTCTGCCCGCTCCATGCTCCTCTGCCCCGCTCCAGTGCTCCTCTGCCCCGCTCACCATGATTCAAG
>CM031861.1:23792263-24007816 GCA_018697195.1 Certhia americana | reverse complement strand
AACGGCAATGAGAATGCAAACTGTGATAGCGTCACTATATCATGATAATAGACTAACACATCCGAAGTCAGGGTGGGTATATCGCTTTTTGTTATTTTGGCAGCTTTTCTCTTTTTTTGTCTTGCTATAATAATTTTTTTGTTTCTTACCGTTTTTTTTTAGGCTATTGTTGTTGGTACTTTATTCATGGAAGTACAGACAAAGAGGAGAAACAAAGAGTTCTGTGCCTAGACCCTTCTATAAACAAAAAAAGAAAGGGGGGGGGGTGAGAGGAACAACATCTTCATACGGTGGTGAAAACACACTAGCCGTAGGGTTGACACCGTGACCGTCGTCTAATTTTTCTGTATGTGTGACGCCCCACCCCCGACCCAGCAGGGGACCGCAACAAACGCTAGCACCGAATCGAGGTGCACACACGAATCTGGTTCACAATAGGTGAGACTGACATCTGGTCAGTCAAGGCAGGGGAGACCACAGGGGGACACCTCATTCAGAAAGCTGAGCAGGCGTGATCCCACGGCAGACAAAGGTGACTTGACACACTCTGTCCGAACAGGTGTTTGTGCTTGCCCTTGCGAGCTGCAGGCAAGAAAGCTTCACTCCCCGCCCCTGCTCTCGAAATCTGGGATGTGCGATGAGTGACAAGCATGCCTCCAGGTGCGTGTTATCCATGTTAGCACAGTTTTCGGACGCCGGGGGCTGTTGTACATGCTGACCTATAGACATGAATAAATCCCTATCTCCCAGCCCGCCTTTGCTAATGAGAAGCCAGCCTCTCATTGTCCACGTTTAATCACATCATCCCCTCTCCCGCTCTCCAATGCACTGAACCCTGGACTTGGGCAATATCATGGAGTGATGAGCCATGGGGTTTTCACAAGTGTTTGTCATGAGACTATCAGGAAGCGCTGGGTAGATCAGATGGAGGGGTTGGTTTCAATGTAGTTCCCCGTAACCCCCAAGGAATAACCTGAACATTCGAATACGTAGAGCATGAGCCACTTTTCCTCCTTTTCCCCCTGCCCCTCAACTACTATTTCTTCAGTCTTTCTCTTCTCTATCTAAGCTAATGCTGAGAGTTTTGGCGCCCATTTAGCCTCTTCTCCCCTGATATGAAAACGATTTGCATGAACTTTCGAGCCAAAAGCTCTCTGTTGAGAGTACCGAACCCAGCTCAAAAGGCTTCTGCAAGGTCCCCAGTTTACTGGATCTTAGGATCTTCAGGGAAGTCAGTGTGGATGTTCTATCTAACTAGAGGGGTTTCAACACTGTGTTTTTCCCTATAAATACAATTCTCTTGAATGGGGTCTGGCCCTTTAAAATTAGTTCCCAAGAGAAGTAGCTTTTATTTCCTTTTATTATGAGAAACGTTCATACTCTAGAGCTGGGCCTTTATTCTGCCCTCTGCCCCTTGTGGAAAAAGGATTCCTAGTACCACGTGTAGTGCCACTTTTGTCTAAAACAAGGAGGGTCCTCAAGTGACACGGAGGATACATCACCTGCCTGTGGGTGACACTGAAGCAGACATGTGACAACTCCTGGGTAGGGAACATTGATGGCAGTGTACCAATAAAGAATGTGTCAGCCTGCCCAGAAGCGCGTGAAGTTGAGCGAACTTGCATTGATTTATTTTAATGTAAGTTCATCAACGGTTTTTATCCATCCATGGAGGGTGTCTCAGCCCTAGTTTTACTTTTAGTTCGGTTAGCCTAACAGCTGGAACACTTTAGTAGTTTCAGAACAAATCAGAATAGGGAGGGTTGGCATAGATTTTTATCTTTCGAGTGGAATAGAAAAAGAAGAATACGTTGGGTTAAATTGGGGGTCCTTGGTCCCTCAGGTAGCATACCCGTGTGTGCGATGGAAGGATCTCATATCTCTTCAAAAACTTCCCCAATCGGATCCAATCTCGAGCATTGTGGGTAATGTGTTCCAAAGATTGCGGTAGTTGAAAAAAAAAAGAACGTATGGACCAACGCGCAATAGCTAAGCAACACTGCCTTGGCTGGCATCCCCGAAACACGTGTGCTTAGCCCAATCCGGCTGCACACCGGCACACTCTCGTGTGTGAATAGGTGGCGTTCATTGTGCAGAAGCTGGGGGCTGTACAAATATTCTCAGATTCACTTGTCACGGGCCTGCAGGAATACTGGGTTGTAATGAGAATTCCGAACGTTGCATCGTGCAACAGATATTCGTCTTCCTTGTCTTGTTGCCAAATCACACTTTCCAAAGGTACTTTTACTTGCTTCAAAAGATTTCAGTGATGAATCATCCAGGGATTGGAGGTCTCCGTCTCTGTATGAGGAGTGCCAACTGCTTCAGAAGGACACTTTGGTCTTAGTATCCTTTTCGTCATTTGCGCATGCTGTCAAGATCCAACACTGGGCAACATCTATTCTGGGTGCCGACAATTTTAAGTAGTGCCCACAGCCATAAGTATTCTAGATTTAAGCAATACTTGTGTCTTGACAGAAAATAAATATATCTGTTAAAAAAAAAAAAAACCATGTTCCTTATTTTTTTTCCAAGAAAAAAACATCTTAGTGATGCTTGCATCTCAGAGATGTAATCGTAATGTATTCTGGGTCGCTTGGTCTCATGAGTCCTCTCTCTGTCAAGAGGTCTAATGTTTGCTTTGCCCGTTGAGCATCCCAAGAGCCTAGGTTCACTCTATGTCCGCTTGGGGGTTTTTTTTTTTTGTCTGTCTGTTTTTGTTATTTTTGGTTTGTTTATGTTGTTTTTTTGTCTTTGGGCGGTGTAATCTGAGCACTATGGGCCTGGTGAGGGTAGCGATCAGTCCATATTTTGGCACTTGAGGTTGGGGTCCCCTGCCAACTGGCCTTTCACGCCTCTGCGACCTTTGTAAAGCACTTGTACAATCTGTACAATATCTGTTGTTCTTTTTTAACCCTAATCAGTTGCAATTGACAGAAATTCCTTGTTTTAATTAAAAAAATCTGTATTTTTATTTAACTAATCTGTTTTGAGAAATGTATGAAGTTTGTATAATAAAAGAATAAAGACCTCAATACAGGATTTAGTATTGGCTCTGATATGCGGTCATGAGACTGGAGGAGGGTGGAATAAGTTGTCTTCTGCTTGTAAAACGCTCAAAGCTGATAAAATGATGAGTATAACCTTGTTGGGGTTGAGTAAGCATAGACAGTTATGAGAAAGAATACAGCACGTTGTCACAACTGCACACCCCCGGCTGTTTCCCTTTGGCCTTTAGTATGAAGATTTGTACTGTGGTACGGTGCATTGCCAGAGCTCAGTTAGGTGAAATGGATTAATGTGCATCACGAAGACAAGGCATTTGCATACACCCGGACACCTCGACCGCGAGGTGTAGCATATTCAGAATGCCCCTTGTGCGCTTGTGCGTGTCGCTATCTGTGTGTCCCTACTCCATTTTATTCTGCTGTTGTGGCTCACTCAAAATTGAAAGAGCAGTCCAAGTGTGCCCTGCCTGTCCACATGGATTTCAGTGAGGCCTTACCTGAACTGACCCTTGATTTGCCTATGAATACATCATATCTGACAGCATGATACCAGGAATAGTTTGCACAGTGCATTGCCATCAAAGAGGAGCTGAGGATGGGGAAAGCATAGAACTACTTTTCCAGGCATATTATCTGGCTTCCTAAGAATGCTTGATGATCCCGTGCCCCACAGGGAACAGGAAAGCAAATGGTCACGTTCATTCTAGCATTAGAACAAAACCATCTCTAGCACGTCACATATAAAAGAGCCAGCTGTGGCCAGTGCACTAGCTCTTCTGTGAAGGCTCTACAATTACTCTGGACGTAAAAATCTTTACATCTTGGAAATCTACGGCATCTAATCTACTCACGCAGAGGAGAAGGAATAGGAGCACAAGATTATAGGAGGAACTCTGTAGTGACGGTATGAGAGGGGAGGGGGAACGTTAATGCAGTCCATTTGACATTAGCGCTCAAGGAGCCTCATCAATAGCTCAAATTAAGACCACAGGGTTTGGATTACAATTTCTGTTCACCGGCTGGCACTGATGTTCAACAGAAGAGCTGCAGCTTAACTTCCAGCTTTTATGTTTTTTGGGCTGCATCTCTTAATTTGAAGAGAGAAAACTGCATGTGAAATTGGAAGACTCTACAAAAAACATGACCCGCTCCATGCTCGCTCTGCCCACGCTCCATGCTTCCTCTGGCCCGCTCCATGCTCCTCCTGCGCCACGCTTCCATGCGCCTCTGCCCCGCTCCCGGCTCCTCTGCCCCCGCTCCATGCTCTCTGCTGCCCCGCTCCATGCTGCCTCTGCCCCGCTCCAGGCTCGTCTGTGCCCCTCTCCATGCTCTCCTTCCTCTGTGCCCCGCTCCATGCTCCTCTCCCCGCTCCAGGTGCTCCTCTGCCCCGCTCACAATGCTACCTCTGCTCCTCTGCCTCTGGGCCCCCCGCTCCATGCTTCCTCTCTTCCCCTGCTCCATGCTCTCTGCCCGCCGCCACCGCTCACAGTGCTGCTCCTCTGCCCGCTTCCCATGCTCCTGCTGCGACCCCGCTCCAGCTCTCTGGTCTGCCCCGCTCCATGCTCCTATGCCCCGCTCACATGCTTTCCTCTGACCCGCTCCATGCTCCCCTGCCGCCCTCTCCATGCTGTGCTCCTAGGCCTCTGCCCACCAGGCCCCGTGCCTCCCGCCCCGGCTCCCGGCCCCCGTGCCGTCGGCGCCTCCGCGGCTTGCAGCGGGGTCGCCCCCTGCGGGCGGCTGGAGGGGCGGCATCCCCCCGCGCTTGGCTGTGAGTGGTTTCGCATCCTCCCGCCTCCACCGCTGCCTACCCCGCGGGCGGTGGTGCGCGCCGCCGCCCGCGTCTCGGATGCGGAATACTGGGCTTGCCGGGGCGGCAGTAGCGGCTGCTGCGGCGGCGCAGGTGAGCGGGCGGCCCGGCCGGGCTGGGCCCCTGCCGGGCAGCCGGTGTACGGTGGCGGTGCCGCAGGCAGGACGGGTGCGTGCACTTGTCAGAAGCGTGAGCCTGCCCCGCCGTCCTTACGTGTGGGTCGGGCGGGGAGCGCGGAGCGCGGCCGGCGGCGCTGCCCGCGGTGACCCGCACCCGGACAGCTGGCGGAGGGAGCCCCCCGCCCGCCCCGAGCGCTGCCGCAGCCGCCCGGCCGGGCGCGGTGGTGATGCTCGGGAGCGGCGAGCCTTTCCGCAAGGTCACGGCCGGCGGCGGGCAGAGAGCGTGGCCCTCCGCTGGCGGGAGCGGGGCCGGCCCGGTTCGGCTCCATCGTCCCGGTGGCGCCGCCGTGTCCCGCTGTGGCCGCGGGGCTCAGCCGGCCGCTGTCGGAGCCGTCCGGCGCGGAGCGGCAGCAGCCCCTGCGGGGTCACTTGCGGGTTTCCAGCCGGGACTGGCCGGCTGCGGGAATAGCGCCGGGCGGCCGGCGAGGGGGCTCTGCCGGCGGCGGGGCTGTGGGCACGGGGCCGGAGCCCTCGGTGCGGGCCGCCCCGCCGTTTTCATCGCTGCCTGCCCGGGGGAAGGATCGGGAGGGGAGGGAGAAGGGCGGCTCAGGGCGGACAGAACCCCTCGGAAAGGGTGAGGTGTGCAGCCGTGTGAAGGGGTTGCTGCGGTAAATGTGACTGGAAAGGTGCTTTACTCCTCGGTTTGTAGACGGCAGATCCTGTTACTCCCCAAGATAATAGAATAGGAAATACTCTTTATACCAATTTCTTATGAAGTCGGCTATAAATCAAGAGCATTTTCCCTTCAGAAATGGGTGTCACCACCTTGTTGTGTTGCTCGCTTTTATTGACAGGTGGAGGAGGGGAAGAAAGCTTGGTCTGTGTCACTGTGTGGAGTCACGATAAAGAAGCGTTTCGAGAAATTATAAGCTTTGAAGGAAACTGATTTGTTTCCCATCTTATTTTTCACCCTTTCCCCCCTGAAATCCTCCATATACCACACTGTTTTCAGTCATATGCAAAATAGCATGCATTATAAATGTGCAGCCCCATGGAGATGGGGTAGAACTGTGATCTGGCAATATGTTGTGCTCTCCCATGGCAAGCCAGCCATTTTCTCCGTGTCCAGTGCGACTGTGGGTCAGCATTTCTGTTGGTGTGCTCTCAAGTGTCCTTGCTGTGCTCCTTGCACCATCGCTTATCTGCAAAAAGGATGCTACTTGTAGACACAAGCAAGGGGAGGGAAGATTTATTGTGGTGTCCTGTGGGTCACGTAATCAAACCAAAGTCAGCCAAATATAGGTTATTTGGGAAGCGTCTCTATTTTTGGACTTTATACTGCTTGGATGTAGGGAACTGTTTTGGATTGGGCACAAGAAGTACTTGCTGTTTTCAGCACTAATGAAAAGCTGCAATCCTGACACATCCGAGAGAGCACTTCACATCCAACATAGCTAAAATGCAGTTTTTAGAGGATCTAATCTGGCCAGCCCCTCACAACATGTTATGTAACACTGAACTGATAGATCATTCCAGCTATAAAATACTACTTTTGCCTCACTGTTGTATTGTTAGAAAATGCACAGCTTTTGAACACAATTTAATAGACACTGTAATTAAATGCACACTCATTAAGTATCTTACTGTGTGTTTAACAAGATGCAAAATCATCAGCAAGTCTCTAGAATGCTTTTGTTTGGAGATCAATACAGCCTTGTCCTCACTAAAAGATCTTGTACCTGCCTGTCCAGTGGTGCTGCAGTTGTATCACAGGTCTGGACTCCTGTGTTTACTAAATTAACAGGTTTCAAGCTGTAAGCTTCATAATCCTACTGCATTGTTTTCCTCAACATCACTGCTTTTAAAACAATTCTAATTTTCCTGGATGGACAAAAAAGGAAAACAGTATCTTCACTGAATGTTGTCTACACAAAATGCATAACATGGCTAAGACACAGTTCTAGAATGTGTATTATATGCCAAAGCTGTGAATGGTGGTGAACTAAAGACTGTGCGGAAACTGTGGGGAAAAAAAAAAAAGTCTTCTAGTTTAAAGTCTTCATGTAAAAACATAAACATATATTAGAGAGCAAACCTCTTCTTCAGCCATGGCACCATCCTGTAACTCTTCTGAAAGCAGAGTGTTTATGTTAGTGAATCACAGAATGTGCTGAGTTGGAAGGGACCCACAAGGATCATTGAATCCAACTCTTGGCCCTTCACAGGACCATCCCCAAGAGGCACACCATGTGCCTGAGAGTATTGAGTCCAACTTTTGTCTGTTTTAGAAGGATTTGGGGGTCAGAGGAGTAAAAGTTTCGATGATTTTTAGCAGTAATTCTTGCCCACCTCGCCAAAGTAGCTTTTTAGGTTTTAGAGCATCAGGACTGATGGTTCAGTCGAAATGGCAGAAGCACCAGTGCATTTCAGGCCTTACTAAAACACTTGTTCATATCATCTTCCTGAATTAAATTAGTGCTGGCTTTGGTTTTATCTGCTATGGGCTCAGGGGCATAGGGGCTCATAATTTATAGCTTTTCCCCTCTCACCTCAAGCCATATCAAATACTCAGGTTCTGTATAGACAGGATATATACTAGGCATATCTCTGTCAAGATGTTCATTCTGGTCTATGTAATATCTTCTTTGGCGAGCCAGTTGAAAAATGAAATATTTATGAAAATTTTGAGTATTAAATTAGAAAGTCACGGGTACTGCTAAATTCTAAGAGAATAAATTTCTTTAAAGTTTTAATTTACAGCTAATAGATTTTCTCTGATACTCTGCTCCAGATACATTTGTTAGGGGAATGGCTTTTTTTTTGGGGGGGGCAGGAAATTGGTGGAGGTTTAGTATGTGAGAGGGGATAACAAATAATGTAAAATACAGTGTCTTTCCCTGTCATTTCACACTGTCATTTTTTAACTGGATTTGCCATCATACTCACAAGAAGGTAATTGATACTTTTATGTTAAAACTAAGTACAGAGGTGAATGGTTCACTTACTTTCCATTAGGAAGGAATTGGAGACAGGCAATGCATATGTTAGAACCCAGATGAATTCCTGAAATATCCTTTGGCCCTGTTGTGCCTGCATTTAAGATATACTGCATTAAATTTCCAGGCAGCTGACGTAGTTATTCAGTGCACTGGTAGAAAGTACAGCTTCTGATTAGGGATTTGCAGCAATGAGGAAAGGATTAAAAAAAAAAAAAAGAATGAAAGAGCTTGATATGCAAGATTAATATCGTGTTGTCAGTTTAAAAAGCTTTCATCTATCTCAAGATCTGAATTTTCATGAAGTAAAAGGATTGTCAGTGACCTAATAAGAAACAAAGTGAAATAAAAATGAACATCATGAGGCATGAATTAGAAAGGAATGTATTTTAGTGGGATAATCTGTTAATCTGTGGAATAATTGTGATATTTCTTTTGAAGACAGAATGCTTTGCTGCTTTTCCTTCTCTACCTCGAGAGCTATGAAAAACTTGCATCAACTTACTGCTCACTCTCTGTAGCTGAACCTGTATAATTCAGCTGGTCTTTGCTCTGTTGTTTGAGCTAGAAAATAATTTTAGAGCAGTTAGATTCTCTGTCACTGAATCTCCTTAAACCTGTCAAAACCACATGGAAATTACTGTTGATTATTGGCAAACATGCTCCTGATTTCTGTCTTGGAACTAGCATAACCAGCTGAAATCCCAAACCAAGCAAACTGAAGAGCTGACCAGGTACTGCCAGGAACTCTGAAATACTTTTACACTGGGGAAACTCCCAGATGGGGAGGTTGTGCCTGTTGGTGCTCAGAAACCACTGAATTGTGTGAGGTTGTGTTCACTTTAGATCGCTGCTACTAGCAGGACCCTTGCAGGGTTTTAAAAATAAGAAGTGCTGTTTGCATATGCCTAAATTACCTAAACTGAGGCAGTTCTCATGCTGTGATCCCAGACACTGGTTAAATGAGAGACTCTTGTATTTCTGGGTTGCTGTGGGAAATAATGCATCAGTGTAGCAGCAAGGAACAAAGTTTTATGCTTTTCTATTTCTTCTATTGCCTTCATTATTTCAAAGCAGCAACATTCCTCAAAACAGACCTGGTCGTCATGTTGTCTTTTGATGTATCCAGTACTGTTTGTCAGATATCACCTTTTTGTTTTGTTTGTAACTAATCCCTAAACAGTTGTGAGAATCAGGGAATTAACATTCGCCTTTTTATACAAGGGACAAAGATACGTTTCTGTCAAATTTGTTATCTGATGACCTCCAGGAACTGTGTGCTATCTTCTGAGCAGAGCAACCTTTTATTTCATATCCTGTTGCTTTGTCACATCTGCAAGATCAGTGCCCTGGTTGTGTCTTGCTTCCCATTATATTCTAACTGAATTTCCCACCGTCAGTGTAAAACTTTTGATTGCCTTCTTGCCTGTAGCTTTGACACCAGCTTCCCTGGATCTCTGTTTGCCTGGATATCTTGTCCTTGCGCTGGAAAGGCTCTTGTGACAGGCGATGAGGAGTTGTGCCTCTGCCTGTTTTCATGTCATCAGCTAGTGGAAAGAGAGGAGTGCTTTTTGTGATACAGATAATTAAGAATCAAACCCAGCACCCACCAAATTTGCTGCAGCCACAAACGCTGAGCCACGCTGCTGCTGTGTCTGTTTCCTCTGGATAAGCAGTTAAACTGCTCGGCTGGAGCCACGAGCTGGGCACGCTGCTTCTGTCCTCCAGGCCACCTGGTTTCTCCCTTCTCTCTTGGTCTTGAGACATACCCAGCCGGGTGGGGTTTTCCCTCCTGCCTTTGCTGCGGTGACTGCCACTGCCAGTGTCTAGAAGGCCCTCTCAGGAGCCCTTGCTCTGTCATTTGCTGGCTCCAGCAGTCACTTGAGGTGGTTCCTGTCCCTTCTTCACTCTGAGCTTGCTTCCCCCAATGTTTACATGTGGGTGAGTCTGACAAATGCACGCTTCTCACACCCCAGAGCTCTTGTAGAGAGAAAATGGGCTTGTCTCTTTTATTTCCTTTCAGTTTTGACCAGCTGGTACTGTGATTTATCACCAAAATTAGTAGTGGGATCAGTTTGAGAGTAGGAATTTCTGACCTCGCACACAGTGTTGACAAAGAGAAGATGTGTAGGTGAAAGGAATAACAAGCAGGTGACACACATGGGGAGACAGGCCGAGTGCTTGTAATACACAAGGCAAAACAGATGTGAGGCTCTGAGTTCTGAGGTGCTAACAACAGCCAAATGACTGGATTATTTAAAATACTTTATTTTCTGGTTCACATTATCCTGAACAATGTCTCAGTGTTTCTACACTGGTTGTGAGCATTCCCCCTCCTCTGTCTTACAAATGGCTGTAATATATTGCTGGAGTCCCATTTGTCTGTGTGACAGATTTCCAGGAAAGAGTTGAATGTGCCTGTATTTGTCTGGTGGTGGTGGTGATGCCATGAGTGATATCTCCTGGCCTGGAGCTGCTCGCTGTGGCTGGGGGAGGCGCCGTGGCAAGTGAAAGCACTGAATAATTTAGCAGTTGCAGCTGCATCCAGCAGTTCTCTCAAATGTCACATGCTTTGTTGTTTTCTCTTTAATTTTTTGATGGCTGTACATTCACACTATTTGGCTTTTGGAAAAAACCTTCTGGTGCCTGCGTTATGGGAGCTGTGGCCTACTGCTCAAATGGGAATTGGGCAGAGGGCTGGGAATGGAAGCATCTTGTGGGTGCTGGGGTCTAGGCTGCACTCAGAAGCAGCACCAACATTTCTCAGCTCAAAGCTCAAGCCAAAAGTAGTTCTAGTTTGGAAAAGAACGTAATGCTATAGTGGTTGCAGGCAGTGTGAGGCTAATTTGGCTTGGGGGCGTTGTGTGGGTTTTGGTTTGCCCTTCCTTCCTCCCACCCCCACTCCTTGCTAAATGTATGAGTGCAGATTTGAGGATCAGTGAAAAGCTGATGAAGTAAAGAAGATGAGAAGGTTCTCGTATTTTGTGATGGTGATGTTTCACAAGGAGGGGCAAAAAAGGACAGACTTCAAAAGAGTTGGCCTTGTGTTACTGTTCTTTCATGCAAATCTTTGGAGATTATTTTTGAATAAGAGATGAATTTAAATTCAAACAGTGTAGAGCAGGAGAACTGGCCAGATTGGCAGAGGGTTTTTATGCCAGAATTTGTTCTATGATTCTGAGGTGAGTGGTGCCTTGCACAATGATCCTGCCTGGGAAGGAACACGAGAGAAATGTTTCACATGACAAAGGAGGGGAGGAGAATAAGGTCTTTAACCTAAATTGAAGCGTGTGAAACGTCCTGTGGCTAAAGCTAAAATCTGTCATCTCCTTCCTATTACGAAGTGGAGTACTATAAAAGGCTGTGCTTTTCCTGCATTAGTTTATTGCTGATGGTTTTTCCCAAGAGTGTAATGGAATAAAATGGATAACAGTATTTGAATACTGTTCTTCCTCACATGCTTATCTCTTTGTTGCTCATTCAAGCACTGGTCTTGATTTTTCTTAATGGCTTTGATGTACCTACTGGTGGGTGCAGCTGTGCCTCTGTGGGGCAGGTGCTGCTGGAACCACTCCTTTGCCTTTGCTGCTGCCTGCAAGTTCCTGTTAGGATTGTGTGTTTGCCTTAGCACACTCTGCACCTTCTTTTTGTGCTGCACTGCATGTCTGTGGAAGCAGCCTGTGGGTAGCTGGATAAGCGGATTCTGTCAGCGGTGGTTGGTACTCAGCTTTCCGTGGGCAAGAATGACTCCTGGTGATTGTAGTACTCGTGGATGTGCAAAGCTCACGGACTGGGAGGCGTTTAGCACGTTGCAGATGCTGCGCTGTCACCTGGCCTGGGGCCTGCAGGTGCCAGGAGGGCTCTGTTTCAGCACTGACTCCAGGCAATCCTTGTGTCTGGGAGAAGCTTGTTGGTAGTGTGGGCAGTGCTGGGAGCTTTGGTGTGGAGCAGAGGGGGTGGAGCGCTGCAGCTGCTCTATAAATATACCTGACAGACTAAAATCTAGGGACTAAAAGATTGGGTTGCTATGGTGATTGATCTGAATCAGATTACCTGTGGGTCTGTTTTCACAGCATGTGCATGTGTGGTGACTGCGTGATCCTGCGTGTGCAGCAGGGCTGCTTTAGCCAAGCTTTTGGCTGAAGCAGGGAGGAGAGAGGAAGCAACACTGAAGGGCTGACATATGGCAAGGACTGGGAAATCTGTCACTATAGCAACCGGGAACCCGAATCAGTGGAGCTTCACTCCGTGATGCTGCAAAACGTCCCCATCTGTGTGGCATGGTACTCCTGTTTGTGGACTAATTCTGGTCATTTTCAGTCTATCCATCAGCACCCCTGGCCGTGCTACTTCCATTTTGCTCTCAGAAACTAACGTGGAGGCTAAAGATGCTTGGCTGTGTCAGTGCTGTTTTCAGAAGGCAAAGAGATAATATTGTTTAGTAGGAAAGGAAGAATTCTTTAAATTATCATAATTATTGAGAGGGCCTTCAAAAGAAGTCTTCTTGTATTGCCAAAACCTCTTTTCCCCATTCATTCTTTAATTTTCTTTAATCTGGTTTGTTCTGTCCTTTTCCTCAAGATTTATTGATAGATGAAAAGTGCAACTAGTTGGGGTGCATCTGCTGTTTTACCTGTAAGCAACTCTTATTGATTGAAGTGATGCATGTGCTCCAGGGCGGATGCTATTAGAGTTTGCCTGAAGTCTTGTTCTCCACTCTCCTGAAGTCCTGTGTGTTTTCTTATGCTTGGAACTATCCCCTAGGTGTTTTGCAGAACCACACCTATGTTATAGATTAGCCATACTAGATAAATATGTCATTGTCTATTTCGGTGTGCTTGCAATGCTTTGAAAATGCCTTTTTTTTTTTTTTTTTTCCTCCAAAGTGCAAGTATCTTCTTAGGAGTCACAGTGTTGGCATGCACTGGTGCCTTGCCAAGGTGCATGGTAACACACGAAGCAGCTGCACCAGTATAGCAAGTCCATCCGGGTTGGATTTTAGAAATTTTTCCATGTTTTGTCAAATGCTGGAGAAGGGAAGGTGTTCTCATCTCTGCTGTTGTCTGTGTTTCCTGTTAGCAGAAACACTGTAGTATCTGGGTAATAGCAATAATGATCTTTCTAGAATGCTAATAAAACTATTAGCAGTGTTTTATGTAGTTGTTAAGCAGAGGAAATGAAAAATGGCTCAGGTGAAAAGAGGACTGCCTGTCTGCTTCTTTAAAAAACTTAGTACAAGCAAAAATACCATGTGCTATACCAGAGATAATGTCTGGCGTAATCTGAAACACACTTGAAAGAAGAAGTAACCAAAATTTCAGTGGTAAAGATTCCATAAAGATTATGGAAATGTCTAAAACAGGTCAAAGCTACCATGAATAGTTCATATTGTGCTTCAGACCATGTTGTTTCCAGTTCAGCAGTGAGTTAAAGGGAGTTCCTGCCCACACAGGTGAGGTTGGCTGGTCCTGAGGTACTCACACCTATTTCTCATAGCTTAGCAGATAGGTCAAAGTGTGTGCTGTGAGAAAAAGAAACATAAATCAACCCAAAAGTGGGCATTGAAACTCCTGGCCCTATTTGTGTTTGTTTCAGCTTTCAGTTTAGTTCAGTTGGTGAGTCTTGAGTTCACGGTGAACAATGCACTAAGGTCAGGCATAGTGGCTTTTAGAGCTGAACTCAGTACAGACTGTCTTGGCTGAGAGTAAATAGAAATTCAGGATGTTCCAAGGAAACTAAAAATTCAGTTCCTTTTGGACGTGACTGGAAATTTGGTCTTTCACAAGGTGAAATTTCTGTGAACTGTAATTTATGTGGCTTCTGTCCTGTAATTTGTTCTATCTCCTTCACAATTTCCTCCTTTTTCTCTTACAAATTAATGTCCCATGCCCTTTATTCAGTCAGTGTGCAAATTGAATTGTATGATGCTGATTTATATTCTAAAGGTATCCATGCACTGGTGAACTGTGCAGTTACCAGGTAAAAGCTGGAGATAATGGAAGGAGAAGCCTTTCTGGTACCATCTTAAAGCATGGAAAGGTTGTAAGGAAAGCAGGGCTTAGCACCTTCCTGTTGTAAATTGAACTGTTGTTTTCATGCCATTTTTGCAAGCAATGATGTAAATACCTGCTGGGCATCATGCAGTTCAGTGTGAGCCTGGCCCATCAGAGCTGGAACCTCTGTGTCAGGAAAATGACTGCTGGTGAGTGTGGTGGGTTGACCTTTCCTGGATGCCACTTGTCCACCAGGCCACTCTATCACACCCCTCTTCAGAAGGACAGGGGGAAGAAAATAAGATGGAAAAAATCTTGTGGGTCAAAGTAAAGGCAGTTTAATAAAGCAAAGATTGCATTAATGGAAGCAAAGAAGTCCAAGAAATGTTATTATTTGCTTCCCAGAAGCAAGTGCTGTCCAGCCATTTCCTGGGAAGCAGAGAGCTTCAGTAGGCTTAGTGGTTGCTCCAGATTATAAATGTTTTAAATGATGGATTCTCTGCCTTTCTCCTCCTCTTTCTTAAGTTTTATCCTGAGCAGACATCATATGGGATATCCTTCTGGTAAGTTTGGATCAGCTATGTGCTCTCGCAAGACTTTGCGTACTCCCTAGCACTGCTGGGAGAAAGATGTTGGAGAGGCAGCCTTGATGCTGTGCCAGAACTGCTCAGCAGTAGCCAAAATATTGATGTGTTCATCTTTGCACTTACCAGTGCACAGCACATCACTGGGAGGGCTCCTGTGGGAAAAATGATCTCCATTTCAGCCAGACCCCATGCAGCGACACAAGTTGTGTTAACAGTTTGTTGTATTGAAGTTATTCTTTGACTAAATTGCTTTGCTCCTCTAGATTGTCTCAAATGAGAAGACTCTTAACAAAGATTGAGGACTCCAAGGGATAGATAAAATAGGGTTACTGCACAACTCATGTCTCTTGGGACCAATTCAGGGCATGACTGACAGAGATGACTGAAATGATTAAAAGTCTGCTGTGGTTCTTTCATGCTGCCCCATCCTTCATGTGCTGTGGTGCTTTTCATGAGTGTGTGTGTTTGTTTATATAGACTTTTATTTCTGGGAGGACTTTAAATTGCAGAATACCATGCAGATTGTTCTCTAAGAAGTTGTGCTACAACCTAAAATGTGGGTGTTTGGGGAATTATTTCTTGAAATGCAGAGTAATGCCAGTAATAGAAGTGTTTGTTATTTTGAACACTTTTTTCATGCCTTGAGTTACTGGTGAGCCATGGTTTTATGCTGGCTCTTGCCTTTTGTCTGTGTGCCTAGGCTATGGTGCCAACTTTTACTAGTGAGTATTGCTGACAGCTGCTACAGTGTGTGGGTAGTGTTAGTTCTCACCAACCCATTCACCATCCATATAAGTGCTTATTTCAATTTTGGTGTTGTCTGAGACGTGATCTGTTGGTGTAGTATATTTCTGTAGTGGGCCTTCACTTCTCTGTTTTTCTCCTTTTCTGGAGTTGAAGTTATAGAAAGTCTCTTCTCAAGTGCTGCTTGTGTATTCAGCTTTCAAAGGGCGGGTTCCAATATATTTGCAAAGAGGAAAGACAGTGCACAAGACCTTTTCGGAGAAAGCAATCTAAAGTTAGAGCAGTTTGAGAGAGAGGAGAGGTTTTGACATTGATATGTCAAAGCCTGTATCATCTCAGAGTCAAGGTAATCGCTTGGTTTAGGTCCAAATTCCAACATGAAAGAGGAAAATTTGAAGTATCTCTGGGTTGTTTGATCTATTTCTGTCCTTATGTACTTAGTCTCTAAAATCTCTGAGGTATTGGAAGTATGATAGGAAATCTCTTAGAAAGGAACTACTTTACCTCTGTATTGCCTGTAGAGGTGCTGTCTGTAGTTGTGTGATCACATTGTGTTCAGGCAAATCTTTCAGATTCCCTTAACTGCTGTCTCCTACCTTTTCTTTGTTCCTGCACAAGCACTTGTGGGGCCACTTGGTGAACCAAGTAAGAAAAAAAAAAACCCTGGTAAAAACAAAAGTGGTGAGGGAGAAGAAGGGAGGGTGTTATGTTGAGCCCATATCAATTCCATGGTCTGTTTTGCCCTGTTGCTGCACAAACTTTTCTGCCAGCACAGAGAAGGGAATGACACTGGCCTGAAAGCAAGCTTTTGGCAGATAGGGAGGGGGAGGCAGGACTGGGATGCCTGTTTGTGTTGCCTTATACTGATCATCAACAGTGGTGTCTGATTCCAAGCAGGAGTAGGAAGATGAGTTCCAACAAATGCTGATGCAACACTCTTCTAAGTGCTGTCATCAGCCATTGCTAGATCTCTGAAGAAGCCAGAGATTGAATAGAGGAAGGTAAAAACCCTACACTTGATTCTAATTCTTCTACCTCTTGCTCCAATCCAACAACAAATCATTTTCCAAAAAAAACACTTTGGCCTCTTAGATCTCACTGTAACTGCTGTGTTGTTAAGTATAGTAAATCAGTAAAGGTGTCTCTGGAAGTCCTGGCACAACATCTGCATCAGTCTGGCTTCCTTATACTTGTGTTGCAATAGAAAGCAGAAATGGAAAGTGCTCAGATCTTTTTTGAAAAAACTGACAGAAATTTCAATGTCTGATGTTAGTGGTGGATATAGCTTCAGCCATTCCAGGGACATTGTAAACCCTGCGTATGTTCCTTGTACTTGCCTGCTCAGATATTCTTGAAATTTAGTGGTTTCTGAGACCTTCATAATGCATACCTTGCTAACTCCTTTGCAGAGCTGTGGGAAATATGTGTAAAGAATTGCAGTCATAAGAAAAATGCAGTGTATTTTCTCCACTTTCAGTAAGGGGTTTGGTAGCTTCTGATTTTGAGGAAAAACATCTTTGGTTACCGCTAAGTAGCAGAATTTCCTAGAAGTCATACTTCTAGGTATTGTGATGACTTATTGCTCTGTCCCTGTCTGTGACTGAGCAGTTTGTTTCTTAAAGAGTTCTGGGTAAAGCCATTTGGAAAGAAAATAGATAAAGTAGTTCTTTGAACTGGAGACAAAAAGGACCTCTTGATATCCCAACTTCATCTTGTTCCTCTTGAGTTTTTTGGTGCCACAATATTTGCAGAATATCAAGGATCAAGAGCTTTTCCAGGACAGATTCTACAATGTTTTCAATAATGTCATTAAAATGTAGAAACAGAAGCTTAGCTTCCTGTGTCTGTATTTTCTCTGTTGTTCAGAAAAGATAATTTATAACAGTTGCTGTTCAGAGGAGATAATTCATAGTGCTGTTACTTAGGAATCTACAGTGACTGTAGTTGAGGATCTACAAAAACATGCCACAAAGTTTCACAAAATGTGGGATTTTTTATGTGTGATGGTTAAAGTTTCAGTTTATTATTCATTAACTAGTACTTACTGACTATGATTTTCCATTTTTATAAATTGCATACCTGCTTTTTTGTTTTTACTGTTGAAATGTTTTTGTGTTCTTACTGCCATTTGGAGGGCTAATCAATAACATTTCCCTTCTCTGTTCTTGTAATGTGAAGGGCTGGGGAAAAAAACAGATATATTGCTGGACTTTGAATGTGACTCTGAGATGGTGACAATTGCAGTACTTATGAAGTAACAAGGGGAAACATCAAGACAATGATGTGATTTTGCTGAGATTTACAGTTGTTTGTAAAGATGCTATACTTATATACAAATAAAATCTAAACATCTGTGCTGCAGAACTGAAAGATTTTAGTACAGTAATAATAATTTTGTGATGGCCTTAGGATGTAAATAAGAACTGAAATGGAAACCTTATCCTGAATATGCCTGAGAAAGCAATTAAATTTTTTTAATATAAAATAACTCTTATTAAAAATTTCATTGGAATGCTCAGTAAACTTCTGGAATACTCTGAGCATCTTTTAGAGTTTCTGAGACCTTTCAATTTCAGGAAGTTTCTGTTTTCAGGTTGGTTTCAAACACTGTAGGGAACACTATAATGTGGAACTGTATTTTTTTTTAAACTTTATTTTTCTCCCTATTCTTTCATAAATTCTATGAACTATAGGTGGTGGTATCAGAAAGAATTATTTTCTAGATACCTACTAAGCATATTTATTGACAAGTAGTAATGCTTCAGTAAAATCTCAGTTTCACCAAGAGGATCTTTCTATTGTAAAGTATTCAGAGAAATCAGCTGCAGGAGGCATGGGTATCAAGAGTAAGGAGTGAAGTTAAACAAGACAAATGGAACTGAATGAATGAAGTGAAAAACCCAGTATGATTTACGAGATGCACTTTTGCTATTGCAGAGTGCTATTCTGTAGAACTGCAGTTCCGTATCTTCACAGAAAAAGTTTAGAGATCACAGTCTTTGGAAATTGTGGAGATCATTCCTGCTGACAGCCATTTGCAGGTTTGGGGTAGTGGGATGCATTTAATCAAATTGGATTTCTGGTGTTACCCCTTCTTTAGTTGTTCTGTTTATCCCACAGCTAAAGTTCAGGTTGTGCTTTTTTTATTTCAGTCTTGCCAGTGAAGTTCCCTTCCCAAGCACTCTCAGGATCTTACGGATTTGCCTAAGCAACACACAAACCATTTAATGAGTAGCTCTTTGCCAGTGGTAGGCAACTTTGTTCCTCTGTGTTCTTCCTTCGAAGAGAATCACAGAATCATTTATGTTGGAAAAGACCTCTAAGATGATCGACTTCAACCATTAATTCTTGAGATACTCTTGTACTTTTTTGTGTGTTTTTCATCTCTTTGCTTTTGTGAGCATATGATTGTGTTTTCATACTCATGAAGATAGAGATCTGTGGTGACTATGTCTGCACAGAGCATTGAGGCTTTTTGGGGATGTAATTAAGGTCATTAATTTGCTTGTATATATTTGATATTCCTGGTTGTGCTTTTGATGCTCTTGCTTTTCTTGGTTATAGATTGGACTTGGCAGACAGTTCCAAGCAGATTCTGTTTCCCAAGGCAGCGCTCACGGCATTGGGATAACTGACCACTGGATCAATGAACAGAAATTCCTTGAGATGACATAGGGAGGGGCATCAAGGACAATGGTGCAGAAAAAGAAAATCTGCTCTCGGCTACTTGACTATCTTGTGATCATTGGAGCCAGGTAATGTGAAACAGTCTCAGCAAAGCTTTTGCTTGGGCAGTAGAGTGGGGATAAATAGCCTTGCATCTAGTGATGAAACCTGGCCTGATGCTCAGGAAGTGCTGTCTGAAATGTGTGCAGAATGCTCCTCTAAGGGGAGCACTTACTTGAGCCAGGGCACTTTTTGAAAGATACTAGTGCAGTCAGAGTTTTTTAACTTGTGGTCTTTAGACTTTTCAAGGGTCTGCAAAGGGTGACTAAGAAAAGCTAGTTTATCTATCACTCTCTGATAGTCTATGTGTCTGAACTTTGCTTCTACTGGCATCAGGACAGAGGGATTCACAAATTGAAAACACTGAAAGCTAAATGCAAGTAAAATACAAGTTTTCTACTATTTTTATTACTAGTAATGTACCAGTAGTAGAATAATACTACTTTGCTAGTTTTTGAAATGTAGTCTGTAAACTCAGTTAAAAAAAAAATCTGGAACTCGCTTTGCTTGGCTGTTTCTCCCTCTAATACTTATTTATCCTCATAGGAATGACATGAATGCTTTCTGGTTTTAAAGTCTTTTTAATAGATAAAATGTTATGCATATTTACTTAAAGCACATATGAAATGTAGGGTTGATGTGTTCTGTTTGTCAAACATATAGGTGCTCAGTAAATGTTATTTTTTCCTTATTCAAAGTTTATGCAGCAGCTTTCTGCAAATTCTATGTAATGGGTGTATCCCAAAGTCTATTTTGCTTTCATTTCTAAATATCAATGGTCATGTGCTCAGCCTGTTCCTTACCTCTTGTTTTCTTTTCAGAATACTTTGAATGCAATATTTAAATAGGTTGAGGGGAGGAAATTACATAATCCTGACTAATAGTTACTTTGTTATTGCATTTTATGGACAGAATACTGTAATAGTTTAATACCTCTTACTGTCTGTAGAAAAAAACCCGAATTTATATGTGTGTCACAAACTAGGAAGAGGAGGGAGAAATGTTAGCTGCCTCCTCCAGTGAAGCTTATAGTGTCTGATGTTCTCACTTAGAAATTTGCTACTATCACTTCTGGACTCCTACAGTTCTCTTGCTTTTTGCCAGCCCATGCTGGTTAGACTGCTACTGCTCAGAGGTGCTCTCTCATTTGGCACATTCTGCAAATGCCTGTGAGGAGAGATGGAGCTGAAGAAGCAGCTTCTCCTACAAAGCCCTTAGGAGCTCCACATGTGGCCTTTGCTTGTTACATCCAGTGTGCACAAATAGCAATGCTTTTTCAAACTGTTAGGTTCAAACTTGCTCAATGTATGAGAAAACTCTGTCCTTGTAGCTAATATTACAGCAAAGGCATGAAGTGGTCATACACGCACTCATACTTTATTGATGTCATTTTTTGGACCATTTGCTGCCAAATGGACTCTCTAAATAGTACTAGCATTATTTGACATTTCATTTTTGGCAGGTGATGCATTAATTGTGTCCGTTAATATATAAAAGCATTTTAGTGTGGGTTGTTTTTTTTTTTTTCATACAGTGTTTCAGTATCTAACTGTACAGGCAGTATAAATCTTATTGCCAGTTTTATTATGAAAGCATTTTTACTTGTTTTAAATAAAATATTAGTTTGGAAGAATTAGTCAGCAGAGCTATTTACACCAGTGATTTTCTTTTGTGAATTATGAACAAACTACTTGTTTGAGTTTTTTCACGTCTCTTACCTGAGAAAAGCAAATGTCATTTGTATTTTGAAATAGGCAGAAATATAATATCTTGAAAGAATCTAGTGGAAAATTAGGAAACAACAGTATTGCCTTTCTGTCTTCATATTTCTGTTTGATTTGTGGTACAAAGATTAGTGAGTCAGAGTGGTAAATAGCTGTGTATGTTACCATACAGCTTTTATATAAATTGCACTTTAAATCCCAATCTGAAAATCAAACACATATTTATGTGGTTGCTAGAACTTTTTAATGAAACTATTTTTAAGATGAGGTTTTTCTGACTTCTTCCCTGGTAAATTCTCGGTTTCCCAGTTAGGAATTGATACTGGATTTTCCCATTTAATTTTTCAACTTGTTCATAACTGGCTGAAATCTAGCAGCTTTTCCTCTGACTGTGTATTTGGAGATGGACAATGTATTTCTTACTGAAATAGTTGCCCAGGGACCTGTGCTGTTAAATTAATTTTGAAAGTCAAAGTCAGAGCAACATGACAATACAGTGTTCTCCTGGGAACAACGCATTCCTGGAAGGCCTTTTCTTAATCAGATTTAAACAGGCTCCTTGCTAATGATTGTATAGACTTAGACTTCTTTACTTAACCTTTTTGCCTTGTGCTAGTGCGTGAGCTTTGTGGCTAGTGACTGCAAAGCTGCACTTTCCCTGGTTAAGTAGGGAAGAGAGAAAACAAAGATGAAGCTGAGTCCACAGGCTCCTGGCACGTTAGTAGGAAGTTCCCAAAAATATTTATCGTTAGTCAACTACGTATGGATTTTTTCGTTTGCTTATTTTGTAGGCACCCCAGCAGCGATAGTGTTGCTCAGACTCCTGAACTGCTGCGGCGTTACCCTCTGGAAGACCACGCAGACTTTCCTCTCCCTCCCGACGTCGTGTTCTTCTGCCAGCCAGAAGGATGCCTGAGCGTGCGGCAGAAGCGCATGAGCTTCCGTGATGACACTTCCTTTGTCTTCACCCTCACAGACAAGGACACAGGGGTCACTCGCTATGGAATCTGCGTCAACTTCTACCGCTCCTTCCAGAAGCGAGTACCCAAGGAAAAGGGAGAAGGCCCGGCGGGACATCGAGCTCGAGAGGGACAGAAGATCCCTAAATCTGGGGATGCATCAGCGCCCCAAGAGGAAGTGGGCACGGAGAGTTCAGAGAGTGGTTCTTCACTGCAGGCTCCCAGTGCAGAGTCTACCCCTGACGTGAATCGATCCCCGCGCAGTAAGCGCCTGGCCAAAGGCAGCCATCGCTCTCGGAACAGCACTTTGACTTCTCTGTGCATCCTTAGTCATTATCCCTTCTTTTCCACCTTCCGAGAGTGTCTGTACACCCTCAAGAGACTTGTGGACTGCTGTAGTGAGAGACTGTTGGGCAAGAAGCTGGGGATTCCGCGTGGGGTACAGAGGTACGTTGTTTGTGTTCAGTGCTGCAATTTATTTGCACGGTAAATTGTTGCTGCAGATGTGGTTGCAGAAGCATCCAAACACCAAGGGTTGGACTTTTTCACTGTTTTAATCCCGATTCACAGTAGGAAAAGAAAATTTTAATTGCAATTTCTTTAAAACTTCTCTCTCTGATTCTGTAATTTTGTATGATTTTCATTTTCGATGCACCTAAGGAGGCATTACCCCTTCTGACGACTGAAGCTGAGTGCTGATGCTGTTAATGTTGCTTTGGCATTTAATTTCTCTGGCAGTATATGTCAGGACTGATTGTCTGGGAAATTAGAAGCAGACAAGAAATAATAGAGAGAATTTCCACTTGGGACAGGAGGGAAATGAGGAAAATGTGCTTAACAAGCTTATGAAACAGTCTGAACTTCAGCGTGGGAGAGAAAAGACTAGAGAACTAGGATCAGCTGAAATAGGTCAAAGTACAATATTTGAAGGAGAGAGGGAGGAGAGATAGAAAGCAAAGTAGTTGTCTATGAAACATGGGAATTGTTGTTGGTAACAGCAAATTGACAGGAAATTGGCGTATATTAAATATAATGTAGTTATCTTAATGTATCTGCTGTTATAGTGCAAGTACGTAACAGAAGCAGTTGCACTGTAGGGTATGGAAGGAACAATATTTTATGTATTTCAGTCAAGGATGTGTATCTGTGCTACTGTACCTGACACCTTCATTCCCACATGGTGTTTTGCTTTCCAGTCTGCTAACTGAAAAGAAAAAGTATGAAATGAATCTGTGGAGAAGCAGGGGATTATCTCAACAGTTTGAGGGAGAGGACTCCCTGAGTGAGATAGTATATAACGTGAGTTAAATAGCTTGGTATACTCCAAATTAAACTTGTCAAAAGCAAAAAATGACAGGATTATAATTATTATATTGTTTATCTTTATAAGCTCTTTACATTTTGCATGAAATGGAAAATATGTCCTATTCATAGAGCAGTGGCCTACTTCTTGGTCTACTGCCCTGGAATAGTTCTAGGAGAGTGTTCTGGGCTAGTTTGACTGATTCTTGCATTAGCAGATTTGAATCCACTGATGAAGAATAAATTATGTTGTCAGAGCAAAACTTCTGCCCCCAATGGAAGTATGTGTTAAGGAATGTTATATTGTCACTTGGTTTAACCTGATAATTATTGAGGAAAAAACACCCCACTGAATTTTATTATTTTCCTCAATTTGGTGTTTGAATGACATGTGGTATTTGAAAAATTTGCTCTTATTTGAAATAATTCTTAAAGAGAATAATGGACTGATGGAGGAGGACAGCGAGAGAAGGGATGCTGAGCATATGTATCTGGGAAAAGTAAAGCAGCAGGGTTGAATTACCATGTGGTTTTCTAGTTGTGACCTGGAAAAGTAGAATAGTTTTGAAGTGATGGCAGAATAAAGGTGAAACTGAGTCCTTACAGCTGGCAAGAGGTGGAGCACACCTCTGAGCAGCCTAATGTCTTCTGCATGACAAGTAACTAAAGAAAGAGTGGGGGATGAGAAGCATCACAGTTTCTGAGAGGTGTATCATGTACTTAGCGTAATCTCAAATTGCCCTTATTTTGAGCCATCCAAATTTCTCTAATTATTCGATCTTTGTGAAGCTTCCAGTGTCATAATCTCTTTTCCTTTTTGTTATTTTTTTTTTAAAGTTGTGAACTGTAAGCTCACAGAAGAACCTCCAATTTAAACCCATAGATTTCTAAGGGATCATCTGTTACAATAACTCAAGATATTTATCAGGCTGAAGTTACTTAGAGACTGAATGCACAAGGTTTGCAGCCTTCACTGTGCTGCAGGGTAAAGGGCTGAAGTGGACAAGACTCTGTGCTTCCTTTGTCAGACTCAGTTTTGAGTTTTGAAGCTCTGAAGGCCCTGAGCAATACTATACATGCTTTTTGGCCAGCCAAAACCTGTGAGCTACAGGTTTGCAGAATGCCAACTTGGGGTGGAAAACTTGCTGCTTATTTTGCTAAGGTACCTAAATGTTATCTACACACCTTTCAGAGGTTTAGCTGAAATAGATCCATTTTTCACATGGGTTATCCAGCTTTTAAGAATGATACAGTGCAATTTAGGACAGAATGATGAAGGGTATTTTATCGTGCCAAAACATCTGGGAGATCTTGGATGTGTCGTATTTTTATTATCTCAGGTTTAATTCCTATTTTTGCCAAGGTTTGTAGACTGCTAGAATCAGAATCCTGCAGTTAATTTGCTGCAGTTCTGGATGAGATAGGAGAGTATCCTGTGTGCCTGCTGAATTGCAAACATGAGGGTGATGAGAGTTCTTCAGAGATCTGGACCTGACTGAATCCTTTAAATGTGTGAATGAAGTCTGAAGTTAATACTTGTGTTGATTCCTGCCACATAAAGATTTATTCTTTCTCACGCGTTGGGTTGTGTCAGTAAGCTTAAATGGCTATCTTCCGTTCCTTTGTGTGATTAAATGTTTGTTAGTTGCCTCTTCTAATCCTCGGTGGATCTACCCTTCCTCTGGAAGAGCCTTGCTGGGTGGCTGTCAGGTGAAGTTCTTGGAGTGTTAACCTTGGCGTTCTCCCTGTCCAGGGATACAATGTGGCGGATTTTCACAGGCTCCCTGCTGGTGGAAGAAAAGTCTAGCGCCTTTCTTCACGACTTGCGGGAAATTGAGGCTTGGATCTACCGGCTGCTGCGCTCCCCCATGCCCGTAGCTGGGCAGAAGCGGGTGGATGTGGAGGTCCTGCCACACGAGTTGCAGCCAGCTTTGACCTTTGCTCTTCCTGATCCATCCCGCTTCACTTTGGTGGATTTTCCATTACATCTGCCTTTGGAGTTACTGGGAGTGGATGCCTGCCTGCAGGTGCTGACCTGCATCCTTCTGGAGCACAAGGTAAGAAGGGAAGAGTTGATCTTTGATAAGTATGTAGGAAGATGTGCCCTCTTCAAAACCAGGCTAGGCTGGATGTGTAGAACAGCTGTCGCTCTGCACAGCCTGGAATGAATTTTGTCTGTCAAGGATGAGGAGAATAAATAGTTCCTTCTGAGGTTCCTGTTTTGAAAAGTTCTCTTCTTACTCCAAAAAACACCCAAAGCTTGTTTTCAAACAGATTAATGGAGGGTTACCTAGTTCACAGCCATCAAATGTGAGTATGCAGAGATCACAAAATCTGTGTTCCTTATATACACCTGAGGGGAGTATTAGAAGTGAATGGTTGCTGCAGTGCTAATGGGAGTTTCTTTGTTTGCAGGTTGTACTGCAGTCCCGAGATTATAATGCACTTTCAATGTCTGTGATGGCCTTTGTGGCCATGATCTACCCATTAGAGTACATGTTCCCAGTGATCCCTCTGCTTCCCACCTGCATGGCCTCTGCAGAGCAGGTACATATTTTTCCTTTATTGATCTTTCACAAAAGATGTTTCTGTGTTGTCTAAAACTCACATAGTTGTGGTCCTTTTTTCATTCACCATCTTCTCAGAGATTGTATCAAAGTCTGCCTTGCAAAGAGCATTGCTTGAGTGTGACTACTAAAATCATATGTAACACCTTCTATGTAGGATATCTTCAGAGCACGCTCAGTGAATAGAATGATTGTTCACAATGGACTGAATGACCATAGATTGACAATATTATGATGATATTTACCCTCTCCCCCCTCTAAACTGAGTATTAAAGTTTGTTGAGGAGAGTAGTATTTAAGGATGTTTAAGGGCTCTTTGATTCAGAAACTATTGCCTGCAATCTCAGAAATATGAAGTGTTGTGTTACTTTACCTGGAAGCCTGGGTTTTGTCAATAGTCAGCTCTTCGCAAGAGCTCATTATTCTACTTGGAAAGAGAGAATTCAGGCATCTTACTACTTCAGTGCTATCCTACAACTGATGCTGCAGGTTTGTTCTTGTACAATTTCTTGTAAGTGACCAACAATTCTAGATTAAAAGTATAAATTAGCCTCCCAAGCCACTGGTCTCAAGCTGCTATGTGCCTAGTTGATTTAAGCCTTTTTCTTTTGTTCATTCCCTTGTCAGAAGCAACCTGAATTTCCCTATAGGTTTTCCACATACATCTGAAAAAATGTGTCTATCTTGTACTTTTTAGAGTTTTTATTATTATGAAACCAAATTACCACTACAAGCATAAGGATAAAGTCCTTGTATGTGACTATTTACAATGGTGCAGGCTCAGTTTGAGCTGAGGATGTATTCATCCATGACTTCCTGCTTTTCAGCCTAGGTTCCTACTCTTTTTTTTTTTTTTTTGGCAAGCTATTTCCAAAGAGCCATGTAGCCATATAAATTATGTCTTGGGTGGGAGTGGGTCATGGAACATGGGAGATGGAAATGTATTTTCTCCTATATAAAAATTGAGGCTTTCTGAGCAGTAGCTTTTATTATTTTTTTTTTCTTTTTCTTTTTTTTATACTTCCATTGTATGGTGTTAATTACTTATTTATCAATGCCTTTGGTGTTGTCTACTCTTCTTTAAACATCCTGTGTTCAATAAATAAATATTTGGGAAGAACATGGTGATATTAAATGCAGATCTTGTCCTTAGTAAAGTCTGTGTTTCTCTCAGTTGCTTCTAGCTCCTACACCTTATATCATTGGTGTTCCAGCAAGTTTCTTCCTTTACAAACTGGATTTTAAAATGCCTGATGATGTATGGCTTATTGACTTGGATACCAATAGGGTAAGTGGCACCCATGAGAAGTTGTGGCTTTGTTTCCAGGCTCTGTGTGTGTACTGTCACCAGTATACCCACTGAGAATTTAGTAATGCCTGGCCTCAGTCTGCCTTTGCCACTCCCATCTTAAACTTCAGGATTCCATTCCCTGTTGTGTCTCAAGGTCCCCATGTCTTTTGCATCAGGCATCCTTTCTTAGTTAATTGATCTGGCTGTGTCATTAGAAGGTAAATCCTCAAGCGAATGATAGAACTTTTGTCTTGGCTAATTGTCAGACTGTGTCTTATAGCCCTGCCTAAGAAACCCAGTCTGTTAAGAGCCTTCCCACAGCCTTGGTTGTCATGATTCAAATGGGGCTGTATCTCTCACTTTCTACAAGGGTGTGAGCAAGGCTAATTCAAGGGAAATGTGTATAACATCATCTGCTTGATGGAAAGTGTGTGTTGATCAAACTTCTCATTTTTGTGGTAAATGATAAAGTAAGTCCACTGTGTGTTATATTGTAAACAATAACAATTGTAAAGAAGTGAAAAGCATGTGTCTGTGTCTGAAGCTGTGGGGTTTTTTTAATTCTTATTTTAATTTTGTGTCTTTTATTCCTTGGTGTCTGGAATCCTGGAGATTCAGAGGATTCTGTTTTGGAAATGACTACAGCTGGGGAATCTTTAGTCTGTCATTGTGCTTAATTCCAGGTGATTGTTCCCACAAATGCAGAATCTTTGCCAGCACTGCCAGAACCAGAAGCTTCTGAGCTGAAAAAGCATCTGAAACAGGTAATATGCACTTTGGGGAAAGGACTCAGATTCAGTAGAACGTAGCATATGTAGTGTTGCCCAGCTCTTCTGCTGTAGTGGATAAGAATGCAAGTCAGTGAATGTAAAACTGAAATGTCCCTATACACAGCAGGTATTTTTACTGTTGTTTGGGGTTAACTTATTTCCAGTTGGTGCAGGAAGTTCCAGGTTCTTCCTTTAAGTTTGCCATGTGGGCTTTAAACTCTGACTTGATCCATCAAGCTATTATCATCTTTGTTTCCCCTCCATTCACAGATCTGTGTGTGAAGTGTCAGTCTCTCCTCTCAGGTCCTGCTAAGCCATTAATCAGCTTGGGTCATCCTGGCTGATCGTGTCAAGCAGGTTTTATCTCTTTATTTCTGTTTTCCTTATGCACGCTGCATGCAGTATCTAAAGGTAAAGTGTGTTACTAATGTGTTGAGGTTTGCTCTTTCTCTTTCCTCATAGACCAGGAGAGCAAAGTGCGTAACCTCTCTGATATCCCAGTACCTGCTGTCAGCACAGATGGAAGTGATGTGTTGCCCGGAGATTTGTTAGATCAACCTTCCCCCCATTGCTGCCTCACCCCCTTGCAATTTCAGGCACTATTGCCAAAACTTTATCACTGGTGCAAAGGCAGACTCAAATATCAGAAGAAAAAATTGCAATTTTTTTGAAGACATACTTAAAATTCTCAGAGTGTTCACCCATATTCAGCTTATGTCCACTGTGTATTCCTATGGACATTGTCATGAAGGGTTTGCCATTGGCAAAGGGGTGCTGGTGATACAAAGTAGACAATTTGTGGCCCACATTACTAAGGTTAACACTTCTGTGTACCTTTGGGTCTTAGAGTCAATAAATGAATTTCAGGATATCTGCTTTTAAACTGTTGTAGAAAGTTCTTAGCTGCATCGTTAAGGACAACAGGCTTGCCAGTTTCCAAAGTGGCCAGATATGAATGTTTGGGCGTGGGGCAGTTATACCTTTTTCCTAAGATGTGTCTATTTTGTGGTCCCTTTTGTTTTCCTCTCATTTGTGATATTTGGTAGTAATAGATTTTTTTTTCCTTCCATCTGTTTCTCTGTGGTCATGTGTTCGTCTTGGCTCTGATGGGCTGCTGTGGTGTTATCATATGATCTTCCATCTTGCCTCCAGTGTCTGGTTAGCATGACTGCAATCACTCAGAAACAGCTGCTCACTCCTGACAACAAGGTTCTTTATTTTATTCTTTTCCCCTCAATTTTCCATTTTACCCTTTTCCTTTGGAGTTTTTTTGTTTGTTTCTTTGTTTTGTTTTTATATATTTATTTATTTTTAAAGTGGAAAGATGATGCCTCAGTGGGCAAATGGGAAAAATGAGGAAGATTTAGGGTAGGTCTGGGTGTCAAGGACTGATCCACCACTTGCGCTCCTCCTTGAAGACTTTATGAGAGTTGAAGAGGTAGCTTTATGGACAGATGAAGGCTGCATTCAAATGGAAAGTGAAGGTTTTCAGGGATACAAGCAGATGTTTGTGTAGAGGTGTCTTCACATTTTCCTGGAATATCAAATTACTGGTTGAGTAGCCACCTTTAAGGGCAAGTTTCAAGGCCTCTAGTTCCCAAGATGTGTTCCAGTTATACATGGAAATAACTCTGCAAGCAGTTGAGTTATGCAGTGCCATACTAGTAGTAGTCCAGTTAGGACTATCTGTTTTCATGTCATGAATGATCTAGCAAAGTGGAATTCTGTGCTACTCCTTGACTGGCTCCAGGACTGCTTCAGCATTGAGGAGATCATTTTGACAATCAACATAAAGGAGGGCCTGGAGATATTTGTTGACTCAGCGTGGAGGTGGTTTAAGACAAATTAATGGAGCATGCATAATTGTTGCGATTGCCTAGAGGGCAGGGTAGCTCTGCGCTTTTGTTCCTTAAATAACTGTTCTTGCTGAATGTGTGCATAATGTCCTTCAATAGGCCCTGGCCAGCATGAGCCTGAATACTCAGCCCATTCTTAATCTAGAGAAGTTTCATGAGGGGCAGGAGGTGCCTCTGCTGCTGGGAAGACCACAGAATGATTTGCAGTCTACTCCCTCCACAGAATTCAACCCTTTGATCTATGGAAATGATGTGGACTCTGTTGATGTGGCTACCAGGTGAGGTTTAACAGGAAGGTAGCATTGATTGTTCATAAAAGTTTGCACTTGAGGGCAGCACAAACATTTCCATGGGTGAGACAGCATCTGTCAGGTACTATTGTAGATTCTACCTGACATCATGTGGGGGAAAAATAGCCTTAATTACAGTGTTTATCTCATATCTATTACCTGCACAAACATAACTGTGTATCTTGAGGGGGTGTTTTGATTCTTGCATTTTCCTGTAGATCATCCACTTCACCTGGATTTGTTGGTCTGATGCTGTATCCTTAGCTTAAATCACAAGCTTTGGACTACAGAAAAAAAAGCTGGGGACTTTGTTGTTGCCTCAGCTAGTAGATACAAGAATGATATCCTTCCCTGAGTGAGTGTTTGTGTTAAGATGGTGAATTAGAACAAAATGTTTCCTTGGGTCTTGGTTTGTCTGGATTTTTCTTTTATTTTTTGCAAGACAGCTATTTTCTAAGAAGAGTTAGGTTACCATTCTTCAAAGGTTTGAAACATTGTCTATGACATACCTTTTAAGGGCTCCTTCTTTTTTATGCTCTGTGTTTTTATCTCATACATTGTTCTCTGTTTCTTTTTAGGGTTGCTATGGTGAGATTCTTCAACTCACCAAATGTTTTGCAAGGTTTCCAAATGCATACTCGCACTCTTCGTCTATTCCCGCGACCAGTGGTGGCCTTCCAGGCAAATTCTTTTCTTGCCTCTAGGCCAAAGCAAACACCTTTTGCAGATAAGCTCTCCAGAACACAGGCAGTAGAATACTTTGGAGAATGGTCACTCAACCCTACTAATTATGCTTTCCAAAGAATTCATAACAGTAAGTGTTGGTTTTGCCTTTCCTGCACTTGGATGTAATGGAGGAACTTAAAAACCAGGCATTCTAGGGAAGGATTTCATTTTATACCATATTAGTCCTGCTGGGGAGGAGAATCTAGTTCAAGGAATATTTTTCTCTTTTTCTGTATGGCTTCATGTGTTTCTCCCAAGTTAGCCCTGCTACTGATGAGTTGCTTCTTCAATTAGTTTTACCTCGTTTGATTATGTAGAAGTCTTGAAGGCTTCTTAGAGTCAAGACTGTCCCTTTGTGCAAGACTCAGTAGAGGGTAGTGTCACTGTGAATTAAGCCTTTGACATGAGTAGATGAGTTTGATTAATGCTCTCCTTGGCTTTTTCTGCAGACATGTTTGACCCAGCCCTAATTGGTGACAAACCCAAGTGGTATGCTCACCAGCTGCAGCCCATCCACTATCGAGTCTATGACAGCAATTCACAGCTGGCTGAAGCCCTGAATGTCCCAGCAGAGAAGGAAACAGATTCTGATCCCACTGATGACAGGTTAGTGGGGAACATGCCCGTAGTCACATGAGAGTTATTTCAGATTGCTGGACCTCTCCTCATTGCAGCCTTTTTCTATAGCCTGCCAGTCTGATATTTCATTTCTTGTATGGGCAGAATACTGACACTGAAGTAAATTTTCTCACTGCTCTGTTACCACAGCAAACCTCTTAATCCTTTGCTATTATGTTCATTTAGTGTGATTCTCCACATTTATTTTCCTGTTTTCTTTTGCCACCTGTATGCCACTTGACATCTGTCATTTCCTCACACCCTAATTCTCTTTTCTTCCATGCTGTTCTTTCTCTGGTTATTTCTGTTGCAGTACTACAAATACTCCCACCCATCCTACCACTCCTTCAAATCTCTGTTCCCTAGTAATCCATAGTTATGCAAAGCTTGTTACCACTGCCTGTGACCACCTTGTGTGTTCAGTAAAATGAAAGGAAATTTTATGTAGTAGTTTTTGGCCATATTTCTTGGAGTTTTGTGTCTAGGTTTATTCCCTGTTATTCCTTGCTGGCTTGTGAGATCTTTCAGCCTTGGACTTGTACATATTTTGCATACTACACTGCACCAGTGGTCCTAACAGAATGGAATTTATCACTAGTGTAAAAAGGAAATGGTTTTACTTGTGATTCCCAGTTCCCTTGAAGTTGTCCTACATAAACACATGCATGTTTTGTGAATGAATACACCATCTTCTACTCACTAATGTTTGGCCTCATTAACTTTGCTAAGAGATTTTAAATGTTGTCACATAACTGGAAGTTATGTTTTTTGCTCTTACCTTTCATGAGGCTAGCCTGTGAAATTAGTTTATATCTACTATAATATGAGATTTTTAGGAGGTCCATGAAAACAATGCTGATTCACATTTTTAAAGCATCAGAGCCTGCTGTTGCTTTGATGCTGCCACTCATCTCTCTCTCACCTGTTGTGGCAGTGGCAGTGACAGTGTCGACTACGATGATTCAAGTTCCTCCTACTCCTCCCTTGGTGACTTTGTCAGTGAGATGATGAAATGTGACATTAATGGTGATACCCCAAGTGAGTAACTTTTGCTTTTACTTTCACAAGATCCACATAGGTTCTCTTTCCCAATTCATCTGAAGTACTTTGGGAAAAAGGCCTCCCCTAAATCCCTGAATAAGAACAAAGTATTGTTCCACTGTAGTCTTGTTCTGAGGTTAAAGTGTGTGGGTAGTCTGCAAAAGGACATTTCTCCTGGTTATAAACAACTTCCTACAAAGGCCACTGTGAGGAGGAAGAGCACAAATAGGTGCTGCTGAGCAAAAGTGGTTCACTAGATCTGAAAGCAACCTGCTGCTGCCAGTAAATACTGTGCAATATGGACAGCAGAGTGTGAGCTCTCTCCTGGCCCTACATATTGGTTCTCAGTGCTAACTTTAGAGTATTACTCTGTCCTAGAGGGGACAGAAAAATACATTCTCTGTGGCTTTCATGGAAGCTGCATAATCACTTTGTTCAATAAATCTAGAGGTCCCAAAACATTTCCCATGTCCCAAGGACAAGAGGTAATAATCATAAGCTGCAACAAAAGAAACTCTGTTTGACATAAGGAAAACAGTTGTAGTTGAACAGGTTCCCAGGATGACTGTAGAATGTCAAGCCTTGAAAACTTTCAAAACTTAGTGGTACCAAGCCCTGAGGAACCTACTTTAATTTTGAAGGTGCTCCTGCTTTGAGGAGAGAATTGGAATGGATGACCTCCAAATGCCCTTTACAACCTAAATTTGTATGCAAGTTGATTCTGTTGAGCAGTCCTCATCTTCTAGGGATATTTAGTTAGATGGGCAAAAGGCTGAGGCAGGCAGAGTTGTTTAATGAATAATAATTTTTTTATTATTATAAAATAATAATGTGTTTGCAGATGTTGACCCACTGACTCATGCAGCCCTTGGTGATGCTAGTGAAGTGGAATTTGATGATTTTCAAGAATATTCAGGGGATCCTGATGAACAGACCATGGACAGTGAGAACTCCCAAGAAAATAACCAGCCTCGTTCAAGTTCCAGTACTACAGCCAGTAGCAGCCCCAGCACTGTCATCCATGGAGTGAATCATGTGTGTACTGAGATGAGTTCAGCCTCAAGAGCAGCGTATTAGGATATAAAGAATGGGAGAATTCACGTGGTTCTTTCTGAGAAGGGCAAAAGCTAATAGGACTGTGACACCATGCACAAATTAAATTGCATGCTCACCCTGGACTTTCTGAGCAAGGTGGAGTTTGCTGGTACCCTCTTATGGTGGGATAGACCATTCCTGTACAAAAAGTTCCAGTACATTGAAAAATGCAGTGTTAGCAGAGAGAAATGGTCCAGGTTGGCCTGCAGGATTGCTTTTACAGAGTCTGGAAAGACCTGATGTCTTGAGAGGGACAAGGAGTGGGGTGGGGAAACTCATGCATTTGTGGTCTTTTAAGAAGAATGGGAACATGGTAATGGAAAGGCATTATCCTGAGCTAACACTTACTACTCAGAGCTGTTTTAAAGGGCAGTAAGTCCCTAGAACAATGCACAAATACTGCAGTGTATACAAAATCCCAGTTTAGAGATTCAGATAGTGGGGATGTGGTGGGGGCCCCATAGCAAGCAGCAAGGATCATGCAGATTTCCCAGTTTGAAATAATTGTTCTTGTCCTGCCCTTCAGTTGTATGTAACGCAAATTAGCGAGCAGATCAATGATTTGACTGGTCCACAGGAGGCAGCAGACTCAGCAGAAATAGAAGAGAAGTTGGCTGCTGGATTTTCCAACCATCTCTCTTCCCTGCCACTGCAACCAAGCTTTCCCAAGATAAGCTTGGATCGTCGCGAGAGTGACATCGCAGCTGGCAGCATGAGCTCCTCAGAAGGGGTGGTGAGGAAGCGAGAGTATGACAATCCATACTTTGAACCACAGTATGGTTTTCCTACAGAGGATGAAGATGATGAGCAGGAAGAGAGCTACACCCCAAGATTTAACCAGAATCTCAATGGAAGCAGGCGAGTCATCCTTGTCTTCTGCCCTTCTGTGCAGCACTTCTGGGGTTTCCGTCCGCTTCACGTAGTTTAACATTCATGCACTCAAATGTTTTGGCAACTGAGATGTATTGTTGATTACTTTCATTCAATATTGAAATGATGTCAACCCTTCTGGTTTGAATAAAAGCACTTGCTTAGTCCCTCAGTTCCATACTTTCATGTAAGCAGTAGAAGCTATGTGAATTAATGTTTTTCTAGAACATCACATACTGATTTCTGAAAACTCTTTTGGTAAATCTGTGATTTTGGGGGAAAGATACTGCAGTGATTGGTGGCAATGGGCTTTCTTGATACTCCTTTCAAACCAGAATCCTTTAATCTGCAAGTCTGCCAATGCCCTTTTTTAAACAAGTTTTCATGCCCTTAAAGGCTGTAAAAGTCTGAATGTAAAGATATTTCAGTTCTCTCCTTTTTTTTTTTTTTTTTTTTCCTTTTTCTTGTTTGTTTGGGTGTTTTGGGGTTTTTTTATTTTCCCAGAAGGTGCAGATAGTGTGGTGAAAACTAGTGGGAATGAGACCAACATCAGTCTCCCACAACCATACAATGTGTTGATTTGGGGTGGGAAGCAGGAATGCTAATAACAGTTGTACTTCTTTTCTTTAAAGGTCTCAGAAGTTGCTCCGGCCAAACAGTTTAAAACTGGCCAGTGATTCTGATGCAGATTCAGATTCCAGGGCCAGCTCTCCAAACTCTACTGTCTCCAACAACAGCAGCGAAGGTTTTGGGGGCATCATGTCTTTTGCAAGTATGTACATGGATTCATTAGGCTAGTTTTATTTATTATATCAGAGTGTACAGAGAGATGGCATAGAGAGATGGTTAGTTAAGAGAATGAGTTGGTTGTCAAATTGTTACCAGCTCTTCAGTAGTCATGGTGGCTTACTGACAACTGCTGACAACTACTGCTTTATATATTCTTCAGTGAGAAGGACTTTGGTTTTGTGGTTAGTCCCTTGAGTTGTATGGTACTTTAGGGAACAGAAATTTCTTCTGTTTCATTTAAACAAAGCCTTGTGCAATTTTATGAAATTGATAAAAAAATCTTACAATAGTATGACTTCCATGCTGCCATGTTGTGTGTTTAGGTGCTAAATTCAATTCCTTGACTGTGTACTTTCAATTATATTTTAATAAAAATAATCACAGATGTGGAACATGAATCTCAAATCTCTTAATGAGTGACAGAAGACATGGCCACTTGAGTCTTGCACTACAGTAAAAAACAGTGAAGGAAGTTTGTAGCACTGGGGAAAATGTACTAAATGTTTCTGGTAAAATGACTGTTACTAAAATAAGGCTACAAAAAAAACAAGAACCAAAGCAAATTGAAATAATATGTTGACACTTTAAATTAATAACTTAAAGTGTTAATCAGCTCCTTTATCTATATGTGGTGCTTTCAGGCTGTCTACGGGTTTAAGCAGGTGGTGATGCATAATTGTGTCCTTAAGATCTGCCTGTACCAGGAAGAGTGTATATTTTTTTCCTAATATATGAAAAACATCTATTTCAAAGCATGGTTCTGTGGCAGATTTACAGTGTTTCACAAGACACAGTGCACAGTCCTCACTTCAGAGTTAGATGTTTTGCAGATGTTCTGTCATCCTGTTTTTTTTCATGTGGCCCAGCCACTTTTGCTCCTCAAAACAGGATCAAACTAAAAGGTAGACCTAAGGTGATGTGATCTAAGTGCAGGAAGACAGGAGGATTTTGCTGTTACATTTCAGACTCGAAGATCCAACATCAGTTATTGTGACATGAATGCCAAGACTTATGCTTTTGTACTGTTTAGAATAGTCTCATTACAGATGTGTTTGCGATGTAAATGAGGTCATGTTATGGGTGTGAGACTTTTTGGGTAATAAGAAGAACATAATCGTTAAGGATCTGAAATAAGGTGTGAATTACAGGATCTTTGGGTGTTTGCAGTGAGCAGTAAGCATTTAGATGTTTTTGTTTTCTGTCATAGGCAGCCTGTACAGAAACCACAGCACAAGTTTCAGTCTGTCCAACTTAGCCCTACCAACCAAAGTTGGGAGAGACAAGAATACTCCTTTTCCCAGCCTGAAAGGTAACCATTTTTCTCTTTGTCTTCTACAGCCTTTTCAGTTCTTGTGATTTGGCAGTCTGAGGTCCTGCCCTAACAGGAATCCTTGGAGTGATGCCTTTTGGGCATTTGGGTAGTACCTGTGTTAAGGAGCAAGACTGTAAATTGTTATGATATTTCTGAGTCAGTCTTTTTCCCAACAGCTGGACTATGTTGGGATGGAGAGTGTCTGGTCTAGGCTGAGTTAACGGATACAAAACAAAACCAACATTCATAGTGTATTTTGTTTTGTTTTATTTTTAAGTACTTAGTATAATGAATGGGAACCAAGAGGTAGGTCCTGCTTTTGTGCTGCCACTGTCTTCATGCTTAGCCTTAGGTAATTTATTAGAGTGATGATGCTGCATTTGTAAATGGGGGTAATGCCAACCTGCCATGGAGACTGCAGATTACATGAGTTTCTAAAGTGTTTATCGTCTTTTCACATTGCTAAATAGAAAATAAAATTACAACCATGCTTTCAGTTCTAGGAGAGTGAAGATCAATCCCTAGCATATGTACACAACCTTTTCATTAGAACATCTCCTGTTTGTCTGCAGTATCATTAGATAACATGTCTGAATGGGCACTAGAGAAATGGCCCTCACACCATGGGTGTTAGACAGCCTGGTCATCCTTGTACTGAATGTAATATCTCAGGGGTGACTGAGCTTGCACTGGTGTCATAGTATTGAGACCTTTTCAGATGCTGTACTGAGGAGAGGTTTTATTTTGCCTTTTAAGTTATTCTATCTGATTAGAACTTACTACTTTTCTTTTAATGTGTTGATTTTTTTTTTCATTTATTTTTTCCTCCTCATCACTTTTATCGGTAAAGATTACTTTAATCTGGAATTGGGAAGGGATGTGGATGAAGGTTGGTATGATGTTTTGCTGACCTTTGACTTTGTAGAAACAAAGACCAAAAGCTGGATTTTGTGTTTCTGCTTTGGACTTTGTTTTTGAGACAAGTAATTATTCCCTGTGTGTAAAATGAGGAGTAACAGGACTGGTAGGGTGAAAACACTAGCAGAGACTCTGCACAGCTGTTTTTGACAACCTTTTACCAGTTGGTTATGTTTTCATGTCCAGTTGTACTGGATAAGAAACATGCTTTGTGTCAGGGTTGTTTCCATGGGTAAACTTAATGACTGAGTCCATGCATTGGAAGAAAACAGTGATGGGGTTTGTCATTCCACATTCATGCTTTGTGCCTCATCTTCTGCACTTTGGTGTTCTTTTCTTGACTGTTTTAATCCTGTAGGGCCCTTAATGTTACTGTGCAGATATGAGGATGGGATGTCCATGGAGTAGCTCAGTTTGTTTTATGCATGTGCAAGTGTGTGTGTGTGTGTGTGTGTGTGTGTGTGTGTGTGTGTGTGTGTGTTCATTTACATGTGCATGCTGGCTCACTGGGATTTCCACTGGGCACTTCAGTAGTTTTTACCTGTGTTTGTCTCTGTTGTAGAGATACAAAGTTGCTGCATTAACTTGCCAAGTGTGTGTTTCTAACTGTAATGGGAAATGATGCTGGGACTCCATTTCATTGCTGCTGTTTGACACTTTCCATCTTCCTTTTTAATTTTTATTTCATGTGCATCCATTGGTAGTTTTTCCTTGGTGATGCAGATGGTTTTTTGTAGTGCCATTCAAATACAATATGTACAGTAATGTCCTTGAAGATGTGATACGCTGGTTCCACGATGCCAAATTCCAAGTCAAGCATTATCTCTTAAGATAAGTTATTCTGGCCCTTGTGGTCTTGGGCCTTCAGAGATCCTTCCTGCTCTAGTGTCATTTGGGTTTTATTTTGAGGGAGGGCTGGGAAGAAACTGGTAGTTGGATTCTTTTGATGCTGACAGCGGGGAGTTTAGGTATTTCAATACACTACTAATTGTATATTTTGTGTCCCAGTATTTGGGTTAAATACTATAATGGAGATTATTACTGAAGCTGGCCCAGTAAGCAATGAAGGTGGGTTCCCTACAGCATGAGCTGTGCATGATGTAACAATTTCCAGCATTCCCTGTGCCTGACTTCGGGCTACCTTTCTCGCTGGGTAACCAGTACCACATAATCTATACTAGTCACCCTCAATGCATTATGCTTTTACATATAGTGACTAATTTGAAGATGGTTCTTGTTGTGGAACTGCATGCAGAGCAGCCAAACTTTTCCTGCCTCTCACCTCCTGCTCCCATTACCATCTTCTCTTTTTCTCTCTGCATTACTCCCATTACTGTTTTCTGCCGATGTGTGATGCTAGAATATGATATACGCTGCTGCTTTTTTGGAGTTTCCATTTTGTTTGAAGTCTGTTACCTGTAATTCAAATAGGTGTGTTAGCCAACTTTTAGTGTTGCTTGTTATTGTCCTGGGATCAGATTGTTCTCTTCCCACCCTTTCCTCTCATTCTGTTTCCTCTCCTCTTTAGGAAACAGACGGGCCCTTGTTGATCAGAAGTCTTCGGTCATAAAGCACAGCCCAACAGTGAAACGAGAATCTCCATCACCTCAGGGACGAACTAGCAATTCCAGGTAATATTTTTTTCCTGCTTTTCAAATGTACAGTGTAGTTAGAGTGGCTCATACCTGGCCAGTGTTTCCTCAGAAGTTCAGCTGTTGAAAATGAAGTAGTACTTTTCTAGTTGTCCTAGACCTGGACATGTTATTGTCTAAGAAGATTTGGTATCGATGTCTTACAGTTAATAGTGCACATGCTTACTTTTCTGTGCTCCAAAATGTATCCTTCTGTTTAAGATCCAAAATGTTCTAGGTTTCTACTTTAACTCAGTCGTTATTCTTTGTAATTGAGTGTTCTGAACAAGGTGATCTAACCCATTGGAGTTCTAATGCACCATGCAGGGGGATCAACTGAGCTCAATGAAGCAGTTTGATCCCATAAATTGTGTGAAGTGCTTTTCTCATCCTTGGGAAGGGACATCAGGATGGTGCAAGGAAACATTACCTGACCTGTGCCTGTGCTTTCTCCTCCCTTTCTTATGTAGCAGTCATAGGTAGAGATAATTTATTTTGATCTACTGGGTTTAGGGGACAAATAAGAACAATAACTGCAGTTCAGATTGGGGAATGCAGCAGGTTGCACAGGAGTTTCCTTTTTCTTACCTTTCCCTCCGTGGTAAAAAAAGCTGAGCAAATGTTCCACACAAAATGTGTGCCAAGGCTGCTGCAGTAATGATGCATTAGTAGTGCTGCACTTCCTCCTTTCAAAGAAAGCTTACAGCTCAGACATGGGGGCTGTGGAAGAAGGCTGATGCATAAAGGATTCCTATGGATTCTGAGGGGTGCTGTGAAAGTGAAGGGTAGAGTGGTACCTAGAGGAGCTAGAGGAAAGCCTGATTATGGCTTTTTATATGAAATAAAAGACAAAATAAAGAATTTGATAGTACCCCTGTGGAACAGAACTTGAGCTGTGTGCAGTTACATTAGCAGCAGAGCTAGATGTCAACTACTGTTGATAGGGAAGGTACTTCTGTGTGTTCCCTGGCCATGGCTCTCTTCCCATGCAAACCAAAGTAAGCAGAGGGTAACTATCTTTTGCCTGCTTTCTCTTAAATGTGTCAGTGAGAACCAGCAGTTCCTGAAGGAGGTGGTACACAATGTTCTTGATGGGCAAGGTGTTGGCTGGCTGAACATGAAGAGAGTCCGACGTCTGCTGGAGAGTGAGCAGCTCCGTGTCTTCGTACTGAGCAAGCTGAATCGTACCATCCAGTCAGAGGAGGATGCTCGACAGGATGTCATACAGGATGTGGTCAGTGCTGAACTCAGCAGGGTCCCCACACTGAGTGTCTGCTGAGGCTCAATTCACTGGAAGTTTTTGTCAATTGTGAAAAGCTGATGTTACAGCAGTTTTGGAATTTATATTCTTGACTTACCTTCTCACTTCTGAAATAGCGGCACTAATGGGGATTTCATTGCAGGAGATCAGCCGCAAGGTTTATAAAGGCATGCTGGACCTGCTGAAGTGCACTGTGTTAAGCCTGGAGCAATCATATGCAAATGCTGGCCTGGGAGGCATGGCCAGTGTTTTTGGCCTTCTAGAGATAGCACATACTCACTACTATAATAAAGGTAAGAAAAGTGTTCGTGAGAATACAGTGTTGATGACCCAAACAAGACTGAGAAGGTAGATGTCTTTGTGCCTTTTGATATTTCAGGTCTTTTCCTACACTTCCAAAATAGTGAGAATTATACCATTGTTACTGAAGCCTTATGAAGCTTGAAGGCTGTTTTGTGTTTCTTACACATGTTACTGCACCAAAGCAAAATGATGGCCTTACTGGTATTTAACTGAAAATGGAAACTCAGTTTCATTACAAAAACTCAGTTCCATTACAAAACCTGGCACTTCTGAAGTAGAAATTCTGGGAATGGGGACCTTCAGCTAAAATTGTCCCAGCCACAGTCATGGAAAGTTGTTGCAGGCAACCTCAGTAGGGAGGGAGATACTTGTAATGCGGAACCATAGGAGACTTACATCTCACCAACCACGTTGCACACACAATTACTCTCATATAACTAAATACTCTTAGAGAAGAAAGTCTGAAAATATCTCTTTATATTTCAGCTGTTTCTTAAGAATCTGATTCTTAATGCAAATAAGAAAATGTGTGCTAAGGAAGAAAGCAAAAGATGACAAAAAGCTGAATCTCTGCTTAGTATATGACTTTTCTGTAATCTCAAAGGATGAGAAGTTACTTATTTCATTGTAGCAGTCGACTAGCATCTACCAAACCCTTTATAGTTGGTGTTCTGGGTCTTGCATTAGGGATTTTTTTTATGAGTTGGCTTAATTATGCCCTGTGTTCCTTTTAGAACATTACTTCCATTGTTAGAATGCTGAGGAAGGTAAGGAAGGCGGTACTAGTGGAACGGTACTGAATGTGGAGAATAGGCTGATCTTGGTAATTACAAGCTTTTTAGTCTGACACTGATTCAAAGGAAAATTGGAGATGCTGATGTAAAACTCAGTAGTTTTGGAGTGAAGACCAAATAGCATAATTTGATGGTAAGTAGAGTTCTCAGTACACTAATTGTGGTCATGACAGGCAACATTTGGTGCAAACTTTTAACAACTCTTCTTATTATTGCTTAACATCTTAATTTGTAGTCACATTTTATCTGTTTAGTGTGTTTTACGTGTTTTCAATTAGTTGGAATTAGTATTTATTTCTAGAAATGTTTTATAGAGATTAGTCCTTACGTTGATATTAATTAACATCTAGTAATTAACAAGTAATCCTACAGGACATGATGGTTATAGCTTATTTGTCTAGAGTAAGTTAAATCTTAGTAAAGCATGGTTGTGATTATGTTATTTTAATATGGTCAAACTAAGGACTTTTTTTTAGGACCAAGGATAGTTTGCAATAATAGTAGGGTTGGGAGGTATATCCTAGGAAGCAGTCTTCTGCTGCTGTATGTGATCTTCCCACTACTTACTGTGTCTGTAAAAACTGGGAAGGGAGGCACTGTTTGGAATGCAGCTACTATATAGTACCTTGATATATCAGTAACAAGACCCACAACTGAGGTAGTGCTCCCAGTTCTGGTCATCACATCTTGCAAAGTTGAGCAGGTTTCTGAAAAGATCTACAAGGCATTGGGGAAACACTTTTGCTCTGAAGGATGGAAGTGTTCAGTCTGTTTAGTATTAGGTGTTGATTCTTTTCAATTACTATCTAAATAGAAAGGTGTTACTGATAGCAGAATCTTAAATTCACTGAGCAAAGGTATCACAAGATCTAGTGGTATGACAGATTTAGATAATAGGATATTAAGATTTGACTATTTTGACTATATCTATTGACTAGATTCATCAGGTATTGGAATAGATTTGTGCAGGAGGCTCTTTATGGAAAACCTGATTTTAATTATTCTTTTCTGCAAGTTTTGCTGTAATTCAAACTGTGGAGTTTGATATAGAGAAATAATTGGAACTGCTTTTAAGGACGCGTTGTTATAGGAAGCCTCAGAGATTGATGGAAGAGCTATGGCTGATTGGTATTTTTGTTTTTCTTTTCCCTAAGTGAAGTTTCATTTAGTGTTTCCCATGAAATTGATTGTATTTGTCATCTTTGCACTGTGAGAGGAATTTACCGTCTATAAACTGTATGCTTGGTCGTTTAAGCAGAGTTGTTTAATTTTTTACAATTTGGCAGAGGAGATGCTACAGTTACTGTGTCAGAGAACATTCCTAGGTTTCAGATATACAGAAATAAGATACTTGAGTATCCCTAAAACTACACTCTGGCTTTCTCCTGTACTGTTTCCATCAGTGTGTCAGACTATCAGCAAGCCATGTTGACCTACGGAAACAAATGTGGCACTGAGCTGTTTTAGTGCCAGGCTTAATGATTAAGGAGAGACCATCTGTCTCATCTTTCTTCTCGTGCACTCATTTCCTTTTTCCTTATGTTTATTTCTCTTTATTTATTTATTTGCTTTCTCTCAACACTGTTCTTTTTATTTAAAGAACCAGAAAAAAGAAAACGAAGTCCTACGGATGGATCTGTCACTCCAGTTGGCAAGGATCCTGCATCATCCCCAAGGGTGGAGCCAAAGCCTGCAATGCAGCTGCCGGTACCTCAGCTAATGCCAAAGCCACCGAGCCCTGCAGGCAAAGGGCCGAGGGAGTTTGACACAAGAAGTCTAAAGGAAGAAAATTTTATTGCTTCCATTGGTGTGTATTGAAGTGCATATGAAGTGCAGGGGGGACTTCTGGTTTGGCATTAGGTTCTATTTGCATTCTCTCCATTTTAACACACTACATTGCTACTGTAACATGCTTCATTTACACCTTGGATCACAAGGAACAATCATATGTGTTTTCATCCTACTCTCGGTTAAACTATCCACTGCAATTTTCTCCCGGAAGCTGTCTAATCCTAATTGTTTCTATATTTCATTGCACCTTAAATAGCTTTATTTTTTGCTCTGTGATTTCTGTTTTTCAAGCAGTGGGAAATTGCAAAAGAGGTACAGGGACAGCAGGACTTCAGAAAGGGCAGGTGTGGAAGGGAAATGTGAAACAAAGTTTTTCTGTCATTGCTGGCTGCCTGTGAATTATGTAGATTGTATCCTGATATAAGTCAGATCCAAAATCTGCTGTTCGTTAACAACATAATTTCCAAAAAATTTTAGTTATAGTGTTACAGTTTCAGTGAGCAGGACTGATGGATTTTCCTTCTCTGCAATAGCCAATAGAATTTCTGTTCTAAACAGCATCTGCTAGGCTGGTCACTGGAAATTTTCCTATCTTACTCTTAGATGCTGTAGCTTTTCCCTGTGTCTTGGGAAGAAGTTTGAAGTAGGGCTTTCAGAACTGTTTTGTTTAAAAAGTGCTTTACAGACTTTTTTGGTGGAGGAGAAAGAAAAAAATTACTTTGGTTGAATCCTGTGGGCTGTGGGTTGTAAACATGAGAAGTGCCATCAGCATATGAGAAATTTTTTGTCAACTGCAAAAATGTGTCATGTTAAATTATAGATGTTGCTTCTTACAGCCTGTTTAAAATAACGTTTTTGTGGAATCACTGTATGAAAGATTAATCTTCTGAAAGTGTGGTGCTGTGAGGATATATGTGTGGTTTGTGGCATATGTCAAGGGATTGTGTGTGTCAGCTAAGTGACAGAAGTACAGACATTCATTCTTATACACACATAATAACTGCAGGCTGGGTGCTGTCGAGTCCTGAATTGATACTGAACCCCTCTGACTTGATTTGCTTTCTTGTTTAAAAAGGTAATCTATGGAGGCAGTTGCTCAGAAACAAGTCTTGCACTCTATTTGAAAAGCTGTCATGAAGCTGAAAGAGTTTCAGATTCAGATTTCCAGCATTTCAGTTAGTTGTTTGATTTGCTCTGAGTTTCATTACTTTCTGTAGAAGAGACAAAGGAAAGTGTGCTTCTGGCACAACTAAGAATAAATCAGGCTCTAGGACAGTGTTATTTTAAAGAATGCAGAGATATCTTTTGATGAGCTTTCTAAGACTGCTTCTTTTCCTTAGATGAAATTAAAATCTCATAGAAATAGAAATCATAGAGATCAGATAATTCCTGTTTGTGAAGTATCGTAAGAAGTGCTTTTCAGAAGAAGTGCTATGTAATATGCCATGTTAACTACTGTTGACAAAATATTAGCCTTAAATTCAGTCTACAAGGACATGCAAAGGTACATTCTCATTGGTGGTTCTGATGCTATGGTGGTTTCCACTTGTCTTTTATGGAGCTAAATTGCAAGAAGGATATGGTTTTACCTAGACTGACCAAAGTTCAAAAGACTTGAATGTTTTTCCTGAAGCGTTTTTTTCTAGCTGCTTTTGTCTTTCACCAGAAAACATGAAATGGTATGCAAGTCACTTTTTAGCAAATTGCTGTAAAAACAGAGTAGTCTCCATGGTCATCTGACTCATGTGATCTAGAAGTAAAGGGTATTTCTCTTGTGTTGCAGAAAGATAATTTAAAGCTGTTTGTCTATTATACTTCCTTTATGTTCTGTCTTGGAAACTTCGGAATGAAGACAAGTTTGGATATACAGGACTGGAGTTAGTCATGGCTTGGCTGTGAAATGCAGATGTTCTTATTCAAACTAATTTATTTAGTGAAGTGCATTTGGTAAACATTTACACATTGCTGAAATAACAATGTATTTGTAAGTAGTTCCATTTCAACATGGGAGAAAACGGTTTTATGTGAAGATAATCCAACACTGGAACAGATTGCCTGGAAAAGTGGCGGATTATCCATCTGTGGAGAAAGTGAATACCTGACTGGACATGGTCCTGTGGCAAGCAGCTTTGGTTGAATCCTGCTTTAAGCAGGGAGGTTGTACTAGATGATGTCCATGGGTCCCTTTGAACTTCAGCAGTTCCTTGTTTCTGTGAGGTTTAGAAGGTACTTACAGCCTCAGGTTGCAGATATGTAAATAAAACTTTGAATTAATCTCTTGGTTCATTGTATAGATGAAATGCAAATTGGGCTGCTAGTCTTTTTACCTAGATACAGGAGGAAATACTAGAATGAGAAGTCTTCAGAAGGATGGAGTAAAATAATGTACAGCTCTGTTTGCAGTAGTCATATGTAAAGTGTATGTTAGTGTGGTGAATAAACTGCATCGCAGATGTAGAGCAGAATCTGTGGTAGCTGAATCTGTGGAGTTTTCTGGTCCTGCTGGAACAATGGCCATGAAGTTCACAGGGGTTCCTATTTCTGAGGTGAAATGAGATGGATTTTTGCCAGCTGAGTTTGGATCTTGACTGTGCTTTGATACCTAATTCCTACCTAGAAAATTCAGTGTGAAGATGATACATCTGATACTCACCATTTGCTTACTTCTCAGGTTCTAGTCTTCCAGGGTTCACACCTGTAGCGTAGGTCTTTTTGTTAGGACTTTGGTGACTTTTAAGTTGATAGTTAATTAATTTACGCCTTTATGTTAGCGATGAGTTTGGTTTATTGCATACTTTCCATAGCTGTTAATGGAAATGTCAGTACTTACTGAAGTTTCCGTTACTAGTTTTTTGTTTAATCCAGTCAGATCACTTTATTTTGGCTGTTTATTTTAAACAGAAAAGATTGTGCTACATACTTCATCCACATCTGGTCCTTTTTGTACCTGCTGTCCTGTTTAGTTCAGGGTCATGTAATAAAGCCATAGGTGTATTATTTTATGCCCAGTGAGTTTACGTGAAGTTTTGTTTTTCTTCTTTGACTAAGTAGCTGAGAGTAAAATCTAGTCAGTTTTTAATATGATAGGATATACTCTACACTAAATTGACAGACAAGTCAGCTAAAAGTAAGTTTAATGGCAGGTGTTGCAGCTTTCAGACTGGTGATTTTTAAAGTAAAGCCATATAGACTGAGCATGGAAGAGGCCAGATGTTTTCAAGGCCCTTTAGCAAACAAATTCAGTCAATCTTTGAGATTGTTATCTGTGTCAGTGTGTGCTCAGCTTGATAAACTTGTATGATATTGTTTGGATCCCTCAGCATTTTTATCTTTTCCATCTGTCTATTTATGAAAGTTGAAGGAACATCCATCAATCATGAAGCTGATCTAGACATTGGTAGGCTAGAAGCCATCTTTCTAACTTTTTCTACCTTGTTGCATTTGTCTCACTCCTGATTGTCTTATCTCATAATATTTTGGAGCCTTCCTCCACAGTTGTAACCTATCCTTTTTATTTTTTTTTCAGTGGACATTTTTGCTCAGTAGAACTTATTTAGAGCCTGTCTTGCCCTTATTTCTACTGTTTGCAGGGTAGAATGGGTTTCTAACATATTTAAATGACCTTTCAGTTGCTCAGGAAGTTTTCTTAAAGAGCAGTAAAAGAACATTTCTCTTCTTTTTCCTTCCCTTTGCCACTTTTCTAAGAGGATCTTCCTCTGTAGCATCCCAAACTTTAGTGGTGCTAGTGAGAGAAGACAGTGCCTAACACTTAAGAGTCAGCTCACCATGTCAGCTTGTAATGTTTCCTTTGGCCACTGGGCCAGCACCTGGAATGAGTTGATGTTTATGAGCAGAAAAGGTGACTGCATTTCAGGGAGTTGAACAATGTGAGTGATAGAAAAGTGCAAGTGCCTCATCACTGTTTTGTCCCAGGGCTAAGTTTCAAATTCAGTTCTAAGAAAACTTCAGACTGTTTTGCTGGTCTGTGCATTGTATATTCTCTTATGGAATTCATTAACATGGTTAGAGTGCTGTGACTGAGTTTTCAAAGTTGGAGGGAAGCATGTCTGATATCTTGCTCATTTTAGTTCTTTGCATTTTCCATTCTCTATACCCTGATAGGAGCAAGTGGATGCAGAGAAGTTCAGTTTTTTGCATACAGGACAGGTTCACAGGCAGAGCCAGGCATTTATTGAGAATGTTTTCAGAATAAAAATAACTTGTATACTTTGTGATAATATGTAAGATATAATATTGGTTAAATGTTGTGTTAACCTACACTTCAATATTTTTGGAGTTGCTGCTGCTGTTTCTGTGTCTTTCTCCTCTCAGTAATATAAACTAGAGACATTAAAGTGTTTCTGTTAATTAGAGCTTCTGTGATGCCTTTGTTTTAGAGGAGTAAACAGTCTTAAATTTGACTCCAACAGAAAAGGTGAAATTTTAGAAAAGGTGATTAATTATTTGTTCATAAGAGCTGTTTTTCCTTAGTTGATTCGCTGCTGTGAAAGTGTGGCCCAAGGAGGGGAGGGGGGATGCACCACCGCAACTGTATGAAGTCATCTCTAATGTTTGAATACTGTTACTAAGAGATGATGCAGTGTCAATGTCTAACATTGATTTCTTTTAAAATAGTGTTAATTAACCCTTCACTCAGTAGTTGTCATAAAATTCTGCCTTTTTTTTTTTCTTTTTTCCTTTTTTTCCTTTTTTTGTTTTGAGGTGAAGGGGTGGGATTTTTGTTTGAAATTTTTTCCCCTGTTTTCACCTGTCTGACCAGCCGCTGACTCTTTCTCTTTCTCTCCTGCTTTCAATGCATCTTGGGTAGAATTGTGGAACAAGCACCAGGAAGTGAAAAAGCAAAAATCTTTGGAAAAAACGAGTAAGAAAATTTAAAAAATGTAGAAACTGACTCCTCCAGCCTCCCCATAACTGCCAACTCCCCAGGTGCAGGGTGAGCTTGCATCTATGGCACACAGGTTTTATATTCACAAGAACAAAATCTATCAAGAAAGTCTTCATTAAAAAGACCAGACAGATCTGTTTGCCCTGAGGAAATTATGTTCAAATGTCTTTTCCTTTTTTTTTTTTCTTCCTTTCTTTTTTCCTCCCCCAAATGTTGCCTTCAAAGAAGAGGAAGCAGGTGTTCTGCATCCTTACCAATCAGATAAATATGGAAGAATTTTAAGATACTCCGTCTCCTTCCTTAAAAGTTAAAACCTGTTTAACAAGTTATTGACATGGATTTATTGATTGATTAAATGTTATTGGAATGAAGAATTCTTGTTTATCAAGCCAAATGGGATGGCAAATTTTGTTAACTGGCATCAACCATGAGCAGTCAGTCTGCAAAAAGAAGTATTTCTGAGGGGGAGAGAGAAGGTTTATGTGAAGAATTGTATTAGTGATGGCTTCTAGAAAATAGCCTCATTATAAGGAATGAACCTGATTTTGTTTTTCATATCCCTTGGTAAAAAAGGAGTGAAATAGTTTGAGGCTGTTGCAGAGTCTAAATAATAGTCTAAATCTACACAAGTCTTAGCCTCTATTGAAATCTGATAATGAATAAAATATTGAATAAGCATACTCTGCAGGTGCAATACCAGGTTTTGCTCTTCTGGTTGTCACTGTTGTAAATTGGGACATATGACATAAGGACAACAGCCAACAACCATGTTTAGTTAGGTGTTTCCTAACCATGAGCTTAGTTTGTACTTTGCAGAACTGATGCTGCCTATTTTACAGAATGAAGTTTGGGAAGGATTAATAGCTGAGATGAATGAATGAAGATTCCTAACATTCTGACAAGGCCCGGGTTTGCTTACATTAGTTTTAGGCACCTCAGTTAAGTACTTCTGTTAAGTACAAATTAGCATCTGGAGTTAGTTCAGAGACAGTGGGGTGAGCAGGGCACCTCTGCAGTACAGCTTATACTGAAGTTGGGAGCTGCTATCTGCTGAGGAAGGAGTGTGCAAGGCACACACATAGCACATGCACACGCCAGCGCTCCCAAAATGAGCCTTTCAGGTAGGTGCCTACATTGGGAGGATAAATTGAGGTTTTAGTGTTCCATGTATATTAGACATGCAACTCCATACAGAAGGGAAAAGGGGGTTTGTAAGCGCCTGTAAATTGACAGTGACAACAATGTAATTGTGGCTATGGTGCTCCTTAAACTTAGTTACAGCCCTCAGATATCTGAACTGCTTCAGGCAATTTCAATTCCTTTAAAAGCCAAACTGCCAGAAACATATCTGAATTATGTGTTGGGACAAGAAACTCCTAAATTGCTTAAAACACACATCTGAAATTTCGTGTTGTTGCTGTAGTAATGAGATATAAAACTTTTTGTGGTATCAGAACTAGAAATGATGACCACTTGAATAAGTGAAAATAGACCTCTGGAAGTGAACTGTGTGTATTTCAGTGGCAAATAATATTCCAAATTCGTAGAAAATATATTTTTAGTTATTTTTCTTCATAAATTTTTTTATGCTTTCTCTTTCTTAAGAGTCTTTGAAGAGTTGATTTACAGTAACTAAGGCATTTGGGTCTAGAGACAAAATACTATAACAAATGAAGAATACTTTCTGTAAACACTTCACAGGAAGAATTGATGGTTGAGTAGTAAGTTAGTATGGTCTGCACAGCCCGCTTATGGCTTTGCTATTCATGAGTTTACATATCATCTCAAACTCACTCCCACAAATCTTTGTATATTATCCTTCTCTCTCTCTCTCTCCTCCCTTCCCTTTTTCTTTCCTTTTCACTGTCTTATCCTCTCTAATATTACATATAATACAAACATGTTCATAATTCCCAGGTTGTTGCAATCAGTGGTTACAGAGATGGTGGCATTGTTTGCTTAGAGATACTGGCTATAGACGTGGGTATATAATACGAATATTCCAGCAGCTGATCATGTCTTCCTGTTACTGAATAGTTGGCAGATATGGCTATGGCAGAAGTATTGCATTCAGTCTCTTCTCCTTTCGGGGAGTATTAACGTTCTGTGTACAGCCTATAACACACTCTTTTCTTGCATTATTATTTACTTCATTCAGTGCTTATTCAAATTTCTTTTCAGGCTCTACCTCTCCATCACTCTCTTTTCCTTCTGCCATCCCATCTGAGGACAATAGATGATATGATTCTAGAAATGCATGGGAAATTGAACATAAAGTTCTTTATCCTTCCTTTCCCTTTTTTGTTTTTTGGATCGTTGAGTTAATGAATGCATGACTTAAAAGCTTGCTGATTTCCTCTCTCTCTTTCCTGCCTATGTGATTGCCAACTCTTGAGAGCCATTTGTTAATGTAATTGGGGAATGTTGTGAAGTACAGCATCATACAAGCTTAGTCTTTGAAAATCTTACTGGGTAACACCAATTGTCACTGTTTATTTTCTTGTCACGTGTTGCCTGATTTTTACCTGGATAGTTGCAGTGGGCAACCAAAAAACCTCAGTCCAGGACTTTGAGCAATTCACCTGTTCACAAAAAGGATTCTAACTTTTAAGTAAATAGGTATTCTTTTTTATTACCAAGAATTAAAGGAAGTGGCTTCCTAGAGTTGAATGTCAAACTGCTCTGCATGTGTTATTGTAAGTGGAAGCTACTTGACTGTTACCTGTCCTGCTACCTCTCTCAAATGGCTAAGAAAGGTAAATTATAGTCACTCCTGGAACTTCAGAGTATTTGAAATTCAAACTAATATATGAAGACTAGCAAATATGTTCTTCTGGCCTTGTTTTCAGTGCCAAGGAATAATAAATATACATTAGAAATCAAAGAAATGAGAAAGAAAATCTGTTTTCTTGGTACTGTTCCTGCTTCCAGTCTGTCATGTGCTTTCTCCTTGCTGTTTTTTATTGGTACAGTAATTATGTGCTTTTTCCTTTGTTCAGGACCAGAAGGTGTGAAACAATTTGATTTGGGAGAAACAGATGAGAAGAAATCCCAAATCAGTGCAGACAGTGGCCTCAGTTTGGCCTCAGGTTCTCAGGTCAGTGGCTCCTATGCCTGCTTTATTTATGTGGTAAGAGACAGGATTCGTCTATTCACTATTTAATTATGGGAAGACTTCTAGGGTTTGCATATTCTTGAGAGGCTCATTTGGTAAAATTTCTTCACCCCTTTCTCTGGGGCATTGGTCTTTGTAAACTCAATTACAGGACACCTTGGTCTTTTTGACATTCAGAGTGTAGTTTCTATTTGATTGGCTAAATAAACTAAGGAAGCATAAGGCATGTGATTCAAGAGCCCAGAAGAATGGGAAGTGATGTTATCTCCTTATGGTAAAAAACTGATGTGACTCTTCTTGTCCTTTATATGTTTTGATTGCAGAAAAGTGATTTCGACTCAATTCCCAGTGGAGGACCAACAGTTATGGTCCGAAGTACAAGCCAGGATTCTGAAGTCAGCACTGTGGTAGGATATGCCCACAGTGAAATCTGGATGTGATTGACTGCTTGTTAAAGTGGGGAATGGCATTTTGTGCCTACATTTTGGTGTGGCAGCACCACACATGCATAATGTACTCTGTGAGTTCTGTCTCCAGAGCCTCTGAGTGGGTAGCAAGCATGTGTGTCTGACAGAACATATATAGTGCTTGCTTTATGAGCAGATTGAGGTCTTTATATATTGTGCTCATTGCTGTTACATATTCCTACATATTGGTGTATTTATGGAACTGGTGGATTGCAATGATTCTGTAAATATGTCTTAGTTGTGTATAAACCATCTATAAAAAATTTAAAAAGGTCACCTGAGAGCAAAAAAGGCAGATTGTTTGATGCATTAAAAATAAGAACCATTTCTTTGATCTGTTGAAGATAATTGCTTTATTTTTCTCCACAGGTTAGTAACAGTTCTGGAGAGACATTGGGAGCAGACAGTGACTTGAGTAGCAATGCTGGTGATGGCCCGAGTGTGGAAAATGGTGGCAATTTGGCAGGATCCAGAGGCACAGTTTCAGACAGTGAAATCGAGACAAACTCTGCTACTAGCTCTATCTTTGTAAGGGGCATTGCAGGCTTCCTTTTTTTTTTTTTTTTTTTTTAATATATCTTGTACAGTAATATTTCAGTTTGTGTGCATGTATGGAAGAGGATCTCTGATTCTGTTCTAAGAGTTAATCAGCAATGACTTACAATATTACAATGTCAAAGATTTAGTTTTGTCTGGATTCACATATGTTTCTTCATTTCCTGTGCAATAAATAGTTATTTGAAAGTAGTAGATTCACATCTTGCACCACCTTAGAGACTCTAGTAATATCTAATATTAATTCAGTATTTCTCTCAACCAAATTGACATTTAATTATCTTTCAAAGGCAGTACAACATTGGTATGCATTGTTCATCCTTAACTAAAAGGAAAATTCCCTGTTTCTTAGAAAAAGCTGTTTGATAGAGTAAAGGAGTGATCCCTTCTAGTTTTAGCAGCTGTTCTGTTTCTTTAAAATATTATTTTAGTTCTATTTGAAGCGTAATCATAATATTTAAATATATTTTTCTAATTGGAAGATCTGTATGTGGTAAAATCCAAAAGATTTGTGAACACTTAATTTTGTAAAGTCCTTGATTATCATGTATAACCTCTAATATACATCTTTCCAAGAAAATAATGATACACTTGATTTGGCTAAATCAAGCTCTCAGTGAAATAAGAAAACAATTTGCAGTGCCTTAAGATTAGTCTCGCTGTGTTCATTATTTTATAATCCTGATAAGATTGTAAAAGTCTTTACAGGGCTTCTAATATTAAGAAACAAAAAAACCCCATTGTGTTTCATGGCAAATTTCTACAAAAAGTATGAAAATTATTTAACTGTGTCTGCTTCTTTTGTTGCAAGAGGGTGTCCTCTCAGTTACTGAAGAGTCAGACTTTTTTTAACATTTACTTTTCTACATTTTTCTACTTAACCAAATAGAATAGGACAGAACTAAATAGAAACTAAGTAGAATTCTAAGAACCCTTGCAAGAGATTTAGAACAAAGATGATGTATGTATTATGATGCATGATGAATTCAAATATCGCATCATAGTTTACCTGGTGGTATAGAAATAAAAGGGCCTGCTTTGTTGTCACAGTTCCTGCTGGCTGGTAGTCCCAGCTCTCAATCTTCAGGCTAGTTGATATGTCATTATTTGCTTAATGGTATACCTTTATGAATGCATAAGTGTGAAATATGGGGGATGACACAAGAGGTTCTTTCCTTTAGTCTGGTGCTTGCATTTTTGTTTTGCATCAGTTTTCCTTCAGGGAAGCACTGTGCCTCCTCTGTGTTTTGATTTCTCTATTTGTTGAATAAGTCTAAAAGGATGTTGGGCGAGATGGTGTATTGTTGTTGCATCCAACAATGCATCGTACGTGTCCAAGCTCCTTGCTCTTGTGTGTGTAATATTATGCAATTTCACTTGTCAGAATCAGTGTGAAGATGCAGGGGAGGAAGGGACAGTTCGCTGTTATGTATAGAAAGCTAAAATATATCACTGATCTTGAGAAAAGATCATTCAGCTTAAGTCACTGAACAGAGGGCTAAATTCAGAATACTGAAGGGCTTCGAGTGTATCCTTAAATTAGAAGTACATTGGCTTTTTTGCATTTTGTCTGAACTTGCTGTTAATCAAAAGCTCTCTCTTCCTGTGTTTTTCATCTTTCCCATTTATCATTCCTACCTGCTTGGAATGGTGCAGGTAGGGATAAAGGATCTGTCTGGGACCAGTTAGAGGATGCTGCAATGGAAACCTTCTCTCTGAGTAATAATCTTATCTTTCCACTTCTCTGTGTGTTTGCTGTGATCTGTGTCTGTGTGAGATGTTCCTGTCTCTTTTGGGCAGTGCTAACAGTTTATGAAAGAAGCTATACTCCTTAAAGAATAGAGATGAGAGGTACTTAACTGTAAGGAATTAAAAATATTGTGCCATTAGTATGAGAGTGTCTTTTGCACTTCAGTTGTGGTATTGCTTGTGGTTTACAAGAAACCTTCTTTTTTGTTTTTTTTAATGTAGTTTCATTGTGTGTTGGCTTATGGTATTTTCAAGGAGTGGGAATGAGCAGGAATTAATCATAAAGTATCTGACTGGAGTAAATGGAATGAATGCTCTATTTTTTTATACATTGCATAGGCAAAGAGCGTTCAACTTTGTGGGACCAGATGCAGTTCTGGGAAGATGCATTTTTGGATGCTGTGATGTTAGAGAGAGAAGGAATGGGGATGGACCAGGGACCTCAGGAGATGATTGACAGGTAAATTCTTCAGTAGACCTTTTTCCTCCTCATTGTTTCACCTGGGGCTGAAATAGTAAAAATAGGTAGTAGGGAAAAAAATATTTTTGATTCTGCTTAACATGTAAACCTTATTACTATACCTGAATGTTCCAAAGTGAGCCTTTTCTCTCTCTTCTGGTCAGTAGGTCCTGATACTGAAATTCTTGTCTTTAGTTATGACATGCATATTTTTTAACTCTTATGGTGAGATATTTCCAGAGAATGGATAATGTAAGCATAATAGCAATATAAACAGATGGAATAGACTAGATCATCAGTAAAGCAAGAGATTTCTGTGGCAGAATGGCAATATTCTGGAATAATAGTGTGTTGACATAAAGTGAAAGAATTAAATGTTTCCAGAAATGGCATTTTGAGCCTTCTCAAAATGCAAAATAACTTAAAGGTGCTTTCACAGCTTGTAGTAAAAACAAACAAAAAAAAACCCATGAGGAAACCACTCTCTAGAAACATCTGTGTGGTTGCCAAAGGCTTGATTGCTTCTAAGATGTAATCTTGACTAACTTCCTCTTCCTCCCCCCAGCTCTGTTAAGAGCTGATCATTCTGTGGTCTTATCTACCACCTGCAGCTCTAGTGCCTCCATCCATGCTATCATGGAATATGAAATCTGGTAGCCAAAGTAAGAACTAATTTGGGGTGCTAGTTTCAATACTATTATTCCAGAAACTGCCTACCTTACTAGTAAAAGAGAGTGCCTGGTGCACTCACTTCCTTCATCAGCTTTCTTCTGCCTTGCAGCTGTATTTAAGTTCTAATGCTGGATAGCTCTTGTGTTGAGTTATGTGTTCCTCTTCTGACAGTTGTAATTGTCATGGAGCTGTGACTGCTGAGAACAGGAAATGGATAAGCCCAGCAGAACACTAACAAATCTCCCACTGAGCAGATGTTATTTGCTTCAACTAGTTAATAATTAAGGGAAATGTTTAATTACTGATCACAGTGTTTTAGTGGAAAATGCCCTTTTGACTTAGTGTTTTTAGAGGTTTTATTTGCCATACTCTTCACAAACAGTGCTGTGTCCTCTGCCAGTGCTTTAGTGAAGTGGATGAAGAATGCCTGTGAGTCTGCTTCAGATGTAGCTCTTCTTGCAGGTACCTTTCCCTGGGAGAACACGATCGAAAGCGTTTGGAGGACGATGAGGATCGCTTGTTGGCTACACTGCTGCATAATATGATTGCTTATATGCTTATGATAAAGGTGACTTCTTGTTCTTTTTTAATAGACTACTGCTCAGATTTAAGCAGTCTATTTCATTGGTGTTGTCTTGAAACCATACCTCTCTGTTTAAGGAACTCGGTGGATAAGTAAGGGCAGTTTCTTGTAGAAATTGGAAAGTTGGAAGCTTTTCTATTACTAGAGAGATGAATTTATTTGAGTTCTCAAGGGTAGAATAATACTGCAAATCCAACACCTTGTTACTACAATTTATTTTCTTGTTTTGGATAACAGTGTCTAGTAGGTTTTCATTTTAAAATATATTGAAAAATACAGTGTTTTCTTTCAAGCACAATTCTTGCTGAAGGAAGGAAGCGGGTTGCATTTATGTACTCCACAACATTAAGGTCATAGTGCCAACATGTTAAAAAACATCTGGTCTGGTCCAGCTTGAAATAAGCACTCAAACATGAGTGTGCTGTCTTGAAGCCTTTAGTATCAGTGGCTGGCATTCATAGTAGACTTTTGAAATGACAGAAATATTTTGCTTCTGAGCATACCTGCATCTCATATTCAGGAGGAACTTTTTGCTGTACAAAAACCCTCTGGGAGTGTTTGTTAGAGCCACAGCCTAGTGACTTGAAAACACACGGTGAAAGAGCAAACTCTAAAAGATACCATGTTGTGTTGAGGGCTCCACAGCGGCATGACTTGAGTCTGTGCAGAGGAAGAGGTGGCCAATTGGTCTGGCCAATGAGACTCAGAAGTGGTAACATGGAGAACTGGGGCTTTTGATGTCAGTAGTTAAAAGTGGTGGGTAGTGGAACTGCAGCTTGTGCTCATGGGCAGGCAGGAAATCTGTTGTGCACAGCATCACTTGCAAAGTAGCTGGAAAAGGTGGGATATGTGAAATGTGGTCCTGTACTGCTGATGAGGGAGGCCCTAACATGAGTGAATTGGAGATCAGTTGTTTTGCTTCTTAGCAAAGGAAACCAAAATATATTTGGGAGATTGGAGTTGCCTTCTGTGAATAGAGAAGAGCATGCAACTGTCTGTATATCTGCTTTCCAGGTGAACAAGAACGATATTAGGAAAAAGGTGCGTCGTCTAATGGGAAAATCACATATTGGATTGGTGCACAGCCAGCAAATAAATGATATTCTAGACAAACTTGCCAATCTGGTGAGTAAAACAGTGATGAGTAATATACCTATGGGATCTGCAGTGGAGGAAGTAAATTGCCTGAAAAATCTTACATGTATTCTCTGCAACACTAATTTTAAAATATTAAAAATAATTAATTGAATTTTAAATGCTACTCTTCACAAGTATAGAATTAAGACTGTGACTATATGACCCTGTTTATAGTGTTGTAATGCTACACAGTTATCAGTTACAGCTGCAAGACAAATATGTATAAACATGACACTTCTGTATCACAGTTCTATGCGGCATTAATGTTTTCTTAATAATTTTTGTTGGCAGGAACATTTATGATTACTGTGACTGTAAGAAGTGTTTAGTTTTCTGTCAGTTTCCAGGCCACTATAAGACTTGTAGCAATCAGTTTCTGTATAAACCTGTTTCCAGTATTCATACAGAATAAACCTGATGTCCGCTAATCATCAATAAGAGTATAGGCTAAAGCTTCAGTTAGTAAATCTAGCCAGTTTTTTACACAACCATCACCCAGATGGACACAAGTTAGGCTCTTTTAAAGGTAATTTCTACACTTGGAACTTACATTTCTGCACAGAAGATATGCAAAATTATCTTATAATTAATTGGGAAAAATCAGACCAGTTTACTGCAATGGCACCAGAATTCAGACACCTCACTTTCCATACTGAGTGTGGTACCACATGAATGTTTTATGCTGTGATAACTCTCACAGTCACAGTTGTTGAAACTAAACTTACTAAAGTATCTTGCTTACAGTTTTGTCCAATTGTCTCCAATCATCTCATTAAATACTGTTATAAATTCTTCTTTCTTTTGTTTATCTCACCAAATGGATTATTTTTTTTAAAGTTCATTAATAATTGCATGTGGGTTTTTTTCTAGAATGGACGGGAACTCCCTGTGAGACCCAGTGGCAGCCGCCACATCAAGAAGCAGACTTTTGTAGTACATGCTGGGACAGACACAACAGGAGACATATTTTTCATGGAGGTAGAAACAAGAATAATACTAATGCAATTAGTAGCAGAAGAAATGAGAGAAACAGCATTAAAAATCTTACGCAATATTTTGTGCTCCCAGGTGTGTGATGATTGTATTGTGCTGAGAAGCAACATTGGAACTGTGTATGAACGTTGGTGGTATGAGAAACTCATCAACATGACTTACTGTCCCAAAACAAAAGTGCTTTGCCTCTGGCGCAGGAATGGTCAGGAGACACAACTGAACAAGTTCTACACAAAGAAGGTTCGTATGTTCTTTAATATACACAATACTGCAGTGGTAACTGCACAGAAAAAACCAAATCTTTTTTGTGTCATATTCCACATTTAATTAAAAAACTCTTTCCAGAACTGCTTACTGAACTGCAATGGCTGTTTAGCTGCACTGACATCTGAAGCTGACATTGTGCCCTATCATTTACTTGAAGACAGTGTCCAACAGAAAATAATATAAGAAATGCCATGTAGCTTTTTTGTTAGAAGAAGGAAAGCATCAGTATTACTAAGTATTGTGTGAGCTTCCAGGCTTGTGAAGGTAGTTACAGAGAAAAATATTACAGAGGATTCATGGGCAAAGCCTAAATAAAACTATGCCCTAGGAGTTAACTGTATAATTTTTGATCTTAGAATCATAGAATGGCTTGGATTAGAGGACACCTACTTTCAACCTCCCCACTGCCATGGGACACCTTCCATTAGTTCACTGTCCATGTCACTGACAAAGGTGTTAAACAGCATTGGACCCAGTACTGACACCCAATGAACACCACTTGTCACTGGTTTCCACTTGGATGTGGAGCCATTGATCTCAACTCTTTTGAATTGTCCATCCATCAAATTTGTTCCTTTTTAGTATAGAGTAGCTCAGCCTTCTCTGTGTCCTGTATCTTGGGCTATGGATAGAAAATTTTCTTAAATTTATCTCTGAGATTATGACTTAATCTCAGACTTGAAGGAAGATGAAGACTATGCCATAAGGAAATAGATATGAATAACAAAAAGTTAGGTATTATGTGCATGACTAGGAATATTGATTGCTGGAAGCTGAAGAAAAGGGAGGGAGTATTTTGATGCTTTTTCTACAGTAAGAAACTGCACAGGCTTGGTTAGAATGTGCCAACTCTTCATTAGCTTGTGTGTTTAAATGCTGTGCAATAGTTTCTCTGTCATCTTGTAAAACAAGTATAAATATTAACTAGTAATTAGGTGTGCTTGAATTTGAATAGGCTTTTGGTCACTGGACCAAATGGGGCTTGTTCTTTTTGTAGAATCTGAGGACCTTGCTGTTCTTTTCTCTCCCTTAATAATATGGAGAAATAACATTGTATTACTCTTCTTATATTTGTTAGTGTCGGGAACTGTATTACTGTGTAAAGGACAGTATGGAGCGAGCAGCAGCAAGGCAGCAAAGCATTAAACCAGGTACAAGATTTTAAATGTTGGGAACATTTGTTTAATCTGCAATCAGCAATTTCTTTTTATTAATAACTCCTTTGAATATAATCTCCTTTTACTTGGAAATCTTGGGGTAACTGTGCATCCATGTGCAAGTAGCAGATAGTTGTCTTTAGCAAGAGTGTATTTGAAAGGTATTTTAAGAATTGGGCAATAATTTAGTATTAAAAATATGTTTGAAAAGTGTTTGCATTGTGTTAAAAGCCATTTCCCAGAGCTCAGTGGTTCAACAAAAATTGGTGATTTTTCAAAAATCATTTTAAGAATGCACTTATTAGCTGAACTGAATAATGCAAAAGAAACTAGATAAAAATGTCTAGATTATTCACTTCTTAATATCCTCTATTAAATTATTATTTGAATAATAGTTTTACATTTTAATTGCTTAAAACAATACCATACAATGCAGCTCACAAATACAAGCCTCCTTTGTGCTGCTTATGTATCTGTACTTAAGACTATGCTCTCTATGGTATTATGTGATTGCAGACTCTTATATGCAGAAATGAAATGTGGCATTTAAGGCAAACAAACAGTACCTCAATATGACATACTATAAGTATAGGATGAACTGACATTTATGTTACTTAATGTTACCAGAATGAAATTTATTACAATACATAAAATTCTAGTGTTTCTCATAAAGCTGTCATTAGTGAGGGGACTTGCTGAAATGGTCTCTGCTATTCTTAGTAGTGTCCTTTTGCTGTGCATGTCAATAGGAATTATGTTTTTGCTATTTTGCTATTTTATATTCCCCTTCCACATACCATGACTTGGCTGACTGCTTTCTGCACTCTCTCTCTCTTTCTCTCTGGATTTTTGTTTTGGTTTATTGTTTTTTTGTGGTGTTTTTTTTTTATTAACATCACAGGCCCTGAGTTGGGTGGTGAGTTCCCTGTGCAGGATATGAAAACTGGTGAAGGAGGTCTTCTTCAGGTCACACTGGAAGGAATTAACCTGAAATTTATGCACAGTCAGGTATGAGGGAAATCTATGAGAAGACTGAGCATGAAGCTTTTTTCAGCATGCCTGTATAGGTGTTTCCTCTTCCCAGAGTATCAGTAAGGACAGAGGATAGCTTGATATGGGTAAAAAAATTTAGATATATTTACACTCAAACCCACAAGCATTTATCAATATATATATGTAAAAATACACTGAAATTAAATATCAGGAAAACTGTAATCTGTTAAAGAAAGATGTTGATACATCTTTCAGCTTCTTGTTTCTTGTGGTCTGAGTTGTCTAAGCAAAAAAACAAATATTAACAAATAGGGACAGAAAAAATGACTAATAATAACCTAAGCTGTTATAATGTATCACACTGGGAACAAATCTTCATTGCATAAGCAGTCAGCCTTAAAGATACAGTGTTTGAATATTGTAGGTACAGAAGGCAACCTTCTGCATTATATTTAATCTATTGCATTTTAAAATTTTACAGATTATCTGTACATGTTTGTATGAAAATAAAATAGGAAACTGGTTCTTGATGTAATTCACAAAAATAAGAAAAAAGTAGTGATTCCTTTTTCCTTCCAAATAGCAGATATTGTGGGTATAGAGGAAACACAAGTAGAATTGTCATTTCTTCCTTTCTCTGGAGGTTGTTTCTGTTGCTTCCTTTGATCCTTGTTTTTTACTTTGCTTTATGTTTTTTTGTTTTGCATATATTAAATGCATGCTGTGCTAGACAGTAGAATCAATTTTTAGGGGAGAAGGGAGAGAGTGTGTGTATGTGTATGTGTGTGAGAGAGAGAGAAAGAAAGAAAAGCTTCTGTCAGTTCTCTGTGGAGTGTTTTTTCCTTTCCTCCTGACTAGACTTTTCTCCCCACACAAGCTTTGTTTTTCTTTGAGGATACGTCAGTGTAGATCCCACTGGAAGTGCACATGCATCTCAAACACACACGCTCAGAATCTTTAATGCTTCTCCCAAGGTCACAGCAGCACCACGTTCCACTTTGAGTTCATATATGCCAGTAGAAGGAGTGGAGGGTTGTGGACCTCCCTAAGTTTCTTTCCTTATGAGGGTAGAACCTGGATTATGTCCAATCTGCTGTAGAGTTTCAAACCTCCTCTGTCGTGGAACAATCTACTTGACTATGTTACAGATTTTGTCTATTCATTGGGAGTACTGAAATACAAAGAGGAAGTTGTTGGTTGTGCAGAATGAATTTCACAGTTCTTGAAAATGGCAGGTCTAAAGCCTTTGAAAATTAAACCCTGGTCTCAAAGCAACAGTTCGATATCCTTATAGATGGTGTAATAGAAATTACTTTGTCCTAAATTAAGGACACTAAAAAGCAATGTTCTATTTGCTACATTGTCCAGAAGTCAAAGAAGTTCCGCTCAAACTCCTCATGTCTGTGGAGATGAGTCCATTTCATAAATGAAAAGGCAGGCCCATTCACATTTGCAGGGAGAAAAGATGTATGAAAAGATAGCCACAACAGCATCAGCATGGTTCCTTAAGTGTAACAGGCATCTTCACAGGATGAAGACACTCAGTGTTGAGCGCATAGTGAGCACACATGTATCTGTGCAACACAAAACCTCCAGATTCAAGTTTTTTTTTTTTTTTTTTTTTTTTCCTGAAAGATTGGAATGACATTCAGAAAGAAACTTTAGGTAAACCTTGTATTGATTTTTTAGTATAGGACCTTCTGGAGCATTACTTTAATTTTGTACAACAGATACTGAGACCTGTGAAAAACAGCTTTATCATAGCCTTCCTTAGAGAGAATGGTGTTCTAATTTGCTATCTGTCATGAAGATTCCTGTCTTTTTTCTGGACAAGAGTCTGTGCAGGTCAGACCCGGGATGTATGGCAGTAATCTCCCTCACCTGAAGGATTATTCCTTCCCTTTATCGCCTTCACAATGAAGCTGTAGCCTGATGAGTTACCATTACCTAACATGGTATTGAAACAAGTGCAGTTCTGGAACACTGCATTTATTCAATACGTTTAATTCTTGGTCTGTTAGGTTATATTGCCAGCTGACCAGGGCATTCAGTACCATTTAGGGGATCTAAGTTATATATCCTTGTTTCCCTTCTCAAAGCAAAATGTCTAGACAGATACCAAATGTGTGTTATTTGAGGGTTTCTTGTAGAATGGACAGCTATAGCAGTTACATAAGGGACTCCTACTAGTTGTACTATGCAAAAAAAATAAAAGTCCCCTCCAGTTTCATAATCTTTGGAGCTATTCTGACACTCATCAACCAGTCTGTTTTCATAATAAAAGGTCTGCTTTCTAGATGATTTTTTCTTTTCAATTCTTGTATACATTGTGTGAATTGCTCCCTAAGGCAGTTGATTTCAGAATATTTATATTTATATAAGCATCATTAAAACCAGGATCCCACAGCCATTTTTTTGGTGTTGAAAATGGCATTTTCTATTTCTGATGAGTTTGAGTGGGAATATTGACCAACAAAAGCCTACAGGATCTCATCAGGCCCAGAGTTCTTTTCATCTTCCTCTCCTTACTTAATATGAAGGCCCTGTTCTTGGCTATCTTTCCAAGTATTCTTTTCAGTATTGCAGCTTACTAGTATAAGGGATTTCTATTGCTGTGCTTGATTGGACATCATAGATTTAGAACATAGGCAGAGGGGGTTCCACTTTTTAAAAGAAAAGTACAAGTGGAGCCTACCTGAGCAGAATGAACATACTGCTTCAGTGTGAAGCTTGCTGTTATGAAGCTCTTTTTGAAGGCTCTTGATTTGCCGTGTGTGTACTTTCTTACTGTCTTGTGAATTTCTTAGGAAATGTCTCAGATGCATGGTGGGACGACCTGTTATTGACATGTGAGAGTTGTCTTTAGTGTTCACAGATTGTCTCACCATGCTGCAGCACATGTAAGTTTAAGAATAAAATAAGAATAAAAAATGTTGAAGTCTATCTGTGCCTATCAGGTCAGAGGATGTTGTTTAGAATAGGGAGGAATCAAGCATACCTGTGGCATTGGCAGATAATTCTGAGTTCACATCTGCAAACTCTGTTGTAATATCTGGACTCAGTAGCCTGTACCCGTTATGAATTCATCTGTGTCAAAAATAGATGGAAGCTTAATAAGATGCATAGGGCACATGCCTACCTACAGTATGATCCACACTGAAAGCACTGTCTTGAGGAACCACAGTTTCCCTAGGGTAAGTAACTGCTGTTTCCTTTATGTGTGTTTTCTGATGAAGTGAGAGGAGAGCATCTCTGTTGCTTAAACAATACAGCAAGCAATTGCCCTTTAACTCATATCTTCTGAAAATGGATTGTAATTGTGACAAACTTGATAAATTTCCATCTTGCTCTTAGGTCTTGTGGAAATGCAGCACTCCATAACATTAACTCAGATCATGAGCACCTGGGGTAGTCAAGTCTTTTAGGCAGTTTTACTCTTCCCAAAAAAAATGGCCAGTGTTTTGCCTGAGCCTTTCTATTGGGTTTCTGAATTTTTGTACTTCAGACTACTAGCAAAAACTTTTCACAGAAAAGATTATAGAAGAACAGAACTAAGTGCAATTAAGAACGTATTCTGTTACTGACTTGTTTATTCTGTAAGTATACCTCAAAAAATAAAATAATTTGACCAACTGATATAGAATGTGAATGAAAATAGGCAAACAAAAAAAAGATGGGATTAAGTCTCCTTTCCCGTGAGTGCTTGAATATAAGCAGAAAGCAAGGTTTTTAATTAAGTAATTGGAAGTTTTGGGGTTTTTTGTTGAACAAAAATACCTCGGGTCTGTTAGTTAGTTCTCTGACAATAAAAATAATAATAAAATTCCTTTGGCTTGAATAAAAGCATCAGTCATCTTATATGTACAGTGCATTTACTGATCTCTCTTGATACAGATAAGTCTCTTCTAAAAACCCCACAACATTGTTTCTAGTGTTGACTTCCTTTTTCTTTCATAGCGTATAATGCATGACTACACTGGTGTTGCTAACATGGGATTCAGGAGGGTTGCAGAGTTTTCCTTTCCCTTCTTTCCAAGACAGTGAAATTTCTCCAGTACTATTTTAAAAAAAGGTCCTGAGGTCATGGTGTCCTAAAGGTGTAGGCACTCAAAGTACCGAACCACACTATTGTAATACAGTTTTGCAAGGGCCTCTCTAAGGTGTTTGACATAGACACTCTGAATATTAGGGCAGTGTTACTCTTTGTGTTTCTCTTGCCTTGAAAAGCAGGTCTGCTACAAACTGGGATATGAATTAGAGCCCTTATGGCACTTGCTACAGCTTCTTATGGCTGTGTACTGACTTTGACCCTTCTGGAGATGTGCACACAGGGGGCAGTTTTGTATCTTCAAAGAGATTGGATGTTAAACAGACTCATTATGCAAAGAGAACTTGTTTATTCATGCAATCTTGGCATCTACGTTCTGGACTGAAAAACCTTGTCATGTAGTTCAACTGCTTTTGTCTTTTGGGGTTCGTGTATGTAAAACATGACTTTAAGGCAGGTCTGTTTTCTGAATGACTTGCTGAAGTGGAAGAGCCATATGTGAAGTGAGCAAACCATAGAGTAGGATACAAACTCTCTCATCCTGCTTAAAGCAGAAAACTGGTACTGATTGTTAAAAGGAGATGGTTTCAAGAGTAACTCTGAAGATTACATGTCATAAACTCTAGTAAAATCTTACATGGCATAGCTGTCAGGGAGAAGAAAAGTTAGTGATTCCACATTGGATTCAATTTGACTGCTTGGTAGGTTAGAAGGATCAGTATCAGGGTGGGAAGTATAGTGCCCCTTACCTGCCCTCTGTGCTGGAGGAGGATGCATGGAGGGGCAGAAACTACCTGGGATGGATTAGAGGCTACAAATAGTGCCAAATTTGGGAGGCAGCTTTATTCTCGTCCCCCTCTTTTGCTGTATTTCAGGTGTGTTGGTATTCTTTTTGCAATAACTCATTTGAGTGCCTGAAGGGGTAGCAATGTTGGATATGTCAGAGTTACTAACTCCTTCGTTTCTCTTCCATGCTTTCTCCTCCTGCAAGGAGCGGAAGGTACTTCATCTTCTGCTGTCTTCGCTTCTTAGCACTTTTAAGTTTTTTTGTTGATTTCTAGCATTGTGGCAAGTTTGTCTTCTGAATATTTATTTCACCCTATATTTATATATTAAACTGTAAATGAACTGGTTGTGTATGCTATAAAACTTCAGGTTGTATCTGTCGTGATGATATTTTTGTTTAATTTTGATTTTTGGTTTAAAAAAAACTCCAAACACAGCTAATTTTATGTTACTTTTCCTCCTGTTTTTGTAGGTTTTCATAGAGCTGAATCACATTAAAAAGTGCAATACTGTGCGAGGAGTCTTTGTCCTGGAGGAATTTGGTAATTACATTATTTTGATATTAGGTCTGTACTCACATGGCAGTAACTCAAATTTCCAGTCTTCAGATTCAGAGTTGCACTGCAATTTCGAAGATGGGAGAGCATGTAGATTGCTTATAAGGAGTTGCCTGAGAGATGGGTGACTTTACATAAAAATTTGCACGTTTAATTTTTATCACGTTAAGATTTATGATCTAGGTGCTTTTTATTATTAGACAGAAAAAAGGTCCTGAGTCATCTGAAATAACAAAACCAGATGTGGATGTGTGTGTGAATTTTCTTTGGTATGTTCCTTTTTCATCTGAGAAGCCACATTTTTTTAAAGCAGAATTTAAAACTGATCTTTCTCAACACACTATGCTTTCATTACAAAGAGTTACTATTAATTGCAAAGCTTTCTTTTTGCTCTAGGTGTAGCTTAATTTTTATTGAATGGAGCAGAACCTGTTTTGTCAGGTTGTACTATATTTATCCTCTGATTTTGATTTTAGAGCATGAGTGGAAAAGTAAAGGTTAAGGAGAATAGAGAGTTTGTGTTATTTTGGCCAGTTATTGCTATTGCATATCTGCCTACACCAGAGGCTGGGCAAAATTTCAGTGTTAGTGTCAGTCACAGTATTCTTAACTAGGGTCTGAAAAATATGAGTGACTTCAGATGCAGCTCTCTGGAAGGGTGATCCATGTACTTCTCTTGAAACCCAAATTGGTTTATTCTTCCAGCCATCTCTGAAACATTTTTTTAGGTTTTAGGAGTATGTATGAAAAAAAAAGGAGCTGGAATTTACAACATTCCATAGTAGATCAGCATACGTACTTTGGCCAGTAATCAGAAACTGAATCAGCAGCTCCCATTACCAAGACTGTCATTGTTCTTTGGTACTGTGAACAGAATATTCTGGCTGAGGGATTCTCCCTTGAATTATAGAAGACTTTTAACATGAGATTTCTAAAATTAATGTCTTTGTCCATGACAATGTGTTGTCTCCTTTGGGTGACACAAAGTTTTGAGTGATAAAACCCTTCTGACTGTTGCAGTTTGCTTGTTGTTTAATGTAAATCTCCCAGGAGTTTCAGATTTGTATTTGTGATCAGTTTTTTCCCTTTTTTTGAAAATGTTGTTCATGGTTCATATGATCAGATATGTATACTTAAGCCACAAAAATTTCCTAATAGTTTAGATGTTCATAAGTTCAGTTCAATTTATTTTCCTTTGATATCATGTTTTAACGCTGATGGGCACAATTAATTTTATTACTTACAGAAATTTCTTAAGTCAGTAAAAGATTATTGATGGGGTTTACAAAGATGAGAATTCAGAAGCCATAAAAATAACTTAAAGAATGGCTTCAGCTTCTGAATCCTTACTTAAGAGATTACTTGAATCTCAAGTAATTGAAGAAACTTGAATCTGAAATTATTTTTGGATAATTTTTGAGGTTTTGCAAAGTACTTCTTTTAATAGTTTGTTTATATTGCACAAGAAGACAGTATTTGACTTGGTTATTTCTAGTTAATTAGTATTGGTGACTCTGTAACAAAGCATTTAGCCCCTAAATAATGTCTGTAATAAATGTAAGAAAAAGTGCTTCTTATTTTTTTACAAAAGATTTTGTAATAAAAGGCATATTGCAAAAGCTAGAATTGTCATATGGAACTTAAAAAAGGGTAGTTAATTTTAAGAATTAATTAAACTTTGAGTTGAAATCTACAAAACTGAGAAATTAAACCATTTGAGTTACAAATATCATCTCTCACAAAATAGAGGTCACAGATAAGAACCAATTTAGATGTACCAAATGAGATTCACAGTTTGCGCATCCAGCTAATAAAGAGAAAGAAAAAAAAAAAGGACGATGTTGCAGGGGAGCTAACTTTTCTTCTTATGCCGAGATTAGAGTCTCTTAACCTCAGAGCTGTTTTCTGAATTGCTGCAAAGGTGAGAAGATACGACTATTTGTCCTGTTCAAGATAAATGAATATGTTTGGTAGTAGCAGACTGAAAGCATTCAGCAAAACCTTGCTTGGACTTCTTAAGAAATAAGTTATTTAGTGTCAAACGTTGTGAACTTTGCCATCAGATGTATTATAGTAGGGACATATTAAAGTAGTAGGTGCTCTTAGAAAGGTAGAGTCTGGTAAGTGTGCATACTCCAGTCTGATGGGAAGTACTTCAATGCAAGATTTTGATTTTACCAAGCACAAGTGCTGTAAATTAGTGATAGCACAGGAGGAAATTAAAAATCTGTTTATGTTAATGCTGGGTTTAAATAGCAGCATCACAGTTGGACTTGTGGTTTCAGAGCAGGATGCAAGCAGAAGTTCAAGAATTGTGTCCGACAAATGAAAGTGTAAACTTAAATAAGTGAGGAAATGTAGGGTTCTTCCCTCTGGAATTTGAGTTACTGCTGTGTACTTGTGCTTTACTTTCTTGTGGCCCCTTCGCCGCTGCTATGAAAACCTTCATTCTCCAGCAGGTAAAGTGATCTCCCCTAAACTTATTTTGTGTTAGCACCATATTTTCATTTACAGGACCAAAGGCTGCAGGATGGTGCTTAATATACTCCCTTCATCCACTCAGTTCAAGAGCATCAGGAATAACTTCTAATGTTAGAAGAAAAGTGATAATCTCTCAGTTTGAGGCTTGAATCTTTGAAAGCTTGCATCTTTTCATTAGGGTTTTTTCTTGTTGTGGTGGTGGGTTTTTTGGGGTTTTTTTTAATTTAATTTTATTTTTTGTGGGAGAGCAGTTTCTTTTTTCCTTCCTTCCTTTTTTCTTTGTATTCTGTAGTGGTAGTGCTTTGACTTCTGTGTTTGTAAATGCAAACCCACTCTTCTTACTCTTCCTAACTCAGTCCTCTCAGGAGAATTTTCTGCATTGGAAGGACTGTGAAGGAGTGCTTTAAGTAAAGACAAGGCAACTTACAGTGAAGTGGAGAGACAGTACCTTGCCTAGCTGTTCTCCATTTCCCTCTCTTCCTATTCTCAATTATGATACAGGACTTTACAGCTTCCCTTCTCTCCTTCCCTCGTGGCACAAGGTCCTTACAGCTTTCCCTTCCTGCTTTTTGAAGAGTATATGAACAGTTGTATGTTATCCAGTGGGCAGTGAGACTTACACAGCTGTAAAAGTCCTACCCTATTTGGCTGTGCACCAGCCTCACTCCCACCTTTATCCCCTGGTGACATGGAGTTAATTTGGAACATCTGGTGCCAACGGGTAAGGTAGCTTGGATGTGCACCTCCTTATCTCCCCAGCTTTATTCTCTGGTATCACTGGGGCAGTGCAGCCTGGGTGTGCACTTCCCTTATTTCTCAGCCCTTCATGCAACTGCCAACTCCAAGGAGAGTGAGAGTTGAAAAATAAAGCAAAAATATTACTTTTTACCATCATATTCTGTACTTTCAATAGATTCTTTTCAAGAGTGACAATACCATGACATGTGAGAATTAGTAGGTACTGGTTTGTATTTTGAGAACTTTCTCAAACCCAGTCTGCACTGCCTTCTCTTGGCCCCTTAGAGTGTGATCCGTCTCCCTCTCCAGCGTTTAGCTGTGTCATACCATAGTTGAAGAAATGACATCTGCATGGATAGGTTTTGTTGTGGACTTTTCCTGGTTCTTCATACTGAACTCATCTGCCTCTGTTTATTTTCCTGTGACTAGTACTATGTGTAATAAAACATTTATCCTTCCTCTATTAACCTGGAATGATTTGGTTTTGCATAATTTCTGTACTGCTTCTTCTAAATTCTTTTGTTGTGACACAGAAATTTCATGGCAAATTCCAGCTATTCTGGAAGGGAAGTACTCAAGAGTTGGTCATGGTATTACCCTGATACAGACATTTTAAATTTGCCAGTTGTATGTTCTAGTGTGGTCTTTGTTCTCTTCTGGTGATTTTCCATGGTGTCTGTTCACAACATTTGCAGACCAAGTGCGGGCCAAAGGCACAGTTCAGATGCACTGCACATGAACAGGGTGGTTACAGTTTGCTTTTTTATGCATTCCACAATGAGAACAAAGGACAAATTTCCTTTAGCTATATTATGCCAGTTTTCTTTCTGTCAGTTCAAGGCAGTGCAACGGAACAAGATCATATTTTTCTGGATAATAGATTTTTTTCATCAATTCTCTAGTCCTCTTTTTATATAAAGATGTCTATAAACTAGCCAGCTTGGTACTGGCTGTACTCAGCATTTTATTTTAAGGCAACTCATTCAAAAACTATGAATGTTTTCAGTGAGTATGTCAAGTAAATACCATCACACACATCCTATGCAGGAGAAAGAATATCTTGAGAAACTTAATATAGAGCTGGAAAGCAGTCTTCCAGTTTAGAAAAATTTCTCCCTCAGCTCCTTTTTTCCCCCCCTGTATTTCACTAGCTTACTATACAGTGTGCAACAGCTCTTTTGAGATCTGTTACTCAGCAGAGAAAGATTCAACCATCTCAAGAGTAAAATCTTTGGGACTTATATAGTGACAACTTCTTATGGACTTTTTGGGTTATGTTTTATTGTAGTAAGCATTAGGTGTATTTTGACATTAAGTGTATTTTTTCATTATTTTTATTGTTTAGCAGGAATTAGTATGTGACAAAAGCCAGAATCTCTTAAGAACCATCAAATATCTGCTATGCCAAACAGAGGCAGTGAAAATTTTTGGCAGCTTGAGTACTTTATTATGACATTATCAGTCTTCCAAGGATACATATAATGTAAATGAAAAGAAGTATATAGAAGTGAGGCATAGTGAAGTGCCCTGTACCTGCACCTGCTGTCTGTCTGCATCCCTTCCCTTTCCCATGGGAACGTTTTGCTATTTCTTTCCCATTTGCCTCTCGTTTTTTGAACTTTTTGTTTTGTCTCTTGCCCGTCCGGTTTTAGTTCCTGAAACTAAAGAAGTGGTGAGCCACAAGTACAAGACGCCAATGGTGAGTCTACTGCAATGCCTCTGGTGGTTCTCTAGAGGATGTAACTTTACATTTTCATGTGGAGAAAAGAATTACATTGAGAGTGCAGGATTTACAGTGAAACACCAGCTGCTCTTTATGATGTTTCATTAGGGGGACGCAGCAAAACAGTGATTGTTGGATCTATGAAATTAGAGGAACTCACCAGTAGTGGAGAAAGTTCTGTCTCCTTTTCTAAGACAGATAAAGATGCAAGGTAGCCAATTTGGCATTGAACTTTAGCACAGTAAGAGCTGGTGGAACTGTTAGTTTTCAGACAGTGCAGAACACAACCTTTACTCCTTAGAACCAATGGAAAGGGAGACTACTTCCTAAGAATAAAATGATTGTTAACAGTTTACAAAAAATTCCCATCTCCTCATGAGCACTGACTTGTGAGAGAACAGTAAAAGTATTGATTCCTGCTGTGTACATGAGTTTTTGTTCTTGTATAATGATCAGTTTTTATTCACAGAATATTTTATTCACAGTTCACGTAACTCTGAACACCAGCAGTTCATAATGATACTTAGCACTTTTTTACATGATCAGGCTTATATGCACTCAGGAAGAAGAAATAGAAGCCAATGATTATCATCAGAACTGAAATTTCAATTTATGTCTGAAGTGCAGTGTGCACATTCGGTGATTTCATGGAAACTCAGTCCTTCAAGAGGAGAGAGAGCAAAATTATTTGAAGAAGCTGGAAATGTTTTAGAGCAAAATGCTTAAAATATATGTAGTTTAAGAAGAAAATAAATGCATCTGCTAGTAAGAAAAGCCAGTTTAATAGGAAAAAAGGTATTTTATATAAGTGTATTGGCTTGTACTGTAATACAGCAAAGCATGTTGTTAAGCTTACTACCTTTACAAAAATTTTAAATGGCAGTTTAAAGAACAAGAATTTTTAAGACCACCGGAACAGCTGGTGTTAGAACTAGTTTATAAATTAAGTCTAAGTCTTACCTTCACTGTATTGTGCTGCCAGTCACATGGTAAAAGAGGATTTTCGGTTAAATAATACTACAGTTAATCTTTTAAATAATTGTAAAACTGAGTAGTGTGATGTGAAACCCTCTCTTTCATCCCCTCCCAGAAAATGTCTTGTAATTTCATGCAACAGACCAAAAGCAAATAAGCAGAATGGTTTTCCAAAAGCCAGTTAATAAACTTTCTAGCTTAGCATACCATTCTTAAAAAATATTAAATTGTACTGTTAAGCAGCTAATGTTTTTATTCTAAAAGAATCTTTTAGTTTATTATGTGGCTCTTCTCTCTCTATCTCGTTTAGAAGGTGGTATGGGACACATTTTCCTGATTTTGTCTATAGCCAGAGTAGTTGTCCCACGAAGGAAGACATGCAGGAAAATACAAATGTGCAATGGATTTTGTAAAACACTTAATCTGAATTTCAGTATCTCTTCTTCTAAATTCTTGTAGGCTCATGAGATCTGCTACTCCGTGCTGTGTCTCTTCTCTTATGTGGCTGCAATTCGTGGAAAAGAGGCAGAAAACAAAAGCAAACCACCTCGACCAGTTTCCAGTTGATCGAGATACTTGGAAGTATCTACCCTTTGGCATACTGATATGCAGTACTCCCACTTTTACTGCAGTTACTGGAGCTCACTTTCTGTCTTTTATGAGAACTTGATTATTTATGTATGACCCTGCAAGTCTTTCCCCATAGAAAAACCTAAGCCTTCCATGTTCAGTCTCCTTCTGAATTCATCCTCAACGGAGTTTTTAAATGAGCTTTTAATCAGACAGTTTTGAGCATCTGCATCCAGCTGTGAGTGACTTACTCTGGACATTCCTTAGAAATTCCTTTTTTTTGTTAAGATGACCAACAGCTTGAGTTTGGTTGTTTTTTGTTCTCGTGGTACTTGTTACAATTTGATCACTTTACAACTGCAGGCTTCTGCTTTCAGATTCTCTGGTATGTGCACAGTGGAAGCAGCCTGGTCCTGTATGTTGTTTCAATGTTGTGTTTTTGTTTTCCTTCTGTGTTCATTTTTAATTACCAACATGGAATTCCTGTCACATAGTTTTACAGTTCCTTTTGGTAGAGATGAACAATTTAGCTGTCATAGTCTTAAAATACCATGTGACAGTTGAAGTTTTGTTATTTAATTGGTCCATCTGTGGAGATGAATGCTTCTCAACTGAAAAAGAGAGAAATTTTCAAGGTAGTATAGTGTAAAAAGCCTCAACACTTCATGGGTTCTGTGGATTTTCAAATGGGAATTCAAGTAACAGTTGTAGGTACCCCTGCAGTAGAGTTCAGAGATGCAAATAAGCACTCCCTAAAGCAGTTAATCACAGGGATTAGAAAATGAATAAGGCAGTGTAAAACTTGGAAACATTATTGGCAGAAGCACAGTACAGAAATCTGCAGAACATGTTCAGAAGCCCAGAGGATTTTGCTGTCTTCAAATTTTTTAAACTATTGCTTGTTTGTTTTTTTTTTTTCAATCTGTACCTGTATATGAAGGGATCCTGAAAATAATGTGTTTATGTATAATGAAACTCACGTAGTTAAAACTATCCATCACATTCCTTATTTTAGATAGGCTGGATATGAATGTTTTTTTTGCATCCTGTTTTTGTTCTTGAACTGTACTGCACTTGTCTGGAAAGCTCTTAGGATGCTGGAAGGTGAGACTGTTTAGAGAAAATGTTACATGTAAAATACCAGGAAAAATTGCTCTGATACAGGCTAATGTATTGTATGTTTTGACATAGAATTCTGACTAAATGCACCCAGAAATAACCCTGTTTTGGCTTGGTCAGGGTATCTACCATTTAAAATGGAATATACTAGTATGGGTGAGGATGATGTAAATATTATAGCATCACATCTATTTATAGAAACTGTACAGCTCTCTGAATGTGAAAATAAAATGTCATTCAACCAGCAACTAGATTTCATCCTCCTGTGCTTTTCTATCATTTGTTATTCTGAAACGAAGGTAATTATATGCAAAATATACCACACACATACATGAAATAGTGGAAAAGAGAAGACTCTAAATGGACTATCTAAATTTCTTTCCACATAAGCAGTTTTAAATAATCTGAGTTGGTTTTTTCCTTCTAACATGACATCTGTATCATTTGTCTTTAAAACAAAAGTGTTTGGAAAACATGAATAGGGAAAACAGACACATCTGAAATATGGAAATTTCTTTCGTATGCTTGTAAGTAGAAGTGGTATGTAAACAGTCTTTTATCCTTTCCTAACATAAAAGCAAAACTGAAATTTGCAAATAATGAGATTTACCTGGCTTGAATTTATTTTCTTTCTTTTGTCTTTTGAGACCGTAATTTTTTTAATACCAATATCTGAATTTTTAGCATTTGTAGTTTTCTGCATACTACTGTATTTCAAGTACAGTTAAAACTTTAACTTTAGTCTACAATAGTGGTTCCATTTATGCCATGCTGAGTCCTGCCAAGGTAGACAATTTCATTTTTTAGGTTGCAATTATGTTAGTAGGCCTATTAACATAATCAACTTAAAATTATAGGGGGAAGATTATTAGATGTGCAACATCATTTGCTATATACAGCTCTTTTTTCAATTACATAAGCTGCTGTCTGCTTTAGGCTGCTGAGAAACATCAGTGCAGAATAAGACTTTTAAAAGAATTGATAATAAAAATGGCCCTCTGTCCCTTTTCACAGAATTTGTTTTGAGGAACAAGTGTGGCTAAATATAGTCCTTGCTGTTCTGTGGCTGGGATGAATCAGTAACAAGCTCAGCAACTGCACTGACACTGGTCTTCTGCTCTTTAGGTGAGGCTTGGCTTCAAAATTGAAGACATTTTTGAAATATATAAAATCTTTTGCATACTTGATGTTAGAGGTGTAGCATATTCATCTGAGCCAAAGATGTGCTGTGCAGAGTTTCCAACACTAAATGCCCAGTGCTGCTCTCTGGATACCAAACGCAAAAGCAACTTGGATTTTAAATGGGTAGAAAAGCATAAATCTTTTTGAATACAGTCTTCCATCCTTTCCCCTTCATCACTCTGAAGTGCTAAGAGGTAGATAAACTTTATTTTTGTGGAAAAAAACAGTTGAAGTGCTTTGCAAGTGTTCTTAGTTATGTCCCACTCATTTTGATATTTAGGTAACAATTCCTTGGCAGTAGAGAACTTGGAGGCCTCTAAACCTTCCAGAACCAAATGGAAGGCTAACAGACCAATTAGTAACTATAAATTGTGCTAGAAATTTCTTAACACAAAAAGAATAAGTCCTACATTTTTACCACTAGGAGGAGCTTGTGTCTTAGTTTTTAAGAATTTCAAAATTGCAGCATTTTTTATTTTAACGCTTGTGTTGTTTCCAAGGCACTTACACAAATGTGACTAAGAACATGAACTTGCCTTAAAACTTCCTTATCGCTGAGCAGGTTTCTTTCTCTGCTGCAATTTCTTGTTTGTGGAAGTTGGTTTTCAAAGTGTCAGTTATTAAGTGTTTTCTGCAAACACTGGAATCTGAGTAGTCTTCCTGGCAGTTTTCAAAATGGAACCTAATTTATTAAGTTATCTGTACACTGGTTATCAAATCTTCATTGTGATGTTCCAAAAACACTCTTATTTTATTTGTGAATGCAGTGTCCACTTCTAATGTGAGTAGGTCCACATTTTAAAAGTTAAAAGTTTAAGCAACAGTGAGTGCCACAACACTGGTACTTATTAAGTAATAGTCGTTAAAGATCTATTTAGAAAAAGTGTTTTGAAGGTCTCTTGAAGGAAAGAGCTCATTACTCTAAAAAACCTGTTGTAAAAGTTTCCTAAACCATGATTCCTAACTTTGGATAATCCCTACAATCCTACTTTAACATTTTCAGGACAGCAGAGTAAGGTGAAATTTCGTCTGGGTATTAAAAAAACTAAATTGCTAGTAGATATAAATAATTAAGAATTGCAATTCCAACTAAAGTTCTAGCTTAGTAATCAAAATGGATGGGAAAATTTGCTGTGATTGTAAGCGTTAGGAACCTTTATGTTGCAAAAATATTGAAAATATCTCTAGAATGATGCTTCTTATGCCAGAAGAGGGCTTTTGGCTCATAGAGTGTGTTTCCGATTAGGATGCAGTTGCTTGCAATGGTAACAAATCCGCTGCTTGCCCCAATGTCAGGCATAAGCTCCTGTTATCACCGAATCCAGCACTAGGCAGAAAATAGAAGCTAAGCTTCTGACAAAGAGCAGTACTTACATCCCAGCTCCCCTTGATTGCCAAAGGGATAAAAGTCAGATGATACCTCTGAGGCAAGATCTTTCTTCTGGGAAAAAAATGGTTACTGCTTAACTCTGACTCCAGTGGTATTTACAAACTCAAAGTGTCTGCTCTTAGACAAGCCAGGTGTTGTTGAAACAAAACATCTCTGAACTCCAGAAGAAGTGGGAATTGGGACCAAGAAGAAGCAGCTTTGTGCAAACGATCTTGTCATACAAAAGATGGTGCCAAAGAACTTCTGGCTGTTCCAGAAGTCACAATTCAGCCAGAGGCATCTGCTTGTCACAAGGGCAAGATGCTCCCAGGCAGCTGAGTGGTGACTTTGCCTGTGCTGGTGGTAAAGACTTCACACACAGCCCTGCCCTGTGACACCTTGGAAAGTGTTCAGTGTGAACAACAGCTTTGAGATTCTACAGCCATTCCCAGTGTGGCCATTTCATTAAAACAGTAGAAAAGTGATGAATCTTTAAATAATAGTAGGTATGTGACCCCTCTTCCCAGCACTGTGTCTGAAGGTTTAAAAGCTTGATGTTTGTGACAAGGAAGGTTTGAATGCAATTGAGTACATGACAGGCTTAGAGAGGGCCTCTTTCACTGTACTCAGATATGATAAAATGATCTTGTTGTTTATACCAAGGTTACCAAAATCATAAGTTAACTTTGTGTTTACACGTGTACAATGTTTCAAAACTTCTGCAACATAGTTCTAGCACTGATAGATTTTGTTTTAAATCATCAGTCCAACAAAGAAGCATATATATGTCAGCCAAGGGCAAACAGTCTATTTGCAACAGTTACTATAGTGATAAATGTGGAATAGGAACCCACATAGAAATAGAAATCCCCATCTCCTAAAATAGTTCTGTATAAAAAGGAACAAATGGTGTTGGGAAAAACACCACTAAAACTCTAAATAGTTGCTTCCTTCAAGTATGTGAAAACTCTGGTTCTGCATTCTCATTCTTTCCACTTGTTTTTGCCTTTTCAGTTTTTCATATCAACTCCAATGAGCACAAGTCTATCCATAGTGGTCTGGGTATGAAAGAACTCTCCTTCTTCTCATTTTATGTGCCACCCTGCTTGGATTCCTCGCTGTTTCCTCACACATCCTTGGCCTGCACTCTCTTCCGCCAGTCAGGCTCAGCTCTGCATCTCAATTTCCCATCAGATCATCTCCATCTGTTTCCCTTTGTAGCTTTTTCATACATTCTTCTTGCCTCTGTGGCCATCCTCATCTCCCAGCCTCTTGGCCCAGGCACTTAATCCTTATGCTCTTCTCAGTCATCTGCTCAATCAGTCCCTGCCACTTTACAGCTTCCTGCCATAATCTCTCATCCCTCTCTCCTGTTCTTACCAAGTGCTCTGTCATCTTCTTTCATTCTCAGCCTTATTCCGTGCTTACTCCTCTTTCATTTAAATCAAGTTATTTTTGGTAGAGTGCTGAAGAGTGTTGTAGAGGGAAGGAAAAAAGTTTCCAGTCCTAGTGCTGCTGTTCTGTGATAACTCCCAGCGGCAGCTCTTCCCTACACTGCTTATTAGAAATGGCTCAACCATTTAATCTCATATTAAAAATAAATAAATTTGTCTAAACCAGATTTTCGTAAATTGTTAATGTTTTCCAGTACTGTAGGAAACAAAAATCATAAAAGCAAATCTATGTTTTGTAAATACACAGTCCAGTTATCCCCCTTATACCAGTGAGGAAGAACAAGTCCCATTTTTTTTCCCGGTAGAAATTTTTGAGGACTTTCCTATGCTCAAAATCTATTATATTTGGGGTTTTCTTTTCAGGCATCACACGCAATGAGCTAACTTATAAGGCAAAAGAGAAGCTTGGATTTTTTGGCCATTTTTTTTCCTGGGTATATGAAAACTAAGTAAACAACGAAAGTCTATTTGAGAGTTATATTGATACTTAGTCTTCTGTGATCATAATTTCTTGGAATATATCTAGATCTCTGGGGCAGTTGTTAGCATTATGACAGATACCGAGGAAATGCAACCTTTTTGAAGGTCAAATTTTATTCATCCGCAATTTGGGTTCATGAATTTGGGTCCCACAATTTTTACTTCCAAGCAAAACAATGGAAATTATGTATGATAGTGTTTATGTTTGCTGAATACATTGTATAGAACACAAAATCACATTAAGACTATTATCCATGGTTAAGAAGAAAAAGAAAGCACAATTAACACTTATTTTTGTTTTACATTTTCATATCCACTGATGTTTTATATATTTTAGATTAGTCACATTTTTAGATTATTTGTCTTTGGTACAGATGTCCTAATACACAATTATTGACTGGAATGTGTTCATGACTATTACATTTTCCTGTGCTTTCAGGGCTGGTTATTGTCAGTGTTTCTGTCTGGCACAGAAAGCAGATGCTTGACTATTTTTTCCATGTCTGGACCTAGTAAGTGAGGCAGTTCTTATCTGTTTCTTTTAAACTTTCACCAGTTCATGCTATTTAGGACGTGTTGCTTATGCAGACTGCTGTGGGGACCCTGCCCAATGACAAGTAAAGGATATCTCTATGACAGCATTTATTTCCCTAAAATAGAGTTCTCTTCTTGGGAAGCACTTGAAAGGTATCAGTGGGGCTATTTTTAATCTCAGCAGACCGTTCTTATAAAATTCATTTGTAAGGAGACAGGAACAGCATGTAGTTCTAAACATGCTCTGAGATGACATGTTAGTGGCAAACTTCTCTCTCAAATACATGCCAGGATTTTGTTTCAAAGGAATTCTTTAATCAAAGCAACATGAATGATTTTTCTGACTTCCAAAAAATTCTTTTGTCTTGCTACTGTCCTTTGAATGGCCATTGTATGATTCAATTAAAGAAAAAGTTCTACCAGTAGTATTTTCTTGTGTTTTGATTAATTCTACTCAATTGTAGATCTCTCTTGAAATAGCTAGAACAATAATCTTTTCTCATAAGGAATGAAACCTGCAGGTGAGATGTGCTGAGTCTATCTGGCATGTCCTGCATTGAAAAATTTGTTAAAATAATATATAGGAACCTCTTGGTCTCTCACTGTAATTTTCAACAAGTAGAACTGAATTTTTATATGTAATTTGATATAGTAAGCCTAGAAAAATCTGCAAAAAGTTGGTAAAGATAACTGTTCCCTCTTACAGAGAGGAAGATTATCTCAAGACAGGTGATGCACTTTCCATAAACTTTCTGTTGAGACAGTTTGAACTCAGTCAATTTAATTTGCATTTTACTCCACTGTATCACATAAGTATTGTAACTTAGGCAGCAAAGCTGCTTAGGAATAATAGAATAATAGAACAGTTTAGGTTGAAAGGAATCTTTGAATGTGATCTAGCTCACCTAGGTCATCATCTGTATCACCAGCTTGTGCTAAAATCAGGTCATGCAGTGGCTAAAGTGATCATCTAAACTGAAACAATCCATCTAAGTTTCAGAATTTAGAAGCAGCTAAGGAAAGCGTGATTTTCCCAAACATGATACTGAATGCAAGTAGTTATCTCTATTTTACACTGATTTCTGCCTAACAGTAGAATGATCATCCAAGCAATGGTTTATTAGCAAATATGTGGACACACGTAAATTTAGGACTCCTTCATTTTAGAATATTTCTGTCTGCATAGCTGCTAGTGCACTGTCAGTTACGAGCATTGAGTGGTGTAATTAACCATAACCTGAATAGCTAAATAAAGTGTGTTAGTACCTAATTGGTGACAACATAGATTGATGGAAACATGGCTTCTTATCACAGGTTACCCATCCTTGGAAACACAAGTATTCACCTGCATTGTGGATGGTATAACAATATGTTAGGAGTTGGCACCCTTTCTGCAAGAATAGCTTTAGTACTAGAGCACATACTTGGATTTACGTGACTTGGGAATGAAATACTCCTGAGATTTTTATTAACCAGTCAGAAAACTTAAGGCTCAGGAAAGAAACAACAGTCACTTTTATTCTGCAGCTGTTACCACAGATAAGCCTGCTCATTTTAAAGTAATAGTCATGGATCTATGATAGCAGAATACAGAATAGGCAGCAACCTGAGAAGCTCTGCCAGTCACTGCCATGACTTCTGTGTGGACATAACTGTAATTTCCTTCTTTAGCTTCAACTGATCCACTTCTTATTTGTTAATAGGAAAAAATAATTATCTCCTTGGGGGACCATCCGTTAACTCCCACAAAGCCTTTGACAGCTTCTGTATAAGCCTGCTGAAGAGAAAAAGCAAGAAACCCTGCTGCTTTACCTTCATCCACTATGCTCACAGCACAATTTGAAGAGATTTTCTTCAGGCCTTGCAGCCCTCAGAAGTAATCTCTCAGAGAATGAGCTGATGAGTGGGAGGGGGAGGTCCTGGCACTGAAGTGGGGAGCTGGTGCTGCAGCATAAGGGACCTCTTCAGCCCTTCCCTTTGTTGTTTTACGAAGCAATGGTCAACCAATAACTCATTTTGCCATTATTATTTGCTCACAGAATAATGGTCAGGATTTGAGAACTAAGGAAATCTCAAGGAAACAAGGTGCTCAGATAAGGTTTGTTTGCATTTGACAGTTTAATTCCATCTGGTGGCTTTTATGAAGAGTATTACATGAAGCTTCCCATTGCCAGGAGTAAGTAAATATTGTTTACTTTGAGTATTTACACAACAGTGCTGAAAACACAGATGAAAGAAAAGAATTGATGCTGTGGTCTGAAATGTATGCTGGCCTAGGCTAAAGTGTCAGCAGAGGTTTTTTTGACAGGTAATGCCACCCTGAGAGAACTGGGCTAGTAGGAATACTGGAAGTGCTTTTTCTTGTTGTGATATTTTAGAGTTGATGTTTCTTACCTGAAGTGAATCACTGGGCTTTAGTAATACTCTGCAACCCCCCTATGCTTCAAATGAGTCTTATGAAATGTTAATTCAAAGCATCCAAGCATCTCCATCAGTTACATAGCTCATAGTCTGAAGGAAAGGCATGCACACTGAACAGGCAGCCAGCAGCCTGAATTGATAGGATTTAAATGGAAATTGTGGAAGCATCAAAACTTCCAGTCAGTTTCACATCCAACTGGATAGAAATAATAATCCTGAAGAGGTATGTTTGTCTAAGTTACATATACTTTTCACATGGAAGGGTCTTTTTACTAGAGTAATAACAGATTTTTTTGTCTTGGTGGGGGAAACTACTGGAAGGACTTCAGTAGGACTGCTATTTTTGGAAGTAACTGCTGTCAGCTGTAAAAGGCACTTAATGTGCTAAAAAGAGTATGCTGCTAGTAGGAATTTTTAAACTTTATGACCTATGTTAATTTTTTCTTTTACTATTGAACCTACCTTGCACAGTTCTAACAGTACCAAACAACTAAAAGGTAAGAATATTTGCATGACATTTAGAAACAAGGGCATCTGATCTTACATCAGAGGAGATCTCACCCAGGAAATGATAGCGTAAACTGTCTTTTATCAAGTAGTCTTTCAGGTGTGATAGGGGAAAAATTGGGAGATACTTTTTTATTCTTAACCATGTAGGTCTGGGAGAAGCTTCTCAGTGTATATGGCTTTGATCAGTTTGGGATGAAGGTTATTTACTTAATCATTTATTTATTACTAGCATGGAATTAATGGGCAATTACTAACTCTACTTTTAGGATCTGTGTCAGCCACTGAGCAGATAAATGATGATAGTATATGCTGGCAAAACATCAATAAACACATACCATTTTCTGAAGACCTTTGTATAAATCATTACATGAAATTGAGACCTTGCAGGTGAGTCTTCCCCCTTTTCCTCTTTTCATTGTGAGGAGTGGTTAGTGATTTGAACTCAGAATTCTCATTTTTATGAAGACTTTTTAGAAACCTAACTAGAGTTAGTGCTTCTTTTTTTTGTAAGGCTTCAGATTTGCATTTGACTCATTGTCATTGGAAGTTTTGGAAATTAAAACTAATTTGTCTTTTTCAAGTGCAGCATTCTTAGATGGCCCTATGGAATTAGGCTCCTACTCTTGCAATTCAGTCTCTACTTTGCAATATGCATTATCCCATAGATGCTGGGATGGTCCTCTAGGTCCACTGCATTCTGGTCACAGGTTCTTTAGAGTATGGATTATCTTTGTCTTTTATCTGGGGTATGTGCCTTATTTTTTAAATAATAGCATTGCTCAGAAAATGTAAGCACAAAATAATGTAAACTGGCTGCATGTTTTCCTTTTTAAATTTTATTTATTTGTTGAATAACAACAATGTGCAACAGACAAGTGTTAACCTGGAATAAATTTGCTTTGGTTTTATAGGGTATCCTTTTTTATTCTGATATCATAATGAAATAACTAAAATGCACATCTCATGACCATTAGTGCTTTTATTATGAAGATGCATTTGCTTGTTTAATACAACTAACACACTGTGTCAGACATTGCCATCCCAAGGGGCATGTTAGAGGCAGGGGGGGAGTATTACTTCAGTTCCTTTTTTTTTGTCTAGATTCTTCTAAATGGCAATGCTGCCTGGATTAATATCATCTTCCTGCTGTCTTCTGTACTGTGATCATTAAAAAGGACTTCCTAGCCAGAAAGTATCAACTGCAACAGGTATGGAAAAAACCTGCCCAAATACTCTTCAGGCTTTTAGGTGAGAAGCTAGAAATGCTATTGTGTCATTTGCTTAGACAAAATCATCTGCAAAAATGCTCACATATCATAAATGCTCACATAGCCTTTCACAAACCTTCAGAAAAAGTTATCACAGTGAGTTTATTACATTCATTCCTAGCTTCTGCTTTAAAGATTTTATTTAGGTGCAAACAGTCCTCCTTGCTAGAATTTTCACTGTTTCATCTGATGTTCACTATTATCCTTGTAGATTCATGTGATGTATCTGATTGGTAGCAAAAACCATCTAAAAACTGGAATTCTATGCTGGTGTCTTTTTAAAAGCTAGAAAACAAGTATTTTGATAAGTAATTATCAAAGGAATTATTTTCTATAAAAAGCAGAACAGTAGCTCTAGCCAGTGGTTCCCAAATGGTGTGTTTTGGACACAGTTCTGTTTGAGAGGACAGCAGTGGATGTTTCAAGCACTCACTGACAGTAAAAACGGTAGGAATGAAAGTTACATTCTGTTGTACAGAGATGAGTATAATGATTGTATACTGTAAATAATGGCTTACTGCTTCATTATTCTGAGCTACTTGTTTCTTATGAAGAATTTCAGAGTTCTGCAAAGAGAAAATAGAGTGAACTGTAGTACTGGGAGATTTATGCTTGTTTCAGACATTTGGAATGGACTAGGGTTTTTTCATTTTTATTTAATTTTACAATTTTTTTATACATACTTTATGTATGTAATGGGGAAAATTTTATCTTAATTTCTTTCAATTTCTTCATGTGGAGACTAAGGCAATCTAACTATGACAGATATGTGAAAAGAGGAAATAGTGTCTGAAAACACACCGAGTAAGCAGGACACTACAAGACACTGCTGCCTCCTTGTACACGTGTATTAAGTGATTTCTAAGATGAGCAGGACTCCTAAATGAGCAGAAATTATGTTTCATTAATCTCTTCTCCTTTCTTCTTTTCAAGTTCCATTCTAATGCTGAGACAGAGAATGAAGGGAGAAGGAATTATTGTCAAATACATTACCTGATTGCTATTATATTACTTCATACTTTTAAAGTCTAAAATGTACATTAAACTTCTAGATGCATTTAAATGGTAACTATGCTTGCTTTATTAAAGCAAGATTATTGCTATTAGTTTGCCCTACTTTAATAAATAACAGTCTCTTAGAGGGAGTGCTTGTAGTGAATTAAGAAAAAAATTCAATAAAGTATTCTGTTATTCTTACAGATTTTTACAGTGGCACAGTGTATTTAATGTGGGGACCCATGAAATACTAACTATTGAAAAAAAAAACAGAAATCAAAACAAAAACATACAAACCCCCCACCAACATTATAAACATTCTAAAATGTCTCTACCATGAATATCTAATGATTGTTTAGTCATATACCTGACCAAACAGCCATTGCTCCTTTATCCAGCTGAATTATTTTTATTCTTACCTTGACTTGCAGATCAACTGAGATTCAGAGTTTTACTGAGGTGCTGAAGAATAAAAAAAGTTCAAGACATTATCAGACCTTAAAGAATGTTAATTTTAAATTGAGATTTTGTACTGAAGGTGAAATATGGATGCTCTCTAGTAGTTGCTTTTATCTGATGACTCTAAGAAGATTTAATGTTCCTAAAGCAAGCTTCAGATGATGATAAAATTACTCTTTGAACCCTGAGGGCACCCAGCACTGCAAGGTGTACTGTATGCACATTCCTGATCTAGCACTGAGTCAAATATTAAACTTGGTGCTGAGTAGAAATACCTTCAGGCTTGCTGTGCTGAAAATGGATTTCCATCAATTACTGTTATGTAGGTCACTTTTGCAGCTTTTGCTGGCTTAAAGTAGTAATGCTACATACATTTGTATTGATAAATAGACACTTTACTGGCAGCTTTACAAAAAATATTTTATATTTTTTATTGTGCTATAAACAGGTGAATTTTGTTCCTGGTCCTTTTGACCAACAAAATAATTTGCTAGTGTTCCAAAAATGTTTGTGATGTAGCATGCACTACCTTTTACGTATTTCTAATAGACAATGACTTGATTAAAAACTTTGAGTTACAGAATAAGCATAAAGTCTAATGAAGTTATCCTCAATGCAATGCTTGTAGATAGACCTCCCTTCCACTGCTAAGTATCTGCTCTAAAAATAGAAAGAAGTGCAATAATTGTGCACCATCAGACCTGTATTAACTGCCAAGTAACCTAATTCTATCATAATGCTTCAGAATGAAAAAAACAATCTTGCTGATGCAGGTAATTAACAAACTTTTTATATGGCACCCAAAAAGTCAGGGTTAGATAAAGGGGAACTATGATTTTGTTTTCTTTTAACTATCCATTACTCTCTCTTCATTGCAATGTTAGGGTTATCCATAGGATTCATCTGATTACCTCTGACATCCAGTCTGCACTCTATTTCAGCTTCACCACACTCATTCACAGCTTTACAGGTGTAAATGCCACCGTCAAAGGGAGTGGGTTTTCGGATCTCCAGGGTCAATACCCCCTGCTTACTGAACATGCGGTACTTGGCATCCCCAGAGAGATCCATTTTGTTTTTGAACCAGAATATCTTTGGCTGAAGAACAAAAAAGAAGGTTTTTAAAATAGAAGGTAGAGAATGGAAGATTTACACCTGATCTTGCAGACTCAATGTAGCCATCAAAGGCTAAATGGTATTATGAGGGCTATTTACAAAGCAGTGTTAATATTTTTTTTTTCAAGGAACATTTCATTAATTACAAATTCATGAAACCAATAATTCAAAACTTCAGTATTTCTGTTAGCTCACAAATACCACATGGAACATGTATGTTTGTGTGCTGTTTTATTTCAGTTTTAAAAAGCCCCAAACTCCTATTAACTGTCTACAAATTTGTTCATCTAGGAGTTATTTAGTTGTGCTTATTAAAATGTATTTGAATGCTACAAATATCTTACAGAAGGGGAATTAAAAGTTACAGATAATTAGAACAGAAGTGTCATAAAACTCCAGAGATTCTGAGTGGCCAAATTAGGTTGCCAAAGTTTGGTCTGGGAAAAGATTTTCCAAATTCTCTGGTGTATCTTTAGAAACTTCAGGATTTTAAAAATTAGAATTTTTAAAATTTAATTTTACCTTTTAATTTAATTTTTTTTACTTGCTGAAGTGGTTGCTTTCCTCTACACAAGTGGTTGCTTCTCTAGCAGTTTAAGCTTTTATGTTTTGTTTCCAGTACCTGAAAATGTGCCTTTAATTTTTATAAATGAAATTTTGAAAGTGAAAAGTCTGATATGAAACAAACTGCTTTTGTGTATTTCAAACTCATTAGCACATACAGTGAAGAAACAGTCTTTAAAGAATAGAAGACCAAGCTTTACATTTATCTGTTTTTCTTTCAGAATTAATGCCTTCTGTTTCTTCATCCATAAATCCCAAAACTGCACTTTTTTTACAGAATGCATTCAAATCTACTGAATCACTTTTGTCTTTGACCTGTGGTATAGCAATCCAGTGCATCCCACCTGCTTAATTTTCTTAACAGATCTCTACTGGAATTTTTCCTGCCTTAACATTTTTTCCTTGTTTCTGCATAGCCTCTTTATCTTTCTGGGTATATGTCTTTTATTCATTACTGGAAGAGCATGAGTACTGTCTCTGCAGGGGTAATTTTTCCACTCCATACAGATCATCCTGAGGTGTGCTTGAGAATCTACAATTATTAGCAACTGGAAACTTTCATCCACATAAGGTCATGAGAGCGTTTGAAGCGTACTGCTGCAGGTACTGAAACATTTTATCAAGGTTAATTTGGGCAATGGAAGTACAAAAAGGTATCTGGAAAACTGCTTGAAGAGTATTAGGTGTACTGAAGGCTAAGGACTACTTGGATCCTTCAGGCTAATGGGAAGGAGGAGCTAGCATGCCTGCATTCCAAAGCCTGCCATTATTGTGCAATAACAGCTGTAAAATTGAGATGATTTTTAAAGAATCTTCTTAAAACCATGGAAACAGAATGAAGTGCATGCAGATGCACAAAAATGTCAGTTAACCAAGAGGGAATATTGTCATTTCTAAGCTGAGGCAGCTACTGGAAGATGGATTTTGCCTACAGTTGCTGGTGTTTATTCTGTAATGTTCTTGGTTTTTTGAAGCTGTTTACATGGGTATGCTTCCTTTTTATTTTGAGTTTTATCTGGAGCTCCTTCTTCATCCAATGAACTGCAACAAATGATTTTTTTTTTTTTTAAATTTGGACTCTGAGTGATTGTTACACGTTTTGCTCTGCAGCAGTCAGATCCTTGCAGGTATGAGGTAGTGAAAGAAGCTGAAAATAAGCAGCCAGATGTGAAGCGATTGTACTAATTTAAATTTATGACAAGATTATGTCATAATATGGTAAATTCCTTCACTGCAGGAAAAATCTAATTTCACTTTTCTGAGAAGTCTAAATTTAGATCCTAGCTGATACAGTTTTCACTGTGTGTTCCTGATTAACAAAATAGTACATCTTTATGTGCTCTATGGTAGGACTTAATAAATATATTTAGAATGAGAAAATTTTCCTGCGGATTAAAAAACCAAACCAACCTCCCCCCTAAAAAAACCCAAAAAACAAAAAAAACCCCAAACTAAAAAACCCAACAACTTCACACAAGACCAGGCCTTATTCTAATTAGTTTTGCAAGATAGCTCAGGCTGTCAAAAACTTATGTGGATGCATTGGTGTAACAGAAGAACTGCTGTTCCTTGTCTCATTTGGTTAATGGAACAGCAGGTGACATTTAACCGCTGTTTTCTTTGAAGTCTGAAGAGAGCAAAGTATAGATTGTGCTCTATAGATTATAGATCATTTTGTTGTTGTAGTTTCCCTTCTCCAGTGAGCAGGTTTTGTGCAGATGTGGTACATTGCCAGTGGTGTGGTGTCACCACAAGCAGTGAGTGTCTTTCCCCCTGTCTCTTTCCCTGTGCTGCCCCCCGGCTCTGCTCGTCCCCCTCTCTGCCGCAGCCTCAGGTGTGAGCCAGGTGGGACATGACCGGGTGCCCTCTGTTTGTCCTTCGTGCAGCCATGCCACACTCAGCTGCCCTGAACTGACAGGAATTCCTGGCTTGTTGCAACAATCTCAGCGCCAGTGGTGATGTGTACCTTGGGGATGCCTCTGACAGCACAGCTGAGCGTGGCGTTGTACCCCGCAATCACAGAGCGGTTCACCAAAGGGTGCGTGAATTTAGGAGCTTCGGAGAAGTCGTGTTCTTTGTAACAAGGTGGTTTATAAGTGGTGCCTGCAATTCAAAGAGACAGAATGGTTGTGTTGTCAGTTCTGCTGACTTGTGTACAATCTATCTGTCATTTATTTGGTCTGTATGATTTTAAGGAGCTTCAAAGCTTTTGGCATTTGTGATATAAAAAGTCTTTAAACATGTTTCATTCTAAAACACATCAGATGTTTAATGTGTTAGTTAAGGTAAAAGCTCCCAACAATCAGGGGTTTCAGCTTCTGTTAAAAATATGATAGCTATATGCATGCAGGGAAACTCTTCACCATAGACATCTTCAACTTTTAACCCCAAAATATAAATATAATCCCCCAGTTGTATTATTTGCTTAATATAGTTTAGGAAAACTTTGTGATTAAATATTTTTTAGCTGATATTTGTATTAGTACAGGAGATCTGCCTAGATAAGGGCTCTTAATGCTAAAATTCTTTGTAAGTGCTAGTTAATAAATAATGAAAATATCTTTAGAGGTGCAGCTAATAAAACTGTGTTTTCCATTTGCCAGTGTATTACTTCTGGTACTCAGTACTTTGTGATCTTTGGAAGAGTATGTTACCTGTTTTTTGGATGTGGGCAGGATTTTTGGTGGTCGCAGCAGTTTCACTCAATCCACACAAATTTTCACTGAAGATCCGAAAAAAATACTCATTTCCCATAATCAGGTCCGACACTATACAGTTTGTGCGACGATAGTGATCAAAAACAGTGTACCATTCCTGTAACAAGACTATACTGCTTAGAAAGATGTTAGGAGAGGTCAGACATGGTGCTACTTTTTGTATGGAGAGAATTTTTTGGCTACAAGGAAAAGACAGGCAGACAGGTATTTAACCTGTGAAATGAATATTATGTTGCTTCCTGTGAGGATCAGCTGTTCTATTTTCTTACTTTTATATTCTTGCAGCATGATAGACATATGAATACTTCCATTTTGAGAAAAAAATCCCTCAACTCTTGTCTATATTTCAGCCATACTCATATGTAGGGAATCTGGTACAAGATGTGTACTCGGATTGTGACTAGTTAAGGGCGTTTTCCCTGAGAATGATATTTCCCAGTTTGACTGGCATACATACTCTCCCAGTATATACCCTGGTATGCCTAGCATCTCACTGCAAGTATAACTGTCTCCCCTTCAGTTTTTTGCTGCACTTATGAAAAATATAATTTCAAATAAAAAGTACAATTCCACCTTCTAAGGAGAGCTGTCTATGCAGTCACCACCAGAGTCTGCACAGGCTTGGTATCTCTTTAATTTTCTACTGAGCATTTAATTTAATCATTCATCTTTTGAGGTTTTTTTTAGATTCTGTTTTTCAATGTTTAATTGCCTCTGAGGTGCCATAGTACACTTTGGACACACAAATGACTGTCATGAATTCAGTCATTTCCCTCAAGTCTCTGTGTTCCCAGGGCAGGTGCTGCTTCAACTCCATGCAAAGCCAGAGACCCAGTGCAAGTTCTTACCATTGTTTTTTTATCAGCTTTCTGAACTGTGTAGCCCAAGATCTGAGCATTGCCATCATCTTGGGGAGGTGTCCACTCCAGGGCTGCATTAAATCCCCAAACATCTACAAGCTTTATATTCTGAGGAGGACCAGGCTTGTCTGCAGAGGAGACATAAGAAAATACCTTTTAGTTCAAGATCCAAGAGCTTTGTCATTTCCCCATGCAGAGGAAAAAAAAAAAAATAGAACCTGATAGCAATCTATAACATTCCATAGCAATCCACTTAATTTATGTGAGGTTAAATCTGTAAACAAGAAAATTCGGAAATTTTCAAATACCCTTTGAATATTCTTTTGAGAGGCCTAAATCCTATGGAGAAATAGAAAACACATTAGAATTAATAACATCTTTAAAATGGAATAAGAATTTTGTGTTGTTTGGATGGATGTGATTAACTCTTTAACAGCAATTTTATAAGTTACTTTGTTACCTCAGTGCAATTTCTTGGCCATGTATCTACATTACTGTATCAGCCAGGCCAATGGGTTACGTGCCTTCCAGCTGAGGAAGGCCAGCCATTTATTTTAAGGAATACACCCTCTTGGCTCAGTGCTTGTTAGCTTGTCCACTAGGTGATTTCTCTGTAAGAACTAGAAAAAGAACAAACTCTCAAAGAGATATAGAAATCTGTGTCCTTTTTAAGATACATACAAATATAGAGAAAAACAACATAGTATGAAATGATAATAATTTTCTTTTTTCTTTTTTGAGGATCATTTGTATTTATACCATGTTGTTTTGTCAAATGCTGCAAGATTTAGATTAGATTTATTAAATAATATTTCTGTCTTTTTTAATTTGAGGATACCAGTTCACCTTTTTGATGTTAGATTGTTGTACCCAGTTATGGGGACTGCTGGGTAGTTGATCTTGTTATTGAATGAAAAATAGTTCAAGATTGTTCTAGACAGCTGAAGGCAAACTGTCTCCCCATTTTGTAGTTAAGCTAGAAAAATTAAGAAAATGGTAAGAATCTAATGGATGTATGTTTGAGATGAGCAGAGCACAGAGGAATATAATTATAGGTGGCTTATGATTTAATTCCTTGAAGAAGGATATGCAAACCAGTAATAAATCAGCCTTTGTTATTAGGGGAACTGTGACTTTCTACATCAAAGCGTAATGTACTAATTCTCTTTTCACTGACAAACTTTCAAACTGAAAACTGCTTTATAATTAGGTTTGACCCCCTACTGTCCTCCTTCAAAGTGGTACCAACTAGAACACTGCATGATGTCTGATAAGGGACATGGAATGCATGGCTCTCATTCCATTTATCATCCTCTTTCTGCCTATCTTACACTAACATTTCAGAGAAAAACCTGCCCCCTTCTGTGTTTCTCAACAGCCACCAACCAGGTGAAGCCTTCTTACATTTTCTTCTCTGTTTCTGAAGTAGAGAATGGCAATATGTTGTCAAATGAACAACATTGCTTATGGGGATGTGGAAATACATTTGTAGTTAACTTGAAACACAACTTAAAAGAAAAAAAAAAAACCTAGTTGTTTTGTTAGATGTATATCTTCATTGTACAGAAATCAGTTAGTCTATTCTGATTTAAGAGAATCATTTTTCATACTATATACCTGTCTGCACATGTGTGAAGATGTGATAATCTTAAAAAATGCAGAGATGGATAAATTAACCACATGGATTTTTTAATCCTTGATCTTTGTGGTTCAATGGGATAATGCAATCTGCAAGAATATCTATTCAAAATTTTCTTTGTCGAAAGGTAGAATGTTTCTTTCTCAGTAATAACCAGTATATCTCTAGCTTGTGAATAGAGGATGGGAAAAATTACTTAGTGATGCCTCTGATCCAAATTATTTTCCTCTGTAGGGCACTGTGTCAGAGTGGGGTTTTATATTCTGAGAAAATATTCTGTGTTACCCTCAGAGCAAGCTCAGCTGAGGAGTTTTGCAAACTAATGAAATTTATACAATGGGAAGAAGAATGTGAATTATCTCTCAAAGATAAAATTATAATTTATATTTTCAAATAATACATAATGAGAAAAAGAATGAATTCCAATTAAAAAACTAAACTATAGAACTGAGGTTTGCTTCAGTCAATAGAAGTCAAGATGAAAGACATAATTTATTGATTCATGTAGAGGGTGAAAGAAGAGGGAACTGTATTCTCCAGAGATTAGAGATATTTTCATAATCCAAGAATTTTTTTTAAGTTTTTAATAAATTCATACTCTATTCCCATAGAAAAAGTGCATATTTTTTGATCTGTACATGGCAGCAACTGTTTTGGCAAGAAGGGGAGGTGATGATAGTAACAGATTTGTTTCCTCTTGTTTAGAGCTGACCTGATTCCTCACAGCAGCAGAGCTTTAGGCTACCTGCACTCTTGCCTTACCCCAAAAAAAGATAGGGGTTGAAGCCACAAGGATTACTTCTTCATCGAGGCAACTTTTGCTAAGGGAAGTTAGCTGATGAAAAGACACCTCAAAAGATCACTGATTGACTTCTTGTGTCCCTGAAAGCCAGGCTGGCTTTTTAGCCTGCTGTTCTACAGCACCTAAAGCACCACTAGGAGTGTAGAAAGATTGCCTGAATCACCCATATTTGTGTCCTGCCAAGAGAATATAAAATCTGGGGAACAAAAAGTGCAGTTGACAGAATTCAGAAGAGGTCATTCCAATGACAGAATAACAGAATCAAGAATCAGAGTAGATGCCCTAATTGCAGAAGTATCTGCATATGTTGCAAGCCCTTTCTCTTCATGGTTGTGAATTAAATGAGATATACGTATTCCCATTCGTTTGACCAAACTGCCCAAGAAGTACAAAGTTAATGCCTGTCCTCTAACACTTACCTGTGTGATAAGAGTAGTTCTTTCTTTCAATAATTCCTTTTCTGTATGATATAACTCTCTGACAATGGCAGATGAATGTGTTTTTGTGACTTTCTACATTATCAAACAATAGGAAGAAGATACTTGTTGCTCTGGCCTAAGAGCAATGGCTAGAATCGAGTCACTAACCAGTTTTAGGAAGATAATTTACCACTCCCCTTTACTTGAGTCACAGAGTCAGAGAATGGCTTGGGTTGGACAGGACCTCAAAGTTCTTTCAGTTCCAGCCCCCCTGCCATGGGCAGGGGCACCTTCCAGCAGACCAGATTGCTCGGAGCCCCATCCAGCCTGGCCTTGAACACCGCCAGGGATGGGGCATCCACAGCCTGTCTGGGCACTCTTGGGATTATTTTGTTTTAGCATTTACTTATTTTGCTCTTGCAGAACTGCAGCCATCCTCTTGAGCAGAAGCAGCTGCTGGTATTAAGACATATTTGCTCCAATTTTTTATGCTGTTGGCAACATTGCATACCCATTCTGCCAACGTAATTAATAAAACTTTAAGCAGAGCAAAGTCAGCATTTTTAATTCCAAAACATTAGCAATTGAGCCAAAATACATATTTTAAAAATATATTGATACACTGCAAGAAATTTGGGATAACAGTGTGGGGAAAGAGAAATAAAAACTGTTACCAAGAATGTTAAAAAGAACGGTAATGAGGAGAAATAGAAAAGCTCTGGCTGAACATTAATGAAATCTGAATAGGCAAGATCTCAGAGTATCTCTCACGTAATTCCAACAGAAGTTGTGGAAACTTTGACAATGCATTCCTTTAAAATGACATTAGAAAAGAGACTGGAAATTGTATAATAGAGAATAAGCCTCAGACTAGCTAGACACTCTTAACAGAGTAAAGCATTAAATGTGAATTTTCCAAATTCACAGGACTGTGCCTTCTAATATTTGGAACTGTAGAGGTATCCTATGGCAATAATTTTATCTTCCCTATCCTTATCTATTGAAAAAAACTCCATGTAATACATCCATGCCAAGATTCATATTTTCTTACTTGCATACAATATGGCTATGCCTAAGAACACCAGAAGTCTCAAATTCTCTCTCTCTCAAAGTGATAGAAAGGAGATTGATAAGGATGATCAAAGATGTGGAATGGCATCTGTTTGAAAATAGTCAAAATGAGGAGAGTAAAACTCAAGAACATTAAATGAGGTGAGTGTGACTGAAGGCTATAAAACCATGAGTAACATGGAAAAGCTGAATGATTATTCGTGTTTTTTTCTGATATGAAACTGTATGAATGTCAAATGAGATTGCCAGGAGACAGACTCAAATCAAAATAGATGTATGTACTTAAAATGAAATTCCTTATAAGGATGTTTGGATTCTCAAACTCGACCTGGATTAAAATACAGACTGGATAAAATTAGGAAAGAAAAAAATTACTAAAGAACTATAGAGCACAAAGAATATCCCTCACTCTCTGAAGGTCTCTAGTGCACAAATGGTTCAAAGTGGGAAAATGAAGTAGGAAAATAAGGTCACATGCTAGCCCTGCTCTGAGCTTTGTCCTACCATCTGCAACCAACCATTGAAAGAGAAGGGATTTGAGGTAGTTGGATTTTTTGGGTTGCCTCAGTCTGGCCACTATTTTGTTTTGCATGATCTGCTTAATTCTGATGTTGTCAGGGTCTTACCTATGATTTGTATTGTTATTGCAACTTTATCAGACATGTTTTCTATCTGAAGAGTGACTTCATATGCTCCTGAGTGATGAAGCTCTGCCTTTCTGATGAAAAGGATTGTGTCTGTGCTGCTGTTCCGAATTCCCACATCTTTGGAGTCTAGAGATTGACCATCTTTCAGCCAAGTGATTTTGGGTCTTGGTTTACCCTAAACAGAGAGAGAGGAAAAAATAATTAAGGCTTTAGTACTTCCATTTTTCTCTTATTGACCTATAAATCTAGAAATCTTTATATAGTACACAGAATTGAGACTAAACTCTATAAATTTACAATTTCTGTTTCTTTCAAGATAAATATTTGCTACCACCTGTGTGGTTTAGTGGCACCAGCACTGAGGATGCCATTTAGTTAGAGAACAAATCCAGAAATACTATAATAGTGTTGGTCTGGTACTCTTTCCTAGGCATATCAGTGAAGCCAAAAGGTGATCTGACTTGATCTGATTGTTATTAGCAGAACCCTTTCACACCTGAGGGCTTTATTAGCTCTGCTCCCCTTCTTCTCTCTCTCTTAAAATGTTTGATGCTCTGTCCCCAGGCATTTTTAAGATCTTTTGAAAAATTGTTGTCTTCTTGCAGTCTTGGGATGGGAAATTTACTGTATAATTCTTTCTGCACTGCAAAATTGTTTTGGTGGCTGTCAACCTATGCAGTCAGCATTGCTGACTTCCACATGGAAGATGGCATTGTGGAATCAGTGATATAGCAGTGGTATGCATCACTCTCATCCAGCCATTTCCAGGAAAAATGGTAAGTACTATTCAGTTCTTCCAAAGTTATTGACGTGTTACTTCCACAGTACAACTCCAAACAAGGAATCCCAAGAAAACAGAAAACGTCTGTATTTATCAAGTGTATTAATAGTTAACCCAACAGAAAATAACTCAGTGGGGGTTTTTAAGTTTCTGCCAGATTACCAAGGTGAAACAGTGCAGCACAGACCTGGAGTAGTTCAAATGGGTGGGCAGGGAAAGTGGGACCTTGCAAGCCAGCAGTCAGCTCTGCTCAGGATGCCCTGGCACTGGAGCCTAAGGCACTGAAATTGGGACACTGCCTCCAGTAAACAGGAGAGAAAGCAGCTCTGAAAGGCTCCTCAGTCCATTCACTGGGTGTCTGGAACATACTCTGAAAGACTGTATCTCTTCCCTTAGCCTACAGACTACTCAGACTCCTGATTTTGGTGCCTAAATGTAAAGAGAATAATAATGACTCTTTGTGCATTGCTACACCTTTATTTCAGATTTTTCTGGTATTTGCTCAGAAGGTCTGTTTACCTTTTTTTTCCCAGTGGTATTAGGAAGAAAACTTCAACTTTTATAAGATCTGCCCAAAATTGTACTGAAAGGATGTCTAAAACACCTAGAAATTGCTATTCATTCATTGATTCTCTTTTCTCTAACTCTTCAGATGTATTGTAGTTTATTTTACATCAGGGCTGTATACACCTTGAATGAGCAATGGTCCTGGATCCTCCATTTTCTCTCTCTGCTAAAATATTTTCACACAGCTTTCTGCCAAGCGTAGTTAAGAGCACCTCAGGCCTGCAGCTCTGAAATAATACATACAAGACAGTTTTGTCTTGTTCTAGTGTACCTGTACCCTGGTCTCATTTCACAGAACCCTCACAAAAACCTATTAGCGCAAGAAATGGCTTCCTCTCTTCAGCTGAAATGTATAGTAGAAATCCTGGAGCAAGTCAAAAGTTGGGCTGTTTTGTATTTCATTTTCCATATATGTGTCTTGTTGGTGAACATGCCAAGAACTGAATCTATTTTACTTCCCACATATGCATGTATTTTAAAGTGATATGAAGATCCTCCTTGAAAAATTTGGCTAGGGAATGCTTTCACAATAAAAATGATCTGCCTAAATAGTACAGTTCTATGGGCATTTATTTAAATTTCTCCTTTGTCAAGACAAATACTTGGCAGATTTTCAGACTGCTTACAAGATTGTTGCTGCTGGTGTTCTTGTGTGGTTGATCAGATATGTTCACTCAAAGCTCCTCCTTTTTTAAGGTGCTGTGAGTGCCAGTGAAAGATTGCAAGTGTTCAAAGTGTTGGTTTTCATATACTCTTATATTTATAGACTCTGAAAAGCATAAACAGATAGAAAGCATATTCCTAATACATATGTCAGAGGATTGGATTTCTGCAATGTGTAATAGATAATCTGAGAGAGAACAGTGAGTGACAGAGTGGCTAAATAGCACCAGAGGAACTTCAAGGAGTTCACAGCCAGGAAAGAATGAATTTAAATGCTCTTAGATATCTATATTCACACATATATGAGGGATAAAAAGACTGCTGAGTACTACTGCGAATTTTTTCCACCACTCACGTGCCACACAGTTAATTTTTAAGCAAGAATGTGTTGATTCTCTCCCTTTCACCAGAATGTTCCACCTGCTTAATGCACTCAACAGAAAAAAGGTCAGTAACAATATTTTACTTTGGTTTTGGGACATTTTTATCTAAAGATTTAAATAGATCTGCCAGTAGCATTAAACCCAGGATACCTTGGCAATGTATATCACAGAGTTTCACCATAGTGACCATAGAGGTCACTGGAAAGGTTGCACAGAGACTGTAAGTAGAAGACATTGACTTCCACTTTCACTAGATACTATGCCTTATACGTGCAATTCAAGAAAGCTACCCTTTCATGGGCATGCAATTGTGTACTAATCAGATACTCAATAATAAAAGCAACTTTTCTGTCCAGTAACCACAGGGCAAAAAGAAAATGTACCTTTAATTTTACATAGATTTTGCTCTGTTTTTTTTTTTTCCTGCTGGTGCTGCTCAAACAAAAGAATACAGATGATGTGTGCATATTTATCTCCCTTGTGGAAAAAATATTTTGCATATCTCCAGCATCTTTTATATGAGAATTTCAAAGCTCTTCACTAATAACAGGATTACATTTCTATAAATGTCAATCCTGGACTGTAAAGAAATTTCAGTGACTTGAAATTTTAACTGAGGACTTGATTAAATGATATCTCTGTTATTACTGAGGATATCTCTCTCAGAGTCAGTCTGTAATTTACAATTTCTTTTGCTATTTCTCCCTTAGAACACCATTTCCTTACACACACTAATTCTTGTGCTATATCGATAATATAGTCTTGCATGTGAATACAGGCATGTGGGGTTTTAGAAATAGTTGTATGTACAGCTCTAAAAATGCCAGTGTGAGGTAACTGGTCAGGTCAGTCTTTGTGCATACTTTAGCCAATTTGTTCATGCCTTAGTGAAGTGTTACGTACATGCACGCTTGATAATCCTCATCATGCTCTGTTTTTTATACCTTCAGTTCATGCACAGCAATGCCAAGTGGGCATTACATACATCTTTGTATACACACTGAGGTTCTGCATACCAGGACCAACTAGGGTCATCTGTTTATGTGCAAACTCTGATTTTTGCAGTCAGCCTTTCAGAAATTACCACACATGCTTTTGCCAAAGAAGTTGCCCAGTGACATCATATACCTTGGTTTCAGAAGAGTAATTAGTTGGATTCTTACACTTTTGTCTACTTCTCTCTAAGGTGACCCCTGTGCTCAGTAAGCAAGAATGGGCTGGCACTTACCCCACCTTTTTCTTCTTCCCTAAAATGTGGGATTAAGGAAGAAACTCTGACTATAAAAAAAATATGACTGAAAAAAAGAGTGATTCCCTTCCCTTCTCAAATGTTTGAGAGGGTTTAGTGAATCATCAGCCATACTTATGTAATTCTGCGTAAGCAGTGAAGCAATGGGAACTTGAATTAGGGAAACTATTTTAGGTAAGTGATCACAATTATCAGTGATAAAATAGAAGCTGATACATACCTGAAAAGGGATCACAATATTGATTGTCTCACCCACTTTCTTCACCAGAGTCTGTCTGAGGTGGCGTGGCAGCCAGAATTTGGGACGCTCTGCGGTTAAGCATTAGAACACTAAATACAAAACTTTAGATAATAGGCAACATTGCTTATAGCATAAATAAGGGAATGGACAATTGTAAGTATAAGAAATTGTGGAAACGCTGTTTATACTTTTAGGGAGTAACTCAGTCTCTTAGTAGTTTCAAATGTATTTGTCTACTGGATAAAAAGATAATATTAATTCTCAGTTACATATTTACATCTGAGCATGTTTTCAGTGACAGCAGCATTTGTGAAAATGTGTTGCATCTGAAATGCCAAATTTGGATAACTTCTGTTGGGTGTGAGTTGTCTATATGGACTGTTTCTATGGAGAAATTGATCAATTCAGGTGAAAGGATAGGACAATGGATTTATTGGAGTAAAAGAGTGATTATAGATGATGATTATCTCTTGCTATATTGGTACTGCAGCACCTTGTAAATTGCCACTTGGAGGCATTTATGGACATACACAGAAAGCACAGCAACCGACAGATTCCTTTATCTTGCTACAGTCATTAAGTTACAGTTCTTTCTTTGAGATGGATGTAGTGGAATCTTTTCGTAGCATCTTACTTTTCACTAACATAAAAAGATCTTTCTGCATGTTTTTTTCATCTAGTATCTGCTTTCCACTACCTCACTGGAAAGCTTGCTAGGCTCTCCATTTATCCTTATTCTTTTCCCTGTCATTTACAGAAAGAACTTCTTAACATACAGTTGCAGTATTTGTCTTCATGACCATTTGGTATTGAGATGCATTAAAACTGTTTTATTTACATTGGCTCAATTTACTGCCAGTGACACTCTGGCAGACACTTTGTGTGAGCCAAGGTTGAGGAATCCACTATTAGCAGCTCTTGATGTCTTTTGGACTTCAGTCAAATGAATTTTAATCTACTGCTGTTGGGTGATACACAGGGTGGTAATTAGTAATCTGTGACAATGAGGTAAATAGATCTCTTGCCATAGCTAACACAGTCATTTTGCAGTAATAGAGCAGCTTTTCAAGCAGAGAGGTAATAAAATGTTTCTTAAATGCTGACAGTGCCATTTCAAGATGTGAAGTGTCCATATTTTGGAAAGTAAGAAGTAGAATTTTATTTTAAGAGCTATGCTTTACAAATATGCACCTTTACAAATATGGACCTTTACAAATATAGCACCTGAGTGCTATAGAGATGTTCTCAGTAAGAAGACACTGGGCAGCTAATCAAAGTGGAAGAGCAGTTTGTGTGTTATTCTCAGATAAAGGCAGAATTTGGGGCAGAGGAAATAAATGAATAAGATTTATTCAGCATAGATACTCACGCAGGATCTCTTGAACAGTAACAGCCTCTTTTATTGTTGCTGCTCCACTCTCTCCAGCCAGGTTTACAGCCTTGATACGGAAATAAAGTTTGTCCCCCATGACCAGATCTTTAATCAGTGCAGATGTGCGCTCAGTTAGGCCAGAAAGAGCAGGAATCCATTCTGTAGCTACAAGTGGAGTATTTGCATATTGCAAGAGTACATTATTTTTCCAAACTGATGCCTTGTTTGCAATTAAAAGTAAATTTCTATTAGGATAAAATGAATTCAAGTTAAAACACCAAACGTAAAAGGGAGTAAAATAACTTGGAAGAAGAACTCTGGATCAAGGAGATGTGTTTACACATGGAATTAATCAATCTCTACACTTTGTTACTCAAAAGAGCTAATGATAAGGGAATCATCTTTGAGTAGTTCCTTTGTCATTTTGTTTTACAGAGCTTAGAGCTGTGGGACTTCTTGATATTTATTTTTACTACATGGGAAGGGGGAGAATTTTGAAGTAGCTTTAGGAAGTAAGTGAAGCCTTAATTGAATTTTTTTTCTTGGAGTAAATACACCTTCTATGGCTGTCCAAACAGATCAGTGAGAGCCACATATGCTGAAAACAATAACAGAGCACATAACTGTTGGAATTTATTGTTTAATTCTCAGTTTACACAGTAGAAGAGAATTTTTAGTGCTTTCTTATTATTAAGCACAGAAATATGACTGATAAAATCATTCTGCTATGACAATGACAGAGATTCTGGTAATTCTATAGTGATGTTTCATTAAAGACTATAAATTATTTCTGCATAAATTATGCCCTGTAAACCCTAGATTATTTGGAAATCAAGCCTACTGTCAGGGAAAATGAAGTGACTATAAATATTAAAGTGACTATAAATTTGTTATTTGACTTTTATGACCTAAGTATTATGTTGTAGCATCACAGAACATTGAATTTTGTAGATATGGTGCCGATACACTCTCTATTATCAGTACAGCTATTAAATGAGGTAAGGTAATGGTTACTTTATAGTTTGAGTCATATTGTCACAATCATGTTATTTTATTTGTTCTAACACATATGCAATTCATGAATGATACAGAAGTACAGTAGTGACTATGGAACAGCAATGATATTTTTGTATCTTATGTTTATTAAAGCTTATGGTTGTGATGACATTATGAATGTGACTTCCATGGTTTTACAGTCACGTCGTAGTGAGTATGGTGATGGTTAGCAAGGATGGTAGACATAGATTAGAGTTAAATTTCAATCATGCTGGACATGGTTAGGTTGTTGGTAGTGTATTGAGGTGAAGTTATTACAATTGTAGCATTTTTAAAATTCTCTGTTGCTGTGCCTCATGCTTACTTACATCCCTCTTTGCAGTATTCCACCATGTAACCATCTAATCCCCCAGCTCCAATCCGCTCAGGAGGCCTCCACTTCAAGGAAACAGTGCTGTCAGAAACATCTTCCACTGTAAAGTGGGTTGGTTCACTTGGAGGAGCTGTAAGGAAGTTTAGTCAAGTAGATTCTGAGAAACAGCAATACAACTATAAGAATTCAGAGGCTATACAGGGGAGTGATTAACCACTGATTTATATACCACTGTCTGTATTAATAAAGTAAATCTACCTGAAGCTCAGTTGTAAGGTGTAACACATATCACATCATTTAATAAAAGCACAGCATAAGATTCCTATAATAGGAAGGAGAACAACAGGTTTCTATCCACAGATGCTCCCTTATGAGAAAAACCCCTGAAAAAAGAACTTGTAGAAGGGAATCAAATTGTCATCATGAGCCTGCAGAGAAGTTTAGAAATGAATATATGTACCTTTTGTGTTCTGTACCACACTTTGATTGTAACTGGACAAAATTCACATGGTCAGAGGACCAAATTGGCAGTGGCTAAATACACTACTTCTGATTTGCGCATTTGTTACAGAGACATACTTGAGAAAAATATTTTGGGGATGAAAAATTTTGGTTTAGATACAGCTTTTTCATATCTCTTCAGAACAGGTGTGTCATGACTTTTTACAAGCCCACAGTTCAGAAAGATCACTAGCTAAAATCAGTCTTCTGCAGTATGACTATTATCTACTAATTTAGAAATTAGGAATAGGAAATTAGGAATAAGGAAAAAACCTTACTAGAGGATCCAAAATACACATATATGTTATTGTGAAATAATTGATAGCAAAAAGCAAACAGAAAACAGATTTTTCAAAATAACGTTTAGGGTGCAGGACGATAAAATTTAGTATATATACCTTAGGAGCAATCGTGTTAACAAAAGGTATGTTTAGCATAATCTGTGTATATGTGTATTATAAACTGAATATCTTTTGAATATGCATAAGAGATTTTACAAGGTAAATTAAATACAGGTTCACGAATTGTGGAACCAATTGAAATCAGTCTTAGTTCCCAAAGTTATTGTAAAAAAAAAAAAAACCACAAAAATATCACCTAATTTAATTTCTGTAAATGTAAAAAATTTTTGTATTCACGTGGTAGCAAGGACAGCACACAGGAGTCAAATGCAATTGGGAGCATACACAACCACACAGTACACGATCAAAACCCCAAACCTCTTCTCTGAAGAAGTAAGTGTGAACTTTATCCTTAATCAAGTAAAACTCTGCCTATCCCATGAAAACTTTGGACCTTTTTTCTCAGTAGCTCCACTTGACGGTTCTTGTTTGACCTCTTTTGTTGCAGACCAGTCGTGTGTTTGAAATCCAGAAGTAAGAGACCCTTCCTGCAGTTCAGCCTTCCCTTCTGACTCCTTCACTGCATCATCTGCTTTTATATTATCTCCGTCAGCAGGCTGTCCCCCTTCGCTGTTATTTGTAGATTTAGAAACTCTAGTCATTTTAATCTCCAGCTATTTGTATTTTTGTGGGTCTTCTCCCTAAAAGTCTTAGCAGGCAGGCTTCCTGAGGGCTCCTTTAGTTTGCTCCTTGCTCAGGGGCTGCGGGAGACACTGTGCTGCTGTGTTGGGAAGGATTATTTATAGAAAATCATTCCTCAAATATTTTCTTAATCATCTATCCTTTTAGCTGTGGAGAGGGCTGGGATTAAGCGAGCACTGGACGGGATACTGTGATATTTGCACCCATAAGGGAATGGGAGAAGCTGAGAGGGACAGGGAAATCTCTGTCAATTAGTTCTCCTCCTTTCCAGATCCAGCTTGACTCTCACACTTCTAATTATAACAACTAAAAATTCATCAGCAATTTTATGAAACTGGAACCTCTGTGCTCTTCAGGAAGAGGAATGAGAGATAGAGAAGAGAAACATTACAAAGGAAAAGGTTGATTAAATATAGACTCTAGAGATGGTTGATAGCCTCTTTCCTGACATGTTCTTTTTAGCTGTAAGAGTGGTTGAAGAGAAGAGGCCAAAATTGTCCTGTCTTGACTTTATCCTCGAAATACCATGGAGTTTCAAAACTCACCAATTGGCATGAAGGGCTGTGAGGCAGGGCTTGGCCGGGACATGCCAATAGAATTCACAGCATAGATCCGCATCTCATAAACTACTCCTTCAATCATCCGCTTGGCTTCATAGGTTAGCTCTTTTAAAAGGTCAAAGTTCAGTCTCATCCATCGATAGCTCTTCTTCTTCTTTCTCTCTAAAATATAGCCTGGAAAGGACAGCTGTTATGAAGTAAAAGAACTGGAAATTGTTATCTCACATGCAGGAAAAAAAGAATATCCTTTTAAGCGAAGGAGAAATTTCCTTAAAATATCTAAGATGTGGTATAGAGTTTAAAAATTAATTTCTTTCTTCTATTCTGCTTCAATTCACTAATCTTGATGAACAACCTAAATCCCCCACAAAGAATTAATTGGATGAACAGTTGACAGTTCCTTTTTTATTATTAATGAACTGATGCTAGATCTTGGTGTTCTCTGCAAAGTGGTGGAAATGCAGACTGCTTCCCAGACAATGCAGATCTCTGCTTGCTTCAGCCCTACAGTGAGTGAGGTGTGGCCACTCACAATTTTTCTTGCTCTAATTTCCTTGGGAAGGAAAGAGCCTGTATGACAACAGAGAACAAAGAGAGCCGGGTGCTCTGCAGTGCAAATCTGTAGTACAGCTTGAGGTGTCATCTGTATGCCTGGAATCCATGTCTTAGCACTTCTCCACTCAGAACATCCATAGCTTTTCCAACACTACCATGCTGTTTTCCAGAATGACTAAGTCAGGCTGGATTATCAGTAGAAAAGATAAACTGCTCATTTCCCAAAATTGGGTATGGAATCTGTGATTCCTGATGCTTAATATGGAGGATGGTTGTATATCACATTGGAAACATACATGTCAGATATTTTCCAGTTGACCTGCTACAAAGGACTACTGAACTGTTTCTTTCCATTTAGCCATATTAAATTTCTGCTGCTTTTCTGTGTTGCAGATAGCATGAGTCGATGTGATCCACATAGGCCTCTTTTAAACAAACTTTGCTATGAAAGCTATTAATCTTTTAACTACAGAATAGATAATTGGAGAATACACTGAATAGTCATGTACACATGCCATGTATTTGAGTGTATTGTGTAGGTGTTTTCCCAGCCATAGACTGCAGAGGTCTGTGTAGATGTCTGTGCCAGGGGTCATCTACAACAGTGTTAAGTTCATAGCAAGGTCTTATAATTGAGCCATGCAGGGGAGTGATTCAATCCCTGCTGCTCACCAAGGTTATAGCTATCAAACTTGCAAAAGTCCCTTTGATGTACCTGGGAAGTACGATTCACACTTAAGGTATCTCCAGGGATGAGGAGAATGACAGGCACATTTGATTTGCAGCCTTTCCTGTCATGCTGAAATGCAGGAAGAGCATGGGAGTCTACAAAATGTTCTGGGAAAAGAACAGTGGAAGTATCTTTAAGCTGACAGGTTGTATCATCACTTTAAGTGCATAAAGATGCACTCCTGGCATGCCTGTTTTCAGTAGCTTTCAGAGTTAAATGCTGTAAGCAAAGAACCTATGGTTCCTTTGGTATGTTCCTGGGGTTTTTTTCTCTCTTCAGCAGGGTCTGTGAGACTGAGAGGTGTTTCATCAGCTCTGTTTCTGGGTTTTCTTGCCTTTATACATAAGCAGTGTTAAGCACATAAGCGCAAAATGAAGACATTTGCAATTTAAAAAGAACAGGCAGAAAGGAGATAAAATGAAAGTATTGGTCATGTTGATGACATTTGGTAAAGCAGATTATTTCCCCAAATACACCAAATGTGTGACAGTTAATGTTTTAGTAATACAAAAAACATACAAAACCCCAAGAAAGGTTAAGATGGGGTATGAATTTCTTTTTTCTATCTGTTGGATATAACTAATAAAGACTGTAACTGCCTACAATGCCATCTGTAACAATATGAAGACAGATAAGAATGAATAGGCCTCCCCCCCCCCCCCCCCCGCGTTTTTAACTTGTTTTTAAAGCTCTGTTTGAATGGGTAGTGCTGCATCCCAGCTTTTCCTCTCCCCCTGCTGCAGGTGTTTCACTGGAGCTCTACCAGTAGTGCAGCCCTGTGCTAACTGAAGAAACCTCCTCAGCTTTCTTCAAAAGAAAGGGTCTTCAAAAGTGTCATTACTGGAACATTAACAAAATCCTTCCTTTGACAGTGAAAACAAAGCGAAGAACTTTTCAAAATGTGTGCCCTAAAAACCCTACATAAAAAAATCACAGCCTTTGTAGAGTCAGTGAGGTAGGGGTTGCCTGTGATAATGGTAGAACTACTGGTAAATATCTTTGCAGATAATATTTTGAACTCCTGACTTCTTGCTTGCCTCCTGTCAGAATAGATGAAACCACAAAGCGCTGGCCCAGTACCTTGTTTATTCCTGCACAGGTAAATTCTTTGATTTAAACGAGATAGATCTTGTGGAAATGAATGAAGTCCAAACATACAAAAGCAAATATAAACGCCTCTCTTCTAGATACTATTCAGGGGATTAAAAGAATTTTAGTCATTTCTAGCTCTGGCATCCCCATGGGAGTCCATATAGCTTTCAATGTATTTTTTTTTTTTCCAAAGAATCTCAAGATCCAGAGATCTTTATTAAACAAATTGCTAGATATGGACTCCAGAGGAAATTTTTCCCATAAAATTGCATTATTTTCGTTTTATTCTGAGAATCACAGAGATTTCTATCTAAAACTCTCGGTGCTCTGTGCAGAACTTAAGATGGTGTCAGTGATAATCTTGATTGTGCCTGCTCATTTCCTGCATCATATGATAACTTTGCACACTAATTTTTAGTACAGATTTTAAGGTCATTAAAATGATTGAAACAGTTTTATGACCCATTTTTTTATATGAAGTAAAATTATGAAGTAGTTTTCTGCTATTAAACATATATTTCACGAGTGCCTAAGATTGCAAATGTCGAGTTGATGACTGAGGTGGCCACAGATCTGTTTTGATATTCCTAGATAAGCACAAAGGTCTGTATACTAATTAAAATTTCAGTCTTGAATGAGAATAGTTAGCTTTAGCTATTTTTCATATTTTAGCTATTTTTTATATCATCCCTTCGTGCTTTGTTAACTTGTTTGCTGAAATACTCCTCTGACTCGAATCACACAGGCAGGTGGCACTCTCCCCTCGAAATTGGAGGGCCAGAACCTAGGCCAGTGTGAGGGGTCAGTGCAGTGGAGCAGCTCCCATCTGAGGGTCGGCCTTCCTTGTGTCTAAACAGAGAATCCTTCTGCACCATTTCAAAGGAGCAGCAAAAAATATATCCACAGCTGCAGGGGGCTTCCTGGTTTTGGACTCTTACCGAGTACAGGTTGCCCACCATCATATTTAGGGGGTTGCCACTGCACAGTACAGTAATCTTCTCCAATGTTGCTGATCGTGGGAGCTTCTGGAGGGTCAGGAACATCTGAAGAAAGTGTGAGAATGAACGAGTGTTGTTATTGTTTCAATTTTTTAATGCAAATAAATTCTATATTTTTAACACTTTTTTTTCTGTATGGTATTGATGTAGCGATGTCCCCCAGGAATCAGTGTTGGGCCCAGTCCTGTTTAATATCTTTAGTGATGATCTGGGTGCAGGTATTGAATCTATCACTAGCAAATGCATGGATGACACCAAGCTGGGTCAGAGTCAATTTGCTGGAGGGCAGGAGGGCTCTGCAGTGGGACCAGGACAGGCTGGATCATGGGCCAGTGGCATAAGGTTCAACAAGATCAAGTGCTGGGTGCTGCACTTTGACCACAATAACCTCCTCCAGCACTAAGGCTGCAGGAAGAGTGGTTGGAAAGTGGTCCAGTGGAAAAGGTCCTGGGGGAGCTGGTCAACGATGGCTGAAACATGAGCCAGCAGCGCCCAGGTGGCCAAGAAGGTCAATGGCATCCTGGCCTGTATCAGCAGTAGTGTGGCCAGCAGGACCAGGACATTGATTATCCCCCTGTACTTGGCACTGCTGTGTCCAGTTTTGGGCCCCTCACTACAAGAGGGTCACTGAGGGGCAGGAGTGCATCCAGAGAAGGGTAATGGAGCTGGTGAAGGGTCTGGAGCACAAGTCCTGTGAGGAGCAGCTGAGGGAGCTGGGGGTGTTTAGTCTGGAGAAGATGAGGCTCAGGGGTGACCTTATTGCTCTCGACAGCTCCCTGAAAGGAGGGTGTAGCCAGGTGGGGTTTGGCCTCTTCTCCCAGGCAGCCAGCAACAGGATGAGAGGACACAAGGTCAAGTTATACATGGGGAGGTTTAGGTTAGACATTAGGAAGAAATTCTTCACAAAAAGGGTGATTAGACTTTGGAATGGGCTGCCTAGGGTGTCACCATACCTGGAGGTGTTTATGTAAAGATTAGATGTGGCAGTCAGTGCCTGATCTAGTTGACATGGTGGGGTTGGACTTGATGAAATCAGAAATCTTTTCCAACCAAATTTATTATGTGATTCTGTGATACAGCTTCGTCAAATTGCAAGAATAGGTACAACCAGAATGTATTAACCTAGTCCTTAGCAAGGAATCCTGCTCTTTGATGCTTCTTTGCTAGGTTGATCTTCTTTAAATACCATTGATTATTCAACTCCCTTTTTCTTCTCAGACATAACAAAACTTTTGCAAAAATGTAAGGTAATTCTGTTCTGTAAGATGGGGCTTGCTCCAGGGTTTCCTATTTTCTCTAGAATAAATGTTGTAAAAAATGACTGCAAGTCTCACATGTTATGTCACTTTGGAGATATTCACAGTAAATATCCTAATCGAATATTTATAAAAGAGGGAAGAAAACTTAGCTATTCTAAATTTTAATACTGTAGGTGAAAGTAATTTTCTTTTATTATTTCTGATTTGATTATAATTCATCCTTTTGTTATGCAAGCCAGGGTATCAGCAAATTCAATATTATGAAAAATTTATAAAACTTACTGACTCAAAATCATATCCCTCCCAGGTCTTTTGTGACTCATTGAAGAGTCTGTCAATCTGTTCATCTTCTATCAGATGCATTGTTTCTTTATTCCATTAACCATTTACTGCTTATAGAATGAGGTAATCTCTGCTTAAAAACATAATCCACGACAAACTGACTAGAATTTTTTCTTATCTCTGACAAGTATGAGACATATACTTCAGATTAGAATGTCATCCATAAAATGATAGAATCACCTGAAACAGGAAATACATGGATTTCTACTGGGAGTTGTTCTTTTAACTTTTTAACTCTGAAAAAATATTTCAGCTAAATTTATGATTCATAATGTTCTTCTCTTTATGATCCTTTTCTGTTTTTCTGAACCTAAACTCAGAACTTTTATCAGAGACTTTTAGACAAGGGTGAGTTTCAGCAGACTCAAGATTCTTTCATGCTCTGGTTCTTTCTTTGCTTCACTTACCGATAACTTTGACTGTGATATCAGCCTTATCTTCTCCAACTGGATTCTTAAGTATAACTCTGTAAACTCCCTCATCCTCTTTTTCTGCCCCTTCAATGATGAAGACACAATGGTCTTCATGCATCTCCACACGGACTCTGCCTTCAGATTCAAACAGGAGCTGTGGGCAGTGAAAGTGACAGATAAAATCATTGCAAATTGTGCCAGGGACAGCCTGATGAGGCAGTTCATAAGCTGGTGAAAAACTACAAACCATTGAAGATTACAGTAATTATTGAAAAGCTGTAAAATTTTTCAAGTTCTGTTTGTATGTAGAAGAATGGAAAGAAGTAGAAGTATGTAGAGGGCAAAATATAGACTGGTTGGCTATAAATAAATAACAGTTGGGAAAATTGGTTCTGAAATTCTACAGGTTGTTGAGATTCACCACTAGTTACACAAACCCAGTTTTGTTTCAAAGAATTTACAAAGTACTTCCAGAAATTCCTACTTGGGACAGCTGCTAGCATCACTGTGAAGAGTTTCATGGATAACAGTTGGTTACTGTATAAATTAAAATAAGATTCTTGTAACTGTTAATGGCATCAGTGTGATCAGCCACACAATAATGTCATATGGGGAAACTTTCTACTTTTTGCTAAAATCTAAACAAAATGACCACAATTCAGTTGTACATATGTAATACATTCCTTTCTTCCTTATGTGCCTATGTATCTTTAGATTTAGAACAGGAAGCATCAGAAAGAATGCATGTCCAAATAGTGATTAGTGCAGCAGGATCCTAACCCTGAGAATGGTTTATTGCTGTATGATAAATGTAAAATATTTTTTACACTATCCAAAGAGAAGTAATTTATGTGAAAAATGAGAGTCACTGCAAAATGAGCCCTTTTTCACTGCCTTATAGCCGCACTCTTTTGACCCATTGTCATCTTTTTGTGTGTCCTGTAAGATTTTGTCCTACTTATTATTGAAGGTTAAGAAATTATTGAAGGTTACCGAGGGGAAAAAACCCCTCCACAAATAAATTTAAAAGAGTTTTCAAATAACTGCTTTGATTCCTTGTAACACAGTCACCATGTGATGGTGATTAGAAATATTTTCTCAATCAGCTTCTTACTCTAAAATTGTTCATCAGATCTCTTGGGCCCAGCAGGTGTCTGGGAATTACCACTGTGAGGCGGGATAGTGAGCCTGATGTGCTGTTTGAGTCACCATTTTTAATATCTACTGATATAAATTTTCTTTCCTTTTGTGTATGATCTTTTATCTGGAAAACACTAAGATCTCTTGTGTGATTGCATAAATAATAAAGAACTTACCTTATTGTCAGTATTTAAATCACTGCTGCTTTCTGAGGGAGTCACGGAATCATCATTGTTTCGAACTAGGTCGTTTCTCTAGATAAGCAAAGAAACCACAGAAAGTCAGCTAAGGCTGAGCAGAGCAGTAAAGCTGTTTCTGCAAGACAGAGAAGAGTTTGTTAGGGAGTTGAATATGGAGGTGTGAGAAAAGCACAGTGAGGCAAGCAAGCAGATCTGTGAAGGAAATCTACCAACACCAAAAGTAAAAAGCAGAAATGGGGAAAAAAAGGTATCAGAATGTGATGAATTAAGGGAAGGATAAGTCAGCAGGCTCAGATTTGCAGCTTAGCAAAGGAAGAAGTGTGGCATTCCTGCAGTATTGTTGTAACTGGTTGTGAACCTCTCTGTGTCCCCTGGTACTAGTTACTCTATTTGTATAAGTACAAAAATAAGGATTACTTCTCTCTGTAACAATGGGATAGTAAATTGATGTAAATATTTTAACACACAGAAATACAGTCAGGTATGAAACATTCCTTGAACAACATCTTTGGAGCCTGTGCTACTCTTATTTTAGAATTTCATTAGTAAGTATATTTTACATGACCTTCAATCAAGACTGGCTGCTTTTACTCATATGTTGAGACCTCACACCTCTGAAGTAACATTGTATAGTGGTTGTCTGATACCCAATCATCATTTTATCAGATAAACTTCCGTATAGAAGAGTCAATTTCTTGGCTTTTTAAAAATTTTTTTCCATATTAATTCTACATTGCAATAAAAAAGTTCTGAGTGCTATTAAATATGCTAACCTGAACAGGAAATTGTCAAAATCATGATGAAATAGGAGATTGGGGGAATTAACATAATTGGCAATATAACTTTTTCTGTATCTACACATACGGAATGTAATGATGCTGTAGAATGTTATGCAAAATATTTCTATTTTGTGCTAGTTATAGCTCAAGAGCCCACAGATGGTGAGGGGTGGGGATATTTTGAGATACCCAGATAGGAAGCTCACTTAACATTTTAAGTCTAGCTTCTAAATTCTTTCTCTGATGTTTTGTAATTGCTTTGATAAAGTAAATAGCAAGGTTCCTCTATTTTTATTATACCAAATTCAGTTCTATGCCACTAGTCTGATGACATTTTCTTCACAAATTGTAGAATCCTTGATAAAGATTAAAAAAAGAAGATGCCACCTCCAGAAAATATTTGTTCTATCAGGTGAAGGTGATGACTCATAATTTATTTATTTTTCTCTGAGGTAGGAAAAGAATAAATATGTGTGGTTGTCCTTCTATCTGCATGTACGTATGTCTGCTCATATATAGTCATCCCCTTCTTTTGGACTAAAAAATCAGGGAATAGTTCATAAAAAGGAACAGTTCAGGATGAATCACAAACCCAGCTATTTCCCAAGGAGCTGCAGTGCAAGTATTTTAGCTTTTTTCTTGAGGTTTAAAAACATAAAATTAAAAGGAAGATGGAATTACTTGTAAATAACTGTAAACCAAAGCAATATTTGAGAATGAAAAATAAATTTGGTTTTGTGACTTGACTCAGACACTGTGTCAGGTTGCACATTACCTTGTTTACTTTCTGCCAGATGACAGTGGGTGTTGGATCTCCTGATACAGGAACATCCAATCTCAGTTTGTTCCCAGCCACCACGACAATAGTGTCAGGGGATTGGCCCAGACAGTCAAGGTGGATTTTAGGGGGTTCTATAGTAAAGGTAGAGAAAAGAAGTAACTTTAACTATATTTTGAGTAATCTGAATGGAAAACCAAAGAATCTTCAGGCATTAAATTAAAAATGAAAAAAAAAATAAAATACACTGCTTACTCTACTATTGAAAACATTCTTACTTGTGTATAATGACTGCTGTTCTTACCTTCTCTTGGTACAAAATCTATCTTGACCTCTGGGGGTGGGGGGGGGAAGAAAAGAGGAGACAAGGAAGAAGAAATACATCAGAAAATAGACTTTACATAGCGTCCACACCACAAAGTAATTTTAAAACTGATTGAAACTTCATAAGGCATATTAATCAGCAGATTTATGCAATAAATTAAGAAACAAGCTCTGTAAAACAATGTGATAATGGTAATGCAAAATAACAGGGAAAAGCAATGTGCCTTAATTGAAGTATCAGAAAAGAGATTGGCATTCTCTTTCCTGGTATGATCATGATCAATGTCATCATTTTATCCCCATGGGATTCCTATTACACGTTCGAAGATAACTTACCCAAAAACTGAAGCTTGGCAGAAAGGTTGTAAGCAAATCCTTGTGGAATGAAGGAATAATCAGCCTCGTCCTCTGGTGTTACATCCTCAATAGTTAGCTTATGGATTCTGGAAACATGAACAAATATATTCCATTCCCTTACCTTACCTCTCCCCAGGAGAACAGGGATTGAGAGACAAGGTGCAGGCTATAGGATACTAACAGAAATTATTATTTCTTCTTCCCTTGCCATGACACAAGTCAACAACCACCAGGGCTGCTCTGCTTTCGGTATTAAAGCCAATCCATGTCAGCACATTGTCTATGAATGGATATTTTGTCAAGGTACATCATTGGAAGAGAGGAAGCAGTTTCCTTGCTCTAGTTCAGTCCATTACAATGCTGACTGGTTTCATTTGACCCAATTGTGAAACAGTAACTGACTAAACAAATTAAAACGTGATTCACCATCCCTGTATTATTTTAAGTTCAAAACAGAATACAGAAAAGACTACCACGAAAGGCTTCACCTAGTATTTAATGCTGATTCTTCTCTGTCTCCATTAGTAGCTAGACTGCTAGGAAACTTGAGCACAGAAGTACACAACTGTATGTTAATGTATGTGTTAATATAGGCGCTAATTTTTCTGTAGGGTTTACTCACATGTGCTATCTGAACACTACTGTTAAAGTTATCAACCATGTGTTTTCTAGATTGTTTGAGTACCAAAACACCACATAATTCTAATGAGAACTAAGATTTACTGATATACTGCTGAAGTCATATATATAAAACGCACCATTTCAGAAAGACTGCACACATACCAAAACAAGTCTGCCACTAAATTTTGGTTGCATATGAAAAGGTTTTAAACTTTTTACCTTTTAGCTGAAGCCAGGACAGAGTCTTGCTTTATATTCTCATCCCCCAAGATAGCAATTCTTATGGATTGCCCTGCAATACCCAAGCCTGCACCTGCTTTCTGAAACAAGACTGACCTGCCGATATGGGAGATCTTTATCCTTTCATCTGGGATCACCTCCTTTCCATTTTTCAGCCAGATTCCTTTCACGTTTTCATCAGAAACTTCACACTTGAAGACTGCCTGGTCACGTGCCTTCACTGTCAGGTCTGCAATGCTCTGATAAACTTCCAGCTTTTTCTCTGTTATTGTGAGAATAGTCGAAACACACATCAAAAATCAGAATAGCTCTGTAAGTAGATGGTGTGGATTTACTGAGTAGAAAAGGCAAGGGCTGAGCAGGCTGTCTATGGAAGGAGAAAATATGAAGGGAAATACACAGCATGCAGGGCTTTAACAGGACAGATAGCTAAGCACCTGTTGTTATCAGAGTATCTGTTATATCCGGCACATAGGTCTGAGTTCTCCTTGAAGCCTTTATTATCAAACCCTATGCCCCTTATTGCATCTTCTTTTTCCCTGTCAGGAGGATTATGCCACCACTCTGCACTGGAGAAGGTTACCTTCAGCCTGTTCTCATTTTTCAGCTTCTCTGGTTCTGGGATATTCCCTGTGCCTACCTTGCACAATCAGTTCAGCGACTGATACCCCACCATTGGTCTTCACAGTGTAGTGTCCACTGTCCTCCTTGGTTGACTCATTAATAATGAGATACTGTTTTTTTCCATCTTTCTTGAATCGGTATTTAAATGTTTCTTCTCGTGTCAGTTCAACTCCATCCTTTTCCCTGAAATACCAAATAGTGTTGAGTAATTTTTGTTATGGTTGAAAGAGGAGAGTAAGGGTCAGATCAATACTAGGGATTGGAAGACACAAGGTGAATCCGATCTTTGTTGCATTTCAAGATAACAAAAAGGGTTTGTTGCACAAATGTTAGAGGAACCAGAAGGCCTCTATCTTGACCATTAATTTTTCCTAGTTACTTGACTTCTCATGCAAGAGAATTCACCTCAAGTAATTACTTGTTTTTTTTTCTATTTATATGCTATAGATAAATATGAAAATATGTTAAATGCTGTAGAAGATAAAGGGTTGAAAGCACACTTCACCAGCAGAGAATTTACTGTCTTAAAAATGGCCATAAAGTAAATGGGACTTAATGGGATATTACTTAAAAGTCTCGATTTTCCTGATGTGAAATATAACTGTTATAAATCCATGATTTGTAGGCATTAGCAAAAGGAGAAAATTTAGGATGGATTCAAATGAATGTATATTTTGGATTTTGTAGCTCTTTCGATTCAAGGATGCCACAGTGTACTTAAGACTTTACTAAATTAAGCTTCACCATCCAGCCCAGGAGGAAATTTAATTATTGTAATTTCCAGTCATCATGGAGGGAAATACTCAGGGAGGACTCACACTGTTTGATCAAGGTCATACAAAAATACATAAGGAGTTTTAAGGGTTTCCTGTTCCTAATCCTCAATAAGATAAACAGGCTACAGGAAAATATTTGTAATTTCTTCAATTTACTGATTTTGTAGCATTACATTTTTCATTATTACTTAAATATATTTCTATTATGTTACTTAAATACTGCTGCAGTTTGTACATGAAAAAAAAGGTTTTCTCTTTGATAATTAGTCATATGGAAAAACAAATAGAAAATATGTGGGATTTTAATAGAGTAAAAATATTCTCTCTACTTTTTTTGTCATTTCCCTTATTTGTGATTTATTTGTGACCGGTGACTCAGTGATTATTCAGCTAAACAAATGAGCTTACAGAATATCAAATTGAAATGCTACTTGGGACTCATTGATACTCAATACTCAAAATACTATATCTGTAATTTCTAAGTAGCTGTCTGCAAGAAAACATTTTACTTCGGTCAGAGTCTGCTAAAGTAAATCACAAGATCAAAATTTTAAGCAGAGACAAAGATCCTACAACTTGTGACATAGATGTTCCAGATGCAACTGCATTTCAGAATACCTACAGGTTACTGCCTCACAACTCTTTGTTACAGCAGAGCTCACTGGAACTTAGAATGGATTTAGTGGAGGACTGTCCTCCCTTCCAGGTCACAGAACAGTGGAGAGTAAGGGAGGAAACAGAGGATATCTTTAACAACTACTTGAAACACAGCGCTTAGTATTATTGTCAGGATAAGGTTTCCCTTTCTTTCCTCATCATTACTCTTCAGAAAAGAGTCTGAGACAACATGTAAGATGATCTCCTAAGACTGGTGCTGTGATTCATGCAAATTAGTTCTGGAACAAATGCTTCAGTGCAATACAGGAACCTTTGCTGAATTGCTGAGAATGGACTGAAATCCCAAAGTTCAGCATGCTGCTGTCACTAAATGCAAAGCCAAGCACATAAACTGCCTAGACTTTTGGAGCTGAACTTCTAAATTTATTTTTCTGTGTTCTATTTTGATATATGGCTCATGAAAAATATCTGAATGTTCTGTTCACCCATTGGTAAGAAAGACTTTTCTTTCTTGAAATCTTGACTAAATAATGAAAACAGTAGTTTTTTCATGATTAGTGTCTTAAATCCCTAGGAGGAGAACACTATCTTTAACTTGTGTTTGCTTTACTGACTATCGGATTGCTGATCCTGTGGATGAGCAGAGAGTTTGCAGAGTGGTATAGTGACAAATAGAGACTGAAAAGCTTACAAAAAAACTCCCAGCTATCATTTGGCTTAAAATAATACACTGCTGCTGTGAAAAGCAGAAAACTTCTTTAAAGTAATAATAAAGGCCTTCCTTTGGCAATTGGAATTACAAAATAGAAGAATCTGTTGACATTAAAGTGTAAGCAAAGCATTATATAGAATCACAGAAATGTTGGTTTACAGAACACCATAGGTCATTAGTCCAGTCTCACATCTGAATCAGTAATAGGCGGGTCAGTTGTGCTTTAGTCTTTCCAAGTCCTGAACATCTACAAGATCAAATATCAGTTTTTAACTTTACCACTCAATTAACTTTACCATCTCTTTGTCTGGAAATGCTTTCCTATTTCCTGTTTGTATTCTGAGGATTAATTGGTTAATGTCTTCTGGGATATTACTGTTGTAGGTACTAGGTGATAATTGGGACACACAACTTTATTGCTATAAATATACATTACCATGGTTTGCTTTGGTTTGGAGCTGATAAGATGGTACATCCAACATTCAGGGTTGGAAAAATTTGATCTCAACTATGTATTTTATTACAACTTTTTCTTCAAGTATTATCTTATTTCCAAGACCATCTGAAGTTTAGAAAAAGCCTGTTCCATAGTGCTTCAAGACTTCAATAGTATGGAAGCTTTCTTGGTGATGAAGAGAACATTCTTTTCTGATTGCTCTGAGGAGACCCACATAATGAATTCTCCACGTCCTGGTCTCTTATGGCCATGCCTCAAGCTTATTTCTGTCTCATGCAAGTCCTATAGTTGCCTTTGTTTGTATACTTATGGTTTTGTATCCTGGGTTTGAAGATTTAAGAACTATAACAGGTGCTCTGAGTTACTGCCTGTTATTTGGCTTAAACTGTTGAGCATTTCCCTAATGAGCCATAGAACTGGAACTCTTTCTCCACACTGTGTTTCAAGTTTTCCCAGGACACTTCTCCCTGCTCTCCAAAATGTTCCCTTTTGTTGCCAAAGAGCATTGCCAGAGTCTCACATAACAAAACCAGTAAAATACAGTGTGAATGTCTGACTGCTCAATTTTCCATTGCAATGATTTGATGAGTTTCTCTGACCACTTGCTGCATTTCAGACTGAGACAGCTGCTGGTTTGCCCTTGTCACGTCAAATGCCCATCCCACAGATAACAGCTCTGCTAGATGTATGGGAGTTGTTCAAAGGCACAGGATCAAAGTGTGGCAGCTGCACTGTGTTCTAAGAGGGACAGATCTGGTTGTCCCCATCTCTTGTGACCAGGCATCTGCAGGCAGTTCCTGAACAATAGAATGTGTGTCCCTGTGCTTGTGGCTTTAATAGTGTAATGCACACCCTGTACTAGCTCTTGGACTCCATTTAAATTCTCAGTTCCTTCCTTTGGGACAGCAGATCATTAGCTGGCACTTTCCAGGAATGTAATGGGCATGTGGGAATGCTTGATAACCATGTGCCTGAAGCTGTTAACAAGCACAAGGGAATTTCATCTGGTAGAGAAATGAAGTGAGAATAGTGTGCGTGAGACATGGCATATGAGCCCTGCTTGTCATGTCTGCCCAAGCAGCATGCACCTTCCAGCTTCTGCTCAGCTGGAATGCCCAAGGAAACAGGCTCCATAGTCCAAATGTTTGTCATCTTAATCCGTCTCGCTGTATAAGTGTAATGAGCAGCTTTGCAGGATTCCCACAGCAGATGTGATCCCTCTGTGTCTCAAGAGAAAATAACTTTTTACCTAAGAAAAAAACTTTAGAAATCCAAACACCTCACTGCAGTTGAGAAAACCAGAAGATTTCAAAAAGTACAGCAAACTCACCCCAATACAGATCTGATTAGTCTGGGCAATACTTAGACATTACTGTGTAAATACTGAGCGAGAAATTCTATATTATGCTACAGAATATTTATAAAATAGATAACACTATAAAATATCTACACTTAAACTGGGTTCTTGTGTCATATTTTTGCTTCTCAGTTCCTCCTCAATGCTTAACATATAGGAGAGGGGACAATCTTTTCATGAAAACAATCATGTAGGATACATTCTCCCTTTTAATTCCCCACCTCCTGTATGTTCCATGGAGGAAGATGGTTTCATCTTGGTTTGCTTTGCTTTGATTTTTTTCTTCTATTCCCTTACCATTTCACAGTAGCTCCTTCCTCAGACACTTCACACTCAAACTCCACTCTCTCTCCAACCATCACCATCTGGTCCTCCAGTGGGTGAGTAATCAGGATTGGAGGTTCTGGAAATAAAGAGAATTTTATTAAAACAGTATTCTGAAAGGGTGGAGAACAGAGGTAGATTTCACCACTCTCTACTCCACGGGAGGAATCCCTGTACAAATAAATGGTGATGATTTTTGTCTTAGAACTTAAAATTTACTGTGCCAGATCACCTTATCAGAATTTTCAAATGATATTTTTCATGAATTGGAATAAAAATATAGGATTAAATAGTTTTCATATATATTCTAAATTTCTAAACAGGAGGCATTACTTTTCTGTACTATTTGATCTGCTTGTAGAACTTGGGGCACATGTTTATCTTGAGTGGAATAAATTTTTTAAAATAAGTTTCTAGCCCCATTGTTGAGATGTAAATAACTTTACAAATCAGAATTTATGATAATATCACTGTGCTGCTTTCCTGGTTGCTGTTAGGCAAAATTTTCCTCAATTTGACAGTAAGAGAAGTACCTACTTCGATAGATCTCAGAATTTGTTAATGTGTTTAAGAATTTCCTTTCCTGTAAGATAAATCTGAGAGTAGAGAAGATGACAGTAATTCAATGCTAAATGTTAGGGGACATCTCTTTCCTTTTGCTGCCATTGCTCACCTTTTACGAATAATTCTGTGAAGCTCTTCTCATCCCCTACCACACATTCATATGCTGCATCATCAGCCAGAGAACAGTGGTTTATGGTCAGTATTCTCTTATTCCCAACAGCCTCAAAAATGTATCTGAAAAGAGAATCTAAATGTAATTATCAGTGAAAAACCCTTCTGGACTCAGCCACTGTCTTCTCCTACCTGGAGAGAAAAAGATTCCTTTTTCTCTGATGCTATCAGTGGCAAGATTTGTTTGGACACATGCCCAGTAGGCCTGTTCTGGTGCGATGAACAGCTAGTGTTTGAAAAACTAGCATAGGGAATTATGGGGAATCTTCCCCCAGGTGTGAGATGTGCAAACTCCTGTGAAAGGTGTTGGATGCTGTTCTAAGATCTAGCATGACTAACCATTAAAAATGGCTTCAGCACAAAATAACTGGAAATTGGTTTTACAAACAAGTTATGCTGAAATACATCCCAGATCAGGAGAAAGTACAGTTGAACCCTGTACAGACACATAAAGAGCAGAATATAATCTCAGGACTTACTTGCTAAATTGGTAGATGGAAGCATCCAGTCCCACATGTAGATATACAGAGAGGAGGGAAGAAAAAAGAAAAAGTTATGACTACAGCAAACTGACCCTGAGCCATTGCACTACGTAGATTCTTTCTCAGCTCCTTTTTCTCACTATTTATTGCTCTCTTTCTGAGAAAAGCTAAATTTTTCACTTTGTCCAAGCTGTAGCTCATTCCTGTTTGTATTTCTCATATCTCTAGTTTACCTGCCGCTCACTTGGATCTCCTGTCCGTTCTTCAGCCATTTCACATCAGCATCTGGATTGGCAACTTCAACCATTAATTTAATCTTTTGCCCCTTGTCTACTTGGTAAGCTGGATCCAGTTTCTTGAGGAATGCTATGATGAAGAATGATTAAAAGAAATATTTATAATTTTTATACTTGGGTTGTTGGGTTTTTTTTCAGTCTTGGTCATGAAACAACTTTTTATTTGCTTTCATGTTGTTTACCATCGTCTTAAACCTTTCCCACTTTCTGCGTCCCTGTTTAGATTTTGACTATTTCTGTCTGTTCTTCATTCTGTGCCATTTTCTATTTTTCCTTAACATAGGATGACAAGCATGTGTTACCAACCAAAATAAGGAAATTAGAATATTCTAAATAAGATGTGACTATGTACTTCAACACACCCTAAATAGAGTTACATCTGCCCATGTAGGAAAATTGTACTTGGACTCCTCAGTACTGATGAATGGCTGTTTGCCTTCTCTGTTTCAGACTAATGAAAAATCAGTTACAGTTAGGCAATTAATACTTCACAGGACTAGAAAAGGCTCAAGAATTACAAATATATCATACCAATGAAAATTAAATTGTTTAAATATATCATTGCTGCCTGACATACTGACTAACTAGTGTGGAGGGCAAGCAGGGCATGTTGTTTTATGTTCAGAATTTCAGAGCAAGGTATCTCAGAGTATTGGGCATAGCTGCAATCTTTGGTAATCAGTATTTCGTATGTGCAGGCTAGGTAATAGCTGGAACAGGAAATCACTATTTCTCATGGTCTTGTATCTCGCTGCTGTGCAGAAGATATGAACACTGTATTTGGAAGAAATGCATCTCACCAACCTGTGCTTTTTTTCTCTTCCTTCTTTATGCGTTTGAGGCGTTTCAGCATCCCACGCAAATCTGTGATACCATATTGGAAAGCAATTTTCTCATATTCTGTAGGAGGAGCTTTCCTCAGGATATCCCAGACATCAACATCAGATTGTGATTCAGATTTTCCTTCACCTCTGCAGAAATGGATTAGAGTCTCTGCGTGCTACTATTAAGAGTATTTAAAGAAAGCTACACATTGCCTTGATGAGGCTATTTCTTAAAAAAATAATTAACAGTCTAACTTTTTACTATATCATTATGTAAAATAATGAAATAAAACTGGTCACTAGTTTTAATTTTATTTATAAATATAATGATTAAAACTGAATTCTGTCCTGAAGGGTTTATTTCTAACAACGTAAACTAATACATTTTAATGACGGATAGCTTTAATGATGGATAATGGAAACATAAGAAAACTTATTTTCTTCTCAATGCACAAAACATGGAACATGGCAAAGCAAGGAACTGAATTCATATGCTGGCAACAACCTTAGAAAAAAGGCGCTTGGCTTATGTAAATAAAAGACATATCCTTTTCTACTTATGACATTTTTTATCTTCTCTAAAAAGAATCACAGATTATTAAGACTTTTATCATCTGTTGTGAAGAAAATTGCTGTCTGTAGTAATCTATAAAACATAAAGACACTGGTGAGTAGTGGCAAGCAAGACAGAATTTACAATGAACTACTTATTTTATATTTTATCCAAAAAGTAGTCATTATAAAAAAAATAATGTTTGGTTTAGTAAAACTAAGGGTAAATTTGGCTGTCTGGCTTTGGAAGAGTGTTCTTTTTTATCTGTCATCATATTTTTTGTTTGAATGATGATAAACAGAGAAAGAAATTGGCATAATCTTACCGGTTTGAAGGGCGGAGGAAGCTGCTGTACTCCAGAAAGAGGCAGAGAATCATTTGGAAAAAGGGGCAGCATCCCAATGGGCAAGAAAAAGGCCATCATGGGTTAGTACAAAAGAGCTATGAATCTCATCTTCACCCACAGCAGAACATGCCTGTGCTTCAGTAGCAGGGAGATGAAGGAATTCATGCAAATGCTCTGAAATGGGCTTAAGGGAAATCCATATTGAAATCAAACTCACTCCCGCACTTTGTACGTACAGTTCCACTGTGGGATTTATATAAGTGCCGAAGCACTTCTGTTTATTCCTACTTATGGCTGACCACCTTCCAGGAAAACTTCCTGGTGCAGTGAACAGCTAGTGTTTGAAAAACTATAGCTGTTCCTACTACCCTGGCATCGTGGTATTTTTGCCTGTCATAGTTTGCATTTTGGTAAATAGAGAAATAATGGAAGAGGTAACATTTTACTTAAAAAATCTTAGGAGAAAGAACTTTCTGGGGCTGTTGTTTCTGATTATCCAGTGCAGCAGAACACACCCTTATAATGAAGTCATGTTCAGTGGTAAACCCCAACAAGAAGACAAGTTATGTAAGACAGGTGATGCAGAGAAAAGTGGAATGTTATTGGGTGTATTTCCATGTTTTGCAGGAAAATAACAGTCCAGTTAGTCTGTGAGGTATATTACAGTACTACTGCAATCAGTCCAGACAGCAGATACAACCAAACATTTCTGGTACTCCTTTTATTGCAAAAAAAAAAAAAAAAAAAAGAGCTTGCTTATAATGGGGGCACTCTGTTTATTAATGTGCTGCAGTCCAAGCTTGGAATCTCTAGCACCTTGTATCTCTTGAACAGAAAGGAAGCAAGAGAAGAGAATTTCAGCTCATTGAGATTGAGCTGAAATATGGCATGCAATATCTCATATCTTCCAAGTGGTTTAGCACTCGCTAAGCCCAAAACCCTCACTAGCACTCACTGAATTGACAGGAGGAGCTGAAGCTTGGAGTGCCTATGATAAGAGCAGCATACTGGGTATTTGCTTTGCCATAACACTGCATCAAAATCACCCATCACAATCACAGGGTTCCTCTTCTATATACCTATTGTTTGAGGATGCTACAAATAGTTTTTAGTTTTGCTTAGCAGGAGACAGGAAAACTGAACTGATTTGTCACAAAGATCAAGATTTTCTTAACATAGGTGGTTCTTGGGCTTGTTGCCCTGATTATATCAGGGAGTGACTTTCAAATATTCCTAAATACATGTAAATAATAAAAAAAAGTACAAAATACTAAGTAGTACATAAAATTAAGGGCATATAATATTTCTAAGATGTGTTTAATTCTTTGTACTAGTACAGTTCAACTTCTGTGGAGAAACTGTAACTTAAAAAAATATAAAATACTAGGAAATAAGAAAGACTTAAGAGATTCAAATATTATCATCTTCCTTCAGACTTTATATAAATATCTGTAGTTTCTCTATCTGCTTACTTATAGGCTTTTCTGTATATACAAACTCTATATCTGAAAATTTACAGGTACTGCTATTCATGGAGATTTCAAAAATGTTTTGTGTGAGTTAAGTACATCATGAGACAAATCCTCCAGTTTCAAAGGAGTTCCAAAGGAGTCTAACATCTCTCACTATTGAGAAGACTTCTCTAGTTTTTGCTTTAGCTTTTCTATTACTCAGTGTCATTCCATTGTTTTATCTTGCAGTACTGTTATGGTGTATGCAATATAAGAAGTTTGAACATAAGAAAGAATATAGTCCCTTCCTTAGAAATATTAATTTTTCTTTTAATTAAAAGAAAAGGCTTTTGAGTTTCATGCAAAATGTGACTAAAAGCTAGAAGTTGTAATTTCTGTTTAACTGAGTTCTGAAAATGATAAGAAAATAATATGTTTGCCTTTGAGCAAAGTTTTCCCCATCCCAGAACTCCTTTTCACTATTTTGCATTTGTTAAAACATTCTCTTTGATCCCAGAAAGACACCAAGGTTGCACAGAGAGGCTGTACTCCTCCACTACCAACAGGAACTAAGCAGTATATAAAAAGTAATAGAGCACTCAGACTCATGAGGTTTCTCCCACTCCTCTGTTCTTTTCCCTGATGCTGGGGATCCTTATTCACAGAGATCACCTCATAGGTTAGCTATGCACTTGGGGGCATCATGATGCAGCTCAGTGAACCTGCTGGAAATGGAATATGCAGCTGATATGTTTTAAACATATGTGGAGGGGTTAAAAATAGTTTTGTACATCCCAGAAATGGTTCCTTCCTATCCAGTTACTGTCAACTGATTGGACCCTGTCAGCTGTCACCTCCTTCAAGGTCTCTGCTCACTATCCCATTTAATAGTCCTGTGACAGCTGTTCCCTTCCTCTTCCCAATGACCTCTCCTTGGCCCATGGCATCTGTATGTCAACACCAGTTAATTAAATTACAGTGATAGGAGATACAGTGTTAAATGAAGCTCTTTATTATAGTGAAGATATTCATTATAGAATGATCATTACCTGTGGATCAAGGGACGCTTGTAAAATGGTATAATAAAGCAGAAATGGTAAAAGAATAATTCTTGATTCTGTTTGAATCTCTGCATAGCTCTTGAGAGTTCCCCAGCATGAAATCTCTTTTCCTGTTCTATTTTAATGAAGAATTATTTCATTCCGTTATGAGATTTTATGCCTATCTGTTCTCATTAATATAAGTGGTCTGCATAGTGAGATGTGTGAAGCCTGAAGAGTCCACAAATTACTTCTGAAATGCCTGTGAAAAACAACTAGGAGCAGTGAATTTATGTTCTTAAAATCACTAGGCAGAGATTTGTAAGTCAAGAGATGGCAGAAACACTGGTAAAATGCAGTGAAATTTATAAGCTTCTTTTAGTAAGTTACATTTCTAGCCTAAAAATAACATTTCTGTAAATACTGAAGATTTTTAATGCTTTTTTTGAGTTTGATCATTGCTCAAAACTAAATATGAGAGCAAAAGGGAAAGGCACAGGGAGAGGGGCTCATAGTACTCAGCACCTCATTCCAGCTGGAGACACTGTATGAAATTATGCAAATATTTTCATGCTCATTTTCGTTTATTTAAAATTTTATAAAGATGATAAGCAATTGCTTTATGCCTTACATCTATGGAAACTAGAGTCTGTTTACAACAATTTGGGTTCATGTTGAAACAAGAAACTTAGATATCAATATCACCTATAGAAAGTTTGGTAGGTGTCTTTTCTGTCTCATCTTCCTGTCCCCCTCAAGTGTTCTGCTTTTGGTGTTACTGCAAAGCCAGGATTCACCTGACATATATTGATTCAGAAAGATGCCCTGCAGGGAGTGTAACACAGGGGTTTGGGCAGCATGTGGCCTTGTTTGCCCCACGGAAGTTTGAGTGAATTAACCTGAGAGTATTGTGGCTTTATTGCTTTCTGTAGAAAACTGCTTCATATGTCTCATGATCCACTCTTTTTATAAATAGCGATACCACTACCTGAGCAGAGACTGAACACAGATTCACAGCAACACTCATCCAAGTGGTTGATTGTGAAAACTTAAACTAAGGTTAGCTTTAGATTTGTAAACATGATTCTAAGTGATAAGTTTTATAGTAGTTTCAGGTGCTGGAAAGACAGAGTGAGTGGCCAGGGTTAGTGAACAGAAAAAAGAAAGCAAAACTTCGTCACCCATTTGATAGGCAATAATATTATGCAAATGATTTTTCTGATTCTAAATACTATGCCAACAGAAATAAAAAAGCAACTGGTTATTGAGAAAATATGGAAATTCAAGGAAATATGGTTATGTGAAAGAAAGTCATGGTAAAAGCCAAAGGATATTCAGAGAAATACATTGATTTTATCAAATTATCTTAATTTTAACCTTAAAACTGTTGCAAAGAATTTCTGTCTCAGAAATTAGCAGTCAATAATTTTCTTTCACACTATGCAGTTTTTGTCATGTTCTACATGTACAGAAGACAACGATGCATGCATTATTTCAAACCAATGATTCTTATATTCAGTCTGACCCATGCATTTATAATACAATTAAATAGAAAGCTTACTCTCTGTTTGAAACAGTGGAATCCAAAACATTCAGATTAAGAGTTGGGTAAAAAGAGAAGAGCATAAGTAAACAGGTTATGAAAACAGATACATCAAGGAAAGATGAGAATTAGAGAAGAAATTACAGCAAAAAAAGTGAAAGTAAAAGTAACAGAAAGAAATAAGAATTACAACTGGAAGAGTAAAAAATATTTGTCATACTTATGCAACATAGAATATCTATATAACAGATAATATATTGTTGAACAATGTAATAGTAACATTTAGGTATCTAGTAAAAAATCTTGTCCTCCCAGCTCTCTGGTTCTTAATATGGCAGCATTATAAATAGGTATTTTAATTCCTCCCCTCACCCCCTTGAAAAGGTCTGATGGAAATATGTAATTACCTGAGTCCAGGCCTTTTCTATCTTGAGAAAGATTTTTTTTTTTTTTTCATTTTATTTTCTCCTGTATAAACCTAGCAGAAATGCAGCAAATGCTGTGTATTGCAGGAAGCAGCCATAATTACCTGTCGTGCTTTTTCCATTTAGAGCTGCTTTAGGAAAACAACAAGGATTCTGAGTTTATGAAACTTTAATTTATTCCAGTTCTAGTGTTCCAGAGTTGTTCAACAGAAGCCTTTTTTCTATAAGTAGATGGATTTTTACTCACCTCTTTTTCAGAAGGGAGCTGAAATTAAACTCTGCCCCGTCATCATGTCCCTCGGTACTGTATAGTAATAGAAAGCCAAAATTAGTTTCAGAAGGAAATGGGAATAGCTTGTGAGACTATAACATTATATAGATGACATATTTTTTTAGGGCAGTAGTAGATGGGTTTATAATGAATTAGAATGTGCATTGGCACGGAAGGCAACTTAAGTAGGCTCTGTGTTCATATTTATTTGCATATAGGTTTAAAAAAATATATGTAATGAGATTGTATTTTTTCTGTGTTGATTGTGCACAAAGTTGTACAGGGTATTAATTTGGTCATCATATTGATTTGGAATGTATTCATTATCAGAGAGATGTTGCAGAAGCTTCCCTCTCCTCTATCTTTCAGGAGTGTGAATATTGTTTACAGTTGTGGCAGTATTTAATCAAGCTTTTTTGGAATACCTCACAATCTAAAATCCTGTTTTTACCCCTAGTATTATCCCAGCTGTAATTGTTTCTTGAGACTCTTTATGATACCAGAATTCATTACACTGAAAAAGAAGTGTCACGTCATTGGTGCTGGGGAGAGTTGAAGGAGGAATTCTGTGATCTGGCTTCCAGCCTGAGATGAGATTCAATATGCACTTGTTCAACAAGCATCATGACAAGCAATGTTGTGATGAGTTGGTTTGCTTGTGAAAACAAGAAGCACCAGGCAGGAGTTTCTTGATGTGTAGTTCTGCCTGTTACATACGGTGAACTCAGATGGAATGCACAATGTTATTTTTGGTGTTCTGAATCCAGTGGGTTTTAGCTGTGCTTCTGAACATTTGTAATATTGACCCACTCTGAAAACAGCATAAAGTCACTACAATCACTTCTTTAGATTTAATTCCTAAGAAAAGGTCATCTTTGCATTCAGACAGGATTTAGAAAGCCCAAATGTATTTTTTTCATCTCAGCCAGTCTACTATCATCAATGGCCAGCCGCTCTTTAACATCTCTGTTGTCTTGAGTGCAAGCATCTGGTGATTCCATCTCCCAGCATTCATACTCTTCTAGAAGCAACCCCTTACATTTAATTATTGTTTTGTAAGCAGAATAATTTCTTTTTTTCCAGTTGTACTGGTGGTAGTTGTAGACCATAATGCTGCCTCTGTCAACACACAGTCCTAGTTGCTTCAGAAAAAATCAATCTGTCTATAAAATGTAAATCACAGTGTTGGGAAAACTCAGTATTGCAGCAACAAGAATTGTTAGAAGTAAGAAAACAGCCCCAACAGAGAAATTATGGGCATTTTAACAGTACTGTTAAAAAAAATTAAAAAGAAACAAGTGCCAAGCTTCTTGTGCTGCTGGACAATAGCAATTGTTAAATAACAATTTAGAGTCTGTGTAAGTTGAAATATGCTGTAAGAAGAGATCTTTTCTTTAAGAAAATACTGTTTTTACATCTTTGATTACTTTCAGAATGGTACAGTACTGAAAAGAATAATTTCCTGGGTATAAGGCTCAAACAGAGAAGTGTGGTTTTGGCCCTAATTTCACAAGAATTTGCATGTTTGCAGGCATAAAATATACATCAAAATCACTATTATAATCCCAAATTTGGAAAGGATTTCCTGCGATCAAAGATTCAGTAAATCAGGTCTACAGCTGGGGAATAAGTCTTCACCCTATTGCTTCACATGTGGTAGTTAAACTTTCAGGAAAGACCAGCAATCAAGGTTTAGATTTTTTGAAGAATAAGACTCTAACAATTGCTATAACATGCATGTAGTTAGGTCTAATCTCAGACCTCCTATTTTTGCTATAGAAGAAGCCATTAGGAGCAAAAGGTATGGAGTGGAAATTTTAATGATAATATGATAAGGTGCCAGGAAACAACAGATTTTCATTTGTGTTGGTATACTTCTGTGAGCAACAGCAATTTTAGTCAAAATGTGCTCAGTAGAGAGGAAAACATGTAAAAAACAGAGAGGGCAGACATGCATATAATTTATAGTTACTTTTTTCTCCTGACAAGGGTGAGAAGATGACACTTGCCAAGCACATGCATTTTTTGTTGATGAATCTGCCTCTCACTGAACTACTAAGCTACTCTTTATCTGTTTTTATCTATCCTTTTATATTCTTATGTTTTATCTTTCAATTTTTCTTTATTTGTCTTACATTACTCCATATATATCAATCTCATATAGATACTACACATTATAAATAGTGATTTATTTGGAATTTAAGCTTAATTCTGTGGGCTTGTTTTTTCTTTTCCTAAGCAGAGAGAGACAGTTCATTGTAAGACTTAAATTTGTCTGCTGACACAGTTCATGACTACCTGAGAAAGGCTGAAGTCATCCGTCTCCCCCCTCCTGCTAGGCTCCTGAGTGAGGGTATCAAAGACAAAGCTTCAGACTTAAACAGTTCAGTTCAAAATCTGGCTTCATTTTTGCAGGAGAAGCTGACAATCTGAACTGCCTGAAGCTGCTCACACTGCACTCCCTTCAAACTGATTCTGAATTTTTTTAATTGTGCTAGCAAGAAGAGAAGCTCTTGAAGCCTCCTTTCACTGCAGTGAAATAACACTATGCAGTTATTCACTGAGTGTCCACTATTTTACAGTGAGGCTGGTCAGCTACCTACAGATGGGCTTGACCGTAGACAAATTCTGCTAGCCCTTGTTTAATTCTTTGTGATAAAAGTTAGAAAAATTCTCATATAAAGATGGGACTTATCGAGAAATACTCAAAGAGTTGCCACAGGTGATTTGTGCCCTATAGAGAAATAGATGTCAGAATATTCTTGGTCTAGTAACTTTTCAAAAATACATATAAAACTAAAATAGAAACTTACCTATTATTAATGAAGGAAATAAAAGAACATATATTAATGTCTAAAATTTTAAAAAATCCAACTATGTTTGTGAACCTTAATAATAGAAGGGAACATTATTCCACTAAGAGAGAATCAGTCTAGAAAATATTAAAGAGAGGGGAAGACTGGCCTTTTCAACACCAATAGTTAATATTTAAGACTATGTACACCTGAGTTTTCACACAGACACTCACAATGTCATTGTCTTCATTCAACTAAGATAGGAATAGAACATCAAAACAGATACAATCAAAATGCTTGCGGGAATTTTATCAGTGCTATGCTGCTTATAGAACTCACAACTAACTCTGGTCTCCTTGTTTAGCAAATGTTTGTGCTAAGGTACGTGTAATTCTTCAAGCCAGACAAAACCAAGACCAACATCACACAATATCTTCTCCATCTCTGTTGGTCTGGAGTACTCTTTACAGACTTGGAAAAAAGGTGCTGAAGTTCTTGTTACAATTATACACATTATTGATTGCCTGATTGAAGGGAAGCATGATTATTACACTAGTACAAAGTCTAAACTCTCTTAGGTGATTTCCAGGAGTTGTATAGTATTTTAATAGGAGAAATATTTTCTACTATTAGTAGACATCTGTATTTTCGTGTTTGTTTGTACAACAGCTTTGCTTTTAGCTAAGCAATTACTGGGAAAGTAATGAATCCCACATGGATGTGTGACCTGATCTAGGCAGGTTTCTGCTGTGCATACTCACGTGCGGCGAAAGGCAGCTCGAATATCCAAGTCTCCACTTACAGGTGCTTCTGATGTGACAAAAGGTAATGAAGAAAAATGGGAGAGCAAGTCAACAAAATGCAAAAATACACTGCTATTTGTAAAGTTTTCCTTTGCAGACATTTTTAGAAATAAATTCTTATATTTTAGATTGGTATTAATTGCATATTGAAAGATTAACACATCATCTTTAAACATGTAGCCTTCACTAATTAGCTTTCAACATGCAGTAGGTACTTATTTCTGTCTCATGTTTCATAACAACCTGGAGCCTGAGGGACTCTCTTATCGCTTGCATGCCAATTCTCCAGCTGCAAAATTTTAATTTCAATTGTGTCTTCACAGAGTATTTAAACCCTAATGAGAATATGACTGGACATCAACTGAATAATATTATTAATAATAAATTATAATCCATCCTCTGTCAGCAGCGGTAAATTCCTGGAACTATAGAGAGAGGTACAGAAACTTAATACAGGATGTTGTATAAAGAGAATTTTATTACACTATTGGTGTGCTGCTGCTGCGAGAAAAACTGTTCTCAGTTGCTGCTCCTAAGTCTTATGAATCCTAGCTAGTAAAACTGCAAAAATTAACACTGCTGAATCAAGTAACTTAAACTTTTGTCTTTACATTAGATTCACAGATATCTGGGCACAAGTTCATCTTGCAGCCCCTTCAACAGAATTGCTGGAACAGGAAATGGTTCAAAAATTCAGCTCTTTCAGGCAGTCCATGTTAAAATGTACTTCCTTATCAATTTTCATAAACTTTTCAGTATAGCACTTGTGAGGGTGGCACCATGCATTAGGCAAAATGAGTCATTGGCTCTTAAAGCAATTTTATCTCACAAGGTGCTTCAGTATGAGATGAATTTATTTCTGTAGGAAGGAAAAAGGAATTGACAGTAGTGTCACATGTCTAAATCTTTTTTTTTTTTTTTTTCAAATATCCATTTTTAGTACTGAACTTTTGCCAAAATAAGAATGAACTTACCTTCTATTCTAGTGGAATTGAATATCATGAAAGAATGAATCTGAAACCAGAATAAAGCCATAGAAAAGGTGGAGTTTTGCATCTTTGTGTGTGCTTTCTTTAAGAGCATCACAATTCTGACTGGAGTGACAACCAAATGGTACTTCAAATGATCTCAATCCCATTCTCCTCTGTGGGCCTCTTTAGGTGTACCTCTAGATCTTCAGGGCTATACTTCAGGTCTGTGCTTGTCTAGTAACCATTATGTACCAGAAAGAATTGTTGGTGGACAGGAAAAATAATACAGGGACCGGAACATTTAAAAAAAAAAAAAGAAAAAAAAAAAAAAAAGGGTGGAATTCACTTTACCATTGACTGTCAGATTGAAATTAGAGCTATCAAACTTGTCCTTGGTAGACACCTCACATCTGTACCCTCCTGCAAAAGTCATGTTTGCTTCTATGATTTCCATTTCAAAGGTGTACACCTAGAACAGACACCAATGATGCAATAATTAAATTAGAAAATGAAATGGCAAAACACAGAGAGAGGGGGATATATGGAGAAAAAGTAGACATGAGATGAAATATGTCTTTGTGTCCTTTTAGAACTAAGAACTTCCCCAGTGTCCAACTTATTACTGTAACAAAAAATTACTTATAATCCCCAAGTCAGTAGAAACTGAAGAGTGCTGAAGAGTGCTGTCAGTACAGTTATTCCTGAGGATACAATGCTATATTAGCAAACTATTGTGGGACATACACTAATGAACATACACTAATTGCGTGTGCATTGGACACAGGAATAAAGCTTTCACTAAGCAGTTTTAGCCCCTCCCCAGAACACATGTAGAACATGTCAAAATTCAGCGGAAGGAGTGGCTAATGTGAGTGAGTCTGTCCAGTTCCATCCAGGAGAGGGTAGTAGTGGTTCATATACCACAGAGGATGCAAAGTCGTGGTACAGACTTCTGTTCCTGCTCAGGTACCTTTGGTCTAATTTGTAGTAAACAACGGGCCTTACTCAGCTACTTAAAGCAGTCTAGACAATCCAAGAGAGCAATAAATTCCAGCACTAACAGCAGAAAAATTGCTCTATTAAGAACAAGATAGACTTTGCTTAAATAGCTGTCTGATTTTTGTTTCCTCTTAAATGTACCAAGTTCCTTGAGAGGAATATGAAGAGAATACTGCAGTAGAAAGCACAATACTACTCCCCCAGTCCTCCAGATGTTTTCTCTTTCACCATAAAGTATGCAAGAATCTGTATGTAGAGCTTGTCTCTTGTCTGTGTGGCCGAAATACAGACTTTTATAGATAAATACAGCCTTGTGTGTTGCGTTGGGTACCTTAACATCAAAACATTCCTATTTTTGCTTACATTTTCCTTAGATTAAAGACTAACACCTAAAAGACTGAGAATCTTATTCTGCCAATTGTACCTTGGTATTTCGATCATAATTGTCATGTAGCTGGAGATGTTGCCCCACTTTGCTTCCCAGGTCCATCCACTTTCCTTTGAACCATTTCACTGATGGCTTCTTCAGCAGGCTCTCGCCTGCAGCTTTGGCAGTGAATGTGATGTTTCCACCTTGTAGGAGAAGTAAATTAAAGTAAGATTATGAATAATGTTTATCTGTTCTATCACTGCTGTCACCCTGTACTTGGAGAGCTAATAGTCAAGCAACAGGTACAGTTTGCAAACTTCACTTGACTAACATTTTGCACTCACCAACAGTAACTTCTCCGTCCTGTGGTCGTGCCACAAAGAGCCCAATGGGGTCCAGAGGTTCTTCTGGTTGTGTCTCAGCAGATGAAACTGAAATAAACATCATAATTACTATTTAGATTTTTTTTTGCATCAAACTCAGTAGCGAATTAATTAATTTTAAAATATCTCAGTAGATTTATATTGCCTCTGAGATTCCCTGTTCTTTATGATCTGCTTTCATCTACTGTCTCTCTCTCACTTACTCTAAGGAGTCCCTGTGTATGTGCTTCCCTTCTGCTAACAGATCTGATGACAATGTTAACTCTCTGTTACCTTCTGTGTTTTTGTTGCTTTCTGCTGGTGGAGCAGGTGACTCAGAGGCAGCTGGGGCTGGAACAGCTTCTGCAGGAGTGACTGTCTCACTCTTTTCTGGAAATGAATGTAAGCCAAGATTAGAGAAAGTCTCATATTTTGTCTCTCTTTCTGAAGAAATTTTGCAAAAGAATAGCCTTAATCTATGTTAGGAAATACAGAGAAATTAGCTATTGTTTTCTAGAGCTTAGAGGATGTGCTGGAAGAAGAATCCACTGAAGCTGGATGGTTAGGCTTTCTCTTTTGCTGAGCTCAGAAAGAGCTGATACCTATTTTTTGAAATTCTATAGTCTTGATATGCACAAACTTGTTGGCTGATGAATAATGCTATTATTTGTTGCAAGGGTCAGTAGTCTAAACAGTAAAGATAATGAAAAATGATGTAATTATTATCTTTGTAAACAGTTTGCTTAATCACGAGATTTTGTCTAATGATGCTGTTGGAATGTAATGCTACAAAGGCTATTGTTGTGTGCAGCTTGGAAAAAGCTCTAGACACTGCTAATAAACAATATGGATAAACTATTTTAAAAATCCATCTGTAATTTCTTTCCCTGGCCTATGGAAGTTTGTATTCTCTCAATTAAACCATGACCTCAGAGACAAATTCAGGCAAATGCATTTGGCACAATGGAGAAGACAGAATTGTCTGAAAATGGAGTAGGAGTGAGCAACTGGAGCAGATGGAGGGAGGTAGAATTTCTTGAAATAGATCAGTTGCAGAAAGATATTTTTTCCCCTGTAGGTAGTGAAGCCACTTTCAAATAATAATGCACAATCCAGCTACTCTGTAACATTACATTTTCTACTCCACTATGCTCCATAGCATTATTTGCAAGTTATCTGCCTATAGCAGGCTCCACATGGAACTAACCTGGAAGACAATGAGGAAAATATAATGAGTACAATGTAAGCCAGTTTGCTCTCAGGATGAGACAGTCAGCAGAACCATATTCCTGCATGCTCTGACAGCTGTCAAGTTGTCTAATACATACCAGGACTTCCCCTTACACATAATCTGTCATGCCCTGTTTTTGCATATGGAACAGGACATCTTGAATCATGTTAAACATTCCTCAGTTTCTCTTCAGCTGACCAGAAGGTCTCACAAGGTCTCATCACATTGCTAGAACAGTGATAGCAAGGAAAAGGAAGTGATATAAACAACCTGAGTTTGAGGCTTTTCACCAAGTTAAACAGCAAAAAGTCAAATACCAGCAGTTGTAAATGGATACAACTTTGGAGGGGAAAAAGGGATCTGGAAGGTCAAAGTGTTTAAAAACACTTTTAAGAGTGATTTCGTTTTTTCTGAGCATCTTCTGGTATTTTTTCATGAGAAAATTCCAGGGAATTTGACTTTTCAGATTTATTCCCAGGAAAAGACTGTGAAAGTTTTTGAACTTCCTATGTTACTGGTTTTAAATGCATACAAAGGTAGCAATGTTGGGAGATACACAAGTAATACAGAGGTTACTCTTCACTATTCAAGCCCCTCTTGAAATACACATTTTTGGTACCAGGAGATTTTGAGACAATTTTGGGGAATGTATGAGCTTCTGGAAACATTACAGTGTAACTTGTAAATATTTTGTCAATTGTTGCAATTTTGTATTTAAATTAGTTAATTTTAAGAAAATATCTGTCCTAAAATCAGGAATCCTAGTTTAGGTTAGGATTAGATTAACTTTAGAGGGTTAGATTAACTTTGCTTTGCTTTTCAGTAGTTAAGTGTAAAAGCTTGACAAAATTACATTAACCTTTCCCCTGTGATCTCCTCTCTGGCACCTGGAAAGAGGTGTCTTAGCCACAGGAAATTTATTCCTCAGCTTAATATGAATTAGTAGCTTCAAATAATTGGGCCAAACAGATGTATTGCTGACAGAGAAATTTTAAAATAGGCTCATTTCCTTGGGCTTTATCCATGAAGGTTACATGTGGGACTGGAAATACTGATGAAACCTGAATTCCTTAGGAAGTGCTTTACCTGGTTCCTTGACTTTGAGTTCAAATTTGACCTTGGAACTTCCAGCTATTACAGCATATGTCACATCATCTTCTTTTCCTACATTCTTGATTGTCAGTGAATGCTTGTTGCCTTCTGTCTTTATGACATATTTTTCACTTTCAGTAATTTCTGTGCCAGCTCGCTGCCATTTCACCTTGATGCCAGATTTTTCTGTCTCTGCTTCAAACACAGCTGTGTTTCCGGCTGTCACCTCTGTTGTCTTTGGCTTCTTGGTAAATGCAGAAACTAAAAAAAGAGAGAGGGCTCACTAAAATCTGTTTTGCAGTTGTGGCATATCTGGTGTAGTCAGCTGTTGTGGCTGCAGCAGCTGTCTCCTTTCTCTCCCATCTGCCCATGCAAGATATAATTTACAACACTTTCCACAGAGAAGTTGTGGAATCGTCTTTGAGTTTATCAAGGTCTGTGTCTCACTGAGATGTCATATCTCCTCTACATTGTCATGAAATAAAGTGGAATGGATAGCAATATTACCTCACTTTCTGTCTTCCTCTTTCTTTTCCCCCATATTGAGCACTGATTTTTCATAAGTGAATGTTTTGGTCTATGACAAGATGGCATGGTATATATTCTTACATATCTAGCTGTCTATGTTAATTTGTCATGCACTTTTATCTAGAATTATTCATTTTGTCCTAACAGCTGCTTAATATGGTTGTTACAGAGGATCAGTAACAGTTCTTCAGTAACACTGCAGTTTGTGCAGTAACCTGTGCCCTAACAAACCACAATGAATTAATAATTCATATTTATTCCTATTTTGACTGATCAAGGCTTTAGTGGAAAGGGTTTAACGTCCCTATGATGACACTTGTAATTTCATTCCAGCTAAAATGATATCAATTATTTGTAGTCAGAAGTTTACTTCAGCATTAAAAGTTGAAGTACTTGCCTGCATGACACTCTACAACAATTAGTGTTCTAATTACATACAGGGTAGATTAAAATATTTCTTCTATATGTCAAGAAACACGTAGGAAGCTTATAACGAGAATTAATGAAATTATTAATATATTGGGTGAACAAGCATAAACCAAATGATGTTTTAATTCATAAGCAATCAAAGTAGCACAGCAAATAGGAAACTGTAAACCAGCAATGTGTCATGATTTTGATCCACAAGTACCCTAATCTCTCTCAAGATTAGTTTTTAGTAAAGTGACTTATTTTACTAATTTCTTTAACCTGATTTATTTATATTTCTTCATCTTTATTTTGAATCAAGCTTTTCATTTTATGCTCATGTTTTCATCTTAACAAAATCTGTTATCATTTGGTAGTAGCCATGAGCTATGTTCATGTGTAAAAATACCAGCAATTAACATTCTGATTCATACACTGCATGGTTTTTTGTGCATCATTCTGTCATCTATTGACTCACCCATGGATAACTACATTTTTATAAAATACTAGTAATTTCATCACATCTAATTTTATCAGTCACCTCTGTGGCAAATTGTCTATGGCTCTCCTCCTTTGGCTGCCACAAGAACTCTTCCAAACAACACAACAACAGTTATAATTAGCTTTGAACTTTCAGTTATGCTTTATGAAAATGAAAGGAGCAAGGCATGAAAATGTTATGAAAGAAAAAGTTTACATTCATGTTCAGATAGGTTCTTTAGTTCATGTAAATGTTATATTATCAATAATACCATCTATTCTTTTTATAAAATATCTATTCCTGTAGCATGTCTTCAGATAATAATAAGCATAATTTAGTTGACCTTAGAGGAGTTACATCTGCAAAGATTTCATCTGATGGCCTTTGGTCTTTAGTCATAATATAATTCATGCTTCTTGCATTCATTTGCAAAGGATTCGAACCTTCTGAAGCATCAATTAAAATATGAACTACAAACACTTTTAGAATTTACTAAATATTGAATTTTGCTTTTATTCATTATATAAAACCAAAATTATATTTTTTCAATTGCTTTTTTCTTCCCCCTCCCCCCCAATTTTATATTTCAGATGAAAAGACAATTTTAGTTTTCAGTGAGCCTAGAAAAGCCTTGACTGACCTCCTGTTTTATTCTTCTGCATGCTTTCCTTCCCTGTTAGAAGTGTTGGAAATTTCCTCTGGGAGTGGAATGTTCCTGCATGCTTATAATTGATGTTTTTCTACTCTAGTGCAATAGTTCTTTAAAAACATAGAGCTTTGTAGAATATGGGACTGTGTACTGTAGTGTCCTACAGCATCCTGCCTGCTACCAGTTGCACACCTTTTGATACCGTATTACACTTCTGTGAATAACCCAGCAGGGTGTACTTCGATGCAGTGTATCCTGGATAATTGCAGGGGAGTTACTGTGCACAGCAGGCTGGACATGCAGGATTCAAAAGCCATGTAAAGGTGGCCAGGCTGCTGCACAGTGGGCAGGCAGGTCAGTCCTGGGACTCACTCCACTACTGACTAACTGGCTCCTTTCCCTACAATTCTACAGACTAAGCAGCAAAGAGGCATGTTTTTACTCTTTGAGGGCTATTATCATCACTCTTCTATTTAAGCACAAAAGAACCTATAAATATATTAACTACCTAACAGCAAAGTGATTTGTAAAGGTTCCAGCCTACAGTGTCAGAGTTTAATGACATGCATACTTGGAAGTAACTGTGTGATCTGCTGCACACCCTGTAAAGTGATTAGGTTTCTTACATTTGCTTTGTAGATGACTCAACAAGAACAAAATTGTTGGTGAGAACATAGTGAGAAATCTCCACCACTATATAACATTCCTGGCTTTAGGAAATCTAAGCACATGTACAGAAGTTTATAAGTAAGACTCTTTGTCTTCCCTCCTCTCCCCCCTTTCCTGCCAAAAGACTCACTTAGTTCCAGCTTGAAATGATTGTGAGTATTTCTGGTAAGTACAGAATTGGAAAAGCCCAAAATCTCTTGTGGGAACAAAGACCAAAGGCCTGCAAGAACAGTTGTTGTGTACCCCTTTTTTCATTTTTAAAGGAGACTCAGGATTTAATTGAGTCTTTTTCCTGTACTTTAGATTCAGTCAGTGTGGGGCAGTATCCAGAGTGGCTTCTCTGTCCAGCTGTATACTCTTCCATCTTTCACTACTCTTTTTGCCAAGGAAAACCAAAGATGTAGGGCTGGAGATTTTACAGAAAGTTACTTTGCTGCGGAAGAGAGATTGCTGAACAAGCATGTGAAGAGAATACCATAATTTTTCCTTTTGGGGAAAAAAAGGGGTTGCTTTACAGAATAGAGTTCTCTTATTCCCCACCCCTTCGTTGTGGCTGCTACTTTAAGTAACTTGTAAATCCAAGTTGACCAGAAATTTTCTTTTTGTCATGCAATTATACCAATCTAATTCAGGTATTTCCTCATTAGGAATACTCCTGAACACCACCATCCAAAACTTCTTGTCTGTCCTGAGAACCACACTTTTGCCTGTTTTTATCTGAAGCACATTCCCATCTGAAAATCTCTCTCACTTCAACGTTTGGCTTCTACCCAGATATACCTCTCTGAGTTCTATATATTCATCCCATACTCCAAACACTCTTGAATATGACCACCACCATGAGGCTGTGGAAAACCCAATGACTGTGACACCTCTTGTGTGGTGTTGTGGAATGTGTCTGTCAGCCACTGACAGATCTCAGACACTGTCCTGTGTTTATCCAGACTCCAGGTGCCCATGCAGTAGGAGACATAGGGCTGGGACACCTGATGTCCTCTGCTGCCCACCGTGTTAACTCTCTGATTCCTGATGTGCTCTAACCCAACCAGCGCAAGGGGAGAGAAAAGTGACATTACTAGCACACCATGGCAGCACTGGAGAGAGAGAGCAGATACCCATGTGGGTTCTGATGAAGACAGAAATTATTGAAGGGGCTCTCTGTGTGTATTTAGTGGAGATGGAATTGGTGTTGTTATGGGGATTTAATGGAGGGAGAGAAGAGGGATGTGAAGCTAATATAAGACAATGAGCCTAGGGTCACTTTGTACTAACCCATTTTTCAACAATTCATCTCTCATAACGCAGGCCTTCCTAGTCACTTCTAGCTTCCAGAATGCAAACACACTCACATAATTTCTGAATAATGTAAACCAGCAAATTTTACCCCAGGCAGAAGAGGAAACAGCTGGATGTGGTCTGCAGTTATCTTGTAGAAACTTTTTGGTGGTTAAGGCTGCAGCTCCCAGAATTTGCATCCTCTAAAACTCTTGAAACACCTGAAGATGCCCACATCAGCCATAACACTAGATATGTTACATGAGTTACAGCTTAATTGGTCAGTAATAAAAACCTCTGTTTGGAGGTCTGTGATCAGATTGCATTTTGAAAATTTATTAGTAGGTCTTCCAATCAGGAGGATGAAGAAAAACAAAATACATTTACTTTGGGCCAAATTAAACTAGAATGAAATAATTTTAGTTCCAAAACTAATTTTCTGTAATGTTCACTAAAATAAAATAACAAAACTAGTATTCTGACTTCATTCTGCTGCCATTTATTAAATCTTCATACTAGCACCTTCATGCTTTCTCCTTTACTTTCAGACCTGCTTTGAAGCAATGTCCTTCTAACATCCATCATCAAAAAAGTCTACTATTATGCTTCAAGTCTTTTTCATACTCTCCTATGCAAAACCCAAGAAATGGCTAAGCTACTACCAGGGTTTCTATCTATTATATCTATTGTTTCCTTTACTCTCTTGTTGAACAATTTATCTATTTATTTGGCTTTCGTTTATAAGTGTTTTGAGGCAGAGACTGTTCTTCTGTTGTCTTTGTACAGCATTAAATTGTTAGTAGGCTGCTGCTAAGTACTGTTATATCTCTAAAAAGAATAAAAATTAGTATTAGATGCTAGAAGAGCAATTATTATTTCATTATTGTCAGAAGATGTGGAGGTAAGGTGTGTATGAAAATAATGTCCAAATTACCAAAATAATTTCATTTGCTAGCAACATTCCCTAAATAATCTGGCATAGAGTCATAAGCATCAGCTGAAAACCTATTCCTGAAATACTGGAATTTCAAGGTATGTGTGAATTATGTGAAATGAAAGTGAGCAAGAAATACAGATGCTACAAGAGTGATTTTTACATAGAGTGGTAGACGAGAATGTGTGTTAGATGATGTTTTCAGATGATATTTCTGCCTTTCTGAAATAAAACCTGTTAAAAGTATAAATTCTTGGGGAGAATTTAATGTATCTGGTTGAATGCAGATGCTAGAAACTACACCAGAAATTTGTGATGCGTGAAATTAGACAAAACATTCACAGGTTTCTCCCACAAAGCTGAGTTACCTTACTGCACATTCTCTGTGTTTGGTGTTAAAATATGTATTGGTCAATATATTTAATCAATATTACAAAAGTAGTATTAGCTTTTGGAATTCTTTAATTTGTTATGACTTCAGGTTGAAAGTAGATCTTTGCTTTCACTTGGCATCTAGTTTTGCTTCTGTATCATTTACTCTTCCATTGAGTTAAAAGCCAAACTGAGGATAAGCAGACCTCAGTAATGGAGCTTGTAAATTCCTCTCTGAGGAACTATATAAAGATGCTGCACATTCCTCAGTCAGGATCTAAGTGGCTTCTTGCAATTACAAGCTTAATCATTCCATGATCCAAAAGCTATTGAAAGACTCAATCTTATCATTCCTTGCCTACTTCAGCAGCTGAGATTGCAAATTCCTGCAACATGAGCAACAGGCGAGGAATAGTTTCACTAATCAGTCACCCCTCTCTCTGTGCATCCAACACACTTTCTGCAAAAGGGGAGTGTAATCTTCAGCTTGGTTTGAATCTTAACTTACAAAAGAGGAAACTGTATCTGTAGGAATTTAGGGGTTCTGCATTCCTGGGGTGCATAGACGTTTGTTGCAATACTTTGTTGTGCTAGGTGCTTGCAAATATGAAAGAATGATCTCATATTCAAACTAAAATTCTGCAGTTTAATCTTCATTATGAAGCATTTATTATTATTATTACTATTATTATTATTATTATTAAAGCCTCTGTGTACTTACAAGTTATTTGTAAATACTTGATAAAATTTCCTAATTAGAACTGCAAACTCTTGACTCCTCAATCTATAAAATATGTGAGTAAAAGTTGACTGATTTTCAAAGAAGGTGAGTAATATAGACTTCTCCTTTTCCGGCTATAATAATGCACACACTTCCCATTAAGTCCCATTAATCTACTAAATTTGGTGTTTAAAAATTTGGTGGTATTTCCTCCTAATGTCATAAAATATCGTTAGGGAAATAGTTGGGGTTTTAACATTTCTGAATTTTCAGAACAAAAAAATGGTCAAAATTTTCCAGTGAACTTTTTGAACAGAGATTAACTATTAAATGTTTAAATCAAAGGGAGAAGAACATGAAGTTTCTGCAACAGAATCCTGCAAAAAGTGGTGTTTTTCAAAGTTTGATTCTTTGCTCTGACACTAAACTCTTACAGGTCTTATAAATTGTGTTGCTCTTGTGGATGGTGTCAATTTTCTAGGACACTAAGACAGCTCTTTTGGCATTCTTGAAATAAGTAGGGGAGTGCTTTATCCTGAAGCATTTTAGTTGGGCATTTTAAAGTGAAAAAAATATTGGAAAATCTACTTCACCACACCATTTTAAGTTTAATGGTTTATTCAATGATTATTTGGGGTTTTTTTGTTTTTTTTGGTGGGATTTTTAGGGGGTTTTGATAGGTGTTTTTTTTTGTTTATTTGTTTTTTTGGTGGGTTTTTCTCATTGCTGTTTGTTTGTTTTAACGTGTTGAAAGGCCTGTTAAAACAGCAGATATAAGCAGAATATCTCTGATGATTTTTTGACGTACAGCATTCTCTTTTGCCTATATGCCAGATACACAAATTTCAGTAATACAGACTAGGGTCTTCTTTGGGCTCTTCAGTTATCTAACTATATGGTATTTGAAAGACAGGAATTGTGATTTATCCAATTGCTCAATGGTTATTTGGCCCTCAACATTATCCCATCTTGAAATGGCTTCTGTATAAACAACATGAAATAGAAAACCAAAGGGATTAGTGTCTCCTGGGAGACTGAGAAGATCCTCTCTAAAAGTTGTGGGGCATGTGACTGGTTCTGTCTCGATCAGAGTGGGTAACAAGAGCTTTTCCTCCCCCTGCTGTGATAATCCCACTGTTTGGTCTGGTTTGTTCATAAGAACTGTGTAGGAATAGTGATGTTAGACACCTGTTAGATTTCTCTGGAGAAATAAGTTGGAATAGAATTTCTCTTCACCATTAGCCAGCAAAAGTGAGTATCTTCAAAAACAGAGACATTGCCTCTCATCCATAGAGAATGAAAATGTTAATTTAAAGGCAGTTAAATGATTAGAAATCAGAAGTCATAATGCTAAGGTGACCACACTGTAAAATGTTCCCTACTCTGTTGGTTTTTTTTTTTTCTGCATTCACAACAATTAGACATTTTAATAAAACTTAAAAATCATGTGACTTTAAAAACAGAATATGAGTATGATTTTCTCATTTTTGGGGTGATTATTGAACCTTTGCAGCTTATATTTTCAAGCTGTTGTCTACAATTACAGGATCTAATATATATATTTAATATACAAATCTACTTTCATTAGAAATGGCAGCCTTATGAATATGAAATGATGTTATATTTGTAATACAATGGAAGGATTGCTGACACCACTCTTGTTTTTAGGGTTATCATATAGAGGAAACACAAAGAATCTTGTTGAAGATAACCATGCGTTAGTGCTTTGCAGTTTGTAATGGGAGAGCTTCTGGTGTAATGGGTCTGCTTCTGGTAGTGGCTGATTTCAAATATTTTGGTCAAATGAAGGTTCTTAACAAGTTCTTCTTTTGTTATTGTGACCATAGGAGATTGTCTCATTAGCCAAACTAAGAGAGGACCAATGCCTTCTCAGGCCTTTGCAAAGCACAAGGGCCAATATTAATGAGTCTCCACAGCTGTCACTGGCTAACTCTGGAAACTGCAGACCATTAAAAACATGTGCACCTTGTACTGTACATTCAGGTAGTGGTGATTCTGGGTATGCACTGGCATCAATGTAGTGACAGCTCTGAAGTGGAGAATCCCAGATTTAGTACAAGTTTCTCCAGGCCTGATTACTGAATATGTTCACACTTGACAAACAATCATAAAAACCTTCTGTCAGTTTTTTTTTTTCCAAACTTATGGTGCTAAGTGCACCTGAGGCATCGTTCTCTGCAGGTGTTCTGAAGTTCAGCAGTCTTTGCCTTTTCTTCCCAGGCTTTCTTCCTCCTCAAAATACCAGATCCATTGCACATTTCACCCCATCCTAGGTCTCCTCTATGTGGGCAGCAGCTGAGTGATTCCTTATTTGAAGATTTGAATTAAAACATTTCTAAATCTGAAATATTTTCCTGGCATTTTTCTCTGTAGCTCTGTGACCTTGGCTTTCTGAAAGGGGCTAGTTATCTTCTGGCTCAAGGGGAAAGGATGAAGGAGTGTGAGGGAAAAGAAATTGCATTTATTCTTCACAGTACAGTGTTGCCTTTTTTTCCTAGAGTTTTAGTGTCAGTGGTTGAAAGAACTAGAAAGAATAAACTCTGAACCAGATACTGTTTGCTTTCAATTTCACAGTAATTTCATTAACAATGAATACCATCAAATTTTGCCAATCATACTTCTACAAATTGTCAGGGGAAAAAAGCCCCAACCCCAAAATAAAAGCAGGAGAGGTTTATACTACTTAGCTGTCCAAGAGAGAGACTACAAGTCTTTTTATTTTTTTTTTCTTTTAGAGTCCTAAAGGTGACTAGGAAAGGAAATGATAAATTAAAAGCATTTGAGCGCTAAATGCGTTTCACCTCTATTTTTTTTCTCTTCCAAAGTCTCTTGAGAAAATTCTGTGGCTGAGGGTTATCAAAGCAGTTAGTGATTTCTCTGCAAGATTGCTCAATATTTCTTACATTTATAACTTAACAAAATAAGATTGCTTCTTCCTGTCTATTTATTTTTCCCTTTGAGTCATCTCATTTCTCTAGAATACATAACCTACTCACATTTTTCCTGCCAAGCTTTTCTTAGTTTTGTCTGTCAGTTATGATCCTTACCTGTTTTCTTCACAGGCTCTGGCATCTTCACCTTGTTTCTGATGGAGGTCCCAGTAGTATCTAGAAAGCAGGGTATGAGTTACACAGGAATGTGACTGCAGGGCTTTTGAGACCCCCTGAAGAACCACGGGATGGAAGCCCCCATCCTGCTCCTCCCCCTTGATCCCCACTGTTGTCAACTACGGCACCTTATCAACAGCAGGACACACTTGACAGGCTACATCAGCTGGGATAAATATAGCCAAGTTCCAGGAGCCAGGGAGCTCAAGCCACCCAAGACTGGCTACCACTGCTCCGTTGGTATAAACCAGAGCACAGTATGATGTTGCACATGCGTACAGTGCATTTTCTAGCTCCAGGCATGTACTGCATGAAGAATTCCAACACTGCCACTGTTTATAGCACATCCAGCAAACTAGATCTGATAGTTACATCTCCTGTATGCTGGTTCCTGCTTACCCTTAAGTATGTATTTGCTTACATTCTTACTACTTATTTCAGTTTTTGTTTTTGTCATAATTGGGTCAGAGCTGAACAGCCCCTCAGAAACTGTTTTTCTTGTTTCTTTTTTTAGCTTTTCTACCGAAGGCTCTATTTGTAGAACTAACTGTGAACTTTAAGGAAAGCACTTTCTTTTGCAGAGACACTTACACACTACTGACATTTGCAGTCACAAGTAGAAAGCATGACACTACTTAAATAGTTTTAGTCCTCCCTCCCCATCCACCCACTTGATCCACAGCATACATCTCTTGGTAACTAGGAAGTTTTTTTCTTCTTTTAAATATAATTTTAGAAATAGTTCCAAGGTTCTGTTTAATATCACCAGAAGTTTCAATTTTGCTTAATCATATAGAAAAGATCAGGGGAAAAATCTCACTAGAAAATTATTCTTGTATGGCCATTTCATGCTCCAATCATTGTTTCTTATTGATTCATATATTTAGCATATGGAAAAATATTAACTGTGGACAATCATTCTTTTATTATCATGATGGTTTATCAATTTTGAGTTTTAAGCTTTACCAGAAAAACTCTGGAGGCCAAACATAGAGCTTTTAGCCACCAATAGTATTGAGAAAATAATTTAAAAAAAACAAAACCAAAAGCTGTGGTTTTCAATTCCCACCCCACCCCCACCCCCCCCCCCCCCAGCTTTACTATCCTGTAAAAAATTAATTTTTAAAGGATTTCATCTTTTGGCTGAGAGTTCAGAATAGACCAGTGTGCAAGCAGCTCATCAGTCACTGTACTCGTGTCTGTCTTTCACATCAGACACTCTCAGTAGGCTGATAGCACAAATGTGAACGTGCAAGAAACATTGCTGATACCTCTCCTGGATTGGGGCCAAATACTTTCTCCCCTTCCATTGAAGCAACTTTGTATGGAGCAGTGAGGAAGATGTGTAGGATGTCACCTGTGTTTATTTTACATTGCCTCTGTTTCTAGTGGTGCACAAGTTACCATTTATATATATTTGACTACTATCTTGTGCCTGAGTTATTTCACTGGTAGTCAGGAAATCTTGGCTATTTGCTTTGACCTGAAACCTCTCAAAAAGCTTGGTTCTCACTTCTTCCCCACAATGAAACTATCCACTATGAGGATTTAATCTGATGTAGGGAAATGATCCTAATCCAATAATAACTTTGCAAATTTTATGATTTTTAATGTTATTTAAAGTAACATTTCATGTATATTGCTATGTTCAGGACTGGGATGTTTTGTATGCTATTACACCTTAGGTTACCAGGTGGCAGCATTGTTGTAATAGTAAACTTTTTTCTAGCATTTTCTCTGTTATTTATGTTACGTTATGTTGTATTTTGTTTTATGCTTTTTTTATGTTTTATGTTCTGCTTTATGTTATGTGTTATGCCTTCTGTGCTATGCTATATGTTATGTTTTATGTTATATTAGTGTTGCGTTATGTTATGTTATATTAGTACTTTTAATAACAAAACTGCTATGCAAATAAAATACATAAATTCAATGGCTACACTGACCCAAAATAGATGTGTAGTGGATTGTGATAACTACTTTCTAGTGCACTGCACTAGATAATTGTTTAGCAAGTGTGTAAAGTTTCATTCTGTATTCAAATGAAACTGATGTACAAGAACAGTGAAGCAACATCTAATAAATGTCTCAGGGCCTGTGCTTAAAAAGTGTGTGAGAGGGAAAATTCTTCCTTGTCAGAAGAATTACTCTGAAATTATTGTTCTGTGCTTCAGACAGTGGCTTTCACCATGTAATTCAAAATCAAGTTAAAAAATGACAGAAATTGGTGGCATGCAGGGACAGGTGGTGTGATTTTGGATAGTTGCACCATGGCTTATGCAGAGAAAACCGAGAATTTATTATTTATAGCCAAAGTTAACAGCACCTCCTTCTAAAAAAGACTATCCAAATTCTTATTAAAAGGCTATGTATTTAGGTGCTTGTGACTCTGCCCAAATGTAGCTATCCAGGCAGAAAGTCTATATATTACTTTTCTATTTTGGGCTTCTTTTCTTGGTAGTTTCTGTCATGCCATTTAATTTCTTATCTCTATTTCTGTTTATTTGTTTCTCTGCCTCTTTGTTTGGTTTCATGAACATACCACCTCCTTGGTGGTTCAGTAGCTTCTGAGGACAAGGCAGTAAAATTTTTTAAAATTAAAATTTTTTTCTCAGTGGCTGCAGATTTACTGGTGTGAATGGTGGGACAGCTGAGGTAGCTCAGTGCAGAGCACAGGCCCAGAAGGATTCATCCACTGAAGTGCTCACAGAATCATAGAATATCCTGAGCTGGAAGGGATCCACAAGGATCATCAAGTCCAACTCCTGACTTGGCAAAGGACAGCCCCAAGACTTGCACCACATGCCTGAGGATGTTGTCCAAATGCTTCTTGAACTCTGCCGGGCTCCTCCTGTGACTTTCCTGGGAGTTCTGTTCTGATGCTCACCCACCCTCTGGGTGAAGAATCTTTTCCCAATATCCCACCTAAACCTCAGTTTTCCTTTGAGTTTTTGAATCACAGAGTGCAGGTGTGTACAGGGCAAAGCCACTTGACCTTACTGACAGAATTTGAGTTTACAGGGATTTAGGAGATTTGGGTAATGCTGGTCCTGCTTATTTGAGCTTTCCTCTGTACAGCTGTTTTGTATCCCTACCCTTTGCACTCCATATTTGAGTCCTTTCTGCATATTTGACAGCAACTTGCTTTCATTTCAGGGATAACCTTTTAAATGGCTTTATGATAAACAACCTGGTTTGATGCATATTCTAGACTATGGGGAAAAAATGCAGTCTGCATATGCTCAGTGACAACTTTCTACATTTCATCCTCTGAACGAGTTTTGTTTGTGTCAATGAGGTCCAGTGCCGGGGTCAGCAGAGTTTTCTATGCATTTATCTCTGGGCTAATGTGGGACTTGGACTTAATCCGCACACTTGAACTAAAAGCAAACAGCCTTTGTGTCCTGTGCTCCAAACGTCACCTCTGGAGGCACACCAAAATATAGGGGAGAACTGTCAGGGTTGGGGGGCAAACAGCTGGAACTTTAGAGAGGCAAGGGATCACACCAAGTTGAATGGGAGGAGGAAATAAAAATATGTGATTGAAGGCTGTGGATGGGGGGAGAAAATCGTTTTTTCCAGGTAATATGGGAGGGATTTGAAACAGATTCTCAAAGGACAAAAATATTAGATGGGGAGCTGGGACAGAAATGAAGTGGAGGGAAGAGAACTGGTGATAAGACTGAAACTGTAGGAGGATGTGGGATGGGAAAACTATAAATGGCTGAACAAATACACTAGAACTGATAACGATTCATATAAAGAGAAGCTGACCGGAGGCATATGTGAAAAAAGTTGACCTGAGAGGAAGCAATAAACTAGCTGGGCAAAAGTTGCAAATGGACATTGAGAATAAAGCAGTTGGAATCTACTAAATATGGAGGCATCTACTGGCTGAATCAAGGCATGGAGAAAAGCTGAACAAAGAGCTGGGAATTGATAGCTCAGGCTGGCAGAGAATGGAAAGCACAGTGTGGGTGAGCGAGAAAAAAGAGAAAATATCTGGAGTAGAAATCTAAAATTATGTTTCTGAAAGCAGACACCCAAAACTCAGAAACTTAGTTAGGTAAATCTAAAAGAACCCAAACTGATTTGTATATGCAAACGCCCAGCTCAGCACCCAAACATTCTTCACTTTGCATAAGGCAGAGGAATCGAAGCATTCTGCACAAAGGCACCAGTGGTCAAAGGGCTTCTTACACCAAGAGGGCTGCTGCTCTGCTGCTGGGGAGTTAAAACAGAAGCTCAGAGGGAGCCCTTAAGGCACAGAAACTGCATTCCTTCCTACCACAAAGCCGCTTCCCCAATCCTTTGCATAACCTTGGTCTCCCCAATACCTCCTCCCACCTTTCTTTCTCCTCCACCACCTCCTGCTAACCCTTATCTGCTCCACCACATCCTCATTCCTCTCCTGTCCATAGACTGCTCTGCTCATTCTCACGTACTGCTTTGGCTCCCCAATAGCAAAAAGCAACGCTGTGGGGAACAAAAGGCTTGAAGAAGGAGGATGTGGCTGGATGAGTGGAGAGAATGGAAAGAAACACAGAATGGAAAGAAAGTTGCCCTGAAAAACCTGATCTAATAGGCCTGCTTCAAGTAGAGGGTTGGATGGGACGTTCGGAGGTCACCCCATCCAACCCTCTACTCGAAGCAGGTTGCTCTGCGATCCTGTGTGCTGATGCAAGGTGTTCAGCTAAGGCAGACATGGATGAGTGAGGAATGAGAAAGAATATCTCAACCTACTGCTGTCTTCATGTTCTTTGGAAGAAGTTCATATTCCCCAGCTCTTGGAATACGACTCTGATAATTTGATTTATATACAGACCTCTCTAATAGCACAGGCTCAGCTGAGCCAACTCCATTGCAATGTGCAAATTTGTTAGACAAGAAAGGTGAAACCTGGTGAAGTTTTAGCTATTGTTACAGTTTCTTTAAAGAGCAAACTCTTCATCTACTTGACTGTAATATATTAGTGGGTTCATTACAGTAGCATTTTTATTACAAGCACTACATTTTTAGTGTTTTAAGCATATGGGTATGCAAAACTATGTAAATCTGATTCGAGTATTTCTTAGAAGAAGAAATATTTAGCAAGGTGAGAGAGCAAGATAACACACAAAATAAATTAGAAATAAATGCAAATTCTTGGAATTGGCACAACAGTCTGTGCCATATTATAGTCTTTTCTATCTATAATCCATAAATTTTAAATACACAAGTGTGGGATTTCCATTGAGAACATACTGTTTGGGCATTCTCAAAGGAAAAATGTTCGATGTGTTGTCATCAGTAAAAAAGACTTTGCTATGAATTCACAATGTGCAGCTAGAGTACAGGGAAAATTTCTAACAACAGTTTAAACACACTGAATTGAACTGTCATGTGATATGTGTACTAGTTATGAAGCTGGCAGTATAGTTTGAATTAAATTTGATGATGATGAAGTGAATTTTGTTGTGTGGAGATTTGAATGAGGGAGTTAAAAATAGAAAGATATGGAAGAAAGGCAAAGAGATTAAGTGATACAAATAGAAAAATAAACTAAGGCAAAAGGCTTTACTGAGGAAAAGAAACCTGGCAATGTACAGAGCCTAAGCCCTGTTCTAATCACGAGTGAAGACAAAACAGATTGTAAGACTCTGTCAGTGTATGAATGTTGAAATGAGGATATAGAGATAAAAATTTCATGCAAGAGGAGACAAAAAACTTCCAGCAGGTATATTGGGATGTGTGTGTATACATTTTTCAGGAGGTTTGGAGGATTCAATAAATGTGGGCTTTCAGGCAAAAAATAAATAATAGCACCTTTAACTACAGTTCTGTCTGATGCAGGTGAGTAGTAGCTTACATCTAGAAATGTCTAAAACTCTCTTTGACTGAGTAGAATTTAAAAATACATGCTACCTCTGTAAATTATTTTTAGCAGATTATCAGTATAGTCAGTGCAATTTTTCTACCTTTGATGCCTCTGATACGCAGCTAGAGGGAGTCTAATATGTTGTAGGTGCAGCTCAGTATTTTGAATTTAGCTCACTGATAGTTCCCTGAAAAATCTTTCCACAAGAATTGATTAGGAACCGCTCAGAAGCTAATAAAGCTGATTTTTAAAGCAGGCTACAAAGGGCCAAATATAAGTATAATGTAAGAATATCCAGCTGTAGTACAAATACTCACTTGAAAGAGGATTGATGATCTCTAACAGCAGTGGGCTGCAAAATGTTCCAATGAACTTGTGCTAATAATGGGTCATCTCTCCAAATAATGACTGCCCCCCCGCCCCCCCCCGACCTTTTCTTTTTCATGTCTGCGTGTCTAGTACTTGGCCACCTTCAGAGAAAATGGAATGCTTCCTCCTCTGTAATTTTGCAGAACCTGTGATTTAGTCATATTAATTTTGGGATTTTTGCCTAAAACAGCCGAAGAGCTTCTGCTTGCATGTGCAGCTGAATGGTGATAATTCAGCTTGCTCAGACAGCCAAGTGTCCCGAGCAGTTGGGTTGTATCACAAACAGTACTCTGGCAGGGAAGCATCATCATTTGGTCTCCTTCACAGCTGCAACACATGATTATTCACTCTTTATGCCACAGATGAAAAATCTAACCAGAAACAGATGGGGAGTGAATATTTTTAGAAACAGTATTTCAAAGCATTAGCAAGAGGAAGAGAAAAAGTTTTCAGCTTTGGATAGAAAATTTTATATCTTCTTGTTAAACTATATTCAATATTACTTTTAAAATATTTTATTTATTAATAATACTGTCCCCGCCAAATAATTTTCTCAGAATCTTTGATTTCCATGTGTCTTGTGGTCAAAACCAGTGTAAAATGCAAATTCTTTAATTCATGTATAAGTAATTGTTGTAAATTAACATTTTATAGTAATACACAGTGCTGAAATAGCTCATTTAAAGGTTCTTATTGTTTCTGTTTGAATGCTTATTTTAATTTTGTATTATTTCTCTAGCATCTGATTGAATTTTATGCAAGACTTGCTAGGGAAATTGAAAAATAGAGGTGTCATAGATCTTAGAAAGCTTTTTGGTAAGCTTGAAATGACTTTTGTGATATCCTAAGCATATCCACAATTAACTCACCAGTTGGCTCTTTTCAGTTATCATAGTTTTCCTGCAAGAGGAAATGATCCTTCTCCTCCAAATTACAGCATCAGAGAAGGATCAGTTCTGCTTTTGAAGCTGTGTTTGTGATACAGATATTTTTATGAAGAGCAGAATTATTAGTCTAATTTTCTTGAATATCAAGTCTGCAAGTCTGATGAGTAGCAGAGAAGCCCTGAGTTTCTAGCTCAGCAAGGAGGAACCTTGAATGTGTTACTGTTGGGTGTTGTAGTCTCTTGAGAGCTGCCTTCAACATCTTCAGTTTCCATCCTGAAACTTCACTATGGGTGTAGATGGACTTATCCAGGTCTAATTTAGTGAGTATTGTATTACATTATTTCCTATAGGGAGTTAAGTCCTTCCAGACCGATTTTAGAAACAAAATAATTTGTTTAATTTGTTTCTTCTTAATTTGACTTATCCTAATCCTAAGTGAATGAAAAATATTTGACATGATCCTCAAAGCATAGTAATTAAAAGTTGGATTGCCAGATTTTTAGAAGCATGAAAGATAACTCTCTTAATTTTTGGCACTGACTGATGTATCTATCATGCTCATGTACTGGGAATAAGAATTGGGAAGTAGTACTTTGTGATGTTTTTTAATCAGGAACTTCTTTCTTGTTTGGCTCCAAAGAGACACTTGTAGGCCATGATGTCACCAGACTTTTCACTTCCACAGTCAGATTGTTAGTGTAGATAACACTGACTGTGTTTAGATTTAATTTTGAGAACTCAGGTCTCTTAGGAGCTCATCGCTTTCAGCTATTTCTGTTTTCAGTGAGGAGCAAGCTTTGAAAATTTTCAGGTTATTTAGTGATATTTGGCATGTTGTACTGCATTTCAATATTGTTAAAAAAACCCCTTCACTTCATTCTCGATCTGCCTCATTTCACCTCATCTATTTTGGGAAAGTTATGATGTTATTTCCTGACTTTTGAGTGATTGAAACAGTTGAGATATGTTAAATAATGTGAAAACTTTAAATGCTAACTTTCTTACTGTTGCTTTAATTTGGATTTAATTTCTGTGTTTAGATGTACTGGGTAAATTTACCATGGTGTCTCAGGTATTGAATTATCATTTATTTTGCATTTTGAGTGTTATCTACACAGTGCAGTTGTTATTAGTTACTATTAATTATTTTACAGTAGGGATAAAATGCACAGTTAAAATCTTGAAACTCTTTTGTACTGGAATTCTGCAAAGACATGATTAAACACAACTTATTTACAAGTCATAAGCTAGAGTCAAGGTATCACTGTGGGGGAAAGCAAGACAAAAGAACAGGAGCAAGAAAATAAAACCACAGAAGAACACGGTTAATTCTTACGTTCTAAATGGGATGGGGGTATAACTGTAATTCTGGGTACACATGACAAGAAAATGTTTAATGGCAGGGATTTTTCACAGGAAAAAATAGTGAGAAATATATACATACATGTATTTTTACATTTTCTTCAGTTCTGTAGTCTCTTTCACAGCAATGTACTTCACCTCTTACATTTGTTACAGAGTTTGACACCATTGATGATGTTTCCAGGTAAATTAAAAAGTAGCTACAGATGGATAAGGCCCTACAACCCAGTGCACCTTATGTTCAGACACCACACAGGAGCATTACATAGGTCTGCATTACTGAATGCGTTACATTTGTTTGTGAAGTAATCATTTATTATGCAAACATCAAAACTTCATTATATCTATTTTTATTAAATATGTACATGTTACTACTATTTAAAAGGATGGTCATCATTCCAAGACCTGCTAACTTCTCTCTAGCTCTGAGAGCTGCGGCAGAACCTGTATTAATGCTAGTTTAAAAGCTGGAAGCTAACTAGGTGTCACTGTGAGTGACACAGCACCACCTCTGGAGGCAAGACTTCATTGGCTGTATTCTTTAGTTACAATACAATCAAAAAACACCCAACATTTCCTGACATCAATAGATTTGTACATTGTTTAGATTTCCCAACTCTGTCCAGCTTGGAGGATGGAAGCAAAGAATTCTGTCATGATTAGGATTCTCAGATGCTGAAGAAGGGAATTCGTACCAGAAACATCTGATGATAAAGGCTGTTTAGAGGCAGAGAAGGGGGCACAGGAAGCAAAGAGAAAGATGTGTCCATCTCCTCTGCTGGTATCCAGCCAGGAGCTCTCAATATTTTTCTTGCTTAGGGTCCCATGGCCTCAGTGAGGATAATGCTTCCTATCAGTGGCCCCCCTTCCCATCACCTCTCCACTAAACTGGTAGGTCAGCTTCTTCTTAACTTTCTTGACTTCCCCTGTCTTGCCATAGTTTCTCAAAGCCCGTGCCATCTTCTGGTAGGTCATTTTCTTGCGATTGCCTTTCTGGATGCCCCAGCGATGCGCCAATGCTTCTTTGTGTTTGGAGGAGAATTGGAAAGTACCTTTCTCCTTGTCCACCCACCAAATGCTGTCCTTCATGTCCCCACTGCGAAGAAGATCCAGAAGGAACTGATACAGACGTATCTTTTTCTTGCTGCCTGTGTGAGAGTCAAGGCAGAAAGCCAGCGGAGCATTAGTATTTGCATGTAGTTCCTGGCAAAACAGCAGAAATTATCTAAGTGTTTCAACTAGCTCAGGAGATGCATAACTTCTCCAGTCTGCAGCATTTATAATAGTAGACAATGTAGGACATTGAGGACAAAATGTGGGCTGAAGTACCAAGAAGAAAAAGAAACAATAAGTAATTCCAAAGGCTAAACTTCTGAAATTAGTTTGCTAATTTGAAGCTAATTGAAAAACATTGCTAATTCAAAACTAATCTAAACCTAATATTGGCAGATTAAAGAGAATGTAACTCTCAGGTACTAACCAAAGAGAGCTAAACATTTTTTTTAATTGGTTCTTCCTTGACCTTCTTGTCTTGGTTATCCTGGCTGTTAACAGAAATTGGAGTAGAAACAGCAAATGCCGTTTCCATTCAGGAAGCCTGAACAGACAAAGCCGAAAGAGGCAGGGGAGAACATTAAGAAATTAGGTTTGAGATAGTTACAGCTGTGAAAGATTCAGAGAATGGGAAAGTGCAAGGAGTCAGGGAAAGAAAAGCTTTGGCAGTGGCATAAAATCCTAATGCAGCAGTTCTAAACAGCAGTTTTATTTGTTATCATCATGGTAATATAACACATGCTCAGTTCATAGCTTGACAAAATCCTTCTGTTTTCACTGACCTGTTTCTCCATGCATAATTCCAGGCCCAGGGTCCACACCATCATTCTCCCCATCTGATACCTCCAAGGGGGGGCTCTGCCTCTCTATGTCCTCCTCATCAGAGCTGGGCTGAGGTGGAGAGAAGTACATCCGGGGCAAATAGGACACCTTTTGGGGAACAGAGTAGTAGAGGGAGAAGACAGTGATACAGAGTAGGGCACCAAGATTAAAAAAGGAAATGTAATGAAGAGAGGTACAGAGAAAAGAGGGAAGAAAGTAAGAGGTATGGGAAAATGTTTAGTTTAATACTGAGTGACTTAGTTGTTGACATTTATAATAAATACCATCCTATTAAGAAAAACACTTTCAGATAACAGTCAACACTTATACATGTACAATGATGCACCTTTACAAGAGGGAAGAATGAATAACGTTGTGAATGTCAGAACTTTCTCATATCTTATATCCTATGAAAGTAACACTGCCCTCTTTCCCCGTATCTCCCCAAAGCTTGCTTTCTTTCTAATGACTTTCTGATCCCAGAGTGAAATGGCTTTTCAGAACAACTTTTTTCCTAACACAGACCATCTGGAGCTAAGTTTGAAAGAGATGAACAGTTCTGTTCTATCATGGCTGGCTTTGGCTCTGTTGTCCTCTTCCTTTCTCATGCATGGTACCTCCTGACAGCACCAAAACCCCACAGGACTGCATCCAAATTTGGAGATGGGATTATACTGGTCCATGACCTTTCTCTCCTAAACTTCCCCCATGAGGAGAGGAGTAGCCTTAACACTAAGATAAAGGATATATCATATCAGCTTATATTCTCTTTTCCCAAATGGCTATTTGAAAATTCCCCATTGGGGGGAATTTCTCATCTGCGAAGCTAGCAAGCCAGTTTTTGTGTTAAATTCTCTTGCCCTTATATAGAGGTGTCAGAAGCAGTGTGGAATATACCTCAGCTCTGTAAATTCTCAGTTCTGGTCTGGTTTGCTAGGAAACATGACCAGTTGCCACAAATTATTGCATTTTCTTGTTTAATAATGTGAAACAGGTCAGTCTGAGGGGCAGGGAACAAGAACCCAATCCCTACATTGAAAAAAAACCCAACCAAACATTCCCCAAACCCAGTAGTATATCTTATGTAGCTTTCATGAAATGGGACAGATGATAGTGCTTGAAAGTGAGCTCCTTTTGTACTGCTCTTCTCCTTCACCAGGAAGGGATTTTTTGAGCCTGGTGCCTTCCCCAGGGTCTCTCAGGCGCTGAAGCGGGCAGTGAGTGTTCATGAGTCACTCAGCCTGCCTTGGGCTCGCCTGGGTGGTGCTTTTTGGGTGAGCTTTGCACCACCTTAAAATGTCCCAACCAGGCGTGTGCCAAGGGCTGGTCTGGGGGCCCAGCAGCTGGCAGTTAATGAGTTGGCAGATTGGCTGCAGCCGATCTGCAGGAAGGGCAGGATTGGGCAAGAGTACATGTAAGCTTCCTGTCAGGTCCCCAGGAGTGAAACTTGGGCCCTCACCACAGTCACCTTCAGCTTTTTACAGTTGAGAAAGCTGCAGCCTCGGGGGTGGGAAGGAAGGGAAAGACTGTGCCAAGAGGAAGGGAATGGGAAGGTGGGACAGTGTCCTGCAGGGGACGGGAACGGAGATTGGTGCCACTGTGAGATGGGGCAACCTGGAGTGTTTTGGGAGGTCCTGTGGGAGGAAGTGGGGGCTGAGTGGGGCAGTGGGAGAGTGGGAGGGGACATGGTGTCTTTCAAGCCAAGGTAATTGCAGGTGCCAGCCTTTGGGGTTGAGTAAGCTTTCCCCACACACAACCCCTGCTTTCCCAGGTTGCTGTATCTTTCCTTACACTTCCTCTGCTTCTGAAACTCAGCAGGGGCAAAACAGTGTCCCAGAATTTTGGGACAGAGCCACAGAGTCACAGAGCACTGGCCCATGTGCTATAAAGAGCCAGGTTACTAATACAGCTCTGGAGAGAGAAAACTTAAGGAACTACTAGCCACTTTCCATATTCTGATGTTATCTCAGGGTCTGTGGCACGCATGTGTGATTTTCCTCTTTCTTAAACTTTTTTCTCAGTTTTCCAACCTTTTCTTTCATTTTCCCTTCAGAATGATTTTTTTTTTCTTATTTTATTATTTCTGAGGCCCCTGTTGGCAGGCTAACAAAACTTTTCAAGCAAATCTTGCTCATGAACAGGTTAAACTTTCACATTTGATTTCACAAAGTAATGCGATATCAACAGAAAATTAAATAAATGTCCTTGCACGTTTTTCTGTTATTGCAAACAGTAACTCTAATATTGCAGGACAAGCATGCTAGTTAAAACCTAGCAAGTTTAGAGGAGGATTAAAACTTGCTTCCTGCTTCTGTTTCTTTGCCTGGCACTGACTGAGACACACCAGAAGCTGAACTTCAGAACATGCCAAGTACTGCTTGAGCTATTCTAGGAATAAAAGTAAAGTAAAAAGCCAAAACTCCCCTGCTGGTAAGGAAAAGGAAGGTGGTGGTGGTGGTGAATTCTACACACTAACATCTGCAGCTTGGTAGGGTGTGGGGCAGGGAGATCACAGTGCTCTTTATCAAAAGTTGTAACAAAATTATTTCCCTGCCTTTCATCCTGAAATGAAAGACCATAGCTGAGTAGAATGAATAAGGGGATAAGCAGAAGTGCCCTCTCTTGTTTTTTGGTTGTGCTTCCAAAGACATCCCTAAAGGGGCTCATTTTCATCCTTTGCCCTTGGCCAGAGATAATGGTTGGTCATTAGGTATTAGCAGTTGCAATGAGCAAGTGAAACAACCTGAAGCTTCCCACAGACTGCTGTTCCATTATGCATTTTTTTATATTTGTAACTTTCTGTTCCTAATTCTTTGTTTGTGTCTACATCTTATATTCTATTCCTGATTTTTTGATGGCTGGCAGTTTCCTGTTGTCAGTATTAGCTTACTCACTCTATTTTTTCTCTTCTTTCTTTTTGACTAATACAGTATTAACATACAATTTCAGTTTGCTTTGAGCAGAGAAACCCAAAATGATAAGCCCATGCATGTGGTTTTTCTCACAAAGTTTCAGCAAGGGTACTGTTATATGTAGCACTGTAATCAGCAAACACTCTTTTCTCCAGCTTCAGTTCTACTCTGTCTTGTACTTAGGACATTTCATGTACATTGGGAAACTCTTTACCACAAGATCTCCCGGCTTTCTTACTGCTCTCAGTAATGACTCCAGGCATATTCTTGTAGGATAAAGAGTGATTTCCACACGTACTGTGCTTAGTATCTTTGCAGTATGATGTAACACCTTGTAATTTCAGCTTCAGTGAGAATTCACTGGTGCTTTGGTGACTACTGCATAGTGGAGTACCTTTTTTTTTTTACAGGGAAATACCTGGCTTAATGTAAAATCTGAGAAAAGACAAGACAACAAAATAGAAGCACAAGTAAGGTGTCCTCAGCCTGGGGTAGAATTGCCAGTGACTTGTCTTTGTTAGTATTTCTCATACAAGTCATATAAAAGATTGTCAGGGTTCCTTGGAAATATCTAAAACTTTACTCCAAAGCTCAGAGTTACTTCTTAATAGTCATGGGTACCCTTGCTTTGATGATACAAAGTTTCTCATGTCCAATTCATCTGCAGATTTGCAAACCAGTTGATTTTCATTTCAAATGAAACAAAAATTTGAAATTCCAAACACCTTCACAAAATGCAGTTCTCTTTTTTAGACAGTGTGGGTAGCATGATTTCTCCTTATCCAGGTAAAAAGAATGTCTAAAATACATTTGTCATGAGGGTGAAGAGCTTTACATTCCCTAAGAACCTGAGTAACTAATTTTAAGCAGTTTCTTTCACTTGATAGTATGCATTCCCTAATGTATTATTTTCTTTACTATTAATTATCATCTGAAATTCTGAGCAGGGGTTGGTAACCTTACCTGATGGTTGAGTCCGATGTGTGTGGTTGGGATTGCAGAATCCAAGACATGCATTTGCTCGATCTCCATGTGCCTGTAGAGCTGCTGCAGCTGGGGAGGCTGCACACTCTGCAGTTCTGTGAAATGGTTGTCTCCAAAGGTCTCAAATTCACTGTGCATGTGGTGTGGGTGATATTCCCAATAATGATCTAAAGAAAGTAAAAATAGATGGTATGTCATTACAATATGACGAACATGGCATTCACCTGGTTTTCATTGATTCTTACTCCTGTCACTGCCCTTCCTGTCCTCTCCAAACCACTCCTGTTGGCCTGTTTGTCTCTGCTGAGAATCTGTATAGATCCCTGTAAAGTTTCTTTTCCTAATCTCATAAATTCCTGTGACTGGGAAGTATTACTTAGGTCACTTCAAGTAGGAAAATACTCTCAGATAGTGAGATGGATTTCAATGATAATTTAACACATGATGCAGAAGATATTAATGCTGGCACTTTTCTCAAGAAGAGATCATAACAAATTTCAAAACATGGTCATTCTTGAGACAACAAATTCTACTGATTTATATACTATCTTATTCTTTTTACACTCTTCCTCATGGCATGGAAATGAAGAGGTGGAAAAAAAAAAGATTATTCTTCAGCTATCTTTAGTCTTTATTTTACTGTGCTAGCAAAATTTCAGAAATGCTGCAGAAAAGGCACTTTTCTAGATATTTCCTGCCGTGTTGCTATATCACACATTTTAAAGTACCAATATTAGAGAATACAAGGATAAACACAGGTGTTTAGTGTATATACTGTATACAGGAAGGAAAAATTCTAAGGCAGACTCTTTCTCTGCCTTTTTTTGTCTCTTTAGTATGTTTGAATTTTCCATGATAATTTGGATGTTTTTCAAAAATATAAAGAAGTACTTAAATAACCACTGATTCATTTATCTTCGAAATTAAATTCCATATAATTCCCAGTTTTAGATTTCTGGCTTTTTTAGCTCAATATAAGCCTTCAAGTTTTTAGAATTTCATATTTGCTGCTCAAAATATAAAATTTTCTACAAGCTATATGAATTATTGTTAATTCTATTTCTCATAGACAATAGCTACATACATAATTTTGCACATATTTAAGTGCAACCTGTTTTTAAAAGCAATGTCAACACTATGTTCTCTGCTCTGACTGAGCTTGAAACTAATCTTCCAGGGTTCACCTTTTTGTGCATCATTTTATGCACAGCTGAAATTTCTTTATGATATTCTGTGCAGCAGTTCTAAGTTATATCTTACTATTCCACTATATCTTACTATTCTCTTCCCTTATTAAATTATTAAAAATCATTTCAGTCCTGCTCTTCACGTCTTCAGGTTGTTGTCATGTACTCTTACAATACATTTCTGATTATCACTTAACCTAGCTTCAGCTCTCAGTCTTTCAGAGTAAATCAGGATATTCACCCCCTTATTCACACTTGTACAATTCTCCAAACTCTCTCCCAGCTGTTAACATCTTTCCAATAACACAATGTACAGAATTGAACATATTCCTCTAAATGTAGTTAAATTTATAAAGGAAGAATTGTCTTGTTCTGCAATATAATGTTATTGTACATGACATTATCTGGATACTAATATGCTATGAATATTTTTCTTAAATATCAAGTTTGTTCTTTTTCCCATCTCCTATCTCCTCATCCTTCCCCATTTATGTTTCAGTTAAGTGTAATCACACTGAGGATTTGAAATCCAGGGGAGTGACTTTGAATGTGGCTTCCTTTAGAGTCAACTCAGTGATATATTTATACCAAGTACAGTTGCACCTGAGAAGCTGCACAGTTGCACTTTTTCAGCTGCCTTTGTGCTCAGGCCCATAGCAATCTATTTGGAGGCTCTATCAGACCATTTATGACACCAGCACTTACTTTTTTGTCCTTTCTGCTTTTCTGGTTCATGAATAAACCTCGTCACTGCACGTGAAAGGCGTGGAAATGTGCTTAGCATCCGGGAGCTGCTGCATTTCTTTGTCATTTCTTTGCTTTGTTGTATGGCACTTTCTATGGGCTATGTATGGATTTTGTAGCTCTAAGATAATTACAATGCACAGTAGCACTTCTTCATGTTGCAGTTCAAGAGAAAAAATTCAGTTTCTAGAGTAAAAATGTGGGGTTTATGGGTGCAAAGGACATCTACTACAGCAGAGTGTGTGAGTTGAAATCCACACACATAAGGCTGTGTCCTGGTAGGAAGCTTTGAGCACTTTCAGTGTGAAACCTTTCCATTTAGTTAGAAGACTGAGCCACACTAACTCCTTTTTTATCTGGTTTAAATTACTGCAGATTTCTCTAAGCAGAGCCAGCCACTGAGATCCCATATTACCATATTGCATATTAATTTGTTGAGAATACATCACAGGAGTAATCTAAACTCTTGTTCCTCAGAGTGATCTGGCTCTGCTTGCTGTGAGGAAAGTGCTCTGTCAGAGAGGAATGTATACTCCCAAAGATCCCTTGTCATTGATAATCTACAACAGTAGATGAGATCAGTGTATAACTGGGAGGAGGAAAAAGCCCAGGAAAAAAATCTCTGAGTCTGTCAATGGCAGGTCATCAGCTGTGGAATGTCTTGCGAGCAGCAAATATGGTGGCCAAGAGAGAACAAAGAACATTTCCAACATACCTAGCCATGAGTGTCTGTGCACCCTCTAGGTGGTCTACTTTTGTTTATTCAAAAATATTTTTTTTATCAGCAGTAATGTTTTTATACTTCGAGATACCTTAGTTTTTTTGAGCCTATGACAAGGTTACTAGTTGCTCCAGAACTGTTTTAACTTTTCTGTTGGCAGATTAATTAACTTATGGAACACTATTTATGCATATTCATGCTAGTAACTAATTAGTAATTATCATATTAATTATTAAATTTCTTTTTTTATGGAATTAGATGCTGCCACAAAAATATAGTAATAAAATAATACTATTACCCCAGCAGATGAGATTTAAAGTAATGACATAATAGTGTTGCACTACAAAAAAAATCTATGTCAGAAATTACTTCAACACAAACTTATGTCCAAATATTTAAGTTGTGATAGGGAGTAAAACCCTTATTCTATCTAAAATACCTATAATTTCCCAGTAATGCTTAGGGAAAACAATATTGGCTTAGTAACAGTAGAAGAGAAATTGCAAATCTGACTCCTCAAGCCCTTCTGCAATTAACCATCCTGACTAAGTTTTTGCACATGAAAATAAAAAGAGAAAAATTTAAATCTCTGTTTCTGCAGAAACTCTTTATTCTACGTTCTTTGTTAGTGTTATGTCAGTTACACATAGCAATTTTGTTCTTTTCTCTGAAACATGAAGGTAGAAGGAAAAAAAAAGGCAGGAGATAAAAATTCTAGAAATGGAAAGTGCCTGTTCTTTGGGTAAAGAAGAATGCCATTAAAAGCCAAGTTGTACCTACACAATGGAGTCATTATGAGAAATTTCATGCGAAGTGAAAGAGGATGTGAAAAAAAATTCTCTCTTACAGAGTCATGGAGATAATATTTGTTTTGGTCCTGTATGTAGTGAAAGGTTAGAGGAAGGACAGTCATGAATTCTGAACCCCCTCCCATGACAGAGAGGATGTTAGCCTGTTGGGAGGCAATAGGCAATAGCTGACCTAAAGACACTGTGTTGATATTCACCATGGAGGTAGATTCTCACTCCACAAATGAGAAGACCTGACTGGACTTTTTCATACACCTTCTCATCACTGTAAATTGCTTTGCTCCCGTTTTAATACATGAATAATGGCAGAACCAGCAGTCAGAATATGAAATAGGCTCAAGGAAGGTATTTATAATAACTGTGGAGCAACGGGCCAAATCTGCATTATGCAGTGCAAAACTGTGCAGAAATTCCTGAGCCAGCTATTGAACCGGAAAGGCGGCAGCTCTGTCAGCACAGCGCTCTGCCCGGGCTGCAGAGGCAGCTCTGGCCCAATGTCTCTGGCTGGTCCTGCTCTGGGCTGGGCTGGTTTTCCAACACCTGGTGAACTAGGGGGGAGTTTCTTTCACAGCCCCACACTGCGTAGCTTACAAGTTCCCATCGTGTTTTGCACATCTGAAAAAACAAGTCAAGGAAAAAGCCCGTAGAGGAAATGAGAAATATATTGAAGGACACAGGAAAATCAAATCTTGATCAGACACTGCAGAATCACTCTTGAGAAGAGTGCTGTGGTCCTGGCCAGAGCCTCAGTCTTATCTAAAACAATGTTAGAATCTCATTAACTCTCACTTTACAAACTTTGTGACTTTAATTATGCCAAATGTTCAAAAGCCTATGGGTCAGGCCCTATAAAATCATGAGAATAGCTTTGAAGGGAGGATATTTTTTAATGAAGTTTGGAATTCTTTCTCTTTTTCATATAGCATTTAAAGCTAAGGTTCACATGTTTGGACTTTCCTTCTATGTGGGCTAATAAAATCAAAGCTGAGATTCCTAAATGGTCATGTTACTCTAGGATGTGTGACAAAAATAAAATCTCAGATCATGAAATCTACTAAGTTCTATGAGGCTAGCAACAAAGTGAACATGGGTCAGCACTGAGCTTCATACAAAAAGTGATTTTTACTGAACCTGTGATGTTAGGTAATAAAATAGAGACAAAGCTGCAGTGGAATTTTGTAATTACCAAGATTGCATTACTGTTACAACATATGCTGTGTTACGCTTACGGACCTACAAGCGCAGAGTAGGGTGATGGACTAATACATAATCACTCAAAGCAGCTTCTGTTCTGCATGACTATTACAGTATTTAAAACATAGCTACACTGCAGTACAGAAAATGACTGCACACAATGCTTACGGTGATGTTGTGGTTTTGCTTGTTAATTTCAGTGTTCACTTGTTGGAAATTATTTCCTACATATTACTCACTAGTGGCACAGATCTACAGAATTTTTTTTTTTTTTTTTTTTTTGGGGTTTTCTACCTTTTTTTGTAAATATGGAATAAGTTCCTTCAGTACTGTATTTGAGGAAGAGGGACAGTAAGGCATGTAGCACTGTAGATCTGTAGATCTACAGATGAAGACATTGCCATCGCCCTTTGACAAAACTAATTTTCTAGCAGTGAGAGAGAGGTAGTCTGACACTTCAGGAAATTTTCCTATTTCTTTAACAGTTCCTTGTCAGCAAAACCAGAAGTATTATTCTGTCTAGTGACATCTATTTGCATTAACTGGTAGTACTAAGGTGCCTAGTGGGACTGAGTAGACCTGCAAAATTATTTTTATGTATTATTAGTGATCTCACTGTAACCCGAGCTGAACTTCTCTCTCACAATTCTGTTCTTATTTCTTGTTTTTATCCTCCTATCTAATCAGGTTCTTGTCTCTTTAACTGCTGTCATTGCAGCACCTTTTTATTCCTTTCCCCCTCAATTTTTCAATCATTGTGCCTTTATCTACTTTGTTTGGAACACTTAGTACATATTTCTAAATGTACCTTTTCCTGCTCTTCTGCATGGCTCTTCTCAGGACTCTATCACGTAAACAAATGAAAGCCAAAGCTGGGTTTTTCAATGTTTATAAGAAAGAAGGAAACTACAATAATTTGTGGGGTTTAATCTCCATGTGTATTTTTTGGTTGTTCATTACTCTTTTGGACTGTGAGCAATTCAGGACAGCACAGGGCAGATATTCGTACACAACAAACTACGTTACAGGGGCTTTCATAAATAAAAATTTGATTGAAATGTGCTGGCAGGTTTTAGGTTGCCTCTTCTATAAGCACTTATTGTAGAAGTTAAAAGTATGTTTTTAGAGTGTCTAGGATGAGTGTAGCAGAACTTAGGAACAGACAATTTTTGTTTAAAGTGCTTGTTTAGGTACTGCTTAGGCTATAACCCATATAGGTCACTGTTCAGTTTTTGTTGTGTTCATTATGATAAGTAAAATCATGTTAGCGATCAAAGAAATGTAGCTTGGGAACAGCCTTTCAATAGAAAAATGGGCAGTAAACCAGATGGGGTGATAAAATTATGAAAGATAAAGGGATATTTTTGCTTGAGGAAGTCTAGACTTAATGACAGGAAAGTTATTTCCCAGTGCTTTTCCCTACATGGCATCTTTTATATTTATTGTTTAATTTTCACAATTGCCTTTTGAGATAATCAGTGTTAGCCTGTTTTATGAGTGTGCAAACAGGTACAGGGTATAATGTAAAAACCCTGATTTTCCATGTGGAATTTGCTGGGTTTGATTAATGAGACTTGACAGATGCTATGAGATAACTTATAAAAACTGAATTAATTCTTTGTCTTCAGGTGTTAACAATATCATAGGTGTTTCCTGAATGAAATGTAGAGAGCAAAGTTAGGTAGGAATCTCTTTCAGCTAAATGCTCAGGGCAATTTTACTCAGTAACTCACTGCTCTTTAGGATAGGTTCTGTTGCCACAGACAAAACAGTGCTATGATTAGTTCATGTCTTAAATTATAACAGCAATTGGTCTAGTTGTTTTATCAGTGGGAGACTTTCAGGGAAACTCCAGGACCTGCAGGGACTGCCACCAGTAATACAGTAGAACGGTGCTTTTCCTTCCTGAGTCAATATTGACTCTGGTATTTCCAGGGTGGTGTGGCTGGACCATTGTATTTCATGGGAGACAAAATTCATAAAGCAAGACTCTTGCCTCTGCATTGATTTAGAGTCCAGTGCCCAGACAACATTAAAATATAGACACCAAATCTTTGAAATCACGTACATAAACTGAAGTAATAAATAATCATATGGCATTTTTACATTGAGTTATGTTTACATACAAACAGCTACAAGGAAGTTTTACATAGATTTAGAGAGAGAAAGTACTTGGGTGTACTGGAGGAAGAGTGAAATTTTAAGTTAGGTGTGGAACCATGCTGTAGAGATCAAAAGAAAGAGAAAAATATATGGAGTTAGAAAAGGCTAAATACCAAAGAAACCTAATTAAAATAAAAGCACATCTAAGACCTAATTAATTTTATTAATTAATAAAATAATTTTTGTTCCTGATTTGAAAATGTGAAAATCTTCCTATACATTATAGATCACAGCAATAAATTTGTTATTTCCTTGTATGTCCTAAATCCATTTCCTGAGGTAACCCATGGGACTTTATGCTCCAAGGAGATATTTTTTGACTTACCACCATGACTCTCTCCATCACTGTTGAGATACTGGTAATAGTCATGGGGCTGTCGGTAGAGGTCTGACTCATAGGGTACCATATCTTCAGAGGGCTGTAAAAAGAAGAGGAATTTTTACAACAGTAACTTTACACAAATCCTTTCCAAATTATTCATATAGTTAATGAAGGGCTGATGGTAACCCATTTTATATTGCTTAGGGAAAGAAAGGGGAGACTTCCAGTTATTATTGAATCTTCAGAAATGAAATGTGTGATGCCAAACACTGGTTTTGAGGGAAAAAAAAAGAGTAATCCCAGTAGAAAAAAGACCCAGTCTGTGTAGCAGAACTTGTCCAGTTGTATTACAGAAATCCCTTGTATCCCACACTCCAGCCTTCTGAGGATACTGCTTTAGAGCTGCTGTAGATATTAGGCACAAGTAAAGGTGAAATATTTTCTTTGGTAGTAACAGATATTTTCTTTTATTTATGATGATGATGATTATTCCTGCACACAAAAGAGAAAGCAGAAACTTGTCTTGCCTAAACATATTCTGATTGTTTCTACAAGGTCTGACTAAATGGTGGAAGTCTGTCAGAGGGTAGTGATGTTGACAGAGGGAATAAACATGTTTTCTTTCTCAGTTACTGTCCAAGGTGACCTCTAAAGGTTTGCTGGTTTAAATCAACTGCACAGGGATTTTACATTCACATAGTGAAGACTTAAAAAGTCCAACTGTGGGACACATAGGGAGTTGCGACCTGTTGGATGCTTAGGTGTAGCATTGGAGTTCTCTCTATCTTCTTAGAACAGGTGACATAGGGTAACTTGCCCACTTTGCTTCCTCCTCAGGCCTAGTATTCCAATGTGAATACTGATTAAGGTCTTATGTTGTTACAATAAAGGTTGTTTAAGTTAAAAGTTGTGCACAATTTTGTTACTTCATTTAATTTTGTAATTCTTGTTATTTCCAGAATGAAGAATTAGAGAAAGACAGTGTCTGTTACGGGGTTTTGTCAAATCTTAGTCCAGTTAAGTTTGTTACAGTATTTCCTTCCAATCCAAACAAAGTCTTACACTGTTAACAGCAAAGGAGAATTACCTTTTTTTGGAAAGGAAATTATTTCTAGTATTTCTAGGTGTTAAAAGAAACATTTAAATTCTATTAATGACTCAAACATAACTAACTTTGAAGGACAAATATTTAAAATAACATGATAACTTACATTATGGGTGTATTTCTTGTGTTTATATTTCATATGCCGATCTGTATGTCCCAAATCCTTTTTCTCCCTCCATGAACTTGTCACATTTTTGGAATGTCTACATTTTTAAAGTTTATGCTGTGGTTACAGCATGACAGAAATACAGGAGAACTTCTCTTTTTCTTACTCCTCTAGACTGTTTGAGCACATGGAAACTAAGGTAGCAGCTGCCGCTAAAATCCAGATGGAGGTGGTAGATAAGCTTCTAGCAAAAGGAAAGGACTTTTTTTATGGTTTTTTTAATTCTTCTGGTTAACTCCTTCAGTTCATTCTGTTGGAATTTGGGGATTTAAAGGTCTCTTTCTGAGGATTAAGATACTAGAACACATACATAAAAAACCCCCAACGAAACACTTTCAGAAATTACTTTGGAACTTGGTAAATCCTTAATAACAGGCATGTGTTATATTAGTGTACCATTAAAATGCACCGGTAAGGTTGTCTAAAACTTCATGACTTTCAGCACACACTGACTGGGAGTCAGATCCATGGAATATTTAGAGCCTCAGGAGAAAATCCATCACCTGGCTACAAGTTCCAAATATAACCAGTGGTGATGGATAATTGCTTCAGGGAAAGGTTATCATCTTGAGAAGATGATAACCCACAATAAAGGCTGTCTAAGGGAAAGACTAAGGAAAAGGGGCAAGTCATCATTTAATTGCATCCACAGCAGGAATACCAGTGAAGGGACTCTGGGGTTCAGAGGTGTACTGTAGGTACAGTCTCCCTTTCCAAATCTATATGATTACAATAGAATTGCCCTTTATTCACACAGAGATACAATGGGAAGTATAACCTATTTTCCAGATTTCATGGTGGTGGCCAAAGAAGACATTACAGCACTCATGTTCTCAATGTTTCTGCTTTTACTCTATATATTTTCTTGGTGTTCTCTCTCTAGTTATACGTATATACTCATCTTCATTCCTTCAGCCTTTGGTGTACTTTGATCTCTGACAAGAAAAAGTAATGAGACTGTATTTTGCTTTCTTTAGGATAAAGTTCTGAATTTCTCCTTTTCATTATTTTTGCAAATTAGTTCATCTCACTCCCTCATTTCTTTTCCCTAAATATATGCTTCCTGTTAAAAATATCAACTTATGCCTTCATAATCAGAATTTTAAATTATAATACTTTATATTATAAATTAAAAACTAGATTTATAATTAATATTATAAATCAGTGTAATTCAAAGGAAAGCATTCATGTTCTGTGAAAGGGGAAATGTCAACATCTAAATGGAAAATGCATATCACACTAGTTGAGAAAAATGGAGGTTAAAAAGTCATATTAAATGTACATTGTCAGAAAGAAAAATCTCTGTTTCTTCTCATCTAAAATACTAGGAACTGATAGAAATTATTAAGAAGTTAATACCCAAATGCATTGAAGCTTTTAATGCTTTTAACTATTCAGCCAAAAGTAAACTATTTCCAAAAGAAATCAGTATTCTGTCAATCTAGGCTTAATTTGCTAAAATTTCCACTGATACAATAAAGCATCTATCACTCATATCTTTACAGAAGTATAGCTTGGCAGGAAGGCCAAGCATCAGTCCAAAAGTAGATAAACAATATGCACTTTAGGAATGGAAAAGAACATTTGGCTTTTCCTAATTGTTCTTTTCCTTTGTTGTCTTTCTTCAGTTTCCAAACTCCTCCAGTTCAGACCAATATACATTAACAAGCAATAGTGTCTCACAGTCTGACAGCTGAGAATGAAGCATTTTACCGTTCAAAAGCTACTTTTACAGTTCAGATCCATATGCAATGACCAGAGCTAAAGGGAGGTGTGTGAAAGAGACTCATAAAACAATGGTTCCCTTAATATTTACAGATCTGACTGACTGCAGAATGACTCTACATCAAAAAACATTTTTACATAGGGCATTGGAGCACTATAAACTCTGGTTTGAAAGTGTGGGGCTTAAAATCTCTTTATTATGGACTCTTGGAATTTTTGTCCTTGGGTTCGTTTCCTGTCTGGTGATCCTTTTGATATATCCTTTGTATATCCTTGTTAACTCATGCAACTGGACCAATCTGTCCCCACAAAGGACTTGTAATGCCACTGCTTTCCATCTTGGTGTCTGATCTTCAAGTAATTACCATGGCAAGATGTATATTAAATATTTAAAAGTGTACTTATCATAAACTTAATCAGATGTTAGGTTAAAGGACATAGAACAGCATGTATTCTCTCTGAATATCCTATGGTAAGGTGGGATATTTCCCTCTATTACAGAGGTTACTTCCAATGCTATGTCTTTAGTTGTTTTCTGTTTTTTTGGTGGTGGTTTGTTGTTTTGGGTTTTTTTTAGAAAAGCTTCTTTAGAAATGTTTTCTCTAATTAGAGAGAAGAGGTTTCACCATATACTGCTGTTGCCTCTTGTGCCAGTCTTTACCCACTTGCCCCATCCTTCTCTGGAACCTCCCCACCCACACCCATTTCATCATCTTACTGACAGCACTTCCATGACACTGAACAGTTTTGTTTCTCCTGACAAAAAGCAAAGAATAGTTTGTGTTTAATATTTAACTTACATCAATGGCCATTTGTTCTATCGGTTGTTTCCATGTAAAAGGGTGACTGAAAGCTTTGTCAGGATCCCATAGCTGTGATCTAAATTTGATATCTCCTTTCATGCATGCCATGAAGTGCAGTACACTATCTAAGACAGTATTCTACCCTCAAGTAATAGGTCAACAAACAATACTTTTTGACTTTGATAAATGAAGAGTGGCCTCAGTCTTCCATCTTTGCCCTGAAATTCTAGGGAAAAGCCACAAAACCAGAGAAAGCTCAGCTGGCATGGGTTAAGAGAGACATATTGGACTCAACTGACCAGCAGTCAGAAAATCTTGTTACTCCCCAAGACTTTGTCAGATGATTCCAGAAAATTGTAAAATCACTAAATGCTGATCTTTTTGTTACCTTGATATAGCTATTCACTGGCATGTGATTCAAAAATACTTCAGATAATTTCCAGTGATGTGCTGCTGAGGCAAACTTTAAGGCCAAGGTTAACTATATTTCCTTGGAAAAAAATTACAGTATAACTATTTTAGAAAAGCTGAGCAAAAATATTAGCATGATTACTCATTGGGCCAGCCTCACTGGACCATGTTGACAATGCAGTTATGTGGAACAGAGTACTTCTGTGGGGCTTTCTTGTCTCATGCAAAAATACTTCATTCAAAGCTGTGATTTCTACAGGTGGCTACTTAAGGATTCATATATAACTGGAACCCTCCTCAGGAAAAGCTGACTTTATAATTTTTTGACCCATAACACAACTGAATTCTATCATGCATTGGAAGACACAGACCCAGTTTGCAGAATTTTTTCCCACAAAATTCCTAACCTTCAGAGGAAAATACAGTTCTCCTAGACCATTTAAACAGCGTTTTCCAACTGAAGGATAAAAATTTCCTAGCAAGGCAAGAGAAAGCAGTTACTGACCCACCCTCAACTGAACAGGGAGGAGTGCAGGAGGGAAGTGTTGCTGCAACCCCTGCCTAGAAACAGGCTCGTGTCTCCCCGCTGAAAAAGTCCCAGGAGACACAGACATGCAGGGCTCTAGCTGGCAGTGCTCAAAGTGCACTTAAAGCAAATTTGAAAGTGCAAACCACAAAATTATTATGTTTATGAGAGTTTAATCACAAAAATAAAAATCAAATTGCCCTGTCAAGTGCTTCAGTAAGATGTAATTGTGTATTCACTACCAGTAGTATTAGATACCAGGTGTATCACTCATCTGAACACAGTTCAGATGCAATATTAACTGCAACACAAATTGGAATATTAGGATATCAAACTGTGTTAGATTTTCACTCAATTTATTCAACATGTGCCCTGGAATTCAACACTGAAAAAACCCAACCAAACAAAACTTGGCTATGAGTTAATGAATGGAGAGAAAAATAACAATCGGGGTTTTTTTAATGGAGATACAGTTTCCTGGGCTAGCTAAGGATAAGGTCAATGTCTTTTTAATTTCATTTTTTTAAGCCCAACAACTGACACTCTTAGAGATCTCATATATATGTTTTTATTTTCTTGATTTCTATTAAGATTTCTATTCTGTTGCACTTACAGCAGACACACTGGAAAATTGTGTGTATTTAAGAAAAAGAAAAATGATTTTTAGGGTCTTCTCACCCTGTGGGTAAATAGGTAATTTCAGGGACACTTATGACAAACTGAGAAAACAAAGGGTCTCCCTCAAAAATAAGACAAATACTTTCAGTCATCATGAATTCCGAACATGACAGGAATTCAAAGAGCCATTCCAAGGGATGGAAGATAAGAAATATCTTTAGTCTTCATTAAATGGGACAAGACAAAACCAAAACTTGATACAAGTTTTTGTTAAAAACCTCTTGGATCTGCATTGTCTCATTCTGTTCTCTGATACATGTATAGCAATTACTGTAAGCCATCTACCACATAAAAAGCCAAGTGAAGCACCTTATCTGACACCTCTTCAGCTTCTACAAACTTAATGAAATCTAATTAAGATCTCTTGTACCCATTCTCCTTAGAGACTTCCCATTAGAAACCTGGTTTCTGAACAACAGGTTAGTGACATTATTTTCTTCATAAATAATAGTTTTTGAACTCACCATACGATAAATTACAGCAGTGCAACAATGATTCAGAGTTGAGGAAAGGATAGACCTGCCCCAAAAGCGCACAGAAAAATTTGTATCTTAGAGAAAACATTGAAAGACCGAAAAAGGACCGTAAGTTTTTTTCCCCATTTGCCATTTGTTTTTTCATAGTCAGTGAATTCCAGAGAGTTCAGTTCAAGAAAAGATTAAGTTAAAAACTAAAATGCTACCATTGCAAAAAACATAGGGAGTGCTAAAATTTGCAATATGTAAATCAACATTCAACAATCTTCTCTCATAGATTAATAGACAGTTAAATACATAAATTATGTCCGAGACTTCAGATGATTAGGAATTACAATCTGAAGAAAGATGGCTTTTATATCACGTAGGTGGCACTGAAGAAAAGAGATTTACTGACTTGTTATAAATGTCCTGTACAAAAATACCATATATGTAATCTGTGAAAACAAACGGAGATCAAAATCAGATACAAGTTTGGGGAGGAAATGTTAATTTCCCTTTCATTGCAGTGTTGTCACTAGTTTTATATATTGACCTATGTCAAACTTCCTGACATTACAAATACAGACCAAAACAGAGATATTCTCAAATAAAAAAACCCCTGGCTTACTTTGTCTTTTTCTCCTGAACCCAATGATCCATATTACAAATAAATCCATATACTCACAGGGGGAATAAGGGGAAATCCTTCCATCTTGCAAGCTTGCAACATTCAGCCAACTTCTGAGTAAATTTTTCTTAATTCAGTTTTCAAACATCCAGAATAACTGACTTGCAAAAAATCATATTAGAAAAAAAAGGGGGGAAAAAAAGAAAAATAAAGAAAAAAGGAAAGAAAAAAGAAAAAAAAAAGTGAGATCCTCGGACTCTGTGAAGTCCCTTAGCAGTGGTGGATCTCAGTATAGGAGGACCCTAAAAAGTTTTCATAGTTTGCCCTAATAGGTTCTGAGGTGAACTTCTTCCCGAGTTGTATGCTAAGTTCCTGATTTTATCAAATGCCTGTAGAAGGCAGATAGCCCTTGGGTCTATCAGCGCGCTGTGACATCACACTTTAGCCAGTTTGCATAAATCTCATTTCAGGGAGCTGGAGCAGGAAGTGTGCCCCAGCCATGGACAGGTGCTTTGCTGTATAATCAGCAGCCCAGAGCCTGAGCCTGCTATCAACAAAGGAGTGTGTGGGTGCAGCACTCTGGGGAAGGCTGCGTGCTTCCCACCATGCATGGGCCATAACCGCGCATGGTGCTGCTCTCGGGTGTAATGATGTATCTTGAAGACACAGTCCTGACAACTTCTGTGAGGCCAGAGCAGTGGCACAGACTTGCATTAATAATCCTGTGTTGAAATTACGTGGCAATACTTAGCAGGTAGGAAAAAAAAAGTATGCAGTTTCAAATGCACAGCCTTAAGTTTAGACAAAACACTGGAGTTATGCCCATGAGACTTTCGTCATCAGCTTTGCACGTGAGTAAATGCAGTGAAAGATACTTTACTTATTTGTTTCTTGTGAATTATTTTCTTTTGTAATTCCTGCAAGGAGAAAGTGAGTGGGGAAAAGGAGAATGTATTAGATGTCCCTCCCGATGACTTCCGTCAGGTCCTGGGTGCCTTTAACAGTGAATAGAGAACAAGATATATAGACTCCTGCTCAAAGAATAAGGTGCAGAAATACCTTTTTTTTGTATTAGCTCTTCTTACTTGATTTTCTGCCCCCTCTTTATCCCACTGTTCTGCTTGCATTTGGCTGCACTGAACAAATGCCCTTCAAAGTCATGTTCTGGCAGTGGCAGAGGCGAGTGAGGCATGAGGCAGGATGTAGGGGATAGGGCCTGGCTACAAGGGAAGAGAGCTCTCATTCTGAAAAATGCCTTCTTATTTTGCAGTTAGTTACTAATCTCTTGGAAAAGTGAAGTTTTTTTGTCTGGTTTGTTCCCCTTCAATCTATGCCCATGTGCCACAGGTTCTGCTTTTGAAAGCAGCCTGTTCACCACTCACCTGGATCTGTGTGCAAGGGGGAATTACAGCCACTCCAGACTTCCTCCCCTGTGCACTGGTAAAACCAGAGGCCACTCACAAGTTCCCCTCATTCCCCCACCCTCAGCAACTCAACGAGCAAACCGTATTAGCAATGGGATAACATTAAGAACATGATGGGATATTAACCCTTGGAGTCTCAGACTGAATTTCATCAGCATTAGTTGATACATAAAAATTTAATTCTTACTCAATTTGTACCATGAACTCTTGACTTTAGCCTGGGAATAAGCAATCTGCTTAACAGTTTGCTTCTTTGGCTGAGGTGGTTCTCAAGCCTCCCCCTGGATACAAGCCTGGAAGAGATCAAATCATTTGGGGGAAAAGGAGAGAAGCAAGTACCACCCTGATGATAAAATTCAGTGCAAACAGAGGAGAAGGGAGTGAACACACAAATCTTACAGTGGGCAATTGAATAATAGGTGATAAAAGCAATTGTGGAAACCGTGTGTCTATTGACAAAGCTATTCAGAGCAAGGAAGATATGCTATCTGATTCACTGCACACTGAAAGATAGCTTCAGCAGCTTCTGAAAGTATTTAAAATGTGTTTTATACAGAGAGGCTTCTATTAAAGTGGAATGAAACTATATTCCATAGGCTGGAGGATATTTCTGTACAGTCTTCTAGCACAGGAAATTACCTAATAAGGACACGTATTTTGCACCAGTCTTACTGCACTCAGGGAATGCTAGATTGCCAACATTGTTGATCAGTTCCAAACATATTGTAATTATAAATGCACCAAGGCAATCAATAAAATGAATTAAATAGATTCCCTGTATGCTGAATCAAAACTAAATTTTATGCCATAAGGCTTCAGGACCAGCAGAAAGTCCAGCAACTGAATAATCTTCACAGGAAAGAGGGTATCCCCATAAATGGAAATGCTCAAAGTGAAATAAAACATTTGTTTAACATATTTGTATAGGAACATCACTGGTAACAACTTTGCTGAAGTTCACACAGACTAGTTTCTCACAATTGCAAATAACTGGTATTTTATCCTATGTTTGAAAACACAGAGTCTTCTCACCCCTAAAGCAAGGCCTACTAGAGGTGATGCTTTTGCCTCAGACCCTTGCAGTTGCCTTATTAGATGTCTTACATGCAGAAAGCATGAAGTTACAAAACAGTCGTAGTAGGGAACTGATTTCCAGAGGTATGTGATATGAACTGTTACTCACAGAATGCATTCTCACCTTCAAAAAGGCTTTTGAAGTAGGGTGGGGATCCTTCTCCATAATGGAATTTTGAGAGCTAGAGAAAGAACTGATGAGTTGAAGGATTAAATTTTTGAAAGATTATTTCTGATAACATTTAACTTTCATATGAATATTTTCCCCCTAAGCATCACCTCACTGTGTGCAGATTTTTGAATCATTTCTTCCCCTACCTCTAGCCATTTGTTCAAGCTATTTTTAACCACAAACTACCAAAGAAAAGGTTTTCATCTAGCAGCCACATCACAGAGAGGTCTCATCACCTCAAACCTTGTTTGGTGCTTGGAAGGTAATTTTCCCCCCTACTAAAACCACAGACAACATCACTCATTCCATAGTCCTTTAATCAGACACAGGTGTTTTCACACATTCTGCTAGTGAGTTTTCTTGTAACAGAAAGACAATACCTCTAAGCAAGGGATTCCTCTGTGTGTTCCATATTCTTCACAGTACTATATTTTAGCTTAGTACTGTTTTTGGCATAAAACTTTTTCTAGCATAGAACTTGTTTTTATCTAGACCTAATATGGCTTGTAGGTCTTGTATGCCATCTTTTTAACATTTACTATCCATTGAGACAACATGTGTGTCTGACTCTGGAATCTCTGGGGGTCTGGAGGGCAGTCCTCTCTATATAACTGCTTGTTGCATGCCCTGCTAATGAGTTGAAGATATGAGTTGAAATATCTTCATTGCATATGTTGATATGAGAAATTGGCTGCTGCAAATTCTGGCTGAAAATAATTTGGTACCTCTTTTTCTCACATGGACATGCACCTTAGGAACTTTAACAGTCTGACTATAGACTCTCCTGAAATATGTGCTCCCATTTCTGCTGTGGCAGTATCGCTCACTGATGTTCCTTTGTGATGCCCACTGGTTTATTGGATTGACTGTATTTGAATAAAGACTCTTCCTCACTATGTTGGTATCCCTTCCCAGAGCTGATGCAGTTCGTACCTGCAAAAAAAGTGCTTTTGACAGTTTAGCTTTCATGAGTTTCATGAGTTCAGCCTGAGTTTTATGTAACAGTGTCTGTACAAAGACTTTTGCTAGTGGGACGTGTCATAAAAAAGTCATTAAAACAGCAGTTTTAACTAACTTCAATATATTGGCAAAGATTTTCAAGCATAGACTAGACTGCATCCATATCAGAATGGAGAGAACCACTTTCATTTGGAGGAAGAGAAAATGTCATGGATATTTTAAGAACTATTATGATATGCAATCACTTACAGAAATTAAAAGCATTTATTTTTTCATTTGATTGAACTTTTAAACTCTCCATAAAACAGAATTCAGCAAAGAAGAAAATCTCTCTTCTGCAATTTTTATGGCTTTAAGATCTGTTTACATATCAGCTGTATTTTATTATTTTCTGTATTTGGGAAAACTTGTTTGGGTTTTAAGGCATTTTCAAATAACTATAAGACTTTATGTGGAATTTATTGGTCTTCTGCATTCTGTGGGCAACAGATTTTCAATTCTCCTTGCTTATTATCATCCAATTTCTCAAAACCTTTGTATCATTTCAAGCAATTAATATGGAAGAGTGCTTTAACACCATCTACTTTTGAAGTCTAAATCCAGTGTACATCCTACCTACAGTCAGCAGCACCAGTAAGGTGAAGGTAGTATTGTCTAACATCCCTTCATAAAGAACATATAGTGCTACAGAGGTTACCTTCCCTCTCACCCACACTGCCTCCTCCCACCCCCCAAGAAATCAGATACTTTAATGGTAAAATTAAGTTATAAACTTAAGGTGTATCTGTGATTTGGCTTGAGAAGAATATATTTGTAGAGGAAAATACTTGCTGCTGATGGAGGCTCAGTACACCCCATATTTCTTTTGACATGGTGTCATTTTAGACTGATCCTAGTCTGATGCCAAGGAATTCCTATTTGCAGCTGGAAACCTGAGCTGCATCTTCAGTTTAATCTGACAAGAATCCAGTTTATGCATTCTACTACTGCTGTGTGGTGCAAAGTACAGTCAGTGGGAAGGATCAGAATATTGATTTGAGAAGTGGTCTTATGATCTGAACTATATTGTTGATCTGCATCCACCATTGGAGAGGATTCTTACCCTGAGTCTGCAGTGACCTCTGCCAAGCTGTGTCAGAGAGATCTTTGCTGTGTGGAGCTTGGTTTGGTTATTTAGGCAGTAGTTCTTTCCTGAGAGCTCAGCTTTATGTAGTCTTGCTCTCCTAATGTAAATAGGACTTTCCAGACTTGCATTTTATTAGGATGATACCTCTAAGCAATCTCTCAGAATTCTAAAGAGAACAACACTATTCACAAATAAATGTTCTTAGGTAGCTGGTGGGTTTGTAGCTGTGCTTCTGGCTCTCTGACACCACTTTGACAAGGACTTTGTGCTTGGAATGCTGCACAGACAGAGGTACTAAAATATTGGGAGACAATGCTCTTCCTACATCCTCCCCATGGACATTTGGCTGCATAAGAGCTGAAGCATGTGTGCAAGCCCTAGGTCACAGCTTTTTGTGTGTGACTAGGCAGGTGTGTATGACACACTCAGGAGTATATTATCTGTAGGAACTTCTTACCAACTAGAAAAACTGTGTTTTAATTAATTACAGTTAATTCTTTTGTAACCTCAGACCACCTTCATTAAATAAGTCACATGCAGTTAGATTATTCAGTCTTCATATTTATGTTTTGCCTGCGATTTTTTTCAAGTGTCTTGAAATATGCAGGGTTTGGTAAAAAGCTGAAATCCTTACCTAATCTGGTAGAAAAATCAACAGCCTAGAGATAAGTAGCTTCATCTTAAGCTCTATCTTTCTTTAGGAGCAGAGTTTGCTTACTGCTTTGACAAATGCTACATTGGCCAGGTAAAGACTACAGGCCCATTGGAGGTGTTAATAAATTTTTGTTTGGTTGCAGCTGTTTTGCTCTATATTTTTGGTACTATGTTTATTTGAAAAGTTATATTACTGCTAACAATATGTGAGTTGATACTTTGTTTCCTCCCTCCTCTTCTTTGCATGACTGTGCCTATTGGCTCTCTAATCTTTTCATTTTAATGCAACCAATTTGCTCTACCTACAGTACAGTAGGTACTGTACTGAACTCTATCTAATTTAATTTTTTTGGTGCCAGAAGTATTACATCAAACATTAAACAATTACATTACATATTGCACATTAAAGAAACAAAATTTGGGGGGAATAATTGTGTGAGGGGTCTTAAAAGGACATCAAAATTTGTTAAATAGTAAGTTCAAAGGAAAATAGTGGAGAAATACAACAGAAAGTTTTTGAACAGTGTTTTGATCTCCCCCTTAAAATGGAGAAAGGAGAGAAAGGAAAAAGAGAAACTGAAGCCAGGAACACCAGAGAGAAGGAGACTGTTGTTTGGGTCATTGGTGGGCAAGAATTTAAGCACTGAAAGGAAAGTGAAAATTTTTGTTCTTACAGGTGTTCTGCAAGAAGAAGCTGCACATCCTTGATAAAGCCTGATTATGTATATGTGGTATAATGTCAGAGACATCCCTCAAAGACAGCAAGCCTTACAATAGCTTTGCTAAATAGAAGGAGGTAGAAGGTAAACCGAGAGGTTTTATTTTGACCATGTTATATTAGTGGTAGTATTTTAAAGAATGTTACAGAAGAAGAAACTAAGAGGTATGTATCTTGGAAAATGAGGAAAATGAAATTATCTTCCTGTTTTAGGAGAAGAAACAATCACAAATCTGAACAAATTAACCATGTGGAGAGCCTAAGGTTTAATGACAAGAATTTCAGTGCAGTGGCAGTGGGATGCAGAGGAGCTGAATGCTTTGAATGCAAAGTGCTCGTATATATGGCTGGGGGAGGAAAAGGGAAAGAGGAACTTGGAGTATCTTCACTTGTAGGACTGGATCAATTCACAATAACTACCAGAAGGAGTTAAACATTTTCTGGGGTTAAAGTGAATCAGAATCTGCACACCATGTGCTGGAAATTCCCTAAATGATTTCAGTGGTCATTAAGAAAAGGGAAATGGTTCTTTTCTGAGTAGGAGATGATAGGAGACAGAGGAGTAGACACCAACACAGAGCCATGGCTGAGTATTTATAACTCAGATTGCAGGACTCCTGCCAGCTGAGAAGGAGAGAGACTTTCTCAGTGGCTTTTTTTGTTGAGTGGGGGGTCTTGCTGGTAACCACTGTGACCCTCTGTGACTGATAACACAAGAGACTGAGATACTTAAAGTTCTTCTAGAAATACTACGTGCAGTTATGTACAGCATGGGCAAATACAGGTAAAGCTGCTGATAAAATATGCTCTGCTGATGAATGAAGCTTCAACTCTTCTGCAGTGACCTTATTCCCACTCCCATGCCCCTGGACTTACTCAAGTTTTTGACTCTTCAGTCACAGACCTCACCTATATACAAAGCCTTTAAAAGTTAGTTAAAGTATTGGATTGTGTATTTTAAACAGTGATGAAGTTTACATAGTTTACAGTTGCAAAGTTACCAAAGTTGTTGTTTTCCTTTTACTCAGTAATAGAGAATAAATTTAGTTTAGCCAGTAAAAGTATTAGGTTTAGACCTATATTTTCCAGTCAGTATTCAGGGATTTTTCAGCTCATTGTCTGTAGACCTTTGCAAGTCAATAAAGAATTTCTGAGGAATCTGAGAAAAATAAAAAAAGTTGACCCTTTTATCAGTGGGTTTAAGCTGGCCATGTAAAATGCATGAAAGTTTGCACCTACATCGGTGAATTTTAGAGATCTAGCAGTAAAAATATCTTTTAACTCTGAGACCTAGAGGTACCTCTTTATTTAATTTTCTTTGTATACCTTTTCTTCTGAGTACGATTTGTCTCCAGCCAAGATGTTGCCATCATCCCCCAGTCCATACCAGGCTGTAGGATCTGTGGTGAGAAAAACTAGAACATGTCTCTCCCAACAGCTTCTCCTGTAAACCAGTGGCAAAGTTTGTCACTAGAGTAGCAGACAGGGTACAAAGACTTCAGGAGTGCTGGTGCTGTTTATCTCACTACCCCAACCCACAGTATTTCCTCAGTCCTGATCCTGCTGCTTCCCCTTGCTTCTGCCTGCTTTGCTAGGAATCTCTCCTTGATGCCATGACTAAATAAACCTTTTTCACTATTTCATTCCTAATCATTCTTGTAATCATAATCTGTCAGAACAGAGCTCTACTCACCTATCCACCCTGTCTCTGGTGGAGACTTGAGGTGTCTGCTGTCTGAGGAATTTTAAAGATTCCTCAAAAAGGAAAGTCTTAATATTGCTTTTTGTTCCACAGCTATTGTTCTGGTCATGTCATCACTTTACATGCTCAGTGCAGATTCCTGTCAACCTACAATCACCCAGCACTACTGCCCACCCTGCCAGTTTAACCTTCCAGAGGCTGTCACTTTGTGCAGAAGTTTTTTTACTATGTATTTAAGAGAGTGCATTTCCACTTTTAGCTTATGCTACATAACTGTGTACATTTAGTGGAAAATTCTGCTTTTAACTGAAGTTTTTTTTCAATATACAGTGCATTTTGAGTGTTTTAGAACCAAAATTATGGTGGTGGGTACAGAATTGTACTAAATTCTACAGAATTTAGAACAAATGCGGGCTGCAATGAAATGCCACAGTAGCTGCAGGAGTGAGCTCACCATGTAGTTTCCAAACAAGCTGACAGCAGTAGGAATCATGGTTTATAAAAAGCTCCCAGCAGTGCTGAGCTGGTGAAGAGAAAGAGGAAGCTACAACGGGAAAGAGAAAAACATCAACCAAAGGCAACTTCACTTCTCTGCCTTTACTGTTTTTAAATAGATTTGGCTCTAAATTGCTATTGAGGGTGCTGTGAAATCTTAAAAACTGATCCTCACGATATTTATCCCTTTCCAAATACCACCTGCAAATCACACCCAGATTCAAGGGGACTCCTCTGTGTGTTTGTGCATATGTGTGAGAATTCAAGTATGTGAGTAGGAATACTACCATGTTACTGAAGCTATTGCTCAACAGCATGCCAGTAAATAGAAGTTTACTAGAACAGCTTTTGCTGTTTCACTCCCCCTTTGCACGATATGCTGAGCTGTTCTCCTGAGATTGTTTCCTGATGTTTACATCCACTTCATTCTGTGGATTAACTTGATTATTCTTCTTGCCCTATGAAACGTTAAAAACTGCTTCTCATCCTCAAACCACCAGTATCAGAAAATCATCTAAAGCACTATTGACTGAATTGTCTTGCACTGGGTGTGAGGACTACGGGAAGGTGGTCTTGAAGAGCTCAGTGGAGAGTGGGGCACAGGCTTACTACTTCCACTTTCATTGCTACAAGTGCTAAGCTAGGTGATGGAAGATATGCTGCATCAAAAAAGGAGAGTAAAAGGTAAACTCAGAAAGATGAGAAATAATGTGAGAAAGGCTGATGATTAAAATTAGGTGCATTAGCGACTCCTTTATTTTGTGAAATTCTGGGTTCATATCTTTGATTCCTTGTATTTTAGTTGAGATGGGATTGACTTTTTCTAGAGCTAGGAAAAAGAAAACATCGCATAGGGAAAGAACTTAGGGACTTTGCAGATGAACTGCATTTTGTGTTACACAAAATGTAAAGTTCTGGAAAGTTTTGTATTATTCTTGAAAGACCTGGCAGGGTCTCTACATGTTTACTGCTTTGAATCTGAGCACAAAGAATCAAAACAAAAGCCACACAAAGATGTTGAAGTCTGCTTTTAGTGGCTGTGCTAGTCCTAGGGAGTGGGCTGCCATTGGCATGCCCTGGAAGAATTGAGCATGATCCATGAGGATAAACTGAGGACAATCAATCTGCAATCAGTCTGTCAGCAGGAGGCAAAAGGCAGCAGCAGAACACCTGACTCCTATGATTTCCCAGCAGCTAAAATGCTGAGCATAGTTGCCAAGGGTTAAGTGCACAAAATTTATAATAATGATTTCTTTTCCTTCATCATTGTTTTTTTGGCTCCAAATGGATGAGAACATTTTCTTGCAGGGCCTGAGGTATCAGTATATACCAAGGTGTTTTTAGCTCTGGTGCCAGAGCCCTTTATATTTAGCAAACAGCTATGAGTGGGTATGGGGATCTGCAGGGCTTTTTTTCTTATTCTTGCTGAAATATTAACATCATATCTTCAAGAGATTCAACACTAAAATTACTTCTTTGCACGAGCTACCTCTTGGTGATGTAAGAATGGCCTAGTAAAAAATAATTATCTTCCTCAGAATCTCCTGGGGAGATCAGCCCCCATTTTTATCATTCCCATTTTGTAGGAGGTCAGAAGAGACCAGGCTTTTCTTCATGGCCAGTTTGTGTAGGCTTAGAGAGAGACACTGTGTAGCTCCGCTTCCACCCAACAAATACACTTCATTCTTCTACAGTGTGCATAGGCCTGGGATCACTCCCAGCTGACTTTCTCCCATCAGGGAAAGAAAGCTTCTTCAGTATTTTTCTGTTTATTCTCCTGATCCAGTCTGCTCTTAGAAAGATCAAAACTGAATGCAGTTGTTGTACTTACTCATAAAACCATGATTCCTGAGACAGGGATATTTTACAGATCTTCAACACCTTCAAGGTCAGTCATCATCAGTGTCCTAGACAGGCTTTCAAAAAAGTAAGGGCAAATTTTTCACCTTGACCACAAAGGACTATATCAGGTTTGGTGTTGGGAATGTCACCAATGAGAGGTGCTTGTCTGAAATATGAAAAATAACCCAAATCAGGGAGTCATTACTATGCTGTTTCAACAAAACAAATTAAATGTACAGCATTTTTCAGTGTTTTTTTTTAAGTAGTCTTAATCGATCCCAAATTAATTTTCAAAATTTTTTTTCTTTAGTCTTTAAACAATCAAGACTTAACTTTTGAAGCTAGATACTTTAGCCTGTAGTTCTAAGTTTAAAAGGCATTACATTCTTATTAAATCTGATTTGTGTTTATTTTTCTATAGTGAACCACCTCAAATTTGGAAATCTGATGAGTTGAATTTGTCAAATCTGTGGTAGTCTGTTTACTTACCACTTTTTCACGAAAATTGTTCATTGCTGCTGTCACCAAAGAAAAGGCAAGTTGGCCGAATGTAATTTCTCTTGGCAGATCCTCCCTATAGTGTCATCTTGTGACAATAAGGCCTCATAAAAGAGTAACTAAAATATATGATAATTTACATGTCAGGGAATTTACACTTTTCTCAGGGATTATTCCCTAAACTTAATTCCTATGTGTTAAGATACTAAACACTCACTTTAGGCAATAAGGGCCTTCTATTCTCAAAGTAAGACCACACAGTTTACAGGGCTCACAGTCAGACCTCAGAGTGCAGCAGAACCTTCAAGATCCTCCAGACAAATAGGTACACCTGGGCACTAAGGCACTAAAAAGAAACTTCAGCTCAGCCACGGGCTTGGCCATGCCCCCGTATGCCACATACCTCCCTCAGACATCAGATTGAAGATTTCTGCGCGGTAATGTGTTGTTCAGGGAAGACATGCTTGGTGACAGTTTGTAGCACACCAAAAAAGAAAAAAAAACCCCAGAGAATTGTCTCAATCCTCGAACATTTTCTCACAAATTCTGTCTGCCAGCAGTACTGTTCTCTTCTTTTAGAATTTTAGCACACTCCACTGAGGCTAAAACTGTTTTCTCAGCCTTAGATGTATTACATTTACATTACATTACTTTGAGGTCTGACTGACAGATTAAATCCTAGATTTTGTAGAAGACCTCTTCTAGAATCTGTAGTGGAGTGCTCATCATCCTAGCAGTCAGAAAATGCTAATTTGTTATTAGGGAATCCACTTGGCAACAGTATGAACAAAACATCTGAAATAGCTTTAAAATGATTATGTACTCCTGTGGTTTCTGGTTTTGTGTGCATGGCTCCCAAGCGTCTTTCTTCCTTGACATTTATTATGTGCATTTTACAAATGAGATGGTGGAATATATGGCTGTAAAGATAAGGTGCTAATTTTCTTTATTTTTCTTCCAGCTGTATAAGGATAAAAGACACACAGTTCACTACCAGTTGTTCAGTACCAATTATTGGTCAAAAAAATTAAGGCCTTTCGCACATGTAAGTTTACTACAAATGTATTCAATGCTCACCATCCTTGCACAGGTGAGGAATACTTTTTGTTACAACAGAACTTCTCTGGATAGTGATAAATCACTACATTAATTATCTCCAGATTTTGTACATATGTTTCAGGGGACCACCCTTATTTTATTTGGCTGGACTGGAAATCCAAAGTATTTTTTTAGTAATTTTCCCCATAGATCATTTCTTCAAATTGCATTAAAAAAATTCAGAAAACAATCAGAAAACGCACCTTGTAACAGTTTTTGCTAAGCGTTACTACTCCTTTCATGTTTTGAATTGGCTTTGGTTGTATCTGTCTTCAACATCTGCTTAGGTCCATACACAGAATGGAGTTAAAAAAGTTTCACCCAGGCCAAGTAGGTTTTTATTTTTTTTAATAGTTTCTTATTATAGTGATGTGAGACTATTACATATTTTCTAGTTTGATGAGGAAAGGAACCCAATAAGCACAAGTGAGAACAAGATGAAGAAATTTTCTTTTTGAAGAAGTAGTATGTTTTTTATGGGCCTCTTACATGAGAACAGAAGATCTTGTTCTTCCATATTCCATACCATTTTATCCAAATTAACAAACTTGTGGATTTGATATACACACATGGCCTTGGTCCTGCACAGACAAGAGAGGTTACTTGGAAAATTAGTATTGGGCCCTGCATTCCTAACTACTTATTTTTGAATTTTCATTCAGCCCAACCCTGCAAATTCTCACAAATGTGTTCTTTTATGCAGTGACATGAATTTTTTTAATTCTGGAAAATGCTGTCACCACAAGTTTTTTCCTCTTTAACAGACTTAAGGCTTATCTAACTGATAGCTGTAAGTTCAAGTTTGCATTTGTGCTTGTACCTGTGGAAGTGTTCTGTAAAAGGACAGGGCTGCAGAGTAGCAGTGCCTGTACTCTGCTGATGATTACCTGTATGGGAAAGAGTTAGGTTCTGGAGTGTCCAGCATTGCATATGCATTATTTCCCTAGAACTCCTACATTTCAAACTTTGCTACAGCTGTTTCAATTGCTATTGGTAAGCCTGTATTTTAATGAGCCTTGAAAGAAGAGTAGGATTGTTTTTAGTTAACCTATTCAGGGTTTCTGCTGGAGCACAAACCATGGACAAGGGCACTGCCTATTACCATAATGCAATTTAGAGGCTCTTTCAGTAAAAGCCTGCTGTTATTTCATGTATGTTCTTGCTGCTGATAATCAGTGGATAAACAACTTTCATAATATGAGTGCAATGCCCTCACCCCCACCGAGCAGTCTGACAGTTGACTTGATGGTTAGCCACGGACTCGTAGCAGCCCTGGGCAGCCAATTTGCAGAGTGCAGCCTGCCTTTCTGACTAGCATGGGCTCTGGCACTCACAGCATGTGCTTTCAAAGGGCTGGGCAGGTTCAGCACGCAGCTCTGTAAAGGTCTGCTTCCTCACACAGAGAATTTGGAGTTACTGTAGAACACCAGCAGTTGCAAAGTGATGGGATTTGATCCTCTGTATTAGTGCAGTTCCAGAAAACAGTGTAGGACATTTTTGGAAAGTTAGTATCACTCATCATGTCATCCAAACTGATGGATACTGATAAGTCCACTGATGACATAACTCTATGGAGTTTATCTTTTTTTACGACTATCCACATTCAGGTTTTTTCCACCATCCATGTCTTTTAGCATTACATTTCCTCTCATGTTCCAAGACCTATCTGCACCTCTCTACACTTTTTCTCCAGTTTGCAAGTTCCTCAGCTGAAGTTATAAATAATTGCCCCACAATAACCATGCTAGCCCCATATTGCTGCAGACTGAGCTGCATGCCAGACTGTCAAAGCTCTATGCGATTGATGACTGCAGTCATTCTGCTCTTAGAGCCAGGAAGGAAAAAAAAAAAAATTATCTTGTAGTGCACCATAGACTGATTCTCAGAAATATTTTGCTCAGTCATATGGTAAGGAAACTGGGAAGTACTCTTTCTTATTCTAGAGCTTTATATGCAAAACCCTCTGTAGATACCACTTAGCAGTCTTGATGAGACTTTCAGGGAAAAAAGTGTAATTAAAGGAAGGGATGCTTGAAGGTAGAGCCACTGACAGATCAGAAAGATATCTAATGGGGTGTCCTCATTGCTTGCATACTTCATCAGCACCAAGGGATTCATCCTATGATCTGGCAACTCAGAAACCCTACACTTAAGCTCAGAGAGAGATTCAGATTAAATCAGTGAGTGAAAAAAGGAGAAAGTGAAACAAATGCAATGTGAGGAGAGGAACTCAAACCCTTTCATATTCACTTCTCCATGAAAACTCAGGGCAGGCCCATGACAAGAATTCAGAAAGAAAAGAGAGATTCACCCATATAAAATATTTATGTAAAACACAGTCTAAGACTAAGAGACTAGGCAAGAATAGGAGAGTTTGAGGGTCCAGGAAGTGGAAAATGATATGCAAATATTTTCAAGCACTTTAGACAAGGTAGCCTGAGGTTCAAATAGATGGTCAAGTGCTGAGGTGTTAGCATACAGGTAATGGAATATAAAAGTATTCTTGAGTATGTGAAATGCATCTAGCCCAAAGTAAACATTTGACAGTCAGTTGGATTGAACATACTTTGAGGCATGAGCCTAACAGTGAGACCAAGGAGAAACAACAGAGCCATTTGGTTTAAATAGCAGTCTCTGTTCCTTTCTGGGCTGGCTCCAAATATCAAGAGGGTTTTCCCCCCCCCCCCCCCCCCCCCCCCCCAAGTCCTTCCTTTTACCATCACTACCTTCAGCCTTAAGAAAGATCTTTTATGCTCTTGTTTTCTCACTGTTTTCTTTCCATTTTATATAGGTCTTGTTTCCAAAAGGTAGACCCAGGCCGCTTTTGGACATGGAACTGATGACTAAGCAATGTATTAAGCCTTTAATCATGAAACAGTCTGGAGAATGCTGGAGAGCTTGGAGCTGAACTGAAACAGATTAAGAAAAAATCAGTTTGCCAAAAAGATCTAGTACTATGATGGACAGCAGAGCTTAGAGAAAAGCCTAAATTTAATATTTAAATACATGAGCTTAGTGCATGGTAAAATGCACACTGCCTTGTCTATACAAGATTTCTCAAGCATATTTATTACTATATATTAGCTAACAGGTGTTAGCCTCAAAATTTCTAGACAATCTAGGGGGTGATATGAGTCTGAAGCTCTAAGTACAGTATTAATTTGACTGCCTTTTCATTTTGGTTTTTTTTTTTTTTTTTTGGAGGGCTGGTGTTTGCTCTTGCAAGCGGGTTCTTCAAATATCCATTTCAATTTTGAGAATGTCCTACTCAGGAAAGCATCTTCTCTAATCCTGGTTATCTTATAGTTATTTGTAAACAGTTTTGGGGGATCTCTCATGTTGACACTAAGGTTTTGATAATAATAACAACCAGGTAAAGTTGCACCAGGATAGATTTATTCTGCATATTTTATCTTACAGTAGAAGATTTTTCTTTTGTCAATTTATTTTCCCTTCCTTTTCATTCTTTTGCCAAATATTTCTCTTCTCTAACTAATAAACTGAATTACTGTACCCTTGAACCCTTCAATGGTTTGAATATTCATCTTGTTTGAATGTCTATCAAAACCTGCGAAAAGTAGTTCTGTGTTTGAGTAAACTTTCTGTCCACCTATGGCTACTGATTTGTGGTTTTATTAAAAGTCTCATGATACTTCATATTTTTCATATTAAAAAAGACCAGATTTCTTGCTTTTATTGCAGAGTATAGGATGTAGCTTAGAATATGAAAGGTCAGTGAAGAGAGAAAATATATTCCAAAAATTATATGATTTTTAAACTAATCTCATGATCTATTGTGGTTTGCCTCTTGATTTTTGTCTCTTTGGTGTTCTGGGCATTTCCCACCCTCTTCTCAATGAAACAGCAGGTAGCCCAAAGCCACAGAGTTAGAGTTCCAACTCTGGAAAGATTCGGGATTTTTCTATAAGAACGGGATGATGATTCATTCTGTGCTCTCACAAGACAATCATGCATCTGTCCCTGTTTCAAAATCAGCAGCCCCGCCAGCTCGTCTCCATCAGCCTTGAGAAAACAGGAAGCAGAACACCACAGGAAGTGTTGCATCTTACGCCCACCCCAAAAACTTAGCTGCTGAACCTATTGCAAAATGTTAACAGAATGCTGCAGGGTACACTGAGAAAGAGATGAGAAATCTGCTGACCTTCGGGTGCCTGTGCAACTCCTGGCTTTAGTTTCTCAGGCCCACAGCCTAGAACTCAGTCACCAGCATGTCCTGTGTCTCTCAGTTTAGATCCCCTATTGTAGGATGCTCTTTCACAGAATGCAAAGGGTTTTTCTTAATTATTTTGTTTCACCCCCCAAATTTGTATAAAAAAGCAGTAAGAAGCTTCTTGTCTGGAGGGCTGACAGACTGAAAGACAGAAATAGAGAAGGTGGAGAGGACTGTGTTTTGTTGATCGTGATTAACTGTGTGCTCATTTCCTTGGCAACATGGAAGAAATGGGTGTTTTTAGAGGCAAGATTTATCAGTATGTCTTGTGATTTAGATGTTTTTCATACTAAAAAAGTAAGATTATTTCTCACACTCATGGTTGCAGAGAACAGAGTGTGCTGTAAGTTATCAGAGAATAGAGGTGCTTTCTGCTTATAAAAGGAGGTGCAGGACAGACTGCTCTCAAGTAGGAAACAATTCCTTGGAAGTGTTGTAGGGCATGGAGTAGAACTAGGAAAGGCTGAAAGAGAAGAACAGGATATTCCACAACCAACAAAAGAGATGAGAGATAAACAGCATGCAAAAATGTTTTAAATTTGTGAACCTTTCTTGTTATTTTTGAGTACTGAAATAATCTTGAACATTTATTCTGCAAAGCCAAAGGGGGAAAATGCAAGTTTATATGATGGATGACAGGCAAGCAAAATTTTAGTAGAGGATTAGACATTTAAAAAGCAGAATTTCATAATTAGAGAAGTTGCTTCTAAAGTCCAATAATAGGAAAGCAGGAAAGGGTCAGGAGTGGAATTTGACGTTAGCTATTGAGACTAGATCCAGGCATTATATTTCTGTTAGATATTTCAGTTGTCCAATAATGCAGACTTGATCTGGTCACAGAAACCAATCTATTCCTAAATTCTTGTTAAATTCTTTGAATTGTTTTGTCAGTATTTAGAGTGAAAATGAATTACCTAGCTTTACTTTCCTGTTTTTGTTTTGGTTTTGTTTTTTTCATTGTAGCTGTTGTGTGTGTGTTTGTTTTGTTTGGTTTTGTTTGGGTTTTTTTAATTCAGCCAGTAAAACTCACTTATTCCTTTAACTTCAACCTTTAACTTTTTCAATTGAGAAAAGCAGCTAGCTTCCTGAATCTAGTCTTCATCATTATTGGGAGTTGAAGAAAAATAGAAGCTGTATTGCAAAAGTGCTGAAAATCCTATACACAGACTAAATGTAGATTTGAAGAGAATGTTTTCAGAACATTAAACAAATATCCCCAGCAAAGTTGGCTTGGTTTTAATAAAGCAGCAAAGTTCTCTGTAGAATCTTCAAGTGATCTTCCCTGGATGTGGATTTTAAAGAAATGTCTTATTCAGAATGGATGAATGCTTTCTCTCTTTGTCACTAGCTCCCAAGTCTCTTCTTTCTCTGTCACAGTTCAATTGAACTTAATCTAGAACAAATGGAAATGAAGCTCCACTGAAAGTAAATGGAATATTTTACCTCCCGCTTTACTATGGAGAGACTTTTATCCAGATTTCTGTTCTTCAAATTGCTTTGGAATGGAATTTATAACACTTCCAGCACTTGTTAATTTTGAAAATACTTAATCTGAGACAAAAACTTCATTATACTTCCTTCTGAAGCAACTCATTCTATACAGATTGCTTCTGTTTTGCACAGTCATTCAGCAGGCAGCGTCAGTTTGTCTTGTAACTCCCCTCATTGCATTAACTCTCTTAACAACGTACACTTCGGAATTTTTCTAAAGATCACAACCATGGGTTTTTTTCTTGCCATGAAATAAATTTTCATTTCAAATGTGCTCAGAGATTAGTAACATGTCTAGTTCCAAAATCAGCACATCCATATTCTTCTCATTTTGTTCTAAATCTCTCTCTTCCTGCTGGTTATTGTCTGTTGGCTGTTTTCAAATTTTTAAAGATGTTATTTAAACCTTGAAGTTTACTGGACAGAATTCAGCTATGCTGTTCATGTCTTTTCTCCTGAAAATTATGATAGTTACCATTTCTCTTGGTATCAGGCTCAGCAAAATGTAAGATTGATACTGTTTATTTCTACTAAAATGTCCTGGTTCACACACTTGTCATGGATTTTGCATGGAGAGCTTAGTGATTTTTTTTTTGGGGGGGGGGATATGACACATCAGCATATACTTAAACTTCAAGATATGTCTTACCACTGTAAATTCACACTAAAAAAAAAGAAAAAACCCACTAGCTCACTAAATTTTGAGGTCAACATTGAATTGTGTCCCTTTGGGAATACCGCACATGTCCTTAAGGCTGGACTTCTGGAACTCCTAGCCATATAAAGATGAAATCTCTTCTTTATGCAAGGAAGAGATTCTTATCATGCCTTTTACTGTGAAAATACACACTGGATTTCCACATGGAAACCAAACATTTAGAAAAAAAGCTATTCCACCAGTTCTTTCTCATCTATTTTATTCAACTTTCACTACAACTCACAACTGGCTTTCAGCTTCTTTCCAAAGTTCTGATGATTTGTCTAAGACTGTTTTGTGCTTAGTATTTATTGAGAATATTTTTTTCCTTATGAGCTGTCCAAACTGAGTGTTATTAACTTCTTAAGATAGAAACTTAAGTCTGGGTGGAAAAATCACACATTAATTTTAATTGACATTGCACCAAAACACAGAGCCAATGAAGATGATGTGGGAAACAAAGGGGTTTCAGTCCTAAACTCTGTGTGCTTATTAGATCATGCTCTCTGAAATTTGTGCCTTATTAGTGGTCTAATATGCAGTATGAAAATAATCTGATGTGTGAGGCAAGAAATAGAATGAAAGGAGAGCGTTTTATGCAAATAAACCCAGAAAATGTTCAGGACTAGTGAGTTTTAAATGCTTTGCAAACTGTCAGACTCCTGCTGTCAGACTTTTTCTGTGTATCTCATTGGAGAAAGCATTGATTTGATAGGATTTGTCATCGCCCTTTGCAAGTCAAAATTTCCCTTAAAGCTAGTAAAGACACTCTCTGTGAACAAAGATATGTGTTATAGACACTGTATTAAACTGCATCATGCGGCTGCAGATTGGAAAATGGAAAGCAGTCTTTAAAATGTGGACATGATAAGTGCTTTGGAGAACAAAATCTGTCCTACCGGAGGCTACATTAGTTACATTTGATGGGATTTCAATCAATTATTTCTTTCTGTTTTTTCAGAGTTTTTTCTTACTCTTTCCAAGTTGCAAGCTGCTGCTATCCCTCCTGCCTATGGCTCTGCCTGGGCAGTCTCTGAGCTGGCTCCTCTGATTTTCCTTTCAGCTATTGCTACCATGTATATAGGAGGCCTTTAGTAAAGCCCATAAATGCTTTGATTTATGGACCTTCACTGAGAGGAAGAGGAAGCACCGTTTCTCCAGTAGCTGTGTGCTAAAACACATTTCTTACCTCAAACCCATCTGGGGTTTTATTTAAAAATCACCCTGCACACTTCATCCTGTCCCTTCATGTGTTCTCTTAAATTCACTGACAAGGTTTTTACTCTGATTATTTGGTACCTTTACTGTATTTTCACCTTTACTGTACATTTTTCATCTTTACTGTATTTTCAGCAGCTTATTTTAACTCCTCATAACCTAATTTTGCTAAGCTAGAAGTCTTTAGCTCTCTTTTTGTGAAATATGTTTCAGATTTATTTAGTCATTCCATTGTTTGTTTGTATTCGCTGACAACACTGAAAGACCAAAAAAGAATTGGAACAATGGAGAAAGAAAAAAAAAAAAAGGAAGAGTGAAAACTCAAAACATAGTTTCATTACTTTCATCATAACTTGTATTTTAGTCCATCAATTTATCAATTCAACCTTAGACCAAAGCATATTTTTACTACATCAATTGAAGTATAATTTTGTTTAATTTCACTACTTACAGTTTCTACAATGTGAAAGGCAGACAGTTTGTTCTCCTCTTATGCACTTCAGACTTGATTTTCATAATTCTTGAGCTCTATTGATTTCACCTGTGCTTGTTGGAACATTTAGACTACTAGATATTTTACCAATAAATAATATACTCAGAGCTGAGTATGATCTACAAAATATTTTATAATATCAGTAGCACTTCATTAGCTTTAACAAAATCAGTATCTAAAATATGCAAACTCTGTGTTTTGAATTACAAGGTTTCTTCATGCCAATTCCATTCTAGGTCCACCAAATTTTCTTGGATGAAGTAATTTCCTTATGTCAGGATTATATGACAGAGCTAGAGCAATGTTCAGGACGGAGCTGAACTCAGAAAAAGCAGATTTTTGTTTCCCTTCTTTGTGAAAAATTTTAGCAGTTCTAGACTTATTTAACATTCTGCTTGCCTCAGGTTTCAGTTATGCAGATGCCCACAGTACTTTTTCTCTTTGAGCAGTCAGCTTGAGTCTGAATCAGATGACAGAATGGTTGGACAAGGTTGTCTAAGGACAATGCTTTTTCTGCTTTGGACATTGCTAAAGAAGAGACTGCAGCTGCTATAGACCTGCCAAACCCACAGATGTTTTATTCTGTATTCCTTATTCAGGACTGTAAGATTTTTCTTTACTGCATAGAACTTCAGAAAATCAGGTAGAAGATTTTTCTTAAGATAAGCTAAGTAACGCTTTGAAGAGATCAGATCATATATTCTCTGTTTTTTCGATGCTTCCTGGCTTAATTTTAATTATTGTTTTCCACTGAAGGGCTAAAGATTGATTTTGGTGGAGCACCTTGCAGAACCATTACTTTCATTCTCTAGTCTTCAAACCTATGGCTCAATCTCTACTGTTACGTGCAATGAAGCTTCATTTAGGATTTGTATTTCCTGTGAACAAAAATAATTAAATTTTGCACAAAGAGAAAAAATAATTTAAAAGAAGAAAGTTTTTAAGAGCAACCAGAGCATTTCTATTCTGCATTTTTTCCAGTTGGTGATAAGCTTGACTATCTCTCTCCCCCACCCATGCAAACACTGAGCTTTGTTTCTGTAGATCACAAATGGCATAATTTTGCATTTCTGCCTGCTGCTTTGGGTGAAGTAGAGCAGTGGGGCTTTGCAGAGTGGGACAGCTGGGTAAAATGTTTCTTGCTGTCTTGATTCTTTCTTTCTCTTTCAAAGTGAGTTGTACTAATCCTCGTGGGAAGGAAGAAGATGGTGGTTTTGCACAAACATTGTCAGCGACTGTTCTTTACTTTGGCAATCTTGGAATTTCCCTGAAGGCTTTTGTTTCTTGCAAGTTCTCTGATACATTTTTTTCCTTCAGTTTATTTCCTAAGTCTCTGAGCTCCAACAAAACTTGGTCGCTGTCTTCCAGTAATATAGTGGAAAACTAACCTTTGACCCATCCAGACCCTTTGGAACACCAGGATTGTAATAAACTACAAAAAGATGTGGTGGTATGGCTGCTGCTTACCTCTGGTAGATGGATTTTATCAGAAAAAGTAGTGCTGATTTGTATCACTCAGCCTCACTAAGGTTATACAAAGAGCAGCAAAGCCCCAGGAGCATAACAGTCCGTCTGCTCTTAACCTCAGACCTTTATCTCTCACAACCAGTTTCCTTCCCACACCACAAGCACCACGTGTTATTTTACACTGAGGCAACACTCACCAACTGGGGTCTATCTGCCCAAAGAATGGAACAGGAAAAGGAGGATGGCATGAACATAAGATGAGTGGTCAGCACAAGGACTAACAATCATGGAGCAATACTCTCACAAACCAGTGCCGATCTACTCCCTGCCACAGTGTGTGAGCTTTGAAGTGCTCAGGAGAGGCTTTTCATCAGTCGTTTCTTTTTTGCCCCAAGGTGTTGTCTTTACCTCTGCATGATGAGAAGTGAATTTGACTAACAACTGCTGAATGAGGTGAGAGAAAGCTGAAGGAATCAGAGGGTGATAGCACCTGTTCCAATCTGCCGGAAGGCACCCGTGACTAAAACCGGTGTCCCCCCGCCCCCCGTCCCCGGGGACAGTATGTATTGCACCCAGACATATATGTGTTTCTGGCAGCATCCCCCCTAAAGTTCCATTACTACACAGGCACATCACCCCGCGTATGAATTGAAATTCATTGAACCCCACTAATAAGTAGGGAAACTGATTTTACCCTTTTATCCATTCTCTGTAACTCATCTCTATAGGGGGAAGAGAGGTTCATATTGGAGTTCAGCAGAGTGGGACCTTCTAAAGCCCTTGGCAAAGGATAAATCCCTGACTGTATAAGCCTGGAGAACAAAGAGAAAACAAAGGAAAATCTAAAGCCCATGGGTAAAGTTTTGTCTGAGTAAGAATATGTTGGCATTTACTACTTAATTGCTAACAAACAGGACAGATACTTGGCTGTTGAGGGTTTCATGGTCAATGTGTTGCAGGAATCAGAATATTATTTCTTACTCTTCACTCCCTGATATACAGTATAAAATGATAAACTGTCTATAAAGATGAGATGGGGTAGGCAAAAAAAACCCCTAAACCACCAGAGACAGCTGCACAGATCAGCAGCTGTGACACACACAGGAAATTTGGATGGAAAGAACCATTAGTGCGTTGAGACCACCTCCTTGTCTGTTAGCAGGGCCAGACACCCTTTAGCAGACATTGAAAAAGCAGCTCCTTCATGACTGATGTGGGTGGCTTTAAGATTTTGTGCTTTTTAAATAGTGTCTCAGGTGAAAAGCCTTTACAGACACACATTTTCTAATTTGAACTTGCATCCATCCTGCAACAGAAACAGGTCTATCCTTCGTATTTGAATGACTTGCCAAGCTACCATGTAGCTCAGTGTTATCCAGGTATTGACTGTTCCTAAGTTGTGCTACAGCAGTTCCAATTGCATTACAAAACCCATCCTAGGATAGGCATATGATGTCTAGGAACAGCTGTTTTGCAGCCATTTCATTGAATGATGGATGTGTGTCTTAATTGTTAGAGGAAAAAATTGCAGGCAAGGCTGTACATGTCTCTTGGCCAAAATGCACATCTCCCATCAAGCCTCAAATACTACAGTTTGGCTTTGCAGACCATCTGCTTATTCTCTCAGTCCCTTAGGAACGGAGAGAGTATTAAACAGTTGATAAACACAAGCTCAAATTTTAGAGACTTTGTGACAGGTGTACTTGGGCCATCCTGATTTCCTGCTCATAATATGACCAATTTCAGATTAATTCTGAGAAAAAAAAAACCAAAGAAATTTTGCATGCATAACTGGATAAATTTCATGGCTACTTCGAGGGGAAGAATATTGAATCCAAATATAAAAGCTTTTATTTTACCCTATTATATACTACCAAAGATACACAGAGGAAGTTTTTTGAAGAGCTGCAGCTGAAAAACAACAAATTGCACTGTCAAAATCAGAAGTCTGAAGACTTGTGTGGCTTTTGAGCCTGGTCTGTCATCTTCTCCATATTGTCAGACATAGACACCATGTGTTTTCTGTCAAAGTCCCACAGTAAACCACGTGGAAAACAAAGAGCTATAAATAACTCCCCCCCTCAAATAAAAGGTGACTAATCTGCTTCCAATAATATCACTCTTCAAACCCCTAATATTTTCCTTTGTCTTTACCTGTCTTTGTTTTAAAGTCAGGTGATGTGGCCATCACTGTGCTCTTTCTCTGACCACCTCTCCTACTACCTTTGGTGCTCTCTTTCAGTCTTCAGATACTTGCAGAAACATAACTTTAGCTAACTGTGAGCTCTGAATTACATTTGTGGAAAGGCAGATGTCATGAAAGAAAATAGAATAGCAAATGCTGACACAGGAGAACGTGCTCCACTGTTTAGGGTCTGGCTTGCAATCTAGGACATTGAGTTAATTTTCTGACTCCTTGACTCATTAGCTGGCCACTTGAATTGTCTATGCCTTTATTTTCCTTCTTGGTCATGGCAGGCACATGTTTACTACCTTATTTGAAGTAAAACACTGTCTAAAGAAAAATTAAGTGTTTTGAGATCCCTTAATTAAACAAAAATAATGCAGCAATACCAACACTAAATGGTATTACCACAATGAAAAGTTAACTGAAACTGCAAAATCCATGCAAGTCCAGGAAAAAAAAAGTCCAGTGATGGACACCCTCTGTCCTTGCTGCCATTCACCCTTTATCAGTTATGGAGCATAAATCACCCAGATGGTCTTGAATCAGCCCTACATTTAATGGAAATGCAGTGTCAAAAGTGCTGTCAGCTTTACTTAGCACAGGCTAGCAATTGCAGTTCAACAGCCAGTGATATTTCAGCAGAGCTCTATAAACATTTGTATGACAGTGGTACAACAGGATGTTTTCTCAGTAGGATTGGGATGTATATGTTTGAAACTATGAAATACATAAAGCACATGATAGGGAAGTTTTTGCAGAGTTTTATGGTCTGTTTTTAATCATTCACTTAGTAATGACTATGCAAGTATTTTTAATTTTGTTCTGTTTTAGTGTGTTATGAGCCAAACAATGGCAGCTGAATTGAGCAAGAAAGATTACTTCATTTGTTGTTAAAAAAGAAAATTTTTCACATGACCTAACTCACACAGTTAATGTAAAAGTCAGTAGCATATTTTTTAATTTATCTTCTTTTCTCTCCAATAATTTGTTCTATAGGTTCTGCCATTCAGAATAATTTAACATTTGACTTCCAACCAGGTTACAATATTTTTTTCTTGCACAGGTATAATTTCAGCCAAATGTTCTCACCTCCTTCTACAATAATAGCAACAATAACAATTTTGCCTTAAATTGTAATGCCTTAAAAGTCAATTATTTGTGTTGGCTACATTATGTCATAATTCCAGGCTAGTTTGTTATTTTGAATTCATTATGCATTTTGAGAATCCTAGGGTGAGTCATAGTTAGTGGGGAAGACTCAGTAAAGGAAGAACTAAAGTTTTCATTGCTTTTCCATATTTTCTTTCAGAGTACAACTTTGTATGTTTGTTCATTGGTTGGAAAATAAGAATTTGGAAGAGAACAGCAGAGGAATAGGATTCTGGTAAAAGAAATTGCAGCTATCTTTTAATTTGTGAATTAAATTAGATAATTTGTGAATTATCCTAGATTTTTCTAATTGATGTTTGAGTTTGAAATTGAATTTCTGCAAGAGATCAATAGGTATTCTATCCTGATAAATTTTTTATACAGTAAAAGTCTGGAATTTTTCCCTGAATACTGTGGCAACTCTATGCAGAGCCTATGTACTAGCTTAAAGCAGGAAAGTTAAGTCTCACTGGGCTATGAAAATATGGCTTTGAAAAGTATTTATCAGCACATAAAACTTTTAAATGCTTATGACTTTATGCACAGAAAACTTTGACCATCATGACATTTTTGGACGGCTTGCTAATGATCTCTTCCTTTCCTTGTGTTTTGCCAGGCCACTCAGACTTCCCCTTTGACATAACTTACTCTTGCTCCCTACATTTTTAATGTTTTGGTAACTTCTTGTCTCTGGTCATCAATGTCTCCTCCTGCCTCTTTCTTGTCTTTTTTTTATGTCCTTGTATCTTTCTATGATGTCTAAAGCTTCCAAGTCATCCTGTTTCATGCATCATTTTCCAGACACAGCACCGTTTTCTCTCCTCAGTATCATGCTTTGTTGGGAACTCTGTTACAGTGCTGAAAAGGCAAACCATAGTTCAGCTCCATCTACAGGCTTGAGAATAAAGCCTGTTGCAACTAAGCACCCTAACAAAATATTTTTGTAGTACAAATAAGTCCTCTGTGTGGGAGGTCAGCTTTTCAAATGTGCCGTGGTTCATTTGAACAACTCCCTTGGGGCTCTGACCTTGTAGGCAAATCTCTTAGAAGCTGGTACCAAATGGCTTTTCATGGTGAGCTGTCCAGACAGTGTCTGCTCAGCAAGGCTATCTTTTCACAGGCCAGAATCAAATCTTGGTTCTGTCTGTACATGGATTTTATCCCACTCCAAAGGAGGAGAACTCAGAGTGCTTCATCTCAAGTGCCAGTGCAGGAGGAGCTAGGACAAAAATCAGTGACTCCATTTTGACACAGGCAGGAAACAATGAGAGGGAGGGGGCCTTGTTTCTACAACATAAATAACATTTTTGTGACTCTCCTATCATGATTCAGCAGCTCTGATGTCAATTTACAGTAACAAAGGAGACGGGAGATGGTCTATATGGCAAGGAGTGTCGACAAAGCCATCTTGTACAACTTCCTCTGGGCTCCTCAGCTGTGTTATCAGGGGTGGGCAGCTGTGTAGTACAAGCCCAGCATTAGGGGAGCAAAGCCCCAGACTGCTGAGAAGAGGTCTATGGTAATAGCAAGAAATGATGGTATGATAGATAAGCTTTCAAACTCAGGATCTGTGAGCTTTTTGGGGCCACTGGCTCTGCCAAACAGCAGATGTATTGCCATGGTGTAAGTAAATCCCTGACCTGGAAAAAAACACAGGGTTCAGAGCATAGCCCATTTCTGATAGTGCAAAATTTGTGACACTTAGAAACATGGGATGTACCTAAAAAGTCATGTCTTGTTAAAACATTTTTATATCCTTGCAATATTAATTTGAGGTTCTTATTTTTGTGTTCAGTTTTTTTCAATTTTGTCAGTCTCATGTTTCAAAATATTTTGAGCTGCCTGGTTAAAAACTTCTGAAAGAGAGACAGATTCCATGGGACCTCTTGCTAACCTCTTGCCAAGAGGTTTGGCTTCTGAGAACAGAAAACAAGAGATGAAATACAAAACACCTAGTATGAAGTTGTGGGGTGAAAAGGGATTTGGCAGTACTGTGTCTCACAACTATTCTCATCTTTATTACTATTGTATCTGATACCACCTCTATCCAACTAAGATCATTTTTACAGACCTCATCATTGAGATGCTATGCCTGCATTCCAATTTTCTCCTCCTAAGGCTTACTTAGAGTTGGACTCCACATCTTTCTTGCCCCAAGCTGCTTGTTTCCTTCTTCTACTAGACCTGTTGATTCTCTGCTAAATTTACACATGCTTGCACATTTCTATCCTTGACCATAGCACCAGCAAACCATTGCTGTGTCCTGGATTGCTCATCTCAATGTTGCATCTGAATTGTTCTGTTTAACCAAAACATCAGGTTTCCTCAGATTACTGGTAACTTGTTCTTGTGAATGTTAGCTGTGATTCAGTTTGCTATTCTTCTTCTGAATCCTCCTCCATAATATCTGCCACTAAGTTTCAGTCTTGCCTGTGACACTCCCACTATTACTCCAGTCCTGGGCTTCTTTGTCAACTAGAACAGAAAAAAAAAGGGCTTCCCCCACCTACTTTGAGTACCTTGGATGAACTTAGCTATCAATTGCACTTTTTTTAGTGCCAGTTTTATACAACTTCTGTCACCTTAGACAAACAGAAATGGAAAAACCCTGATCTCACAGTTTTCTTCCGTCTTTGAGAACTTATTTCATAATGCAGAATGTCAGATTGAAACACAGCAGGAGATGTCCTCCTTGGTCTTTTTACATAGCTATTTGTACCAGCCTACTGAGTAGTTCTGTATTTTACCCAAATGGAGATGGCATAGATTCATCAAGAGTCTGGAAGGAGACTGTAAACCCCTGACCTCTACACTGTTGTGACTTCCTCACAAGAAGAAAACTGGACTAGGCTGCAATGACTGCACTTAAAATTTGAGTGGCCAGTGCTAATAATGGATCCTCTTGAATTTAAGAAGCTGCAAAATTTAATTCCATCTCTGCTGGCTTGAGGTAGGCCTTGTTCTGAACCAGAGCAGTAGCTCCAGAGATCCTTTTGCACTCCATCAACCCCTTCATTGCAGAGGCCTGGTTCTTAAACCTTCTCTTTACACCATGCCTTACAACTACTGCTCTTACAGCTCTGCCAAGTGATGGTTTCCCCACTCACAGTCGGTAGCACTGTACAGTGTGAAGCCTACAGTAATCAAGGTGAGTGACAGCACAGGCCTGACTACTCGCAGTAGCTCAGAGTGTGAATCTTGACACCAGCATTCAGAATTTGGCCCTCACTAGGGAGGGATGCAGATCTCACTCCATGCAGAGCATGGAAGTGTGAATGTTGGTTACGAAGCGTGTGTATGCCTGCAGCACTGATACTAAAACATGCATACAGAACTGCAGCCAGATGAAGGGCAGGAACCAGAGCTGGGTCTCTACCTGGACATGAGGCTGTGCTAGGTTATAGAAATGAGGTTTTTCATTACTGAGCACTAAAAAACATAAAGAAACCTTCTTTCATGGTCAGAACCCAGCATTAACTACACTTAGGTCTAAGACGAAGACAATCGTGTATCAAACACAATCATACCCAGCTTGGTAGGGTAGGATTGTGACCTTGTTATTTAAGCCTGAAACTTCAGTGAGGAACAAACATATGCTGGTCTTCTGCTAGAGGTTTAGGTTCTGCTAGATCTTCCAGCACTTTTTGGTTTTCGCAATCACATAGATTTCCCTTCCATTTCTTGCTTACACTTGTTAAGATGAGGTAAATCAGCATGAATCTCCATTCTAACTTCTATAAATCCTCTGTTGCTCATCTGCCACATTTTTCTCATCTGCCACATTTCACTTATCTCATAACCTGCTCTCTGGCTTTCTCTTTCCCAGACCGGGCCCATCTTTTTTTTTCTTCCTCTGGAATGGCACTGAATTCTGCCCAGATTAAACAGCACTGACCAGGCAGTTCAATTATTCCTTACAAACACTAGTAAAGTGCTAGTCAGACTGAATCCCAGCTGGAAGTTGTGTGTCTGTGCATGGAGTCAGGCATAAAAGGAGTCACTGGGGCAAGTGGACAAACTTGAGGTGCACACAGAGTTAATATGCTGACAGAAATACTGAGCTTTACATCTGAAAACCCAAATACAAAAATAATATGATGAGTAAGACTAAAATTCCCTGTTCTGAGCTTCCATGGGGCCAGCTCCCCTCCCCACCCCCTTCAGGGCTCAGCAGTCACTTCTCCTTTTCTACCCTGCCTTGCAGAAATGTCTCCTGGGATGAGTCAGAGCAGGACTTCCAGGCAACAGTGTTACTGCCTTTGGCCCCACCAAACAGTGGGCAAAAATGCTTCTGCCGGGGCCTCACATCTCCTTTCACATACTTTGAGGGCTCCCTCTGATTCACTTACCCCTTGATACTGCTTTTTTTTTCTGAATCAGAGGATCATAGAAAACATTAGGTTGACAAGGACCTCTGGGAGGTCATTTTGTCCAGTCTCCTATGTGAAGCTTCACAAGTAGATCAAGTTGCTCAAGATCAGGGCCAGCTGAACTGCTGAAAAACTCCAAGAGATACTACAGAAACTTTGGACATCTCTTCCAGGGCCTGACCACCTTTATTGGGAAATTTAAAAATCTTTCTGCCCTGTCCACATTCATGGTCTGCCCCTGTTTCTGAGCTTGCCCGTGCCCCTGTCAGTGCTTCACATCTAGTCCTCCACATACAGGCCTTCCAGAGATGTTTTGATGTGATCTCTCCGGAGATTTTGCTGGGGCTCTGGTACCTTTTCCCTGCAGCAAGTGCAGTTTCAGGGCACCGCTCGTGCCCTCTTACAAAAGTGAGCTTCTTACTGTACCACAAGAAAAAGTATTTTTTAAAAGGTCCTGGGGACAGAGTACAGAGAGCACTATTAGGTGTGAGGAAGCATGAATTTACTAAGCCACCCTGACCCCTTTATTAACGAGTTTTGTGGTGGAAATTCAGCTGTCAAAACGTCTTTTTGGGGAAGACCACTCCCCTGCGGTAGTCAGGGAGCCAGGCTCCTCTGCGGGGCACAGAGCAGAAGCTTGCTGGGCTTTCTGAGACACTCGAGGCTGTGCCTGGCTGAAGGAAAGCCGGCGTGACCGGGGGAAAGCGACACCATCCCTGAGCTCGGGTTGTTGGTGTCGTGCCATCACAACACGGCACGTTCGCGGGGACAGGCCACCCGCGGTCCCGCCCCACTCCCCACGCCCGGCTGGGCACTGCAGGGGAGCTGCCACAGCTGCCAACTGCGGCGCCAGCCAGGTGCCATGAGCTGCCGGCGGCGCTCAGGTGCCTCACACGGCTGTCGCCGCCCGTGTCCGACAGACGGGCTGTCACCCAGCAGGCCACACCCGCTTCCCTGGGGCGGGATTCCCCGTTCCCCCCGCGGACGCTCCGGGCACGGCCCGCGGCTCCCGGCGGCGCCGTTCGCGGGCGGGCAGCGCCGCCGCGCGGGGCCCCCGCGCCATTGCAGCCGCGGTGCGCGGAATGCTCCGGGGGCTGGGGCTCAGCGCGCACCCCGCAGGGACCGCCCGGGACACGGGGAATAACTGTGATTCTCCGCGTTTCCTTCTGTATTTATTAATTTAATTATTTTTTTTTCCAGCTGAAATACTGCAAATGGATTTTTCATATGGGTGACCCAGCTAATAATATACTCCTTTATCTGTTAGAGTAGGACTTTAACAGATAATAGTAATAATAATAATAATAATAATAACAACAACAATAATAATATTAAGTAGCATTTGTCATTTATCAACTAACGCTTTTGAGTGATGTAATTTTTCAGTAACCAATGTATGTGCCGTGCTCCACTGCTATCTCTCACCTGCTGTGGATGCACAGCACACCAGCCTTTAGGGGCTCTGCATGGCTTGTACCCCATGTCTCTGCCTTCATGGGTGCCACTGAACTATAATGGGTTTCTGGAAAGCTCCCTCAGTTCCATCATTGTCCCGCTCCTGTGAGAACGATACAAGAAGACCACAAAGGTCATGAATGAGGGTGAGCATTGGAGACAGTCAGGTAAGGATATTAGGGAGGCAAGAACATTAGTTACAAGTCAAAGAAAACTGAATATATAGTGACTGTTTTGCTAGTCTGCCTTTAAAAGTGATTTTTTTTTTTTTACCCTCAGCTGAGGAAATAATTCAGTAAAGAATACAGAAACCTAAAGGTCATTTTCAGATAAATAATATTGAAGTGATTCTGTGGCTCAGGGAAAGCAGGAGAAGGTCCCAGATCCCTGGTTTTTTTTTCATACAGATCTCTAGACCATCACTTAAAATTTCACTGCACAGCCATCAACTGTGTAAAAGCTCCATTGATGCACAGCAGCTGACACCTGATGACATGAGGTACAGAGCAAACATTTAATCCAGAATTCTTCCTGTCCTGACTTACAGCAGGATGTCATAAAAACTGAGAGCCTTGGAGTGAATTCCTGCATCACTGGAATCAAAAGCAAACTCCCATTCATTTCACTGAGATCATGATACCCCTAGTGACTGCAATAGCTGAAATTCTCGGTGTGGTTTGGTTTACCTGAGGGGTTGTCTGTTGTAACTGTGATAATCACAGCCATGATCCATCAGCACAGGGAACTGTGTCACTGGAGCAAGGCTCAGGAAGGCTGAAGATAGTTATTCAAGCAGTTGGAAGGCAGTTGTGGAAAACAAAACCCACAAATTGTGCAATTTGAGAGCAAAATGCATAATATTTTCCCTTAAAAGTTTGCTTTCAGAATTCTGCTTCCTATATAAACATTCTGCTTGTAAGTAAGAAATATACAACTTATCTTTAAATGCATTTTCAGCGCAGTAGCCTGTAGGACTGTGCTGCTGTTACATGAATGCAGAAATAGTAGCTAAACCATTGCAGGCAACTGCGGCTGACTTTAATTCCTAACCACTGCTCCAGGGCATGACATTGGTATGATGTAATGAGACTCGGGTGAAACCGTGGAGAGAAGCACCAACATCAGCACTGCCTTCTTGGGAAATAGGATTAACTCTGAAAACTGGAACGAGAATCAAGTTCTGTGTCTCGGGGAAAATGTTAAGAGATGGGACTTAAAGGTACATCAGTACATTTTGGAAAGTGTCTGTATTGTAAGCAATATAGGTCCAACCTAGCTTGGCTTGTATAAAGGTAAATCTTTATTCTCTTCTGACCTAGTTTCCTAAGCACACGCAGTTTCTGCAAATCTCTGCAAGAACCGTGGGTAACCTTCACCACTAACAGGACACCAGTCCTTAAGGAGCTCTGGTATTTCACAAGTTATCATGAAGTTGCAATGAACCTGTGAGGAGGAAGCAAGTTTGTTTAAAAGCCATTTATCTTTCAAAAGCGTTTCGAGGCTCAGCCACACTTTCTTCTGCTCTAACAAACTTCCAGAAATTCTGCTCAAATCCCGGTTTCACACTGTGCTTGTCTCTACGCATCTGTAGCCCAAAGAATTTATAATCCATTTAGGGCAGATTAAAAAATAAAGAGGGAAAAAAAAAAAAAAATCCCAGCAAGCGTGTTCCAGAAGTCTCGCACAGCACGCGTTAGTGCCCCCGCAGCCCGCGGCGGGGCTGTGTACAAACAGCGCACCGTGTACGAGCCGCGGGGCTGCTTCCCGGCACTTTGTTTGGCCGTGCCCGTGGGCAGCCCCGCTCCCGCCCGCCGGCCGGACACGGCAGCGGCCGGAAGCGCAGCGCAGCAGCGGCGGGTGCCCGGCGGGGCGGCGGCGCTGGAGCCGAGGAGGCCGGGACCGACGTGGCCGGCCGGGGGAGGCGGAGCCGAGGGGCCGCCGGGCGGGGCAGGCCCGCGCCGAGCCGCGGCTGGATGGCAGCGGCGGCCCGGGGCACGGCGGCGGTGGCGCACGGTAACTGCGGCTGGCGGCCCGGGGCACAGCCGGGGGCGGGGGTCACCGGGACACGGCCGCTCCGCTGCTGCGGTGCGAGGGGGGCCGGCGGGGCCGGGTGCGGCAGCCTAGCTCAGCCACGGGCGGCGGTGGCGGCGGGACGGGGTGAGCGGGGGCGGGCAGCGCCACACGCAGCGGAGACGAGTCCGGCTCTGGGGGGGTCCGGCCCGGCCGAGCGAGGGACAACTTTGGGAAAGACGTGACGGGGAGCGCCTGGCGGGGCCGCTGCTGCCGGGCAGCCGTGCCCCGGCCCGGCGGGACCGTGAGCTGCCCGCCTCCCGCTCCGGGGCCGCGGCTGCCCCTGGGCTCCCGGGGCCGCGTCCCCCCGGTCAGCCCGCCTTTGCCGCTACCGCTGCGGGCGTGCCCGGGGCTGCCAGTGCAGTCCCCGCGGCTACGAGCACAGTCCCCGCGGGACGCAGCCGAGAAACTTTTGGTAGTCCCTCCTCCGGTAGACGATGCCGCGAGGAGGGCTCGGCGCAGGGGCTGCCCCGCGGGACGCGCGGAGCGGGGGGGCCGTGTCTGCGCGGCCACGGTGGCACAGGGACCCCGGGCGGCAGCTAATGTGCTGCTCCAGAAAGGTGCGTGAGCAGCGGTCATTACTAATTCCCCCCGCGGCAAATAGGTCTCGATTTGCATCGCTCAGCGTTCCTGTAATGGAAAACCCGCGCTGTCTGTCCCATCCGCCGCGCTGTGAGAGACAATGACACCGCGTTAATCGCCTGCGGTGGGAACGGGGCCGGAGCCCGGACAGGGATAGCCGAGGGCAGCGGGAGCGGGGCGGTCTGCTCGGCCTGTGCTTCGGGCTGCCACGGAGAGTGGGCTGGGAGGAGAGAAATCCCACCTAGCCCAGAGGGAATGAACCACGTTGCCTGGTCCTCAAACTTCCCTCTCATCCTAGGGATGAAAGGATGCAGGATGGGGAGGGAGTCGCAGTCTCCCAAACTCCGTTATTGTTCAGTCGGTTTCTAATGCCTTCCTTGCTAGGCTTACCCCGAGTGTGTAATCTGTTCTGATCTGCGACCCCGTTGTTTGTAACCCTGTGCATCCCCAGCTTTTAGCTGCGCACGCTGTCATTTGCAGAAATGTGAGTCTGTGCAGAGTGGTTTTTATGAGAGGGATGGGGCAAAGGGGAAGGGTCCCACCAGAGCAGTGCATTCCTTAGAGAAGGGCAGTGATTCAGAGAGAAGGGAGTGCTCAGGGAGTACTGGAGGTCTTTTGTGCTTCTGCCGAGGTCAGGGTTTCCAGGAGGAATTCAAAACTCTCCGCAGGGCTAATGGAGGGAGGTGGCTCATGTAGAGGTTTTTTTGGCTGAAAATTATGCTTCCTCCCTGGAAAATAACTTTTTTTTTTTTTTTTTTGCATTCCATGCAGTACTCTTTTGCAACTGTAAGACCAGGCAACTGGCTTCCAGGGAAAACACTTGTAAAAAAAGCCTTTTCTTTTAAAATTTTTTCCTTTCAACAACATCTGAAATGTTACGTGGCTATGAGCAATTTCATCGAGAGAAGAAATTGTGTGGCCTGAGAAAGCAGAACGGCTAGGAAGAGAGTAATAGAAGTATGGTCATCATGTCAATATTTCATTTTCTCTTTTACAGTAGTTTGCCTTGGCATTTAAATTTTGTCCATGTTTTCTCAGTCACTGCCTACACCTAGAGGTGCTCAGTGAGCAATATGAGGTAGGGGAGGCCCTGGGAGCCTTATGGATCTCCTGGCTTGGTGTGCAGCTTCCTCTGCCCCTGCACAGTGGCAAAATCTCATTTTTTTGTTCTTTCTGGGCTGGGAAAACCTAATGGTTATTCCAGTCCTGAGGCCATTGCAGGAGGATCTGAGCAGGTCTGAGTCCTGAATGCTCAGACACGTGGTGCTCTGGAGAGTGCTGGTGGTCATGGTCACCAGGCTGTGAATCAAGCACAGCTGCGAGCTGTGGAGATGCAGATGGAGAATTGTCAAAACTGACAAGTAAACGACCTGCTGGCTATATTTCTCCCAGAGCTGCATCCCCTTAAGTATGTGATAAACCCTTCTTGAGAAAACACATCTCTAAACCTGGTTATGCCTCTGCCTTGTGACCACAGATATCTCTGAGAACCTGCAGTGCTTTCTCTAGAAATTTCTCAGGACATTCTCTGACTGGGTTCCTAAAACAGATGCTGTTTTCTAAAATTAAGGGTAGGTAGAGACTTCCTCCACCCTTTGCAACTGTTTTGACAGGGTATTATTTTCCTTTTGAGCAGTTTTTTCCTATGACTATGTCTTCACTACTCATTTTCTTCCTCTTAAATATTTGTCTTAGGAGCAACCAGTTTAGATGTTTGAATTTAGAGACTTTGCTAATGTACTAATGAGATGGAGAAGCAAAAGGGCTGTAGAGATTAAAAGTCTGTGTGGTTATGATATGTTAGGAATAAGGAAATGCTGGGAATGTGCTCTAAACATTTAGTTGGACACAAAGAGCAGTTCAGGTGTGTTCTGAACAATACACAGAGTTTCTCATAGATGTTTTATAAACATGAGGAATTTATTGCATGAGATATGGGTTTGTTCCTGAGGCATGATGCAATGATGGCTGCACAGGAGTAAAGAAATGTGCTGCTTTTTCCTCATGTGAGTAACAGCAGAATAAAGACCTGTGGGCCACAGAAAGTTGACTGACATTAATGTGAGTTAGGGTAATCAGTTTTCTACACTTTTATACTCATTTGTTTTCCACGACCGTCCCCTTTTTGAGGAACCTGATCCCTTTTGTGGCTGGAAGAGCTACATGAAGCCAAGTATGCAAACCTTTTTCAGAGTCCTGGACGTGCCCTTTGTCCTGTGTTCTATTGCATCTCAGTCTCTAAGACCCTTTCAGGCGTTCTTTGGGGCTTTTGTGAGTTGTAAATATGGAGAATGAAATGCAAGAAATCGACCTGTTGAATCAATTGCGGTGTTTACTGTTCCAGATTAATTCTCAAAAACTGTGACAATGTTGCAGAAGAGATTTGTGCTGCTTCCTATCATTGCTGAGCTGTGTACATTTGTTGCTTCTTCATAGGCATGTATAGTTGTATAAATTCTGATTTATTTTTGGTGTGCTCCTGACAAAGTTCTCAGTCATTTTATGGGTCTAATCCTATCATAAAGGATGAGGACATCCATCAGGCCCACTCCAGGGTTGGAAGTGGTGTAGGCCTGAAGGACTTCAAAGGAGGGATCTAATCTTTGCAATGGAAGGCTATCTGCATCAGCTGTTTCTTTTTCTCAAAATTAAAAAAACAAACAAACAAAAAAAAACCCAACCAAAAAAAACAAACTAAAAAAACCCCAACAAATATTAGTGCTGGAGGTCTGGCATCCTAGATAACCTGTTTCAGTATAGCCCACTTTGGCACTATATTTTTTTTTTCATATTCAGGCTAAATCTTGTTTACCATTTGAACTGATGTGGAAGAAAACTTGAGAACTTTCCCCCTTTCTTGTCACTTTTAATGTATGCAGGCTGTTCTGTTCCTTTGGTGTTATCTTTTTAAGACTAAACACACCCAGGCCCTTCGGTTGTTTTTCCAGGTAATGCACTCTACACTCTAGTTTTTGGTTTTTTCCACTGCAGTGTCTCATATTTTTGCATGTGTTTTATGAGGAGGAATGTGTGGGGCTGGTTAAGGTTGAATAAAGTCTCACCTGGGTGAGACCTATAGTGGTGTTACTACTATGTCCCAGGATGACATTTACCCTTTTTGAAGCAACATAAGCCTGCTGGCTTGGAATTAATTTCTCAATCAGTGTGTGCTTTTTCTTTGTGGTGTGTTGGAATTACTGTTCTGATATTTCATTTTGATTCCACACCTGCCTCCCCTGCCCTTAGTGTACTGGTTTGTACTGATGGTTACTGAGATTGGTTTGATAGTAGGTTATAGGTAGGTGTGGGGTACCTGCAGGCAGATCAAAATACTGCAATAAGACGCCTCAAAATCCAGAGCTGGTTTGAGTTTGCTGTGTTGAGAGATTTTTTTGTTTTGTTTTGTTGTAAGAGGAAAGTGATAGCATTAGTGGTCCTTGCTCAACTAGCCAAGCCAATGTCTTCACTGATTCTTTCTTGCATCCCTGTTCCTGATGTCCATGGTCACTTTGCTTGGAGATTGGTGCTGTCCTTCAGAGAAGCCATGGGACCCTGTCCCTTAATTTCTTTTTGATTGCTTTTGATTGCAGCTTGGTTTTCCTCCTGCAGTGGTTTTGCTCAGGGACTGAAACTGGCAAAGGGTCATGAGTTTAAAAAAATAGTTTTTCCTGCTCGTTTGTTCTGATGCCGCTCACTGGTGGAGTCTGGTGTGAGCATGGAGAGGCAATGCTTCATGAAGGAGGGGGGGACAGGGGGTAACACCACCCTTTTCATCCACAGCCTCAGATTGGCTCCAACACCCTGAATTTTGTCTTGAGAATTTCAGGTCCCTTTCTATCTGACTGTTACTTAATGCTTTGGTATCTTTATCAATTTCTTATCTTATAGGTAACTACAAACTGATAACATTTAATTTGATCAAGAGTCCTTCAGAGGATTGAAGTTACTGGTGTGTAACTTCTCCCACCATTTTTTTTTCCTTTTATAAAGGTAGGTGAGGCATGATGCTTCTCCAGCCTTCTTGTGGCCTTCCCATACTCCTGTAAATTTTCAAAGATGGTCACTGGTGCTTTAGAGATTAGACTGGTTTCTTATATGCTTTCAGGTGAATGCTGTTATTACCTCTCAAGAGCTGAATTGTGAACATTTGTTAGGTCTATCTTTTTCTAAACCACCCTTTTCTCCCATTTCCAAATTAATTTTGCTTGTCACATTTCATTTTTTCCTCTGGAGATTGAAGGAACATTTGTACTTCAGTCTTTACATCATTTGCTTTCCTTCCCTCTTTGTCAATTACTGTAATTATCTGTATTTTCCTCTTCTATCATGCCCTCTTCTCCAGTTTTCTTGTGACTGCAGAGCTCTTATTAAAAGCTGTGCTAATTTTGACTAAGAGACCGTCTAATCCATTATCCTTCTACAAAAGGATAAAAACAGGACAAGTAGACAGGGTATTTTTCAAGTACACTTCTATTCTCTGGCTCTTCTCATATCAGGGAAATTTCCTGAGTCTAATGTGAGCTGTTTAACCATTATCAATAGATTTGTCTTGCTAGTACTTGTCCTGTTTTCAGATGAGTGCATGTAAAATTTGTCATTGTTTTTGGAGAAGTACTAGCACACAAGTTACCTGCTGATGAAGGGTCATATTTGTTTCTTTTGAAGCTGACCCTCACTGGCTCCATGTGGATGGGTGTCAGTACTTGTGTCTGACGAGATGGTGAATAATCTACCCTGTTCCCCATCTTTTCACCACTCATGAGTTTACAGACCTCTGTTATGTTGCCTATCTTGCATCCTAATTTGTTGCAGGGGTGCTGTTCATGGCAAAGAGAAGACTTACCTGGTCGCATCTCTGGTCAATACCTTTTACTGAAGCCTTGGGACACTGAAGGGCAACAAGGGTACTTGCAGTCCTTGTCCAGCCCGTCTCAAGGGAAATAGTGAAAGCCTGATGCTTTCCCAAGATGTCTCAGTTTCATACACCCATTGATAAACAGTCTCTCTGTCCTTTAGCACTGAGTTGAAATCAAGAAGAGTTTCAGGTTCCTCATGGATATTCATACCTGTGCTAAGACATTGAAGGGAGGGCTTGGTGTGGCCAAGGCTTTTCCTCTGGGATGGTGAAACAGAGGGTTGAACATGTTTTCAGGACTGCTTTCCCCTTCTCTTTCAGAGATTGGCCAGCCTGGCTGAGACCACTTAGCAATGACAAAACAAAAACTCCTGCTTGATGGGACGCTCTCCTTGTTTCTGATCGCGGCTTGTGAAGCTCAGCAGCTCCCAAGGAGTCATGTTGCTGCTAGTTCTGGATCTCTGTGTGACAAGGAGGCAGAGTCTTGGGGACACCTGTTCACCAGCGAGCGGCTGGATGCTTGGATCTGTTCCCTCATCGGTTCCTTCATGGTGGGGCTGAGTGGGGTCTTCCCCTTGCTGGTGATCCCCCTTGAGACGGGAGCTGCGCTGCGATCCGAAGGTAAACCTGCCAACTGCGTTGGCCTTTCTGAAGCCAAATGTCTTGGGATGTGACAGCAGCACAGTGGTGAACAGGACCTAGTCACAGAAATGTTGTTCTCTAAAATAGCAAGTCTGGTTTTGGTGCTTTATTCCTTACCTGTGAATTTGGAAGGGAGTCCTTTGACAAATGGAAGCCCTGGATGCAGCTTGTACAAAGAATATTGTTTTTCACCCTGCTTGGTTTAGGACCCTCCCACACACTGCTCTTCCAGCCAAGTGGTGCAAAGGCTTTTTCTTGCACTCCATTTGGTTTGTGCTCTCTCCTTTGAAAGCTTGCTTTGCAGATGCTTCCAATTTGGGTTTCTTTGTGCAAAATCTCAGCTGGAGATGTTTTGGTTCATGGCTGAGTAGTGATCAGTTTATTTTTGTGTCTTGTTTTTTCTGTTTTTTTGGTTTTTTTAGCTGGGTCACACCGTTTGAAGCAGTTGTTGAGTTTTGCAATTGGTGGACTACTGGGAAACGTGTTTCTCCACCTACTTCCTGAAGCCTGGGCCTACACATGCGGTGCAACAACAGGTATGAGAGCCTTATGTGCCTGGAAGCAGCCTGTTTTGAGTCTGTTCTGCCTTGAAAACCCAAGACCAGCCAGTCTGGGTCAGCCCAAAATCTGGTCTAGGCTGATATCCTTTTCAAGTAATATATAAAAGTAAATGCCTAGGGAAGGATGTGAGAATAAAAAACCACACACATAATACTTCATCTTTATACTCAGCAGTCTTCCAAAGACTTTAAAATTAGAGGCTTCCTCAGTTGGCCATGTTTTTTTTATGTTTAGTAACTTGGAATGGTTTCCTTGTCTATTGACTTTTCCTTTCGTGCCTTGGATTCCTGTAAATCTCTGTTGATTTTCCTTTCTCCCTTCCATAAGGAAAAGGAATACTTCTTTAACCTGATGGGAGGTTATGAATGTTTATGTGGTTTGGTACATGAATACATTCATCATCCTAGCTGGGGATCAGGTGCACCGTTTTTACAAATCTGTCCCTATAACAGTGTTACTCCTAGAACTTCTTTCTTGGCACTAACTGGAGCCCCTCTGTTGTATGCTTTGATTCATGGGAGCTCATGTGTTTGCAGACTTTGCTCCATGAGAAATCATGGAATATTGTCTGCAGAGCCACAATTAAGATTAGAGGGTGGGGCAGGGGAAGAAAAAGGAAATGGAGGTGACAGAAACTTGTGTTTGTCAGCAAACTAAACACTGGGTAGGTATAGACCTTGTGGTATCAGTGAAGCTCCTTCATCCCTCAAATAGCCAGGGTTGCTGAACCCTATAATGTTTGTACCTCTCTGCTTCAGCAAATTGATATCATAGAAGGCAAGCGCTGCTGCTTCCCACCTGTTGAGAAACCAAGAAGTAATTTTCCAGCTGAAAATGTGAGAGAGAGAAGATAATGCCCTGGGTTTCCCAGATTTTCTTGCACCTATATCCTGGGGTTTCAAATCTGCCGGGCCTTTAGTCCTCTTCTTCCTCACAGCTCTAGCACTGTCAGCAGAACCTGCTGTACTTTTTTCATGCTTTCTACGGTGGTTCCCAAATTACTCTGTCTTCCTGCTCAAGCTTGTTTGCTTCTGCCAGACTGTCCTGAAGCGTAAAGGTTTCCTTGACCCATGTAAGTCCTGTTGCAGAGTCGTTCTGTTCTTCCCTTGCAGTGCAATTTCCATTTCTGCAGTGAGGCTGAATGGATTATTATCTCATAAGCTTGGCTGTAATTGAAAAGAGAGTTTATAGCTTTGGGCTTAATAACTTAACCAGGTGTGGCAGAAAGGGGAAGGTAAGTTTGTAACTCCACCATTGGCAGACTTCATGTCAGGGCTTGCTGCTCAGTACATACAGCTGCTGGATTTTTGTTGCTGTAATTTGCTTCTGGAGCTCAAGGAAACTCGCAGTGTTGTCAGGAGATATTCTGGGTTGATACAGAAAAATGATGTATCATTCTTCTGTATCATAGCTGATACAGAAAAAGGGATGGTAGCTCTCACTCTGAGTGTCTCAAGACAATGATATCTGTTAGATCAAGAATGAGCAAGTTAAACTAATCTGTTTTGAGATGTGTTTACTCCTCCTACCTCCTAGGGAGTTTTTCCATTGCCATTTATTTTTTTGTCTTGGAACTGTATGAAAGACTACATACTTAATAGAGACATGAAGATTTCTGTTTTGTCCTTCAGGAGAAGGGCAGAGCTTTCAGCAGCAGAAGCTTCTGGGTCTCTGGGTGATCATTGGTTTCCTGACCTTCCTGGTGCTAGAGAAGATCTTCCTAGAGAAGGAGGAGGAGGAGTGTCCTGGTGTGGTGAGTTAGCAGCCTGAGGGGAGGGAGTGCTCTTATATTTGAAGCTCTGTACTAAATACCTCATCTGCCCTATCTGACAGCATCAGGAAATTATCCTGTAGCTGTGAGTACTTTGTCATTGCCCTTTGGGAGTTTTTTGCCACTTTTTTGCCACTGGTCTGTAGGAGTAGGTTTCATCTTCAGTCTTTTGTTTTGTGGTTTTAACTGAGATTTCTCACTTCTCGTTTGGTTTTGTTCTTTATGTGGTAAGTGTAAAAGAGAGCTCCTGTTTTGTGGGGACTGGGAGCTGGAGCACTCTGCAAATGAGACTTTTACTAAGTAAGCTTTGAGGGGTGAGCTTGCATGTTCCACTGACCCATTGTGACTCATTCTCTTTCTGGGTCTTCAGTCAGGACAAAGGCCAGACTTCTTAAAGTTGCTTCTTCTTGGTTGTGACCTAGACCAGGTGTTTGGGTGACTTTGTGTGGTAGAAGGGGTTTATGATTGGCCGGGTAATCCAAAATTCAAAGGAATCCCACAGCTGTGAGGGGGAGAGGTAGATGAGGTAGTGGAAGGTACAGAGGAGAGCAACTAGTCTTCAGACATCTGCACAACTTCTAGTTGCATCTCATTTAGACTGTTCAGTCCTTGCCATGACTTTTGAGATGTGAAACTGCAGGTCAGGCACTACATAAGAGAAGTTAGGTGTTAACTTTGACTTAATGTGAGACTTTAATGCCTGAAATGAACTTCATCTTCTCATTTAGAGAGAGGCTGAAATCCTAGATAGATATATTGCTGTTTGGAAGATGATGATCCCAGCTATAGAATAATTTTGTAGACTTAGTTATTCTGATGCACTGGGGAGAGCAAGACTCTTTTCCCCCATCTCCTGCTCAGCTGCTAACAAGATGGGCAGACTCAGTCCTTACCTTTCTAGTGGAACCTGACTCATGCCAAGGGGCTGTGACTTCAATTCCTTGTCTTTCTGTTTCTCTTGAGGACTGGGAGGTCTTAGTTCTCATTGTCTTTCAGGACAGATGTCACAATGCTCTCAGAATCCGTCTCTTTTTTTTTTTTTTCTGGCAGTTGGTATTAAACTAGGGTGTTAAAGCTGCTGGGTCATGTTATAAGGACAAAAGAATTAAGGGTGAAGGTTGGATTTCTGATCCCGATTCATGCTCATTCATCACTGAAAAAAAATAAGTGACAAGCTTGTTTCCCCTAATTTAGGGCTGTGATTCCAAAGCACCATCTGGAAAGATTCCCAATGGAAGTGGCTGCCCCCTGCCAAAGGGATCCTCTCAGTCCCAAAGAGCACGAGCTCAGTGTAACGGCTCCTCTCTCCAGTCTGGTCCAAAAAACAACAGAATCAAGGTAAGAGACCCACACTCACCTTCATTTTTTACTCAGGAATTGTCTGTGGAAATACTGTGCTTGAGTGGGGAACTCAGCATTTGAGTTGTGCTTAATTTTGCTCTGTCAAAGTGTGTCCTGGTCACAACAGGGAGGAAATAGCAGACTTGGAGAAAATCTACACTGCAGCTTATGTGGAAGAGGCAAAGTTAATATTATAAAGGCATAAGTCTGATGATGTATGTTTTGGCTGAATCCTGATACCAAAATACAGAATTTCATGTTTTGATACTCTATATTTTATAGTCAGTATGACTTTATTTGCTTAATTTTTTGCACCATGATTTCTCTGTTCTCTACTGCCTGCACTGTACTGATTCTGAGATGCACTTTTCCTTTTAAGGCACCTTTTGGAAGTGTTTTGACACCTTTAGGAAGTGTGTTAAAGCTACCCAGTGTAGAATTTAAAACTTCTGTTTCTCAAATTATCAGTTTACCGGCTGCCAAAAAGGACTTCTTGTCCACTTCTGTCTCCCAACCTGTGTTTCCCATCGCTTCCTTTGCACTGGATCTCATCTGACCTCACAGTGAGCATATTCAGGGAGCTAAACAGGCAAAGAATTTGCTTGTCTACACCCACATACCCACCTCCCACCCCCCGGTCTATTTCTCTCCTAACTTAACTTCTTGAATCAGCTTGGCGTGCAGACAGGCAGCCTGTAGTGCTGGAATGAGGGAAATCAGCAGGCTCATAGGACTGGAGGTGGAGGAGGAAGAGTCCTGCACCATTGGGAAGTGGATAACCTTTACATTGGCTTTGCTTTCTGTTCAATGTTACTATCTTTGTACTATGGAAAATCCTTTTCTGGGTGAACATGACAAGTGAGAGAGTAAACAACAACTTTGGTGAAGGAAGACCTGCAATTTGAATTTGAAAGCCCATAAAAATGTGCAAGATTGTATGAGAGTAACTATGGACAAGGTGTGCTTGCATGAACTAGCCCAAAGCTGGATATGTGGTCAGGCAGAGGCTCTTCAGTCTTTCTATTTTAAATCTGTTTTGCTGTAACTTTATAGCTCTTCCTACAGAACATGAAAATTATGCTGAGGTCACTGAGTATTTTTGACATCTGTCACATTCATGTAATTTGTACATAACACTGCACAAACTGCAAGGTGCCACGTGGATGTTTCTAGAGGTGGTAGTAGTGAAGACACCAATATTACTGGGTTATGAAACATTGTGCCCTAAATTTGGAAGGGTTTATATAAGGAACTATAGACTAATAATTTCAAGAAGAAATGAAACACTGATAGGTGATACAATTGCTGGGACATGCATCAGGGCGTGGTCCTAATACAAAAAGTAATAATGTAATTAATGCTAATTGATATGATTTTATGTAAGATAAATTCTTATCAACCAGACATTTTTCCTACCCCTTATTCAGACATAAAATTGTTTAATAAAGGTCATGACAAACATATATAAAACGTAACTTTCTCCCCCATTCTAATCAACTTTGCTAATATTAGCTGTATTAAAAATCTGTTATTCTATGTTATCAAAAGGGACTGGTTTAATGCAGCCCAAAATCTGTTCACTGGTGGGTTATGATTTTTCTAAGTCATTATTTATAAAAGCAGTATAGCTTCATATTTGCAGGTACTGTGTTACATAAATGGCACATTGTGACTGCATGAAGTCAGTGATAGCAGCTAAACTGAGTAACTTCATCAAAAGTGCTGAATTTTTAACAGGTTTTGATACACACAATTATAAGGAATAGATTAAGAAGGACCGCAGATCGTACTTACAAAATAGGGATAGTTTCTAGTTAGTCAATGCCTTGGAAAAACATGTGAGGATTACAGTAGGAAATTGTCTGAACACAGGAGGACGGGTGAGTAGGAAATAATATGTAAGAGGAGAGGTGAGAGTTCCTCTTTCTGTATAGCAGTAGTGAAACAGCTCCCTGACTTTTTCCAGTAGCGCTATTCCAAATATCCCAAATACTACTGCTAATTTGTAAAGGAGCTTGTAAAGAGATGAAATATTTTAGGTTTGCAGTACATGATAAGGGGCTTTCTTTAGTTAGCTCTGTAGTCACGACAGATCATGGGTGGCTTAGAGTATACAAATACCCATGTTAGAGGAATGACTAAATTTGAAATAGTTAAAGCTATAGCAAACAGTAGCAGACTAGAACTTAGAGACAACTTTCTAACTGAGGGTAACTTGCCAGTGGACCATCTTGCCGTAGGAATAGCAGACTTTTTGTCACTTGTGAGGTGTAAGCTGTGGTTTAAGCTGCTCTCTACAGATACGATAGCTTTAGAAACAACGAATTTGTGCACAAATTAAATTATGTTCTTTCAGTTGTGTTATGTGGAAGGTTTAGACAACCATGGAGAGCCCTTCTAGCTTTAAAATCCAAACGCCTCTGTTCAGTTTTACAGTTGTCAATATGCATGAATTAGAAACTAAAGACTTAATGGGTGTAGTTTTAACTTTCTACCTTCTGATCTTATAATCTGAATATTTTAATAGTCTTCGTGGTAGGGTGGAAATTATCAAACCTACCAAGATACTCCTGCGTTGTTAGCCTGTTTCCTTAGGCAACAACATAAGCAGTCATTCCATCTGTCTGTCCATCTGTTCTGCCCTTCATTTTCAATAACTTTTGAACCCATAATTAATTTTCCTTGAGTTCAAGAGAG